>CM016624.1:92424545-93024545 GCA_005393395.2 Gossypium australe
AAGGTTAGAGGGCTTCTATGAAGTCCCGGGATCAAATTGGCTTTGGGGAAATTTTGGTTTTAGGTGAAAAAAACCCTGGAGTTGGCAGATATGCCTTAAGAATAAATATGGAGAAAATAACACAAAAGAGTGTGTGGTGTAGTGGCAAAGTGACGCCACTTAGGGGACAAGGGAGTGACGCCACAAGGGAAGGAAGGAGGTCCAAGGTTCAAGTCTTGGCTTTTGCATTTTGGTTTCTTTTGCTTGGACCTTAGAATTTGGCCCATAGTTTATATTTAGTTGCGCATGGTTTAAGACACAAGGAGCTTGTGGCCAAGTGGTTAGCGGCGTGGATTATGTTGCAAGGGAGCCTGGGTTCGAATCTCATGAGAAGCAAGGGAGTATTTATTTTGCGGATTGGACGACAAGAGTTTCAGTTGAATTTAAACTCTACTGACGAAGGGATCCCACATCGGAAAGACACAAAGAAGGAAGGTAAAGAGCTAGCTATATAAGGAGCATCCTAGGAGGAGAGTAAACACATCTTGGAGGGCGTTTGGGCACAAGAGTGGTCGGAGCGCGGATTAGCCCCAGAGTCCTATCAGGTGTGTAACTCTCTCTACTCTAGCTGTAGAGCGGCAAATGCCGAAATGCCGGTTACACGGCATTAGTAGCCACACGAGCGTGCGAGCGCATGTGTGGGGCTTCGACGCGATAGTTGAGGCCATCAGTAGTATTCTCGTGGGTTGGGGCTGCTTGGGCCTCGATGGGCCGAAGTGGGCCCAATGGGCCTGTGGGCCCATATGAGTAAATTGCATGATTGGTTAGTATATGTTGAACTAGACTAGGTGAAAGTTATATACGTGGCTAGATTCGTGTTAGTGGGCCACACGAGCGTGTGGGCCCGGATGGGCCGAAATTGGGTTTTAGGCCCAATCGTCCGGTACAACCGGAAATGGTAGCTGAGTCGCTAGTGGTGACATTAGGCCTTCGAAAAGGCCATTTTAGTTGTGAATTTACGAAAATACCCTTAGTAGGTAAAATTACGATTATACCCTTAGAGGTTGATTAGCATGATTTGTTGTTTAGTTTTGGCCGATTGTAGGGGAAGGCTTGATCTCGCATATCTCGGGTTGTGGCTAGTGCTCGAAAAGTGTTAAGGAAGGGGGATCTAGTGCGTTACATCTTGATCTACGGGATTTGATAGTCGCATTAGTAACCAGGTGTGTAAACTAACACACTTCTTGCTTTGTATATGTTTGATAAACTGATTGATTGGTAAAACTGAAACAGTATGGTTGAGTGATATGATACCCTATGGGGTATGTGCACGGATTCAGGTAAGTCCGTTTCATTATGAGTACTGTTATTGATACATGATGTCATGATTTATGATGTATGTGCTATGAGATGCAACGTTAAACATGTTTGCATGATTTTGAATACTATACATGAGTTGGTATGATGATGGGTGATATGAGAGGAGGGGGCAGTGATATTTTGTGCTGACGAGCACCAGTGTTTTGGTAACACACTTTGTGACTTTGGGTCACCAGAGGTTTGGCACCTCCAGAGGTTTGGTACCTCAGCGTCTCGTCCCTGTGGTTAACACCACCGTGGGTTGGCCCCACTTGTGAGATACGGGATTGACGCCAGTGATTTGGTATCACACGATGGGTTGGCCCCATCACTCGATTATTGTGACTACGGTCACCAGTGGTTTGGTACCACATTTGTGTCTTTGGGACACCAGAGGTTTGGCACCTCATTGCGACTCGTCCCTGTGGTTAACACCACCGTGGGTTGGCCCCACTTGAGATATGGGATCGTCTGCTAGTGATTTGGTATCACACGATGGGTTGGCCCCATCATTGGATTCGTGACTTCGGTCACCAGTGCTTTGGTAGCACATTGTGTCTTTGGGACACCAGTGGTTTGGTACCACATTGACGGATATTGTGTCTTTGGGACACCAGTGTTTTGGTAACACATTGTGACTATATGTCACCAGTGGTTTGGCACCACCAGTGGTTTGGTACCACATGGGGTAGAAAAGGTGAATGGATGGTTAGGAGTGGGTGC
The DNA here is from genome assembly GCA_005393395.2 of Gossypium australe. NCBI lineage: Eukaryota > Viridiplantae > Streptophyta > Magnoliopsida > Malvales > Malvaceae > Gossypium > Gossypium australe. Next base: position 92,426,607 of record CM016624.1, read on the forward strand.
ATATTAATTGGATGCATGATGATTATGTTATGTTTGCATATGATGTTTTGCTAATCCGGGAAAAAGGGTTGCACACTGAGTCTTGGTGACTCACCTTTTTCCTTTAACCATTTCAGGTATTGCATAAAGCTGGACCGGGATCGGAGAGGACAAGGTGGCCCATGCCGAAGATGATGATTTAATATTTTATGCTTGGTTTTGATATAAGTACTTTATTTGAATTATTGGGTTGTAATAAAGGCCATTTTATTATTTTGGTATTACTTTAACCATGGTTTATCTGATTTGGATTTCTATGTGAAAATGGTTTTAATTCCAGTACCCTATTTATAAAAGTATGTTTAATAAAGTATTTTCAGACAATTTGTAACTTCTAAAGTTTGCATATTGCTTTAAATGAACATGGTTTTCAAAAATTGAATTCTTTCATGCTTTATGCTAAGTTAATAAAGATTTTCATCCGACTTTCCCCAGTGACATAACCAGATTCGGTCGTAGCGAATGGGCCGGGTTTGGGGATGTTACAGTTTGGTATCAGAGCCCGGTTCAAAACTCGGCTTTGAGGGTTTTGGGCCCGAAACAGTTTTCAAAATGGGTTTTTCGAAATGTGGGCTTTTATAAAAAGTTTTCAGGTTATTCTGGCATGGCACCTGTGTCTCCGGCCCGAAGTCCACCAGGTAAGTACTTCTAGCTCTTGAAGTGTTTTATTTGTATGATTTATTATGGGCTTTTATGGGAACGTAGATTAGTGAACTAGGATCTGTTGAACCCTAGGACTAGTCTACTCAAACACATGCATAAGACTTAAGGCTACTAAACAAACCTGTGAAGTAAGTCACCGAGTTAAGGTGTGGCAACCACTGTACGCATGTTGAGGATTGGTATTCAGTAAGAGCTTGGTATTTAAGCAGTCCTAGCGACTCACCTCCTCTTTACTCGAATCCTACCTGGTGCGTAGCTACGGTTCACCTTAACCAAGAAGACTTGTTCATAGGCTAAACCAAGTATTAAAACCCGAAAGGGATTAGCCTTACTGTTTTAAAACCCTTAGTTTTAAAACTTTCAAACTTACCCCTTTGGTTTGTAAACCTTAAATCTGATTTTGAAAGACGTTTTCTCGATTTACCAAAATTTCCAAAATGCCCCTAGTGGCAAAATTACTAAAATGGCCCTGACTTTCAAGATTTCCGGTTTAACTCCAATTTTAATAAAATTTCCCTACTTTGCAAAAGTATACAAAAATGCTATTTTCAAGATACCCTGATTTGAAAATTTACAAAATTACCCCTGATGAACAAAATTACCAAAATGCCCTTGGTTTCTAAATTTTCATAATTCCCTCGATTTTTACTAAAATGTTCTTACATTATGAAAATATCAAAAACTTCTGTTTTACAAATATCGAGATATCCTGATTTGGGAAATTTACGAAAATGCCCTTAACGTCCCCAATTACTGAAATAACCCCGATTTCTGAAATTGTTACAACACATCTGGTTTGAAAAACAAATTTTTCAAGATGACCCCTGAGATTTTGTAAACTTTGAAATATCTTTAATTTGAAAACTATTTTCAAATTGACCCTGAGTTATTACCGAAATACCCCTATAGGAAAATGTCGAAATTACCCCTGGGTTGGGAATGCTCAAGAAAGTGACATGGATGAATGAATGTGTCTTTAGTGAAGTATGTGAATGTTTGAATTAGAACAGAAAACTTGAGATGAAACTTTGATTGCTCGAAAGAACGACTCCCAGAAACTTCTGTTCATAAAATTTGCTCGTGGATAAAACAGTGGAACAAATTTCTAATGCATAAAACTTTTAATCAGATTAAATCGCGACGCTAGATATGAGTTCTAGGGGACGTGGTTGTCGCGGACGTGGTCAAGGTGGAATGACAGCTTTATTAAGATCAGAGTGCGCAGCAAGAGCGTAGTGTGGTAGGTTAGGATGTGCGACTGTTAGTTAGTTGGAAATTTCGAGGACGAAATTTCTTTAAGGAGGGTAGATTTGTAACATCCCAAAATTGGGCCTAGGAGAATTGAGCCCAATGGGCCTTAGGCATAGTAGCGTTTAAATTTTTGGAGAACAAGAGATCGGCTTAAATGCTAGTTAGACCCATTGGATAAGTGATTTTGGAAGGTTAGAGGGCTTCTATGAAGTCTCGGGATCAAATATTGGCTTTGGGGAAATTTTGGTTTTAGGTGAAAAAAAACCTGGAAGTTGGCAGATATGCCTTAAGAATAAAATATGGAGAAAATAACACAAAAGGAGTGTGTGGTGTAGTGGCAAAGTGACGCCACTTAGGGGACAAGGGAGTGACGCCACAAGGGAAGGAAGGAGGTCCAAGGTTCAAGTCTTGGCTTTTGCATTTTGGTTTCTTTTTGCTTGGACCTTAGAATTTGGCCCATAGTTTATATTTAGTTGCGCATGGTTTAAGACACAAGAGGAGCTTGTGGCCAAGTGGTTAGCGGCGTGGATTATGTTGCAAGGGAGCCTGGGTTCGAATCTCATGAGAAGCAAGGGAGTATTTATTTTGCGGATTGGACGACAAGAGTTTCAGTTGAATTTAAACTCTACTGACGAAGGGATCCCACATCGGAAAGACACAAAGAAGGAAGGTAAAGAGCTAGCTATATAAGGAGCATCCTAGGAGGAGAGTAAACACATCTTGGAGGGCGTTTGGGCACAAGAGTGGTCGGAGCGCGGATTAGCCCCAGAGTCCTATCAGGTGTGTAACTCTCTCTACTCTAGCTGTAGAGCGGCAAATGCCGAAATGCCGGTTACACGGCATTAGTAGCCACACGAGCGTGCGAGCGCATGTGTGGGGCTTCGACGCGATAGTTGAGGCCATCAGTAGTATTCTCGTGGGTTGGGGCTGCTTGGGCCTCGATGGGCCGAAGTGGGCCCAATGGGCCTGTGGGCCCATATGAGTAAATTGCATGATTGGTTAGTATATGTTGAACTAGACTAGGTGAAAGTTATATACGTGGCTAGATTCGTGTTAGGTGGGCCACACGAGCGTGTGGGCCCGGATGGGCCGAAATTGGGTTTTAGGCCCAATCGTCCGGTACAACCGGAAATGGTAGCTGAGTCGCTAGTGGTGACATTAGGCCTTCGAAAAGGCCATTTTAGTTGTGAATTTACGAAAATACCCTTAGTAGGTAAAATTACGATTATACCCTTAGAGGTTGATTAGCATGATTATGTTGTTTAGTTTTGGCCGATTGTAGGGGAAGGCTTGATCTCGCATATCTCGGGTTGTGGCTAGTGCTCGAAAAGTGTTAAGGAAGGGGGATCTAGTGCGTTACATCTTGATCTACGGGATTTGATAGTCGCATTAGTAACCAGGTGTGTAAACTAACACACTTCTTGCTTTGTATATGTTTGATAAACTGATTGATTGGTAAAACTGAAACAGTATGGTTGAGTGATATGATACCCTATGGGGTATGTGCACGGATTCAGGTAAGTCCGTTTCATTATGAGTACTGTTATTGATACATGATGTCATGATTTATGATGTATGTGCTATGAGATGCAACGTTAAACATGTTTGCATGATTTTGAATACTATACATGAGTTGGTATGATGATGGGTGATATGAGAGGAGGGGGCAGTGATATTTTGTGCTGACGAGCACCAGTGTTTTGGTAACACACTTTGTGACTTTGGGTCACCAGAGGTTTGGCACCTCCAGAGGTTTGGTACCTCAGCGTCTCGTCCCTGTGGTTAACACCACCGTGGGTTGGCCCCACTTGTGAGATACGGGATTGACGCCAGTGATTTGGTATCACACGATGGGTTGGCCCCATCACTCGATTATTGTGACTACGGTCACCAGTGGTTTGGTACCACATTTGTGTCTTTGGGACACCAGAGGTTTGGCACCTCATTGCGACTCGTCCCTGTGGTTAACACCACCGTGGGTTGGCCCCACTTGAGATATGGGATCGTCTGCTAGTGATTTGGTATCACACGATGGGTTGGCCCCATCATTGGATTCGTGACTTCGGTCACCAGTGCTTTGGTAGCACATTGTGTCTTTGGGACACCAGTGGTTTGGTACCACATTGACGGATATTGTGTCTTTGGGACACCAGTGTTTTGGTAACACATTGTGACTATATGTCACCAGTGGTTTGGCACCACCAGTGGTTTGGTACCACATGGGGTAGAAAAGGTGAATGGATGGTTAGGAGTGGGTGCATATTAATTGGATGCATGATGATTATGTTATGTTTGCATATGATGTTTTGCTAATCCGGGAAAAAGGGTTGCACACTGAGTCTTGGTGACTCACCTTTTTCCTTTAACCATTTCAGGTATTGCATAAAGCTGGACCGGGATCGGAGAGGACAAGGTGGCCCATGCCGAAGATGATGATTTAATATTTTATGCTTGGTTTTGATATAAGTACTTTATTTGAATTATTGGGTTGTAATAAAGGCCATTTTATTATTTTGGTATTACTTTAACCATGGTTTATCTGATTTGGATTTCTATGTGAAAATGGTTTTAATTCCAGTACCCTATTTATAAAAGTATGTTTAATAAAGTATTTTCAGACAATTTGTAACTTCTAAAGTTTGCATATTGCTTTAAATGAACATGGTTTTCAAAAATTGAATTCTTTCATGCTTTATGCTAAGTTAATAAAGATTTTCATCCGACTTTCCCCAGTGACATAACCAGATTCGGTCGTAGCGAATGGGCCGGGTTTGGGGATGTTACAGTTAAAATTTATTGGAGGGGTGCAACACGAGGACTTCCCAGGAGGTCACCCATCCTAGTACAACTCTCGCCCAAGCACGCTTAACTGCGGAGTTCTGATGGGATCCGGTGCATTAGTGCTAGTATGATCGCACCCTTCTTGCTTTGTATATGTTTGATAAACTGATTGATTGGTAAAACCGAAACAGTATGGTTGAGTGATATGATACCCTATGGGGTATGTGCACAGATTCAGGTAAGTCCGTTTCATTATGAGTACTGTTATTGATACATGATGTCATGATTTATGATGTATGTGCTATGAGATGCAACGTTAAACATGTTTGCATGATTTTGAATACTATACATGAGTTGGTATGATGATGGGTGATATGAGAGGAGGGGGCAGTGATATTTTGTGCTGACGAGCACCAGTGTTTTGGTAACACACTTTGTGACTTTGGGTCACCAGAGGTTTGGCACCTCCAGAGGTTTGGTACCTCAGCGTCTCGTCCCTGTGGTTAACACCACCGTGGGTTGGCCCCACTTGTGAGATACGGGATTGACGCCAGTGATTTGGTATCACACGATGGGTTGGCCCCATCACTCGATTATTGTGACTACGGTCACCAGTGGTTTGGTACCACATTTGTGTCTTTGGGACACCAGAGGTTTGGCACCTCATTGCGACTCGTCCCTGTGGTTAACACCACCGTGGGTTGGCCCCACTTGAGATATGGATCGTCTGCTAGTGATTTGGTATCACACGATGGGTTGGCCCCATCATTGGATTCGTGACTTCGGTCACCAGTGCTTTGGTAGCACATTGTGTCTTTGGGACACCAGTGGTTTGGTACCACATTGACGGATATTGTGTCTTTGGGACACCAGTGTTTTGGTAACACATTGTGACTATATGTCACCAGTGGTTTGGCACCACCAGTGGTTTGGTACCACATGGGGTAGAAAAGGTGAATGGATGGTTAGGAGTGGGTGCATATTAATTGGATGCATGATGATTATGTTATGTTTGCATATGATGTTTTGCTAATCCGGGAAAAAGGGTTGCACACTGAGTCTTGGTGACTCACCTTTTTCCTTTAACCATTTCAGGTATTGCATAAAGCTGGACCGGGATCGGAGAGGACAAGGTGGCCCATGCCGAAGATGATGATTTAATATTTTATGCTTGGTTTTGATATAAGTACTTTATTTGAATTATTGGGTTGTAATAAAGGCCATTTTATTATTTTGGTATTACTTTAACCATGGTTTATCTGATTTGGATTTCTATGTGAAAATGGTTTTAATTCCAGTACCCTATTTATAAAAGTATGTTTAATAAAGTATTTTCAGACAATTTGTAACTTCTAAAGTTTGCATATTGCTTTAAATGAACATGGTTTTCAAAAATTGAATTCTTTCATGCTTTATGCTAAGTTAATAAAGATTTTCATCCGACTTTCCCCAGTGACATAACCAGATTCGGTCGTAGCGAATGGGCCGAGTTTGGGGATGTTACAGGGATTGGGTTTACAGACCCAATCCTCTCCTTTGCCTGATCCATATTTGATTCCATCAAATGTCCTCATCAGAACTACTATAATGAAATAGGGTTGTTAAACCATAACATATGGTTAAGATCTCAAATGTGATAGCGAATCTAACGGAAATCTAAAGAAAACCCCCTTACCTTAAAATCCCGAAATTAGAGACTAGCGATTTCCGGCTTTTAGATCCAAACGATCAGGTTTCCTTCAAATCCCAGAATGCTGCCCAAAACGTAAAAAGAGAGAAAGTATTAACCTTAATCGACAGCCTTAACAAACCAAGTGGCCATTCGGCCTTGTCTCCTACAAACCGAAAGAGATCTTAAGGAATAACAAGAGTCGACACTCACGTTACTAGAGAAGATTCGACTACTCCCAGAGGATTCTGGCTTTTTTGTGAAAATGAGGAAGAGAAGATGATTCGAAGAAATCTATGCAGATTCGGCTTTTAATGAAGAAATCGACAGGAAGAAGAAAAGAGAATTTTGGCAGACCACAGGTAGGTTCGGCTTCAGCAGAGATCAAAAGAAAAGAATGTAGAGAAAGGATTTTGAGGTTTCGGCTTTTAGAAGAAATAAAGAGGAATGGTTGCAGAGAAGGACTGAGGGTTTCGACACAGAGAATGAAGAAAAAAATAGGGTTCAAATGCCGGAATTGAAGAGATACCCCCTTATTTATAGAAAATTTCGGCACTTACCTATAAAAACCCGAAAGTGCCCTTCCTGATAATTAGAAATTAAACAAATAATAGGGGAAAATTCGGCACCCCCTATGGCAAATAGAATCTGATTTCTCTTCCCCCCTTTAGAGTCAAAACTTCGGCCACCACCTAGCCTTGCAGATAACTTCTTGATTCTTTCCTTATCCTCATCTGACTACTCATCCATAGTGTCATGGATAACACTACCTCTTCCTTCCTTTACCAGCACATTATCCACCTCATTACCACATTAAAAAAATTCCTAAATTTAAGCATCATTGCCGAACTCCACTACTGCTCTTATAAATGCCGAAAATATTTAAAATAAAAGGTACCAGGCGACTCGAACCTTTGACCTTCAATTGACGCCAACTCCCTTCCCTCTTAGTGGCGCCATGTAACATCCTAAATTTTTGGGCCTATGCATTTAATAGGTAGGATATGTTTAAAGTGTTAATTTAAGTGTTAGGGGTCCAAATTGGGCTCAGGCTTAGGTAGAGTCCTTGATTAAAATTCTCTGTTTGGGCATTATAGGGGTTTAAAAGGTAGTATCTATGTTTAAAATACCAAAGTGGGCTTGTGGCCCAACCTTTGCAGGTGACGCCACACAAGGGAGTAAGGGGCCCAATTTAAGTTTCATGGAGCCCAATTCTTTTAATTTAAGTTAGCTAAATTTTGGGCATTAGGATTAGGTGGAATGGATGGCAACAAGGCTAAAATTTAGGGGTTTTAATGTTTAAAATATGTGGATAATAAGCAGATAAAGGCTATTATTTAGGAATTTATTTTATGTGGATAATAAGAAGATAAAGGCTAAAATTTAGGGATTTTAATGATTAAAATATGTGGATAATATGCTGATAAAGGAGGGAGGAGTTAGAGATAATTAAGTCTCTTTTAGATGAGCTAGTAGATTAAGATAAAGGAGAAAAGATAGGATTTATCTGCAAGGTTAGGTAAGTGCCGAAATTTCTATAAATAGGGGGAATATCTCTTCAATTTCGGCATTTGGGGTTTTTCTCTCATTCTTTTCTCTTCTTCTCTGAGTAAAAGCCGAAAACTCCTAAAGTTCCATCTTCTTCTTCATTCTCTGCAAAAGCTGAAATCTCTAAGCCTATTCCCTCATCTTCACTTTGATTCAAAAGCCGAAACTACACCTATTCTTCTCCTTAATATTCATTGGACGAATCTCCCTTAGCCATCTTTTCAATTTTTAGTTCTTTCAAAAGCCGAAAGCGCGATAGATCATCTTTCCGGGATTTTTCCTAGAAGCCGAAACTCATAGATCTCTAAGTTATAGAATCGTGTTACATTCGGGATTTCAAGGTAAGAGGATTTGTTTATTCATATATATAAAATCAGGTAGAATACTAACTATGGCCGAATATAGGAGAGGCCTATTTCACATCTTTCCGGCTTTTTGAAGTAAAGCGTAGATCGATTTAGCAAGGGTATTTACATTAATCAGGTGTGTAATACTTCCCCACCCTTTAGATCTGTGTGACTAATATATGTTCATAAGTTTATATGTTATGATAAATGCCGAAATCTCGACTTAATGTGGGAAGCCCAAAAAGGGTAACGCAATTTGCCAGGTCAGTGAATAATCTGATTAAATGTTATAAGTAAATTGCTTGTATATGATTGCATGGGTTGGGTTGATGAAAGGAGGAAGTTATACGTTATATGTGTAGTGGTTTATACCGTGATCTGTTATATGTTGTAGCGGCTAATGTCGTGATCTGTTATAAGGGCTTCGGCCATAATATGTTGATAAGCAGCATGACTGCCATCTTGGCGTGTAGCGGTGTGGGTCGATTGTAGAAATCCCCAATGGTGTGAGCGGTTGGTACGGGGGCGTGTAGCGGATGGAAACCTAGGCAAACGGGTTGGGCCTTTCATATTATTTGTTATTTAAATGAATGAAATTATTAATCTGTTTTATGGGCCTAAGGCCCAAAATCTAGTGGTGCATAAAGGTTGCACACTGAGTCTCGCGACTCACCCTTTAATTAACATTTCAGGTGATACCTAGTGCTTCGGACCGGGCTGGAGAGGAACGCAAGGTGGCCATGCAGAAGAATATGAAGATTTGGCAAAAAGACTCCAGTTAATTATTTTATATTGTTTTTTAAATGGATTTTAAATCTCATTGTAATAAGGCCATGGGCCACTAGTTTATATTTTGTTTTATTTTGGGCTTTAATTACTTTTAGTTATTTAAATTCTTATTGAACTAATGCATGTATTTAAATTTGGGTTTTTAATTCATAAAGGCATATTTTATTTAAACTATAAACTATTTATTTTCTTTTCTCTCGAATAAAAGAATAAACTTTAGAAAAATATTTTCTGAAATTACGACATGTTCTCCAAAATTTTCTTAGTGACATACCAGATTCGGTCGTGGTGTTTGGGCCGGGTTTGGGGTGTTACACGCCATTTTGCCGCTAGGGCACAAGCCCATTTGTGTTTTAAAACACAGCTAATATATGTTATGCCCTAACTTAACAAGCTTTCCACTAAAGTGTTCAAACAAGAATTTTAGCTACAGCCTTGGCCCAAACCTGAGCTCATTCTGAACCCCTTACACATTCTAATTGACATATTAAACGTAGCACACACATCAAATGCAAAGGCCCATTAATTCAGGATGTTACAATACCCCTATTTTGCAAATTACCTAAATACCCCTGTAGGGTAGAATTATGAAAATACCCCTAGGTAGTGAATACCCCTAAGTGCTTAATGTGTGAAATTGTGTATGTTGCATTCATGAAATATAAGTTTCATTTGGGTAGGTTTGATGATACAGAGGAAGATATTTGAGGATCGTATAGTCGCTTGATGATCGTGGATCCACCGGTGGCTTTAAGCCCATTAAATGCTTAGCAGCCTTGCTGCAACGTTGACTAATGCCGCTGTTGGTGCTACATTTGGAGTGTAGGGATGGGTGGGTTGATATTTATATCCCCATAGGAGTGTAGGGTTGGAAGGGAAATGGAGTGCAAGGTTGGATTTGGGATGGTTGCATTGCATTCATGTGATACTGATGTGATATGAGGTCATTGTGGGCTAAGGCCCAATACCACCGTTTTTGATAGGGCTTAGGCCCAATGTAATAATTGTATGTTGATTGGATTACCAAGGGTCGTACATACTGATTTTCGAAACTCACACCCTTTTTATTAAATGTTTCAGGTGATCCTCAGTAGACGGCTCGACGTGGAAGAGGACTCGGAGGTGGCCACACTGCAAGCAGTTCTTAATTTGTTTTGAAAGACTTAGTTTTAAATTACTTTGTTTCCGTTGGGTTGTAATACGGCCTTGTACTCTTTTTTGAGTTTTGTTGTTTTTGTTTCAACTGTTTACTTAATTGTTGAACCTGGATAAATTTCTTAAATTTAAACATGGGCTCTTATCATTGCTTAGCAAAATTCAAGGATTTTGGGCTTTTAGGCCTTAAAATTTTAACTTAGCAAAATCGTTTTGAATTCTGGGTGGATTCATCATATACAGAAATCACTTCATATGAATTATGGGTACATACATGTACCACTCATGTCATGTCCACATACTTCCTTATTTTCAACATACATGTTGAATCATTCACAATGCTACAAAATATTCTTGACTCTCACACATATAAAATTGTATCAACGTCATATCCCCAATAGGGTCTTACATGAAATATCATATCGATGCCATGCCCTGACGTGGTCTTATACAAAATCTCACACCGAGGCCATATTCCAAATATAGTCTTACACGAAACCTTAATAACCTTAATAACTTAGTATTTGCATTCTATTCATTCTTAAAATTCGATTGAAGACTTTCACTCACTGACATCTCGTCAAAATCATAAATAATATATTTCATAAAGACAATTTACAATTCATACAATGTCGAAATATCAAATACCTCACGTAGGGTTGTATTATTTGCACACGAACTTACCTTGATACCAAAAGGGTAGAAAAGGACCTATTTGCCCATATCTCTCTTTTCTCATGTTCTAAGTCCAAATCTCGTTTGCTTTGATCTATAACAATAAAATTTACTCATTTAATCATCACACTGATCAATACTTTTTAAAATTTCTACTTTGGCAAAATTACCATTTTACCCTTGGACTTTGGGAAAATTACAATTTTGCCCCTAGGCTCGTATATCAATTTTTATCCAATTTCTTTGTTAATCAAGCCTAGTCGATTCATATTCCCTCCTATAGCAACTCAAGATTTCAACTATTACAGACATTTACCACTTATTTCACAACTTTCACAAAAGTTGTTCATCTAACAACTAAGACTCATTTCCTTCCATAAAAATGCAGCAAACAACTTAATTGCTCTCATGGAAAAACCCTAGACTCTTAGCCATTTTTGCAAAATAGTCCCCTCATTTGCTAGCATAAGCTTTAGGGGTTCCAAAAGTACAATTTTTATCAAGAAATGATCACTAGAACACTTACTTGTAAGGAGAAGAGTGTGCTGAAATTTTCAAGCTTCCATGGCTGTTTTTCTTGAGAAAATTCGGTGGAGAGAAGGGAAAGAAAAGATGATATCTTTTCTTCTCTTTATTTTATTATAAAAATCAATTTTTTTTCACCAAATTTCACCTAACCAAATGACAAAGTCTATTTTTTGTCCCTTATGGCTGGCCATCACTTCCCCCATGGCCTATTTGCACATTAAGGACCTCTAATTTAATATTCTATGGCTATTTGGCACCTCTAGCAAATAAAATAGAACTTTCGCACTTTATGTGGTTTAGTCCCTTTTCGCGATTAAGCATGAAATCGCTAAAATTAAAGCACCAAAATTTTCATACACCCTTATAATCATGCTATAACCCATAAAATAAAATTAAAATAATTTTCTTCGACCCCGGATTAGTGGTCCCGAGACCACTGTTCCACCTGTTGCAATTCTCCTCCCTTAGGGATTTTCGTCCCTGAAAATCTTACTAAAAGAAGTTGCTTTCAACTTCCATGAAATGTTTCCACCAACTTTTCAGAATTAGAAATCGATTTATCCTCGTATATCTCTTTCTAATGACCTTTAAACTTTAGTACACAATATTGAAGTACATCTTTAAGATCTAAATCACTCTTTTTCTTTTTTAAAACACACATACTCAGTAATCTGTCAAATAATATTTCTTCACATGCTAACATGATCATACAGATCTTTATCAAACAATTTACCACAATCCAAATGATATCTTTCTTTTTGGGAGTCATGACAACCCAAATTCAAAGTCTATAGTATTATCAACTCATTTTCTCCTTGAAATCTTCACTGACTGTAATAGTTCTGAATACTCTTGAAATTCACTTATACCTGTCGACCAAACGACATTTGGTTATAAACTCAAAAATATCGTGATATACATATACACTCAATCACCAGAACACCTATTCATATGACTGCTCATTTCATCAATCTTGAATGAACAGACGTGCTACCACTGGGTCTCATACTAAATCTTCTACATAAGTTCTGAATTCATCAATATGAAAATTCTATCTCGGGGTGACAATAATAACAAAAATCTTATCTGACCTGAATTTTATCATCAGAAGCAAACTCATTCTAAACTCTTTTAGGTACCATTCACTATTACACTTCCGAATTTCTCTCTTTCACAAGGAAAACTCGCTTTACCATTTAATATCGATAAAATGAGGATGTTATCAACTAAGATCAATCGAGTAACCAACTCGCATCGGTTAAACGAGGATTTTCCATCCCAACCTCTTTACTATGTCCGCTTTCCAAAAAGTAATTCAATAACTATACATTCATATTTTTCTACAACATTAGATACTTTAGCTCATTAGGATTTAGAAAGCAATAACATTTTCCATAGATCATACTATATCATCAATTTCACAACACAGACATAAAAGTGGTCGTATCTGAATCACCAGTCTAACAGTTCTTTTTTATGTAACTTTAACTATCTAAAGACACAAACTACCTATTTACACCCTGGTATTAAAACATATTCCAATTTATTTAATAGTGCATTACTAAATATCATGAATTCCTTTTCTCAATTCATACTGAACTCAGATCTAGAACTTTCAGTTAATAATACCTTCAATAGCTTTCGACTTTTCTTTATTCAGTTCCCCAACCTTACATGCTTTATCAACCAACACCACAAATTCTTTCAATTCCAAGATTCCAACTAGAAGTATGATATCCTCATTCAGCCCATCTTCAAACCTCTTGCACAAGATAGCTTCTGTAGACACACACTCTTGTGCATACTTGCTGAGTCTAATAAACTCGCGTTCATACTCAGCCACAGTCATTTTTCCTTGCTTCAACTCAAGGAATTCTTTCCGTTTTTGGTCCAAAAATCTTTGACTTATATACTTCTTTCAGAACTCTTCCAAAAAGAAGTCCCATGTCACTTTCTCCCTTGGAACTACTGACTCAACATTTTCCACCAACGATATGTTGAGTCCTTCAGCAATGACACGGCACATTTCAAGCTCTCCTCAGGTGAGCAAGAAAGTTCATCGAATACTCACATTGAGTTCTCAAGCCAAAACCCCACCCTCTTGGGGTCATCGTCTATATTAGCTCTGAATTCCTCGGCCCCTTGCTTTCGAATCTTATCTACTGGAGGTTTGGTCAGTCTCACCAAATCTATACCTTGAGGAGCCATAGGGACTGGCTGAGGTATAGGTGGGGGTGGAGGAGATTAAGCATTAGGGTTTGCTCGTACAAATTCGATGTACCAGTTACTCATCATATGGAGAAAGGCATCTCGAGCCTCTTCTCCTTGACCCAAAGTCTCAGGTCTACTTTCTACAGACGCAGTCTCTTGCGCGGGGGCTGACGCGTTACTAGCAGCGTCATCAGCAGCCACTCAATCGAGATCCATTTACTATATAAAAACAAAGTTTAGAATTGTCAGAAGCCACCACACTATCATTATACGTTTATGGCAAGTATAGCTAGACTCTTACACACGCTATGATAGTCTGAGAACTGACTAAACCATAGCTCTGATACCACTAAATGTAACACCCCTTACCCGTATTCAACGCCAGAACTGGGAACGAGGCATTACCAGACTTAACACACTTTAACAAACAACTTTGGGCTATCAATTTCATTTCTAATATAAAATCTTTCATTCACATTCATAACATTCTTATTATGGGCCTACGAGGCCTTACACATGCAAACGGAAGGCCTTAGAATCAAACCGGGATCTTTTGTATACTTAGAAAAATTTTGCCTTAACAAGGTCACACGCTTGTATGAAATGGGACACGCCCGTGTGGGCAGGCTATGTGGTTAAACACGCCCATGTCCCTAGCCCGTGTGAAATTTATTTTCAATTCGAACCTACAGGGATTTTTACACGGCCAGACACACGCTCATGTCCTCACCCGTGTGTGAAAACCTGGGTATTCTGTTTGTGACGTCAGTAACCAAATAAGGGGCACACGGCCTAGGCACACACCCGTGTGTCTAGCCCGTGGTCGACACTGACTTGTAACACTAGCATGCAGGGGACACACAGCCTGGTCACACACCCATGGGACTGACCGTGCGTCACACACAGCCTAGACACACACCCATGTGGACAGGAACAAGGCTATTTGCCCAGCTCTTTTTATCACTGTAACTCATACAACATCAATCACATTCAACCATTTACCAAGTAACTCAATTATGTATCATACACATTCATGAATAACCTCATCTTTTCACATATTAATAACAATAAGCCATCAACTATGGCTATTTAAAAATGTTCTTCTTTTAAGAAGCCAACACACATGGCCAAAATATCAAGACATATCACTAAGCCTAGCCCTTATACATGCCATACACAAAATGATAAGTCTAGATATACTGAGATGAGCTGATAGTGTGGATGATCTTCAAGGTATCTTCATATCCCAATCCGGCTCTTTGACACTATAAAACAAGGGAAAAAGGAAGGGATTAAGCTTTAAGCTTAGTAAGTTTACATGTAAACAATAAGCATCATAGCATGTTCTAATCAGTCAATAACATTTCATACTAAACAAGAATAATTCACATTTTTATAACCATGCTTACTTATCTTTTACCACCTTCCAACCGTCTAACATTTATATTGCTCACATATCCTGTACTCATCACCACAAAACCGCATGAAACATTTACATAGATAATTTCTCGATGAACCATTCAGAATAATACTAAGTACTTGGTGGTTTCGCACACAACCCGCCATTAATCAATAATAGGGTGGTATCGCACATAACCCACCAACAAGAATATTTACGGTGGTTACGCACATAGCCCACCAAATGATAATACAAACGATGGTACTGCACACAGCCCATCGTGAATAAATAATAAGGTGGTATTACACACAACCCACCAAAAAGAATAATTACGATGGTATCGCACATATCTATTTCGAGGCTCATACGAGAATTATTCACTCTCTATCAATTTCAATCAATCTCAAACATAATTGATCTCCTTCGTACAATGCACCAATGAGTAACAACATATGTATTAAAGATGTATCATTTACACATAACCTTACCTCGTTGCAAAATGTATTAGTCGACGGTTTAGTCCTTAACCTTGCCTTTTCCTCGGTCAAGGTTGTTTTCGCGCTCTTCTTGATTTTCAAGGGTGAGAAGTTGCTAAAAATTTTTGGCTTCGAAAACCCTTCCTTAGCTGATATTTTCGGTGGGAAGAAGATGAATAAGATGGGTGATATCATCCTTTCTTTATTTTATTTATATCCTTCAATTTCATCCACCTAACCCAACCACTTGACCAATTTTGACTTCATTTTGTCCCATATAGCCGGCCACCTATTCTCTATGGGTCTAATTTCACTTTAAGGACCTCTAATTTGATATTCTATGGCTATTGGTCACCCATAGCTTGTAAAATAGAACTTTCGCACATTATGCGATTTAGTCTTTTTTTTCACAATTAAGCATTCAATCGCTAAAATTAAAGCACCAAAATTCTTAAGCATCCTTATAATCATGCTATAGCATGTAAAATAATATAAAAATAATTTTTTCAACCTCAAATTAGTGGTCTCGAAACCACTGTTCCGACTAGCCCCAAAATTGTGCTGTTACAAGCTCTGGATTCTTTGGGACACAAACTCCACCTCTGAACAGTAAACAATCATTAGGTCTTATACAAAATTCTGACTCAGAAGTTGATTCATACTGTACCCGTTTAGCTAGCAACTCACTATCACATTTCTGAGCTTCGTAGATCTACTGTAAAAACTTCGATTTAGCTTTTAACTCGTCTAAGATCGAGCCATCATCAGATAATGTCAATCGCGTATTAATCGCTCGTAGAGAAAAAAAGGACTTTCTACTCAAAGAATCAGCAACTATGTTTGCTTTTCCCGGATGATAATCAATGATCAAATCATAATGTTTTAATAGTTGAACTGTAACAACCCGGTTTTAACTAAATCAGAATAGTGGTTTTGGAACAACAAATCTAATGTCAAAAATTATTTTTATATTATTTTATGTGTTTACAGCATGCTATTTGATATGTGTGAATATTTCGTGAGCTAATTTTATCATTTAAATGGTTAATTAGAGAAAAAGGACTAAATCGCGTAAAGTGCAAAACTTGTGTTCTATTAGCTAAAAGTGTCTAATAGCTATAGAACCTTAAAGTTAAGGTCCTTATGTTGTAATTAGACCATCCCTAGTGTAATTGGACAATAATGAACATTAAATGGATGTTTTACATGTTTTATAATTAAGGGTATATGTGTAAATTAGTAATTAATCATAAAATAAATAAAACAAAATGATGAAATAGTGTTCATCTTTCATCTAGCCAAATTTTTGAAGAAGAAAAAGCCATGGAAATAGCTTGAAACTTTTGGCCATTGTCTCGCTTAATTGTAAGTCATTTTTGACTCGGTTTTTAATGATTTTTACGTTTTTGAGATCATTACTGCGTATTCTAGCTAGCCCATACCTTAAATTTCAAAATTGTTAAAGATTTAACATATTTCCATTATTGAATACTTGAGTAATTTGATGATTGATGATAGATTATGAAGGTTAATTGATAGATTAGTAGTTTTTGTAAAGTGATTTTTGACAAAAATGTCAAAAAGGAATTAAATTGAGAAAATGTGAAATGTAGTGGTTAAAAGTGTGAATAAATGAAAATTATGGGCTGCTAGGGGCACTATGGTAATTCGGTCAAGCATGGGTTTTGTTGAATTATGTGAATTTTGTACATTTATGAAATAGGGACTAAATTGTAAAAATGTGAAAGTTTAGGGGCTAATATGAAAATATGTTTAAATGTGTGTTATGGGCTAAATTGAAAGAATATGTGATTGAATAAGTTAATTTTGAATTAATATAGATCAAGAAAGAAAGAATTTAGATTTAGATCAAGGAAAAGCAAGGTTATCGAGTAGTCGACTCGATCCGTTAATTCCGAAGATGAGGTAAGTTCGTATGCAATGAGTTTATTTATAATTGTATTTTATATGCTTTGATATAGCATGAATGGTAATTATGTGATTACGAACAAGTTCAGGAACAATTCGACAGTAATTCGAAATGATTCGACTACGATTTGCTATTGGAAAATCTCGGATGAACCTTAGGAATAGTCTAGAATGCTAGTGACATGTCATTAGGATATTGTGTTGGCTTCGGGCCATGGTATAGGTATTTCAGAGATAAGTAACCTTGATTTTGCTACGGGCCATGGTATAGGTACTTATCGATTGAGATCCTTAAATATCTGACTTTTATTCCGAATGGTTCAACAGGAAAATGAAAGATATGGACAAGAATGAGATTAGTACGAGTTGGTACAGGTATGTACACAAAGTTTATAAACATTGAATCCATGAAATGGATGAATTCTTGGTAAGTTAGTGAATGAATGATCGAATGCCTTGAGATTTAATTTCTTTTTGTTATCTTACATTTATATTAATTGAATTGGGAATGAATGGTGAAGTTACTCATTACGTTAATACGAACTTACTAAGCTATGAAGCTTACTTCATGTTATTTTTCTATGTTTTATAGTGAATCAAGCCTAGCTCGGATCCGGGAGTCATTAGGAACATCATCGCACTATCAAACATCTAAGTTGGTACTTTTGAGTTGTGTATATATATAGTATATGGCATGTATAGGCTAAATGTGGTATTTTGGTTGTAATTATAGCCATGGGATTTGGCTTGTAAATTTATAGGATATGGTTTGTATATTTAGCCATGGGTGATGGCTTATTTTGTCATGTTTTGTATGAATATGGTTATGGTTTATAATTGCTCAAATGGTGAATTTTTTTTTGAAGTATAAATGCTTGAGAAATGCCTTGAGGAGGTATGATTTTAGATGTTGTGTTGATTATTTATAAGGAAGTTATGTATGTCTGAATTATGGTGAATGAACCATATTGATTGAAATTGTTCTGAATTATGGTGAATGAACCATATTGATTGAAATTGTTTTGACATGTATTTGGTGAAGTAATTGGTAGTGAATTGAGAATTGGAATAGATGAGAGTATAATGGTATGAATTGTGCATTTGGTTGATGATTTTGGCTGCCTAATTGTTTGATGAAATGGTACCATTTTGGTTGTTTAGGTAAGCATGAGTTGGGGTGGCAAATTGGCCTTGCAAATGACCTATTTTTGTCCACACGGGCAGAGACATGGGCATGTGTCTCAACTGTGTGTGATACATAATCATGTTACACGGTCGTGTTTCCCCTTGTACTGATATTAAATTAAAGTCAATATGCTCCACATGGTCTCACACATGGGCGTGTGACTGGCCGTGTGGTACAAGTCAGTATACCCCGTAATTAGCACATGGCCTAGCACACGGGTGTGTGACTTGGCCCTGTTACATAAGTCAGTATACTCTCTAGTTTTCACACGGCCTGACACATGGGCGTGTCTTCGGCCGTGTGATGCAAGTCAGTATGTATGCCCTGTTTCTAGACGGCTTGAGACACGTGTGTGTATAAAGCCGTGTGAGGCACACGGCCTGTTCATACGGGCATGTAACCCCTGCATTGATGAAAATTTCTAAGTTTTCCAAAATTTTTGTATGCTATCGATTTAGTCCTGAACCATTTCTAAAGCATGTCTAAGGCCTCATAGGCCCTAATAAGGGACAATATGATTGTGTTGAATGGTATTTGAGTATGAATGCATAAATGTATGAGTTATGTATGCTATATGATGTATATTGATCGGTAATGCCTGGTAACCCTACTCCGGATGCGGATATGAGTTAGGGGTGTTACATTTTATTGGTATTAGAGCTATGATTTAGTCGATTCTAGGACTAACGTAGCGTGTCTGAGAGTCTAGCTATACATGGCATATATACTCTGCGATAGTGTGATGATTCCTGACAGTTTAAATTGTGCTTTCGCATAGTAATGGATCCAGAACGAGCTGTAGCTGATGATGTAGAGAGTAATGCGCCCGCTCCTGCTCTAAGGGCAGCGCCATCTGATACTAGGCCTGTTACAAGTAGCCACAAGGGAGAGGCTAAACAAGCATTTTTCCAAATGATGAGTGAGTGGTTCATTGAGTACGTTTGAGCGAATCCGGCTGCTCAGCGACCTCCACCCCCACCTATTCCTCAACAAATCGCTGTTGTTTCTCAAGTATTAGATCCGATACGGTTGAATAAGTTGCTAGTAGATAAGATACGTAAACATGGGGCTGAAGAGTTCTGGGCTACTGCTGATGATGATGTTGAGAGATATGAGTTTTGGCTCAAAAATACGATTCGAGTATTTGATGAATTGTCTTGTACTCTTGAAAAATGGATTAAATGTGTTGTATCTTTGCTAAGAGACACGAGTACCAATGGTGGAACACGTTGATATCTGTGGTTTCGAAAGAACGGGTTACTTGGGAGTTCTTTCAATCCAAATTCTGAAAGAAATACATCAGTCAAAGATTTCTCGATCAAAAGCATAAAGAATTTCTAGAGTTGAAACAGGGCTAAACGACTGTAATAGAGTATGAAAGAGAATTTGTACGGTTGAGCAAGTATGCTCGAGAATATTTTTCCACTGAAGAAATTATGTGCAAGCGATTCATAGATGGATTGAACAAAGATAAAAAACTTCTAGTCAGAATTCTAGAGTTGAAAGAATTTGTCGTTATGGTTGAAAGGGCTTGTAAAGCCGAGGATCTTAGCCAAGAAAAGAGAAAAATAGATTCAGAAGCTAAAGACTCGAGAAAAAGATCAATAAATAAACCATATCAATCTTAATCAAAGAAATCTAGAGATTCGTACGTTCGCCCAAATGTTTCAAAAGAATATTTGAACAAAGATTGTAAAAAACAATACTCAGGTTCTAAAGCTCAAGCTACATAAGTATCGAGTGTTGGCAGTGTGAGAGACAACAAACCCGAATGTCAGCAGTGTGGAAGACGACATTTTGGAGAATGTTGGAATAAAAGTAATAAAGCTTGTTACAAATGTGGTTCATTAGATCACTTCATCTGAGATTGCCATGAGCTGGATGAGAAAGATAAAGTTCAGAATGTGAGACCAAGTAACACGTCGAATAGAGGTAGACCACCTAGAACTACCGAAAATGTAAGTGGTAGTAGAGGGGCGACAAAGGATTCAGCTGTGAGATTCGAGGCCAGAGCACCTACTAGAGCCTATGCTATTCGCGCTCGCAAAGAAGCGTCATCTCCAAATGTTATCACCGATACTTTCACTCTTTCTGATACTAATGTGATTGCATTGATAGATCCAAGATCAACTCATTCTTATATATGTATGAATTTAGTATCTAGTAAGACTTTGCCTGTAGAGTCTACTGAATTTGTGATTAGAGTATCAAACTCCTTAGACAAATGTGCTTTGGTTGACAAAGTTTGCAAGAATTGTCCGATAATGTATTGGGATTTCTGTTTTCCGGCTAGTCTGATGTTGTTGCCATTTGATAAATTTGATATGATTCTGGGTATGGATTGGCTAATGATGCATGAGGCTATAGTGAATTGTAGACGAAAGACAATTGAATTGAAATGTCAGAATAATAAGTCTAATATAATTGAATCAGATGATCTGAATAGTTTGCCAGTTGTGATCTCGTCTATGTTAGCTCAAAGATTTGTGAGAAAGGGGTGTGAAGCTTACCTTGCTTATGTACTTGATACGAAAGTAAAAAAATTAAAGATTGAATTAGTATCAGTTGTGTGCGAATATCCAGATGTATTTCCCGAAGAGTTATTGGGTTTACCACCCATTATAGAAGTTAAGTTTGGTATTGAATTAGTACCGGGAACAACATTGATACCGATAGCTCCATACAGAATGGCTCCGATAGAGTTAAAAGAATTGAAAGCTCAGTTGCAAGAGTTGACAAATAAAGGTTTTGCTAGACCTAGTTTTTCTCCCTGGGGTGCACCGGTGTTACTTGTGAAAAAGAAAGATGGCACGATGAGAATGTGTATAGACTATCGACAGCTCAACAAAGTGACGATCAAGAATAAATACCCTTTGCCACGAATAGATGATTTGTTTGATCAGTTAAAAGGGGCAACGCTGTTTTCAAAAATTGGTTTGAGATCGAGTTATTACCAGTTGCGAGTTAAAGACTCCGATGTGCCAAAGACTGCATTTAGAACAAGGTACGGACACTACGAATTTCTTGTAATGCCTTTCGAACTAACAAATGCACCTGATGTTTTTATGGACTTAATGAACTGGTTTTTCAGGCCGTACTTAGACCGATTCGTAGTTGTGTTTATTGATGATATTTTGATTTACTCTCGTAATGAATCTGAGCATGCCAAGCATTTGAGAATAGTGTTACAAACTTTGAGAGACAAACAATTGTTTGCAAAGTTTAGCAAATGTGAGTTTTGGTTACGAGAGGTTGGTTTTCTAGGATATATAGTTTTAGTTGAGGGTATCCGAGTCGACCTGAGTAAAATTTCTGCGATTATAGATTGGAAGCCTTCGAGAAATGTATCCGAAGTTCGTAGTTTTCTGGGACTAGCAGGCTATTATAGACGATTTGTGAAAGGTTTCTCAATGATTGCGACTCCGATGACGCGATTGCTTCAAAAAGATGTTAAACTTGAATGGTCAGAAAAGTGTCAGCAGAGCTTCGAGCAGTTGAAAGCATTATTGACAGGGGCACTAGTATTAGTTCAGCCTGAGTCGGGTAAAGAATTCTTAATTTTCAGTGATGCATCGTTAAATGGCCTGGGTTGTGTTTTGATGCAGGAAGGCATAGTCGTAGCTTATGCCTCGAGACAATTGAAGCCGCACGAAAAGAATTATCCGACGTACGATATAGAGTTAGCCGCAATAGTGTTCACATTGAAGATTTGTGAGGCTAAAAAATTTGATAATGAATTGCAAGTAAAACGAGCTCAGTGTGAGTCGATTTTTGATTTAGAGTTTCGAACAGGGTCTGATGACTGCTTGATGTTTCGTGATAGAATATGTGTACCAAGAAATTATGAACTAATTTGGAAGATTCTAAACGAAGCACACAATAGTTGTTTATCAGTACATCCGGGAATCGCAAAAATGTATAATGATTTAAAACAACTTTATTGGTGGCACGGCATGAAACAAGATATCTCAGAATTTGTTTCAAAATGTTTGATTTGTAAGCAAGTTAAAGTTGAGCATCAAGTGCTGTCAGGTTTATTACGACCTATTATGGTTATTGAATGGAAATGGGATAGAGTAACAATGGATTTTGTATCGGGTTTGCCCTTATCTTCGAAAAGAAAGATGCAATCTGGGTTGTTGTTGACAGATTGCCAAAATCAACTTATTTCATTCCTGTACGTACGATTATTCACTTGATAAATTGGCTGAGTTGTATATCTCAGAGATTGTTCGATTGCACGGGGT
The DNA here is from genome assembly GCA_005393395.2 of Gossypium australe. Taxonomy (NCBI): domain Eukaryota; kingdom Viridiplantae; phylum Streptophyta; class Magnoliopsida; order Malvales; family Malvaceae; genus Gossypium; species Gossypium australe. The sequence goes on from CM016624.1 coordinate 92,449,500, forward strand.
GCCACTATCTATTGTTTCGGATAGAGATCTGAGATTCACTTTGAGATTTTGGAAGAAATTGCAAGAAGCTTTAGGTACAAAGCTGCATTTTAGCACTGCATTTCACCCGCAAACAGATGGTTAATTCGAGTGAGTTATTCAGATACTGGAGGATATGTTGCGTTGTTGTATTCTTGAGTTTGAAGGTAGCTGGGAGAAATATCTACCGTTGATTAAATTTGCTTATAATAATAGCTTCCAATCAAGTATAAAGATGGCACCGTATGAAGCTCTATATGGTCGTAAATGTCAAACACCGTTGTACTGGGCTGAGCTGAGTGAAAATAAGATTCACAGGGTTGATCTGATCAGAGAGACTAAAGAAAAAGTGAAGGTAATTCGCGATAGTTTAAAAACAGTTTCGGATCGACATAAATCATACGCAGATTTGAAACGGAAAGATATTGAGCTCCAGATCGAGGATAAAATGTTTTTAAGAGTGTCGCCGTGGAAAAATATATTTCAGTTTGATCGAAAAAGAAAACTGAGTCCGAGATTCATCCGACCGTACGAGATTATCGAGCAAATCGGGCCAGTTTCTTATCGACTATCTTTACTGTCTGAGTTATAGAAAATACATAATGTGTTTCATGTGTCGATGCTTCGACGATACCGATCCGACCCTTCACATGTCATTTCCCTGATTGAGGTTGAAATTCAGTATGATATGTCATATGTTGAAGAACCGATTCGAATTTTAGCTCGTGAGATGAGAGAGTTGAGTAATAAGAGAATTGCATTAGTAAAAGTATTATGGCATCGACACGGGGTTGAAGAAGCTATGTGGGAACCCGAGGAAGCTATACAAAAACAGTACCCAAACCTATTCACTGGTAGGATTTTCGGGGACGAAAATCCCTAAGGGGGGAGAGTTGTAACAGCCGGGTTTTAGCTAAATCAGAATAGTGGTTTTGGAACCACAAATCTGATGTCAAAAAATTATTTTAATATTATTTTATGTGTTTACAGCATGTTATTTGATATGTGTGAAAATTTCGTGAGCTAATTTTATCGTTTAAATGGTTAATTAGAGAAAAAGGACTAAATCGCGTAAAGTGCAAAACTTGTGTTCTATTAGCTAAAAGTGTCTAATAGCTATAGAACCTTAAAGTTAAGGTCCGTATGTAATTAGACCATCCCTAGTGTAATTGGACAATAATGGACATTAAATGGATGTTTTACATGATTTATAATTAAGGATATATATGTAAATTAGTAATTAATCATAAAACAAATATTACAAAATGATGAAATATTGTTCATCTTTCATCTAGCCGAACTTTTGAAGAAGAAAAAGCCATGGAAATAACTTGAAACTTTCGGCCATTGTCTTGCTTAATTGTAAGTCATTTTTTACTCGATTTTTAATGATTTTTACGTTTTTGAGATTGTTGCTTCGTATTCTAGCTAGCCCATACCTTAGATTTCGAAATTGTTAAAGATTTAACATGTTGCCATTGTTGAATACTTGAGTAATTTGATGATTGATGATAGATTATGAAGGTTAATTGATAGATTAATAGTTTTTGTAAAGTGATTTTTGGCAAAAATGTCAAAAAGGGATTAAATTGAGAAAATGCAAAATGTAGTGGTTAAAAGTGTAAATAAATGAAAATTATGGGCTACTAGGGGCACTATGGTAATTCTACCAAGCATGGGTTTTGTTGAATTATGTGAATTTTGTGCATTTGTGAAATAAGGACTAAATTGTGAAAATGTGAAAGTTTAGGGCTAATATGGAAATATGCTTAAATGTGTGTTATGGACTAAATTGAAAGAATATGTGATTGAATAAGTTAATTTTGAATTCATATAGATCAAGAAAGAAAGAATTCAGATTTAGATCAGGGGAAAAGCAAGGTTATCGAGTAGTCGACTCGATTCGTTAATTCCGAAGACAAGGTAAGTTCGTATGCAATGAGTTTATTTATAATTGTATTTTATATGCTTTGATATAGTATGAATGGTAATTATGTGATTACGGACAAGTTCGGGAACTATTCGATAGTAATTCGAAATGATTCGACTACGATTTGGTACCTTAGGAATAGTCTAGGATGCTAGTGACATGTCATTAGGCTATTATGTTGGCTTTGGGCCATGATATCGGCACTTCGAGTGCAAGTTATACCTAGATTTGGCTACAAGCCATGGTATAGGTACTTATCGATTGAGATCCTTGAATATCCGACTTCTATTCCGAATGGTTCAACAGGAAAATGAAAGATATGGACAATAATGAGATTAGTACGAGTTGGCACATGTATGTACGCAAAGTTTATAAACATTAAATCCATGAAATGGATGAATTCTTGGTAAATTAGTGAATGAATGATCGAATGGCTTGAGATTTAATGTATTTTTGTTATCTTACATTTATATTAATTGAATTGTGAATGAATGGTGAAGTTACTCATTATGTTAATACGAACTTACTAAGCTATGAAGCTTACTTCACGTTATTTTTCTATGTTTTATAGTGAATCAAGGCTAGCTCAAATCCGGGAGTCGTTGGGAACATCATCGCATTATCAAACATCTAAGTTGGTACTTTTGAGTTTTGTATATACGGTATATGGCATGTATAGGCTAAATGTGGTATTTTGGTTGTGATTATAGCCATGAGATTTGAATTGTAAATGTATATGATATGGTTTGTATATTTAGCCATGACTAATGGCTTATCTTGGCATATTTGGTATGAATATGGTTACGGCTTATAATTGCTCAAATGGTGAATTGTTTTGTGAAGTATAAATGCTTGAGAAATGCCTTGAGGAGGTATGATTTTAGATGTTGTGTTGATTATTTATAAGGAAGTTATGTATGTGTGAAATATGGTGAATGAACCATATTGATTGATATTGTTTTTGTAACAGCCCTTTTTTGAGTCAAATCGAAACAGTGGTTTTGGGACCATAAATCCGAAGTCAAAATATTTATTTTCTTATTTAATAAGGTCTACAGCATGATAGATTAATTATGTGAAAGTTTCGTAAAGAAATTTTACCGTTTAAATGTTTAATTCGGTAAAGAGGACTAAATCGCGTAAAGTGTAAAAATACAGTTCTATAAGCTAAAAGTGTTTATTAGCTATGGTTTTTAAAGTGGGGGTCCTCAAATGGTAATTAAGCCATTTGAAATGTGAGTGGACATTTGTGGACATTATTTATGCATGTTTTAAAGTTTTAATAAATGGTAATTAGGTAATTGTAAAAATAAATTTAGTAAAATAACTAAAAAAAAAGCAAAGCCATCATCTTTGTTTTTCCATCTTGACCGTATGAAGGAAAGAAAACAACCATGGAAGTTCTTCAAGTTTCGGCAATTGCATGATTAATTAGTAAGTGATTTTTGCCTCGATTTTTGATGATTTTTATGTTTTTGTGATCGTTGCAACTAGTACTAGCTAGCCCGTGTCTTCGATTTCAAAAATGTTAAGGATTTTGATAGTTTCCATTGATGAGCTTATGTGTTCTTTGATGTTTAATGGTGAAATATGAATATTTGATGTTAAATTTTCATATTTTATAAAGCGATTTTTGATGAAAATGCAAATTAGGGATTAAATTGTGAAATATTGAAATTATATGGTTAAAAGTGTGACTATTTGGAAAATGTGGGCTACTAAGGCATAAGAAGAATTCGGCTAAGCATAGGTAGGATGAAATTGCATGAAATTGTGATTTTATGTGATAAGGACTAAATTGCAAAAAAGTGAAATAATAGGGCAAAAGTGTAATTTTGCCAAAATGTGTAAATTGTGTTAAATTGAATGAATTAATTATTAAATAAGTAAATTTTGTTATTATATAGATTGAGAAAAATGAGATTCGGATCTAGAATGGGGGAAAACAAAGTATCGAATTAGTCGACTTAATTCATCGTTACAGCGAATGAGGTAAGTTCGTATGCTAATAAACGTACATAAATTGTGTTATAAATGCTTATTTATTGTTGAATTGAATTGAATGCTGAATGATCATGACTACGAGCTGAAATCGACTGAGTTACGACGTTCGAAAGTCCCGTACGAACCTTAGGAATAGTATAGGATACAAATGTCATGACATTAGGGTTATCGAGATGAGAATACGTGTAAGACCATATTTGGGATATGGCATCAATATGATATTACGTGTAAGACCATGTCTGGGACATGGCATTGATACGAAATTTCGTGTAAGACCATAGCTGGGTTATTGGCATCAGTATGAGATTACATGTAAGACCATATCCGGGATATGACATTGTATGACCTATGTGTGATTCCCGAGTATCCTTAGTTATTCCGAATGGTTCAACAGGAATAGTCAAGACGAGAATGAAAGTGGAATCAAATTAAGTGTAACAGGTACGTACAAAACCTATATGAGAATCGAATGAAGGTAATTTGGTGAGTTCTTAGTGTATCATGTGTATGAAATGAGAAAGATTTATGTATAAGTATGTTTCATGCCAAAAATGTGTTTATTTGGTTATAATGAGGTATGAATTAAATGAAGTGTGAGATATGAGTTATATATGTTTTAACTAAATATACATATGGCACATAGTGTGTGAAATACCGTTATTTGATGATATTTCACATGATTCATCTTTACTAAATAAAATGTGATTGATATTGGATTGAATAAAATTATTTATATATATATTCGCTTATGTACATGTAAATGTGAATGATTGGATAAGAATGTAATTGATCCACACGAGCAAAGAAATGAATAATCTTGTGAATCTTATGGTTAACTATGTGATTGGATTTGTGGTATAAAGGTGAAAATAAATAAATTACATTATAGTATTTTTAAATGCTCAATATGTGCTTATTCTGTAAGATAAGTTTAATATCTTACGAACTTACTAAGCTTTATAGCTTACTTTGTTTTCATTCATATTTTATAGAGTTTTGGAGGCTTTCTTGGGTTGGAAGTCGTCAGAGATCTCATCACACTATTTAGCTATCGTTTCGGTACTTTAAAAGCTTTTTGAAGTTGGTTATATGGCATGTATAAGCTAAGTGATGATATGAAGTGTATATGTAAAATTGGCAATTGATGCCTATGTGTTTAATTTGGTAATTAGCCATGTGATTTGGCTTAAATGTGGTGTAGGTGGTAGTATATAATTATATGAGTACATGAGTTGTGATGTTTGGTCTATGATTGCTATATTAATACTTTGATTGTTAATTGGGGATTTGAATTGGCATATTTAGGTATGGAGTTGGATGTTCAAATGGTTAAGGATAAGTGATGAATATGTGTAATTATGTTTTGCTTGATTTTGGCTTTGTAAATGAATGCCAAGATGGTTGGATAAATATTTGATTGTGGTATGTGCTTATATGTGGTCTAAAATTGATATAGGTGATGATTTTGGTTGAACATAGATTAAGTATTATTGGGGAATTATGGTTGATGAATCATGATATACATGGTATGCATTTGGCTAAGTAAATGACAATGATTTGAGATTTGGAATAGATGAATTTATAATGGTATGAATGGTGCATTTGGTTGATTTTGGTTGCCTATTGTATAATGAAATGGTACCATTTGGCCTAGTGTAGGTACATTGAGTTGGGGTGGAAAATTGGCCTTGCAAATGGCCTATTTTTGTCCACACGGGCGTGTGTCTCAGCCGTGTATGACACACGGTCATGTTACACGGCCCTGTGTCCCCTGGTGTTGAAATTGAATTGAAGTCAGTATGCTCCACACGGTCTCACCCACGGGCGTATGATTGGCCGTGTGGTACAAGTTAATATACCTCCTAAGTGGCAGATGGCCTAGCACACGGACGTGTGACTTGGCTGTGTTGATAAGTCAATATACCCTACAGTTTTGGCATGGCTTGACACATGGGTGTGTGTGGCCATTTCAAAGGGCACACAGGCTAGACACATGGGCATGTGGTTGGTCGTGTGACACAAGTCAGTGTCCTCTCTAGTTTTCACACGGGCTGGAACACGGGCGTGTCCTCGGCCGTGTGACATAGGTTAGTATGTATGCCCTATTTTCACGCAGTCTAAGACACGGGCGTGTCTACTAGCCATGTGAGGCACACGGCCTGTTCACATGGGCGTGTGAGACTTGAAATGTTGAAATTTTTCTAAGTTTCCAAAATTTTTATATGTTACCGATTTAGTCCCGAATGCATGAATTAAGCTTTGTATGCTCGAGTTAAGTATAAATTCAATATGAATAAATGATATTTATTGAAATGAGATGATATTTGATAAATGATTGTTCTGAACTGAGTTACAAGTCCGGTAATGCCTCTTAACCTATTCTGGTGACGGTTACGGGTTAGGGGTGTTACAGTTTTGGCATGTAGTTGGTTAAGTAATTGGTAGTGAATTGAGAATTGGAATAGAGGAGAGTATAATGGTATGAATTGTGCATTTGGTTGATGATTTTGGATGCCTAATTGTATGATGAAATGGTACCATTTTGGTTGTTTAGGTAAGCATGAGTTGGGGTGGCAAATTGGCCTTGCAAATGGCCTATTTTTGTCTACACAGGCAGAGACATGGGCATGTGTCTCAGCCGTGTGCGACACATGGTCATGTTACACGGCCGTGTGTCCCCTGGTACTGATATTAAATTGAAGTCAATATGCTCCACACGGTCTCACACATGGGCATGTGACTGGCCGTGTGGTACAAGCCAGTATACTCCCTAATTGGCACACGGCCTAGCACAAGGGCGTGTGACTTGGCCATGTTACATAAGTCAGTATACTCTCTAATTTTCACACGGCCTGGGACACTGGCATGTCTTTGGCCGTGTGATGCAAGTCAGTATGTATGCCCTGTTTCCACACAGCCTGAGACATGGGCGTGTCTGAGGCACACGGCCTGTTCACACGGGCATGTGACCCCTGTATTGATGAAAAATTTCTAAGTTTTCCAAAATTTTCGTATGTTATCGATTTAGTCTCGAACCATTTCTAAAGCATGTTTAAGGCCTCATAGGCCCTAATAAGGGACCCTAATAAGGGACAATATGTTTGTGTTGAATGGTATTTGAGTATGAATGCATAAATGTTTGAGTTATGCATGCTATATGATGTATATCGATCGATAATGCCTCATAACCCTACTCTGGCGACGGATATGGGTTAAGGGTGTTACATGAACCATCTGTGCTGTCTCAAATTCAAATATTTCTACAACATTGGATACTTTAAACTCTTGTGATAGGTAAATATGTGACATTTTTCGACGAACAAATGGTGTCGCCAAATTTTTAGCGCGAACACAATAGCTGCCAACTCTACGTCATGTGTCAGATAATTATTTTCATGCGGCTTTAACTGTCTGGAAACATAAGATATCACTTTGCCGTCATGCATCAAAACACAACCTAAACCATTTAAATATGCATCACTAAAAATCACAAATTCTTTACCCAATTCAGTCTGAATCAAAATTGGTGCCTCGGTCAACAATACTTTCAATTGATTGAAACTTTACTGAAATTTCTCAGACCATTCAAATTTCACATCTTTTTTGTAAAAGTCGTGTCATCGGTATAGCTAACATTGAAAACCCTTTGACGAACCTTCAGTAATTACCAGCTAATCCCAGAAAAATTTGGGCTTCAGATACATTTTTTGGTGGTTTCCAGTTAGCAACTGTAGAAATTTTATTCGGATCAACTCTGATGCCTTCAACAGTCACTACATGTCCTAGAAATCAACTTCTCGGAGCCAAAACTCACATTTGCTAAATTTGGCAAAAAATTGCTTATCTCGCAGAGTTTGCAACACAATCCTCAAGTGTTCAACATGCTCAGACTCGTCTCGAGAATATATCAGAATGTCATCAATGAATGCCACAACATATCAGTATAAATACGATCTAAAGATTTTATTCACCAAAACCATAATACTGCAGGTGCATTAGTTAAACCAAATGGCATCACAAGAAATTCATAATGTCCGTACCTAGTTCTGAATGTAGATTTTGGCACATCTGAATCTTCAAAAATACTGTGGCACCTTTCAGCTGATCGAATAGATCGTCAATACGAGGGAAGGAATATTTATTCTTTATTGTAACCTTGTTGAGCTGATGGTAATCTAAACATAATCTCATTGATCCGTCCTTTTTCTTAACGAACAGAACCGGTGCATCCAAGGTGAAAAACTGGGTCAAGCAAAAACCCTATCTGTCAAAAACCCTATCTGTCAACTCTTTTAACTCGGTAGGAGCCATTCTGCAAGGTGCTATCGATATCGGTGATGTTCCGGTACAAGTAATAGCAAATTCAACCTCTTTGATCGGCAATAATCCAGGTAATTCCTCTGGGAACACATTAGGATACTCGCAAACCACTGGCACCGATTCAAGTTTCGATTCAGACACTTTAGTATCTAATACATAAGCAAGATAAGCTTTACAAAATTTTCTAACATATTTCTACGCTGGCATAGTTGATATAATAATAGGCAACCCACTTGGATTATCTGATTCAATACAAAGTGTCTCATTGTTCTGACATTTTAGTACGATAAGCTTTTTTCTACAGTTTACAACAACATCATGCAGAGTTAGCCAATCCATACCCAAAATCACATCAAATTCATCAAACGGTAGTAACATCAAATCAGCAGGAAAACTGTAACCCCAAGTCATCAAAGGACAATTCTTGCAAACTTTATTAACTAGTACATAATGGCTTAGGGGGTTTGATACCTTAACCACGAATTCAGTCGACTCAAAAGATAAATTCTTATTGGACACTAAATTCATGCACACATACGAATGAGTGGATCCTGGATTAATCAAAGCAGAAATGTCAATATCAAAAATAGAAAAAGTATCGGTAATAACATCTGGCGCAGAAGCATACTTTCGTGCGCGAATAACATAAGCCTTAGCTGGTGCTCGTGCCTCGGATCTCACAGCAAAATCTTTCGTTACACCACGGCTACCACTCACATTTCCAGGATTACAAGGTGGTCTACCTCTCGCAGCTGTGTTGCTCGATCTTGTAGTTTGAACTTTCTATTTCTTGGATTTCTCTGGGTAATCTCTAAGATAGTGGTTGAAGGAACCACATCTGAAACATGCTCCGTTCTTCACTTGACACTTACCATAATGTGATTTGTTACAGTGCTTACATTCGAGTCTAGTGCTTCTAACACTAAGCACACTAGCTACAGATGTAGCCTGTAACACTTCCTAACCCTTATCCGTCGCAGCAACAGGGTTACGGAGCATTACCAGACTCTTCAGATCATATACGAACATTATATAATCATTTAGCATAAACATAATAATTTATTATATTGTCCCTCTTTTGAGCCCTCGAAGATCAAAATACGTGTTAAAAACAAATTGGGACTAAATTGGGTACTCCAGGAATTTTTCGTGAAATTTCAAAAATTTTCCTAGGTGCAGGGGACACACGCCCGTGTGGCCATTAAACATGCCCGTACCTTATGCCGTGTCTGAACCCGTGTAACTCTCTAACTTAGGTCACACAGCCAGCCACACGTCCGTGTGCTAGGCCGTGTGGTCAATTTATTTTTATTTTTATTTTGAAATTTTGGTGCAGGTTTCACATGGCTAAGGCACATGCCCTTATGTTAGGCTGTGTATCTCACACGGCTTACACACATGCCCATGTCTCTTCTATTGTGAAAATACTTGGGCATTCTGTTTTGAGAATTTTAAGTTGTAGGGAACACACGACCAAATCGCACGCCCATGTGTTAGTCGTGTGTCTCACACAGTCCAGTCACACGCCTGTGTGTCTAGCTGTGTGAACTCAAAATGAACCTTAAACATCAAGTTTACCCTTCCCTACCAGTGTCTAGCCGTGTGAACTCAAAATGAACCTTAAAAATCAAGTTTACCCTTCCCTGCAACCGTTAACACCAAGCAACTCAAAAACCAATCATTCAATCACTTTAAAACACCATCAAATATCTATAAAACATGTCAAAACAATCATTCTAGTTTCTTAACCTAGGTACTCACATAGTTACTTCACATATTTCATCAAATCATTTCAATAAGGCACCATTCAAACCAATTTAAAATTATACCAATATCAACCAAAACATACCATTTGATAGCCTCCACAAAACACATATGTTCATATATATATAACCAGCCATTATCAACTTATAATATCATTTACAATCACTCCACAAAATGGTAAGCATCAGACAAGCTAGGCACATGCAGGGAAAAAGAGTATACATCACCACGTTTTGAGTTCAGGATCGATGTAGATGCTAAATTGACGATCAACTTTTAAATACCTAACCTGCACACGGAAAACAAATCGTACGCTGAGTATGAACTCAGTGGTATTTCTATAATCCGAATACTTAAAGGTAAAATAATATATAATACAATAACTATAGCCATATAATTTAAACAATTCATAGATAAGGTATTTATAATACATTCAATTCTTATCATTTTCTATCCTAGATAGCTTTTCAAAATATGAACACAAATCATTTAAACAATAATATTGTTCATTCATATTCAATTCATAAATACACAATTCATGTATCTCTTACCATATTTCAACTCACCATTCAATATCAATCCTAATATTGCTTTATTCAGTTACCCCTATTAACATGACTCGGACTCAGACAGATACACAGATCCAACCAAAACACACCAGTTTGGCACCCAGTGCCTCATCGGATAATATGAAGTAATAAGTTGAAAACCAGTGTCTCATCGGCTGTGCCGAAGTAATTTGGTACCCAATACCTCATCGAATTTATCCAAAGTAATAATTTGACACCCATTGTGTCATCGACTCTAAGTCGAAGTACCCCTGAACTCTTCAAATCCTATGGCATGCCATCTATATCCGAATCAGCCCGATACAGTTAATAGGGTTTCAATTTCACATTTCAAATGCCACAATCATCCAATATTCAAATATCACAAAACCACATACTTTCAATTCAATGTCATAATGGTAATTACTCACCTCATTTACTTACCATAACATTTAATCAAAATACAACAAATAATAATTACTAGAATCGAATTATAGAAATAAAAACCAAAATTTCCGAGCTATTCCTCATCGACTTTATCTTTTCCTTTCTTAGCCGAGGTTTCTGGTACAATGTTAGCTACAGAACTGAAACAACTGAAATTCATCAGTACAATACAATTCAATTTCACATTAATTATTTCAGGTTTTTATTCAACTTTTTCCTAAATTCCAATTTAGTCCTAAACCTAGACTAACTTTATTTCTTCACAACTAATTCCATATTTTCATTCAATTTCCACTTTAAACTAAATTCAACTCTCTAATTTTGCTTAAATCCCTAAATTTCAAAATTTTCACAATTTAGTCCCTATTACTCAAAACTTATAATTTATTTTACAATTCAATCCCGTTTTCATTTCTAACTTAAAATTCTATCAATTTAGTCTCAAATACTTAAATTATTCAACATGATCAGCATCTAAAAATTCAATATTTTCTAAAATTTCAACATAAGTCAAGTAATATTTAATACTAGGATTCTAAAAAAATAAAAATTACAAGAAAATGGACTAAATTGACTTACCAATTGAGCTTTGAACGTGAAAACCCTAATTTCTCCTTCTTTTTGTTTTTCTTTTTTCTCCCTTCTGTTTCATCCTATTTCTTTGTTTCTTTTGTTTCTTTTATTTGTTTTGTTTTATTATATATTATTATAATATAAATGTATTCTTAATTATTAAGTAGATATATTTATTTATAAAATCTATCAAAATTTTCACATGTTTTAATGTTATGCCGCCTCAATTATGACCATTGGCATAATTGCTCCTTTGGTCCCTTTAATTTTTCTTTAATCTATAATTCAACTTTCACCCTTTATGCAATTTAGTCCTTATACCTAATTACTCTTACTTCAAGCTAATTCACATAACCAAAACCTAATTAACTACAAAACTAACTTCGTAAATATTTTTTATTAAATATTTACGAATCCATTTTACGAAAACGGAGACGCGAAAATACACTTTCTGATTACCCGTAACTATCAGGTTATTACAAGTCTCCCTTTTAATAAATTTTGTCATTAAAATTTACTTGAAAATAGGTGGGGGTACTAAGATCTCATAGTTTCGTCCTATTCCCAAGTTGCTTCCTCAACACTATGGCTTCGCCATAGTACTTTTACCAACGAAACTCGCTTATTACGCAATTCTTCTACTTCTAGTGCCAAAATTTTAACCGGCTCTTCTTCATATGACAAATCAGGTCGAATTTCAATATCTTCCATCGAAATAACATGATAAGGGTTTGATCTGTATCTTCTGAGCATTAAAACGTGAAAAACATCATGAATTTTCTGTAATTCCGGTGGCAAGGCCAAACGGTATGCAACTGGTCCAACTCTTTCTGTAATCTCATACAGCCCAATAAAACGAGGACTCAATTTCCCCTTTAGACCAAATTTTCTTCCAAGGCAAAACTTTAAGAAATACTTTATCGCTGACAGAATACTCAATATCCCGATGTTTCAAGTCTAATATGATTTCTGATTGTCAAAAGCTGCCTTTAGTCTATCTCGAATTTTCGTAACAGTGTCTTCTATTTCTTGAATTAACTCCAGCCCAATAATTTTTCTTTCATTCAATTCCATCCAACACACAGGTGACCGACAGCTACGACCATATAAAGCTTCATACGGAGCCATTTGAATACTTGATTGAAAACTATTATTATATACAAATTCGACCAAAGGTAAGTAACGTTCCTAACCTAATTCAAAATTAATAACACAAGCTCGAAGCATGTCCTCCAAAATCTGAATAACTCGCTCAGATTATTTGTCAGTTTGCGGATGAAAAGTTGTGCTAAAGTTGTGTAACACCCCATACCCGAGTCTGAGGCTAAGACTGGATACGAGATATTACCATGCTTGAACTCAATTTAATTTGTACTTATGGACTGTAAAATTTTGTTCCAAAATAGAAACTCTTCTTTCTTAGTCAAAACGTACATATCATGGGCCTATGATGCCTTAAACACATATCCGGGAACTTTTGAAATTTAAAGAGGAACTTTTCCTCGAAACAGGGGTTACATGCCCATGTGGCTTGGGGCATGCCCGTATACCCCTAAGACACGCCCATGTCTACCAACCGTGGTCGACACTGACTAATTTCACACGGTATTGACACGCTAGAGGACTTAAACCGTGTGCTATACCTTGATATATTGACTTATTCACACGGCCTGGGCACACGCCCATGTTCTAACTGTGTATCACACACGACCTAAACAAACAGCCGTGGGATTAGCCTGTGTTCTATCCTGACTTAAGGTACAAAGGTGCAGGGTGCACACGGCCTAGACACACGCCCGTGTGTCCATTCGTTTGGGCACTTAGAGGCTATTTACCAAGCCAATTGCCACCTTGAAATTCAAGACCAAACTCATGCTCAATTCAATAACTCAATTTAATAAATCTAACATGAATAAGGATGCATACTTCATTGATAAATAAAATCATACATACTTAATAATTCATGACCAATCTCTTTGGCCATATACAAAAAGAATACTAAGCTTGATAGCCAACACTTTGGTTAATTTTAAAACATAGCTCAAAATGAAATGTTTCCTATACATGCCATACTTAATATAAACACTTGGCTATACCAAAATATCGATTGATAGTGTGCTTCGAGCTCCGATGACGATGATCCACGAGATTAACTTGGCGGGACTACATGGAATGAAAGAATAAAAGACGTAAGCATTTAGCTTAGTAAGTTTGCATATACTGCACATAACAACATACTTACTTAATATAAACCGTTTGACATAAACAATGGTATCATAAATTTCAGCTATAAAGCTTACTTACTCATACTTGGTTCTTACATATCTCATGATGCTTACTAGTCTCATACTTGTGAGGTAAACAAGGTACCTGTATCACTTGATCACATTGATCAGCATAGTTTAACATAATAATCTTAATCTCTAATTCATCATTCATAACATGAATAATACTCATTTTCAACTTGATAATAACTTTGCTTACTTAGCTTTCTTGTTATCTCATTTGAGCTTAACTCGTTTGCCTGATGAATTTCTATGAATAACCGAGGATACTGAATCTCATTCTACATATAACTTGATGCCAAAGCCATATCCTGGATACGGTCTTACATGGAATATCTCATCTTGGGTTCGAGGCCATGTCTTGACATGGACTTATACGAAGTCTATCTCGTGAGTTCCCTTGGGAACTTACCATTACCATGTCTTAACATGGTCTTACTTGGTATCTTTACTCATGGACTGGTCAATGCCGAGCCTTGGCTTGGACTTACATGGATCTTTCTTGTTGCTCACCAATGCCATGCCTTGGCTTGGACTTACATGGGATCTCTATCTCTTGATAGCTTTTCAATGCCAAGACTTGTCTTGGACTTATATGACATCTTTGCTTGGAGACTCACCAATGCCATGCCTTGGCTTGGGCTTACATGGGTCTTCATCTCATAATAACTCTTCAATGCCAAGACTTGTCTTGGTCTTACGTGATAACTTACTTGATTACCGATGCCATGCCTTGGCTTGGTCTTATATGGACTTTCTCATTTCATGTGAAAGATCGAGTATCCTAGGTAATTCAACTTCAATCGGGACTTTCTCATGCTTAATCTCATTATCTTCTTTATTTATCATAACATCAAATTTCACGGTAATATTGTACATTATGCTAAGCAGTTCAATGATATAAATCATAAAGCTTAGAAATCATACAAACTTACCTCAATATACAAAATGTATGTAGATATGCAATTTAGTCCTCGACTTTGTTCTTGCCTCGGTTTCGATCTGGGCTTCGTTTTTCTTGATCTATAATAATAATTAGATCATTTAGTACTCACATTGACTAAATTGACTCTTAACTCATACTTTGACAAAATTACTATTTTGCCCCTAAACTTTCTCATATTTGCACTTTGCCCTTAGGCTCGTAAAATGATTCTCATTCAACTTTCTTAAACATCATGCTTAGCTGATTCATTTTCTCTACTATAACAATCATCAATTCTCACTATTTCTAATAGGTATGACCAATTTCATAACTATTACAAATTAGTCCATACTATCATTTTTCATGAAATTCACTAAGGAAAAGATGTTTATCTAACATGAAACTCTCATAAACTTCTATAAAATATCATTTTACAAGCATGTCATTCTTGGGTAGATTTTTGAACATGCATCTTAGCTCATTTTATAGCTAAAAAAAGCTAATTCATAATACGAGAACTTCAAAAATATGAAGAATATTAAAAACGGGGCTAAGATGAACTTACTAGCAGGCTTGAAAGATGAACAAACCCTGGCTATGGGGTTCTTCAAATTTTCGACACCAAGGAGGAAGATGAATGAGATTTTTATCATCTTTTTCCTATTTTAATCATTTAATTGGTAAATGACCAAAATGCCCTTCTCTCTAAATTTTTACAAATTACTAACTCATGTCCAATTTTGTCCAAAAATTATAATTTGGGCAAATTGCTATTTAAGGACTTCTAATT
This sequence comes from Gossypium australe, assembly GCA_005393395.2. Lineage (NCBI taxonomy): Eukaryota > Viridiplantae > Streptophyta > Magnoliopsida > Malvales > Malvaceae > Gossypium > Gossypium australe. The sequence goes on from CM016624.1 coordinate 92,465,104, forward strand.
ACTATTCTAAAGCTATTTCATACAAAAAGCTTTTAGAAGCTCATATTTTGCAACTGCAATTTAGTCCTAATGGACCCTTTAATGGAAATTTTCAAAAAATTTCCAGATGAAACTTTCATACTATCATGCAAACATTTCAATTATCATAAAAACTCATTTTACTATTTCGAATTTGTGGTCTCGCACCACTGTTCTGACTAGGCCCTAAATCGGGCTGTTACAAGTTGAGTCGAGTACCAAGGGATTCATACAACTGTCTCCAAAACCTCGATGTGAACCACGGATCCCGATCAGAGATTATTGACATAGGGACACCGTGCAATCTTACGATTTCTTGAATATATAATTTAGCAAGCTTTTGAAGTGACCAATCAGTCCTGACTGCAATGAAATGAGCTGATTTCATAAGTCGATCAACAATCACCCAAATAGCATTTTTCTTTCTTGTCGATAAAGGTAACCTCGTTACAAAATCCATCGTGATACAATCCCACTTCCAGGGGAATATTAATAGGCTGAAGTAATCCAGTAGGAACCTGATGCTTTGCCTTAATTCGCTGACAAGTTAAACATTTAGCCACATATTCAATCACATCTCTTTTCATTCTCGGCCACCAATAAGATTCTCATAGATTACGATACATTTTTGTTCCTCTAGGATACAAAGCAAAAGGACTGTCATGAGCTTCGTAAGTATCAATTCTTTTAATTCAGAAACATCTGGAACACAAATCTGATTACGAAATCTCAAGCAATCATGTTCATCAATACTGAAGTTCTCTAACATGCCATTCTGAACCATTTATCTTTTCTTCACTAACTTGTCATCTTCTGGCTATGTTGACTTGAACCGGTCAAACATCACTGGCTTAATTCTCAATTCAACCAACAGATTTCCATCATCACTGATATTAAGCTGAGCAAACATTGCACGCAATTCAATTGCTGCTTTTCTGCTCAATGCATTAGTTACAACATTAGGTTTACCAAGAGGATAATCAATAACACAATCATAATCTTTTAAAAGCTCTATCCAATGATGTTGTCTCACATTTAACTCCTTTTGAGATAGAAGATATTTGAGACTTTTATGATCGGTATAAATATAACATTTCTCACCATACAAGTAATGTCTCCATATCTTTAGAGCAAAAACCACCGCAGCTAGCTCTAAATCGTGCATCGGATAATTGCGTTCATGTGTTTTCAATTGAAGAGAAACATAAAAAATCACTTTTCTGTCTTGCATCAAGACACAACCAAGACCACTCAAAGAAGCATCACTATAAATGACAAAATCTTTTCCCAATTCAGGTAATGTCAAAACCAGCGCTTCAGTCAACATTTTTTTCAATTTCTCAAAACTTTCTTGACATTGATCATCCTAGACGAATTGAACATTCTTTTGCAACAACTTTGTCATCAGCAAAGCTATCTTTGAAAATCCATTTACAAATCTTCGGTAATAACCACCAATCCAACTGAACCTCTGACTCATTCCTCGGTGCTTTCCACTAAATAATTGATTCAATCTTTTTTGGATCAACTCTAATTCCATCTGTCGAAACAACATGCCCCAAGAAAACTACCTCTGATAACCAGAATTTGCATTTGCTAAGCTTCCCGTATAACCATTTCTCCTGTAATATTTGCAAAACAATTCTGAGATGTTGCTCATGTTCAGATTCAGATTTTGAATAAACCAGAATATCATCAATAAAAACTACCACAAACTGATCTAAATACGGTTGAAAAATACGATTCATGAGATCCATAAATTCGGCTGGAGCATTTTTCAACCCAAAAGGCATCACTAAAAAATCATAATGACCATACCGTGTTCAAAATGTTGTCTTCGGTACATCACTTTCTTTCACCTTTAACTGATAATAACCCGATCTCAAATCAATCTTTGAAAAGACAGAAGCTCCCTTTAGTTGATCAAATAAATCATCAATACGGGGTAAAGGATATTGATTCTTAATCGTTACCTTATTCAATTGCCGATAATCAATACAAAGTCGCATCAAACCATCTTTCTTTTTGACAAAAAGCACCAGAGCTCCCCAAGGTGAAGTACTAGGACGTATAAAACCACGATCTAATAAGTCTTGCAGTTGTACCTTTAATTCTTTCAACTCTGTAGGTGACATATGATAAGGAGGTATTGACATCGGAGCTGTACCAGGAAATACTTCAATTGCAAATTCAACCTCCTGATATGGTGGTAATCCCGGTAATTCTTTAGGAAATACATCAGGAAATTCACAAATAGTTCAAATTTTACTGCATTGAATTTCAATAGAATCTGAATTAATAACATAAGCTAGAAAAGCTGCACAACCCTATTGAAGAAGTTTATTAGCTTGAATCGCTGAAATAATACAGGTTGACCCACTAGTTCGAATACTATTCACCTTAATCTTATCCCCATTTTCACTCTGAACAATAATTTTCTTTTTACAGCAATCCAAAATTACCCCGTGCACCATAAGCCAATCCATTCTCAAAATTATATCAAAATTGCCAAATGGCATTATCAACAGATCAACAGGGAAGATTATGTTTTGTATCATTAACGGGTATCTCCTACACACCTAATCCACTAGCACAAATTGTCCCAATGGACTGGACACCACTATTGATACTCTAGACATCTCAGATTTGGAACTTCCCTACTCAACCAATTTAGTATTAACATATGAATGTGAAGATCCTGGATCTATTAAAGCATAAACATGTTCTGAATGTAATAAAAATATACCTATCACAACATCAATTAGCATCTCCTTCCGCACAGGTCCGCACAACATAATCTTGAGCTAGTGTTCTGACCTCTGATTGTTGGGTAACAATATCATTTCCTTTTCTAGCACCACCCCTAGAAAAAGAACCACTTCGACTTGATCCACGACCTCTAGAAGCAGTCACAGATCTCTGAGAAGTAACAGGTGTAACAATTTCATTCTTCGGGTAATCTCTAACGAAATACTCTGTAGATCCACAATGAAAACTCCCTTGAGTCAATCTCCAACATTCACCTCGATGCTTTTTCCCACAATGTTCACAATTCAAAATTTTAGTATCCGGAGATGGACTTCTTACACTTCCCGTAGAAACTGTCAACTTTCTTTCACGGTTTCTATCACTTTTGTTTGATTTAAAACTTGATCTCCAACTACCATAAGATTCTTTTGATCTTTTGGATTGTGGATTTGAACTAGTAGATCCAGAACATTTTCCAACCAGACGAGTACTCTAAACCTTTTTATCAAAACCCAGTACTTGTTCAACCATTTTTGCCCTTTCAACTAAATCTGCAAATTCAGTGATTCTATGTGATACTAGTTGCACTAGTAGTTCATCATGTAGACCACACAAAAATTGCTTGCAACTATTAGCTTCGGTTGGCACAAATTCGACAGCATATTTACTGAGTCGTGAGAATTCCTGTTGATAATCAACTACAAACATTTCACCTTGTTTTAACATAAAAAACTTGTGTTTTCTATCTTCAATATACAACTCACACACATACTTATTTTGAAACTCTCTTTGAAAGAATTCCCAATTTACCTATTCTATCAGTACATCTCTTGTAGTAGAGAAACAACTCCCACCAAACATATGCTTCTCTTGTAGTAGAGAAACAACAGGTAATAATCTTTCTCGTGGAGTACACTCAAGTTGCTACAAGATTCTTTTTTGTAGATTCAATCCAGGTTTCAGCTATAGAAGGACCGACTCCTTTCAAACCCAAAAATTCAGTTGCTCCATACTTACGTAATTCTTTAATTGGGGCTCGACAGACAGTAGGGGTAGATGTCGTAGTAGATGCAGTTCCTGCTACTCACTGAAGAGCATCAGCAATAGCTCTAAGTAATTGTGAATCACCCCTTTCTCTAACATTACCTCGTTCGACATTAAGAGGTTGATTACCAACTGGGTTAACATTCAGTGTTACCGATTCAGTTTCATCTCTTCATCTCTAGTATACATTTCTTGATCAAAATCATCATTATAATCATCTGACATTTTCAACTATAAAATATAACAAACAATATATATATTAACATACAAATCACGACTCAATTTGACTCAATTACGACATGTACCCCTTGACTCAATTTCGAGCTCGATTTAGTTTGAGAATCGACTAAACTTGCAAAGCTCTGATACCACTAAATGTAACACTCCTAACCCTTATCCGTTGCCAAAACAGGGTTACGAAGCATTATCGAACTTTTCAGATCATATACAAACATTATATAATCATTTAGCATACACATCATAATTTAATTATATTGTCCCTCTTTTGAGCCCTCGAAGCTCAAAATACGTGTTAAAAATAAATTGGAACTCAACCTAGTACTCCAGGAATTTTTTGCAAAATTTTAAAAATTTTCCAAGGTGCAGGGGACACACGCCCATGTGGTCATTAAACATACCCGTGCCTTAGGTCTTGTCCGACCCTGTGTAACTCTCTGACTTAGGTCACACGGCCAGCCACACGCCCGTGTGCTAGGCCGTATAGTCAATTTATATTTATATTTATTTTTATTTTTATTTTTATTTTGAAATTTTGGTGTAGGTTTCACACGGCCAGGGCACATGCCTGTGTGCTAGGTCGTGTATCTCACACGGTTGAGACACATGCCTGTGTCTCTGCTCGTGTGAAAATACGTGGGCATTTTGCTTTGAAAATTTTAAGTTGCTGGGGACACATGGCCAAATCAAACGCCCATTTATTAGCCGTATGTCTCACACGGTCCAGTCAGATGCCCGTGTGTCTAGCCGTGTGAACTCAAAATTAACCTTAAACATCAAGTTTACCCTTCCTTGCAACCTTAAACACCAAGCAACTCAAAAACCAATCGTTCAATCACTTTAAAACACGATCAAATATCTCTAAAACATGTCAAAACAAGCATTCTAGTTTCTTAACCTAGGTACTCACATAGTTACTTCACATATTTCATCAAATCATTTCAATAAGACACCATTCAAACCAATTTAAAATTATACCAATATCAACCAAAACTACCATTTGATAGCCTCCACAAAACACATATGTTCATATATATATAACCAACCATTATCAACTTATAATATCATTTACAATCACTCCACAAAATGGTAAGCATCAGACAACCTAGGTACATGCAGACACAAAAAGAAGTATACATCACCATGTTTTAAGTTCAAGATGGATGTAGATGTTGAATTGACGGATAACTTTTGTAACACCCCAAACCCGGACAAGACACCACGTCCGAATCTGGTATGTTACGGGGAAAAACGTTTCTAAGAAGTTCAGATTTTTCGTTTGAAAACTGCGTGAAAACACCGTGTGCTTGAAAACAATTTGAGTAGACTTGTTTGCAAAACTTTTGATGTGTTTAAAACCCGGAGATTTTGAAAACTTAGCTAGAATTTGTAGTTAAAACGAGTTTAAGTCATTGAAGACCTCATTAGGTTCTTAGTGATACATAAAATACTATTGAACTTAGGTGATTCACAAGTTAGAATTTGAAACCAGTTGAATTTGTTTGTCAAAAGACTTAGTGTGATACCCGATGGTATGGTTTAAAATCACGTCGCGTTATTATTTTGAAAACATTATCTTTCCAGGTTTTAGTAAAAATTTATACCGGCTTATTTTGTTAAGGCATATTAGGTCTAATTAAAACATCAACCAACTTAGACATAAATTAAAAGGCCTTTACAAACCAAAATAACCCAATTTAAAGTAATAAGCTAAAGTACTAAAAATTACTGAGTCTGAGTAAAACTTTATTCAGCATGGCATGTGCACCCCGAGTCCATCCCGGCTCCAAGTCCGCGTCTACGAGTCACCTGAAATGTCAAAGGAGAGGGTGAGTCGAGTGACTCAGTGTGTAAATCCCGCTCCCGAAGAAACAACATGCTAATACACATCATACATAGCAACATGATTAATGCAACCCGATCCTAACCATCCATATCGCCTTTTCTACCCCGTGTGGTACCAAACCACTGGTGGTGCCAAACCACTGGTGACATATAGTCACAATGTGCTCCCAAAGCACTGGTGTCCCAAAGACACAATATCCGTCAATGTGCTACCAAAGCACTGGTGTCCCAAAGACACAATTGTGCTACCAAAGCACTGGTGACCGAAGTCACAAATCTGGTGATGGGGCCAACCCATCGTGTGTTACCAAAACACTAGCAGACGATCCCATATCTCAAGTGGGGCCAACCCACGGTGGTCAAACCACAGGGACAAGTCGCAATGAGGTGCCAAACCTCTGGTGTCCCAAAGACACAGTGTGCTACCAAAGCACTGGTGACCGTAGTCACAAATCTGGTGATGGGGCCAACCCATCGTGTGTTACCAAAACACTGGCGTCAATCCCGTATCTCACAAGTGGGGCCAACCCACGGTGGTATTAACCACAGGGACGAGACGCTGAGGTACCAAACCTCTGGAGGTGCCAAACCTCTGGTGACCCAAAGTCACAAAGTGTGCTACCAAAGCACTGGTGCTCGTCAGCACAATATATCACTGCTCCCTCCTCTCGTATCACCCATCAACATGTCAAACTCATGTAATTATGCATATCATACTATTATGCACATCATGCCAATATGTCTAACCACATATCCCATATCACATATATCCATAGCCATTATATCATATAAGTCATCAATAACTCATAATAATATTGATAGTAACTTACCCGAATCCAAGCCCATACCCAATTGGGTATCATATCAATCCATCAACTGCCATAATTTTAATAGGCATACAGGTTTAATAATGATATTACTAAATATAAGTGTGTTAGTATACACACCTGATAGCTACGAGTCTAAAATCCAACGAGAACGATCTAAGCCCCTCGATTACAAGATCCTACAATCGGCCAAACATTAGGGGTTAGGCACTAAGCCTATTCGGCCAACACCAATAGACCAAAAGAGTTGTCGAATCACTCTTACCTTGCTATTGCTTGGTTTCCTACCAGACCCGAATCACAATGGTCCTTTAAAGACAATCGGCCACCACCTTGAAAAGAATACAGTTAATCCTTTATCAAACACGGCCTAATCGAAACCAGGTGATTAAACTAATCAACAACCAATCACTTACCCCTTACCAACAATTGATAGAAGGAAACGGCTCCTCCTGCTTGCTTCCACAATCCACTGATCCTATAACGAAGAAATTAGAATCCATCCCAAATGACCATATTCGGCCCTTAAATAAACCGAAATCGATTGAGAAGAGAAAGAAAATAATGACCATTCGGCAATGAACTTACCAACCTCCAAACGGTTGGAGCAAGAACCCAACACTCTATATTCGGCCACCCCACACCAGAAGAGAGCCACAAATGATTCGGCCAAGACTTGTGCCAAAAGAAAAATAAAAGATTCGGTCAAGGTCTTGAGAAGAGAAGAAAGAAAAATGGGAAAAATGGTAGGTGTGTTTCGGTTTTAAGAAAGAAAAGAAATGGATGGGATGAATAGGAATTTCGGCTTTAGTGTTTCAAGAAGGAAAAGAAGAAAAAAGTATGAGAAGAAGGGATATAGGTTTCGGCTTAAACAATTGAAAGAAAAAGGGTGATGAATGAGCACATTCGGCTATGATGAAATTAAAAGAATCAAAGTCAAGTTTCGGCTATGGTATAGATTGCTTACACTTTCGGTTTCAAGAGAGAAATGGAAGACTTACTTTGTTGAAGAAAATCGGCTTTCCAAAAAGACTAGAAAAGAGCTTTCTCTCCTTTACCAAATGTGACCGAAAACAATCAAAAAGAGTGCCAAAATGCCAAAATGCATTTCGGCTACCTACTCACCCCACTATGCCGTCCATTCCTCCCCCCAAACTCTCCCAAATTCGGCCATGATCCCCCAATCAACTCCCATCCACACATTCAAATTGGTTGAACTAGTCAACCTCCTAAAATCCCTCTCCACTCTCCATTTGAATGAGAAGACCAAGTCCAAGTTAGAGTTCCACTTGCCTTCTGCCTCTTCTCCTTGCCGTCCCAAAATGAGAGCCAAAAGGAGAGCTCTACAGCTCGAACACTGGACCTCCACTCCATCTGCATGTGACGCCATACCAAGCTCCCCCTTGCCACTCTTGCCAGCTCCTTATTTGTGCAATAAAACCACAAAAATAATTCTTAAACCCCAGCTTCCTCAGCTCCCTTCCCCTAATACCCAAAACCAACATTTTTCTAATTTACTCAGGCATACCCCTAAGCTACCCTTAAGCCCCTAAAACATAAAAATAGCAACATAGCACACTACAAACATGCAATAACATGCAACATCGAAATAGCCCCCTAACCCGGGATATTACAGTTCTACCCCCCTTAAAAAATAATTTCGGCCTCGAAATTACCTGATCAAAAGAGTTGCGGGTATTGCTGTCTCATCATATCCTCGGGTTCCCATGTCGCTTCCTCTACGCCATGATTCCGCCAAAGTACCTTAACCAAAGGCACAGATTTCCTACGCAGAACCTTCACATCCCGATCAAGAATCTGCACAGGTTCTTCCTCCATAGTCAAGTCTGGATTTACCTCGATCTCTTCCACTGCTACCACATGCGACGGATCCGAACGATACCTCCGAAGCATTGAAACATGGAAGACGTCGTGAATCTGACTAAGCTCTGCTGGCAACTCAAGCTGATACGCTACTGGTCCAACTCGTCTCAACACCTTATACGGCCCAATGAACCTCGGACTTAGCTTGCCTTTCTTCCCGAACCTCAGAACCTTCTTCCAAGGCGAGACCTTCAGAAAAACTCGATCCCCAACAGCAAACTCTATATCTCTTCGCTTAAGATCGGCGTAAGACTTCTGCCGGTCCGAAGCTTCCTTCAATCGAGCCTGAATCAACTTAACCTTGTCCTCAGTCTCAGCTACTAACTCAGGTCCTAACAACTGACGTTCCCCTAACTCTGTCCAACACGTAGGTGAGCGACACTTCCTGCCATACAACGCCTCATACGGTGCCATCTTAATGCTCGCTTGGTAACTGTTGTTGTAGGCAAACTCAGCTAATGGTAGAAACTCCTCCCAACTACCTCCGAAATCCAAGACACAACCTCTCAGCATGTCTTCTAAGATCTGAATAACCCTTTCTGATTGTCCGTCAGACTGCGGGTGAAAAGCCGTGCTAAAATCCAACCGAGTACCCAGAGCCTGATGCAATGCTTTCCAGAACCTTGAAGTAAACCTGGGATCCCTATCCGAGATTATCGAAACTGGCACACCATGCAACCTCACTATCTCTGAAACGTACAGCTTCGCTAGCTTCTGAAGTGAGTAGTCAACCCTCACCGGAATAAAGTGAGCTGATTTAGTCAGACGATCCACCACTACCCAAACTGAATCCTTCTTGCTTGGCGTAAGTGGTAACCCACTGACAAAATCCATGGTTATCCTTTCCCACTTCCACTGCGGAATCTTCACAGGCTGAAGCAAACCCGACGGCAACTGATGTTCAGCCTTAACTTGCTGACAAGTCAGACACTTCCCAACAAACTCCGTTACCTCTTTCTTCAAACCAGGCCACCAAAACTGCTCCCTAAGATCCTTATACATCTTGCTACCCCCAGGATGCATAGCATGAGGACTGCTATGTGCGTCCTGAAGAATCTTCTGCCTCAGCTCAACATCCTTAGGCATACAAGCCTTACCCTGGAAACACAGAACCTCATCACTCGACAAGCTGTAACCATCCACACCACCATTCTGCACTTGCAACCTTCGCGCACCCAGAACCTCATCCTCTAACTGTTTCTCTCTGATCTGCTCAACCCAAGTAGGCTTAACCTGCAGCTCTGCCAAAATACTCCCGTCGTCATACAAGCTCAAATGGGCAAACAGTGCTCTTAAGTCCGAAACAACCTTACGGCTCAACGCGTCTGCTACCACGTTAGCCTTGCCCGGATGATACTCAATCGAGCAGTCGTAATCTTTCAGCAACTCAACCCATCTGCGCTGCCTCAAATTTAAATCCTTCTGGGTCAGTAGATACTTCAGACTCTTATGATCCGTGTACACTATCGATCTCTCTCCATACAAGTAGTGCCTCCAAATCTTTAAGGCGAAAACTACAGCCGCTAGCTCCAAATCGTGCGTCGGATAGTTGACCTCATGTGGCCTCAGCTGCCTAGAAGCGTAAGCCACAACCTTACCTTCTTGCATCAACACACAACCCAAACCCGTATGTGATGCATCGCAGTAGACTGTGTATTCCTTACCAGCCTCAGGTTGAATCAGAACCGGAGCCTCAGTCAAAACCTTCTTTAACTTGTCGAAGCTTTCCTGCTGTTTCTCAGTCCAAACAAACGGAACCTCTTTCCTTAATAGCTTGGTCATCGGCGCTGCTATCAACGAGAAACCCTCAACAAACCTTCGGTAGTATCCAGCCAAACCTAGAAAACTACGAATCTCAGCCACTGACCTAGGTGGCTTCCAATCCAGAACTGCCTCAATCTTGCGAGGATCTACTCGAATACCCTCAGCTGACACTACATGACCCAAGAACGTCACTTCTCTAAGCCAGAACTCGCACTTACTAAACTTAGCATAGAGTTGCTTTTCCCTCAGAATCTGCAGCACCACCCTCAAATGCTCATCATGCTCTTCCTTCGTCCTTGAGTACACTAAGATATCGTCTATGAAAACCACGACGAACTGATCCAGATACTGCTGAAACACTCTATTCATCATATCCATAAACGCTGCCGGTGCGTTAGTCAACCCGAATGGCATTACCAGGAATTCGTAGTGCCCATACCGAGTCCGAAACGCTGTTTTATGGATATCCGCCTCCTTAACCTTCAACTGATGGTACCCAGACCTCAGATCAATCTTAGAGAATACCGTAGCACCCTTTAGCTGGTCAAACAAGTCATCTATCCGTGGCAACGGATACTTGTTTTTAATCGTCAGCTTGTTCAACTGGCGGTAGTCTATGCACATCCGCATCGTGCCATCTTTCTTCTTGACAAAAAGAACTGGCGCACCCCACGGCGAAACACTTGGCCTAATAAAACCTCGATCCAATAACTCCTGGATCTGAGCCTTAAGCTCCACCAATTCCTTTGGTGCCATCCTATACGGAGCAATAGACACTGGCGCAGTCCCGGGTAACAGATCAATCCCAAACTCTACCTCTCGATCTGGCGGCAAACCTGGAAGCTCTTCAGGAAACACATCAGCAAATTCTTTAACAGTACGAACTTCCTCAACAGCAGACCCTTTAGCCTCCAAGGCATACACATGAACCACATACGCATCACAGCCTTTCCTGACCATCTTCTCCGCTTTCAGAGCAGATACCACATTTGATAAGTAATCTCTCCTATTACCTATCATAGCCACCTCATCGCCATCACCCGTCTTAAGAACCATGCGCTTAGCCGCGCAATCCAACCTCGCCTGGTACTTAACCAGCCAATCCATCCCAAGAATCAGATCGAACTCCCCAAACGGCAGTTCCATCAGATCAGCAGCAAACACTACCCCTTGGAGTTCTAGGGGTACCTCTCTAAACAGTTTATCTACTACTACAGAGTGACCTAGAGGGCTAATCACAGTCATCTGCCTAGAAGATATCTCAGAGTCTAAGTCCAGTGTCTCTACTATACTACTGGCAACATAAGAGTGCGTAGAACCCACATCAATCAAAGCAGTATAAGGAGTACCAAAAATCAAAAACGTACCGGTTATGACGTCCGGTGCGTCGCCCTCCTCACGGCGCCTCGCAGCATACACCAATCCCGGCTGCCTAGCCTCAGAACTACCTGCACCTCTGCCCGGTGCTCCACGGCCCCGACTAGATCCATAACCACCTCTGCCATTACCACGGCCTCTCTGCGGTGGCGGTCCATTACCTCTGAACTGATTACGGCCCTGACTCTCAGACTGAATCCTGGCCATCCTACGCGGACAGTCCCTAATGCGATGCTCCAGAGAACCACACTCAAAGCACCCTTTACCACCAGTCCAGCAACCACCCCAATGAGATTTCCCACACTGGTTACACTGCGGCGGTCCCTGCCTAGCAGCAACAAACCTAGAAGACTGATTCTGCCCACTCGGTCTAGCCCTCTTCTGCGGATTACCCGATGAACCAGAAGACCCGAAGCTCCTCTTAAGCCTACTCCTATCCATACCCTGCCTCACTGACTCCTTAACACCCTCAGCCACCTTAGCTTTCTCAACCAAGACAGCAAACTCGCGCTCCTGCTGTGGAGCAATCAGCAGCCTCAACTCGTCTCGCAGACCATCCTCGAAACGAACACACCTCTCATGCTCAGTGGCTACAATGCCTCTGGCATACCTACTCAGCTTCAGGAACTCAGCCTCGTACTCAGCAACAGATTTACTCCCCTGAACAAGCCTCAGAAATGCCTTCCTCTGGGAGTCGATGTAACTAGCCCCGATGTACTTCTTTTGATATGCAGCTCTGAAGTAATCCCATGTCAGATCCTCTGCAGCCACACTGTCTCGCACCGTGAGCCACCACTGATATGACTCATCTCGGAGAAGCGATACGATACCCTTCAGCTTCTCTTCAGTTGTCAAATCCAGATCATCCATGATCCGCTCAGTTGCCTCCAGCCAGTATTCAGCAGTGCTAGGAGCAACACCAGAAACACCTCGAAAGAATTCCGCCCCATTAGCCCGGAGTCGCTCAGGAACTGATTTCCTAACTCCTGCACCACCACTAGCCCCAGCTACTCTTTCCAACACTCGCAGCATCGCCTGTGACACTGCGTCGTCTCCAGTCTGATCTTGGAACTCACCACCTCCAGCTGGTGGCGGAACCGGTACCTCATTTTCTGAACCCTGCCCAGATCCTACGGGCTCAGAAACCGTCATTCTACCCCTACCTCTACCACGAGTATTACGACCACGTCCACCTCGAGTGCTCATGTCTAATCTTTCTACGTATCTGATTAGAGAATTTTATGCATCAGTGTTTATTCCACTTGTTTAAAAAGCAAGTCTTATGAATATTTAAAGAGGATTTGTTCTCGCAAGTTCATAGAATCCTATCAGTTTCAATCTCTAGAGTAGCATACTATTGCTAGTCATCAAATCATGTCATACCCAATCAAATCATAAAGAATAGTCCGGGGTACTTACCTGGGCGAACTGGTGCCGGAGACTCGGTGCCATGCCTTTCAAACCATACTTTCAAAACAAACACTTAAACAGACTTTTGAAACCATTTTGGGCCTCAGGCCCACAGCCGAGCCTTTGAACTTGGCTCTGATACCACAAATGTAACACCCCAAACCCGGACAAGACACCACGTCTGAATCTGGTATGTTACGGGGAAAAACGTTTCTAAGAAGTTCAGATTTTTCGTTTGAAAACTGCGTGAAAACACCGTGTGCTTGAAAACAATTTGAGTAGACTTGTTTGCAAAACTTTTGATGTGTTTAAAACCCGGAGATTTTGAAAACTTAGCTAGAATTTGTAGTTAAAACGAGTTTAAGTCATTGAAGACCTCATTAGGTTCTTAGTGATACATAAAATACTATTGAACTTAGGTGATTCACAAGTTAGAATTTGAAACCAGTTGAATTTGTTTGTCAAAAGACTTAGTGTGATACCCGATGGTATGGTTTAAAATCACGTCGCGTTATTATTTTGAAAACATTATCTTTCCAGGTTTTAGTAAAAATTTATACCGGCTTATTTTGTTAAGGCATATTAGGTCTAATTAAAACATCAACCAACTTAGACATAAATTAAAAGGCCTTTACAAACCAAAATAACCCAATTTAAAGTAATAAGCTAAAGTACTAAAAATTACTGAGTCTGAGTAAAACTTTATTCAGCATGGCATGTGCACCCCGAGTCCATCCCGGCTCCAAGTCCGCGTCTACGAGTCACCTGAAATGTCAAAGGAGAGGGTGAGTCGAGTGACTCAGTGTGTAAATCCCGCTCCCGAAGAAACAACATGCTAATACACATCATACATAGCAACATGATTAATGCAACCCGATCCTAACCATCCATATCGCCTTTTCTACCCCGTGTGGTACCAAACCACTGGTGGTGCCAAACCACTGGTGACATATAGTCACAATGTGCTCCCAAAGCACTGGTGTCCCAAAGACACAATATCCGTCAATGTGCTACCAAAGCACTGGTGTCCCAAAGACACAATTGTGCTACCAAAGCACTGGTGACCGAAGTCACAAATCTGGTGATGGGGCCAACCCATCGTGTGTTACCAAAACACTAGCAGACGATCCCATATCTCAAGTGGGGCCAACCCACGGTGGTCAAACCACAGGGACAAGTCGCAATGAGGTGCCAAACCTCTGGTGTCCCAAAGACACAGTGTGCTACCAAAGCACTGGTGACCGTAGTCACAAATCTGGTGATGGGGCCAACCCATCGTGTGTTACCAAAACACTGGCGTCAATCCCGTATCTCACAAGTGGGGCCAACCCACGGTGGTATTAACCACAGGGACGAGACGCTGAGGTACCAAACCTCTGGAGGTGCCAAACCTCTGGTGACCCAAAGTCACAAAGTGTGCTACCAAAGCACTGGTGCTCGTCAGCACAATATATCACTGCTCCCTCCTCTCGTATCACCCATCAACATGTCAAACTCATGTAATTATGCATATCATACTATTATGCACATCATGCCAATATGTCTAACCACATATCCCATATCACATATATCCATAGCCATTATATCATATAAGTCATCAATAACTCATAATAATATTGATAGTAACTTACCCGAATCCAAGCCCATACCCAATTGGGTATCATATCAATCCATCAACTGCCATAATTTTAATAGGCATACAGGTTTAATAATGATATTACTAAATATAAGTGTGTTAGTATACACACCTGATAGCTACGAGTCTAAAATCCAACGAGAACGATCTAAGCCCCTCGATTACAAGATCCTACAATCGGCCAAACATTAGGGGTTAGGCACTAAGCCTATTCGGCCAACACCAATAGACCAAAAGAGTTGTCGAATCACTCTTACCTTGCTATTGCTTGGTTTCCTACCAGACCCGAATCACAATGGTCCTTTAAAGACAATCGGCCACCACCTTGAAAAGAATACAGTTAATCCTTTATCAAACACGGCCTAATCGAAACCAGGTGATTAAACTAATCAACAACCAATCACTTACCCCTTACCAACAATTGATAGAAGGGAACGGCTCCTCCTGCTTGCTTCCACAATCCACTGATCCTATAACGAAGAAATTAGAATCCATCCCAAATGACCATATTCGGCCCTTAAATAAACCGAAATCGATTGAGAAGAGAAAGAAAATAATGACCATTCGGCAATGAACTTACCAACCTCCAAACGGTTGGAGCAAGAACCCAACACTCTATATTCGGCCACCCCACACCAGAAGAGAGCCACAAATGATTCGGCCAAGACTTGTGCCAAAAGAAAAATAAAAGATTCGGTCAAGGTCTTGAGAAGAGAAGAAAGAAAAATGGGAAAAATGGTAGGTGTGTTTCGGTTTTAAGAAAGAAAAGAAATGGATGGGATGAATAGGAATTTCGGCTTTAGTGTTTCAAGAAGGAAAAGAAGAAAAAAGTATGAGAAGAAGGGATATAGGTTTCGGCTTAAACAATTGAAAGAAAAAGGGTGATGAATGAGCACATTCGGCTATGATGAAATTAAAAGAATCAAAGTCAAGTTTCGGCTATGGTATAGATTGCTTACACTTTCGGTTTCAAGAGAGAAATGGAAGACTTACTTTGTTGAAGAAAATCGGCTTTCCAAAAAGACTAGAAAAGAGCTTTCTCTCCTTTACCAAATGTGACCGAAAACAATCAAAAAGAGTGCCAAAATGCCAAAATGCATTTCGGCTACCTACTCACCCCACTATGCCGTCCATTCCTCCCCCCAAACTCTCCCAAATTCGGCCATGATCCCCCAATCAACTCCCATCCACACATTCAAATTGGTTGAACTAGTCAACCTCCTAAAATCCCTCTCCACTCTCCATTTGAATGAGAAGACCAAGTCCAAGTTAGAGTTCCACTTGCCTTCTGCCTCTTCTCCTTGCCGTCCCAAAATGAGAGCCAAAAGGAGAGCTCTACAGCTCGAACACTGGACCTCCACTCCATCTGCATGTGACGCCATACCAAGCTCCCCCTTGCCACTCTTGCCAGCTCCTTATTTGTGCAATAAAACCACAAAAATAATTCTTAAACCCCAGCTTCCTCAGCTCCCTTCCCCTAATACCCAAAACCAACATTTTTCTAATTTACTCAGGCATACCCCTAAGCTACCCTTAAGCCCCTAAAACATAAAAATAGCAACATAGCACACTACAAACATGCAATAACATGCAACATCGAAATAGCCCCCTAACCCGGGATATTACAACTTTTAAGTACCTAACCTACGCATAGAAAACAAATCGTACGTTGAGTATGAACTCAGTGGTATTTATATAATCCGAATACTTAAAGGTAAAATCATATATAATACAATAACTATAGTCATATAATTTAAACAATTCGTAGATAAGGTATTTATAGCTTTTCAAAATATGAACGCAAATCATTTGAACAACAATATTTGTCATTCATATTCAATTCATAAATACACAATTCATGTATCTCTTACAATATTTCAACTCACTATTCAATATCAATCATAATACTGCTTTATTCAGTTACCCCTATTAACATAACTCGGACTCGGACGGACACACAGATCCAACCAAAACACACCAGTTTGGCACCCAGTGCCTCATCAGATAATTCGAAGTAATAAGTTGACACCCAGTGTCTCATCGGCTGTGCCGAAGTAATTTGGTACCCAATACCTCATCGAATTTATCCGAAGTAATAATTTGACACCCAGTGTCTCATCGACTCTAAGTCGAAGTATCCCTGAACTCTTCTAATCATATGGCATGCCATCTATATCTGACTCAGCTCCATACAGTTAATAGGGTTTCAATTTCACTATTCAAATGCCACAATCATCTAATATTCAAATATCATAAAATCATATACTTTCAATTCAATGTCATAAAGGTAGTTACTCACCTCATTTACTTACCATAACATTTAATCAAAATACAACAAATAATAATTACAAGAATCGAATTATAGAAATAAAAACAAGAATTTTTGAGCTATTCCTCATCGACTTTATCTTTTCCTTTCTTAGCAGAGGTTTCCGGTACAACGTTAGCTACAGAACTGAAACAACTGAAATTCAACAGTACAATACAATTCAATTTCACATTAAGTATTTTAGGTTTTTATTCAACTTTTGCCTAAATTCCAATTTAGTCCTAAACCGAGACTAACTTTATTTCTTCACAACTAATTCCATATTTTCATTCAATTTCCACTTTAAACTAAATTCAACTCTCTAATTTCACTTAAATCCCTAAATTTCAAAATTTTCACAACTTAGTCCCTATTACTCAAAACTTATAATTTATTTTACAATTCAATCCCGTTTTCATTTCTAACTTAAAATTCTATCAATTTAGTCTCAAATACTTAAATTATTCAACATGATCAGCATCTAAAAATTCAATATTTTCTAAAATTTCAACATAAGTCAAGTAGTATTTAATACTAGGATTCTAAAAAAATAAAAATTACAAGAAAATGTACTAAATTGACTTACCAATTGAGCTTTGAACCTGAAAACCCTAATTTCTCCTTCTTTTTCTTTTTCTTCTTTCTCCCTTCTGTTTCGTCCTATTTCTTTGTTTCTTTTGTTTCTTTTATTTGTTTTGTTTTATTATATATTATTATAATATATATGTATTCTTAATTATTAAATAAATATATTTTATTATAAAATCTATCAAAATTTTCACATGTTTTAATGTTATGTCGCCTCAATTATGACCATTGGCATAATTGCTCCTTTGGTCCCTTTAATTTTTCTTTAATTATTATTCAACTTTCATCCTTTATGCAATTTAGTCCTTATACCTAATTACTCTTAATTCAAGCTAATTCACATAAACAAAACCTAATTAACTACAAAACTAACTTCGTAAATATTTTTTATTGAAAATTCAAATCCATTTTACGAAAACGGAGACGCAAAAATACACTTTCTGATTACCCGTAACTATCGGGTTATTACAATTCTCCCTCTTAATAAATTCCGTCATCAAAATTTACTTGAAAATAGGTGGGGATACTGAGATCTCATAGTTTCTTCCTATTCCCAAGTTGCTTCCTCAACAGTATGGCTTGCCATAGTACTTTTACCAACGAAACTCGCTTATTACGCAATTCTTCTACTTCTAGTGCCAAAATTTTAACTGGCTCTTCTTCATATGACAAATCAGGTCGAATTTACATATCTTCCGTCGAAATAACATGATAAGGGTTTGATCTGTATCTTCTGAGCATTAAAACGTGAAAAACATCATGAAGTTTCTGTAATTCCGGTGGCAAGGCCAAACAGTATGCAACTGGTCCAACTTTTTCTGTAATCTCATACAGCCCAATAAAATGAGGACTCAATTTCCCCTTTAGACCAAATTTTCTTCCAAGGAAAAACTTTAAGAAATACTTTATCGCCGACAGAATACTCAATATCCCGATGTTTCAAGTCTACATATGATTTCTGACTGTCAAAAGCTGCCTTCAGTCTATCACAAATTTTCTTAACAGTGTCTTCTATTTCTTGAATTAATTCCAGCCCAATAATTTTTCTTTCATTCAATTCCATCCAACACACAGGTGATCGACAGCTACGACCATATAAAGCTTCATACCGAGCCATTTGAATACTTGATTGGAAACTATTATTATATACAAATTCGGCCAAAGGTAAGTAACGTTCCTAACCTAATTCAAAATCAATAACACAAGCACGACGCATGTCTTCCAAAATCTGAATAACTCGCTTAGATTATTTGTCAGTTTGCGGATGAAAAGTTATGCTAAAGTTGTGTAACACCCCATACCCGAGTCCGAGGCTAAGACTGGATACGAGACATTACCATGCTTGAACTCACTTTAACATGTACTTATGGACTGTAAAATTTTGTTCCAAAATAGAAACTCTTCTTTCTTAGTCAAAACGTACATATCATGGGCCTATAAGGCCTTAAACACATATCCGGGAACTTTCAAAATTCAATCGGGAACTTTTCCTCGAAATAGGGGTTACATGCCCATGTGGCTTGGGGCACGCCCGTATACCCCTAAGACACGCCCATGTCTACCATCCGTGGCCGACACTGACTAATTTCACACTGTCTTGACACGCCAGAGGACTTAAACCGTGTGCTATACCTTGATATACTGACTTATTCACACGGCCTGGGCACACGCCCATGTTCTAACTGTGTATCACATACGACCTAAACAAACGTCCGTGGGATTAGCCCGTGTTCTATCCTGACTTAAGGTACACAGGTGCAAGGTGCGCACGGCCTAGACACACGGTCGTGTGTCCATCTGTATGGGCACTTAGAGGCTAATTACCAAGCCAACTGCCACCCTAAAATTCTAGACCAAACTTATGCTCAATTCAATAACTGAATTTAATAAATCTAACATGAATAAGGATGCATACTTCATTGATAAATAAAATCATACATACCTAATAATTCATGACCAATCTCTTTGGCCATATACAAAAAGAATACTAAGCTTGATAGCCAACACTTTGGCTAATTTTAAAACATAGCTCAAAATGAAATGTTTCCTATACATGCCATAGCTCAAAATGAAATGTTTCCTATACATGCCATACTTAATATAAACACTTGGCTATACCAAAATATCGATTGATAGTGTGCTTTGAGCTCCGATGACGATGATCCACGAGATTAGCTTGGCGGGACTACATGGAATGAAAGAATAAAAGACGTAAGCATTTAGCTTAGTAAGTTTGCATATAATGCACATAACAACATACTTACTTAATATAAACCATTTGACATAAACAATGGTATCATAAATTTCAGCTATAAAGCTTACTTACTCATACTTGATTCTTACATATCTCATGATACTTACTAGTCTCATACTTGTGAGGTAAACAAGGTACCTGTATCACTTGATCACATTGATTAGCATACTTTAACATAATAATCTTAATCTCTAAAACATGTCAAAACAAGCATTCTAGTCTTTTAATCTAGGTACTCACATAGTTACTTCACATATTTCATCAAATCATTTCAATAAGACACCATTCAAACCAATTTAAAATTATACCAATATCAACCAAAACATACCATTTGATAGCCTCCACAAAACACATATGTTCATATATATATAACCGACCATTATCAACTTATAATATCATTTACAATCACTCCACAAAATGGTAAGCATCAGACAACCTAGGTACATGCCGACACAAAAAGAAGTGTACATCACCATGTTTTGAGTTCAAGATGGATGTAGATGTTGAATTGACGGATAACTTTTAAGTACCTAACCTATGCACAGAAAACAAACCGTACGTTGAGTATGAACTCAGTGGTATTTATATAATCCGAATACTTAAAGGTAAAATAATATATAATACAATAACTATAGTCATATAATTTAAACAATTCGTAGATAAGGTATTTATAGCTTTTCAAAATATGAATGCAAATCATTTGAACAACAATATTTTTCAATCATATTCAATTCATAAATTCACAATTCATGTATCTCTTACAATATTTCAACTCACTATTCAATATCAATCATAATACTGCTTTATTCAGTTACCCCTATTAACATGACTCGGACTCGGACGGACACACAGATCCAACCAAAACACACCAGTTTGGCACCCTGTGCCTCATCAGATAATTCTAAGTAATAAGTTGACACCCAGTGTCTCATTGGCTGTGCCGAAGTAATTTGGTACCCAATACCTCATCGAATTTATCCGAAGTAATAATTTGACACCCATTGTGTCATCGACTCCAAGTCGAAGTACCCCTGAACGCTTCAAATCCTATGGCATGCCATCTATATCCGACTCAACCCGATACAATTAATAGGGTTTCAATTTCACTTTTCAAATGCCACAACCATCCAATATTCAAATATCACAAAATCACATACTTTCAATTCAATGTCATAATAATAATTACTCACCTCATTTACTTACCATAACATTTAATCAAAATACAACAAATAATAATTTTTAGATTCGGATTATAGAAATACAAACCAGAATTTTCGAGTTACTCCTCGTCGACTTTATCTTTTCCTTTCTTAGCCGAGGTTTCCGGTACAACGTTAGCTACGGAATTGAAACAATTGAAATTCATCAATACAATACAATTCAATTTCACATTAAGTATTTCAAATTTTTATTCAACTTTTGCCTAAATTCCAATTTAGTCCTAAACCGAGACTAACTCTATTTCTTCACAACTAATTCCATATTTTCATTCAATTTCCACTTTAAACTAAATTCAACTCTCTAATTTCACTTAAATCCCTAAATTTTGAAATTTTTATAATTTAGTCCCTATTACTCAAAACTTATAATTTATTTTACAATTCAACCCCTTTTTCATTTCTAACTTAAAATTCTATCAATTTAGTCTCAAATACTTAAATTATTCAACATGAACAACATCTAAAAGTTCAATATTTTCTAAAATTTCAACATAAGTCAAGTAGTATTTAATACTAAGATTCTAAAAAAAATAAAAATTACAAGAAAAGGGACTAAATTGACTTACCAATTGAGCTTTGAACCTTAGAACCCTAATTTCTCCTTCTTTTTCTTTTTCTTCTTTCTCCCTTCTGTTTCGTCCTATTTCTTTGTTTCTTTTGTTTTTGTTATATATTATTATATATATATTCTTAATTATTAAGTAAATATATTTTATTATAAAATCTATCAAAATTCTCACATGTTTTAATGTTATGCCGCCTTAATTATGACTATTGGCATAATTGCTCCTTTGGTCCCTTTAATTTTTCTTTAATCTATAATTCAACTTTCACCCTTTATGCAATTTAGTCCTTATACCTAATTACTCTTAATTCAAGCTAATTCACCTAATCAAAACCTAATTAACTACAAAGCTAACTTCGTAAATATATTTTATTAAATATTTACGAATCCGTTTTACGAAAACGGAGACCCGAAATTACACTTTCTGATTACCAGTAACTATCGGGTTATTACATAGCCTGAAGTTTAGGACTGAAGCATCGGTACCTCTGTCTCTACTAGAATATCCCACAGAAGCAGTAGAACGATTGTGGTGTTCTTTTGACCTCTTTGATGTTGACTAGTATGACTTTTCCGTCAATCTCTTTCTCGAATCTCTAGCTTCAAATTCAGCGTGTCTTTTCTTTTTACTTAGTTCTTTAGCTTAATGTGCCAGGTCAACCAGTATAACGAATTCTTTCAATTCAAGAATTCCAACCAGAAGCTTTATGTCTTCATTTCACCCATCTTCGAATCTCTTACACATGGCAGTCTCAGTCGGAATACACTCCCAAGCATATTTTCTTAATCTAACAAAATCCCGCTTGAATTTTGATACAGCCATACAGCCCTGTTTGAGCTCTAGAAATTCTTTATGTTTCTAATCCAGAAACATTTGCCTAATATATTTCTTTCGGAACTCGGTTTGGAAAAATTCCCTAGTGATCCGCTCTCTCAACACAACAGAAATCAACATGTTCCACCATTGATATGCTGAATTTATTAGTAATGATACCACACATTTAACGCACTCGGCCGATGAACAAGATAGCTCATCAAAAATCCTGATTGTATTCTCTAACCAGAATTCAGCTCTCTTGGGATTATCCTCAGCAATAGCTCAGAATTATTCAGCCCCATACTTACGAATCTTAGCGAAAGATGACTTACTAATTCAGATTGGTTCCAAACCTTGAGGAATAATGGGAACTGGTTGGAGAGCAAGAGGGGGTGGAGGTTTTTGAGCAGCCAGGTTCGTCCGTACAAACTTGGTAAAACATTCACTCATCATATGGAAGAAGGCTTCCTTGCCTTCTCCTCCCTGACCCTCAAATACGTGCCTTGTACCACTCGATGCTACTCCATGAACGGAGGCTTGGGCGTTGCTTTCTACTTCATCGGAGTCAGCTTAGTTGGATGTCATTGCTATATAAAAATGTGTTCTAAAACGGTTAGGAGATATCACACTATCACATGTTATATAATGGCATGTATATCTAGACTCATACACGCTACGTTCAATTTGAGAATCGACTAAACCGTAGGTCTGATACCAATAAGTGTAACACCTTTAACCCGAATCCGTCACCAGAACAAGGTTAAGGAGCATTACTAGAGATTACGAATCAAATAGACAAAAATTTCAAACATTTAATAACATATCAATATTCATGTTAAAACCAATTCAAAACATACAAATTGTCCCTTATACGAACCCTCGAGGCCCAAAATACACATTAGAAACAAGTCGGGACTAAATCGAAAACTCAGAGAAATTTTTAGAAAACATTAAAATTTTTCAATACTGTAGGGGTCATACAGCCATGTGGACATTCGAAATAGGGACACATGGCTATGTCCCAGCCCGTGCAACTCACTGACTTGGTCACATGTCCAAGCCACACGTCTGTGTACCAGGCCGTGTACTATTCGTATTAACCTAACACGCACGTGTGCCTAGCCGTGTGCTAGGCCATGTAACAGCTTGACTTGCAACACTTTTAAAAGCTATAAGCTGTGTGTGACACACGGCTGAGACACACGTCCGTGTGTCTACCCATGTGGTAATAGGCCATTTTAATAGCCATTTTTCTCACCCAAATTGGCATGTACCTACACACAACATTGCACTTACTTACTTGCAAGCCATTACAAGGCATCAAAATCAAGCATACAACCAATATGCCATTAGGCACCTCAAATGAAAACTTATTGTAACACCCCTCACCCGTATTCAATGCCAGATTAGTGTTACGGAGCATTACCGGACTTATAAAATAATTAAACAATAATTTCACATACATTTTCAATTTCAAATAATTATCATTCAACAACATGCATATCGTCCCTAGTAATAGGCTACGAAGCCTAAAACATGCATTCGGGGTGGTTCGGGACTAAACCGATAACTCAAGAAATTTTTGAAACACTTAGAAAAATTTTCAAATTTAGGGGACATACGCCTGTGTGGCCTAGCCATGTGTCTCATACGGCCAAAGACATGCCCGTGTCACAGACCGTGTGGACATTCAAAATGGGATTACATGGTCGTGTCTCAGCCATGTCTGACCCTGTGTAACTTTATAACTTCGGTCACACGGCCAACACACACGCCCATATGGCTAGCTCGTGTACCCTAAAAATGGCCACAAACACCCATGTACATCTGAAACAGGCTTTATTATTATTATTCATCCAACAATCTCCAAAATTTTGTCAATCACACTGTTGACACTCGGGTTTGTTGTTCCTCGCGCTACAAACACTTGATACTGATGTAGCTCGAGCTTTAGGATTTAAGTGTTGCTTTCCACGATCTCTGTTTGGATACCCGATTGAAGCATTTGAATGAGTATACAAATCTCATAATTTCTTTGATGAGGATTGATATGGTTTTCTCATTGATCTCTTCCTCGAATCTCTAGCCTCGAAATCAGCTTTTCTCTTT
This sequence comes from Gossypium australe, assembly GCA_005393395.2. NCBI lineage: Eukaryota > Viridiplantae > Streptophyta > Magnoliopsida > Malvales > Malvaceae > Gossypium > Gossypium australe. The sequence goes on from CM016624.1 coordinate 92,489,755, forward strand.
TCTTTTCCCAATTCTTCATCTTTGCAAGCTCGGTCAACTAAAACAACAAATTCTTTCAATTCTAAAATCCCAACCAATAGTCTGATGTCTTCGTTCAATTCATCTTCAAACCTTTTACACATAATTACCTCAGTTGAAACACATTCCCGAGCATATTTACTGAGTCTAACAAACTCTCGCTCATATTCAGTCATAGACATACGACCTTGTTTCAATTCAAGAAACACTTTTCGCTTTTGATCAATGAACCTTTGACTGATGTATTTCTTTCTGAACTCAGCTTGAAGGAATTCTCAGGCAACTCTTTCTCTTGGTACCACGAATACTAAAGTATTCCACCATTGAGACATAGTGTCCCTCAGAAGTGATACGACACATTTCAAACACTCAGCCGGGGTGCAAGAAAGTTCATCAAAAACTCTAATAGTATTTTCAAGCTAAAACTCGTCTCTCTCGGGATCGTTATCAATAGTAGCTCTGAACTCTTTGGCTCTGTAACAGCCCGATTTTGGGGCTAGTCAGAACAGTTGTTTCGGAACCACAAATTTGACATAGAATTTTTTTATTACATTTCTATGGTCTACAGTTTTATGAAATGATTTCACGAAAATTTCGTTCAAAAATTTTGACGTTTAGGAACTCAATTTAGTAAAAAGGACTAAATTGTAAAATGTGAAAAGTTGAGTTCTACATGCTAGAGGAGTCTAATTTCTATGAAATTTTAAATTAAAGGTCCTTAGATGGTAATTAGACCATTTGTTAAGTTAGTGGACAAAAATGGACATGGTGTGTAACATCCCAAAATAGGGGTTATTTGTGATTGAATTATTTTCTTGTGTTTGAATTGCTGTGATATTATTCATGGTGTTATAAGACTTAATTAAGGGTCTTGAGTAAGCTCGGTTTAGTAGGATAATTCTTAGTATGGTTTATTTAATGAAGTGGATTATGTGAGCTTAGCACTTAAGTTAATTTAAGTATCAATAAGTGACACAATATGAGTGCATGGCAAGGTGGTAAAGGCGCATGGATATTAGCTTGAGGGGAGTGGTTCGAATCCCTTAGTTAGCATTTAGAGAACTTTTATTTTTGTACTTCTATGGCAAGTGTCGGCCAAGGATAATTATGGTAAGGGTTGACCTTGTTATTTTTGGTTAGTAGACTATAGGATTAAGGAAAGTGTTAACTTATGGCATGGAATCAAGGACTTTTGGAAAGTTAAGGGGACATAAGGCTTGTAATAAGGAAAATGTTTTGGAAACAAATTCATGGCCTTTTTACCATGAATTTGGATGGCAATGTGGCTAAGGGGGGGATGTGGCCGAATATGCTAGTTGTTGGTAAGGTTTAGGAGTTGTTTTGGTCATTTCTAGCAATTGGTGCAAAAGTTTGCAAAACACTCTCTCAACCTCTTTTCTTTTGGCCGAATTTTACCTTTTGATAAGCCTAAACTCTTTTGACCATTTAGTCATTTTGCTCACCTTCTATTTTCCTTCTCATTCTCTCAAAACCGAATCTTGAGTATTGTCTTCAACCATAACCGAAATTTCTATTCCTTTTTGTCCATTATTTCTTTTCTTTCTTAGCCGAATCTACATTCTTAGTGTGCCGAAATTCCTTTCTTCTACTTTGGGTAGCCTTGGCCGAATATCAAAGCAAAGGTGATTTCTTTTCAAGTGTTTTTCCAATCGGTTTGGGTAGGTAAGTGTGTTAGCCGAATGGTTATTTCTTTTCCCTTTTGATTCCTTGTCGACTTGGATGAATGGATGAACCGAGATATGGCGTTCGTGATGGCTAACTATTTCTTCTCTTAAACCGATTCTATCTAGGTACTTCGGGTTTATAAGTGATCAATCCAAACTTCTCTCCTCTAGCAATCGGTTTTGGTAAGGTGGTAAGGATCTATAGTTTTTATTTATTTAGTATTCGATTAAGCCAAAGATTATTGATGAGAGCAATGTCAATGGCCGATTGTAGGGTGGTGAAACAAAGTTTTAAAGCGTGTACAAGGCGAGTAGGTAAGGATTCGGGTTCGTGAGATAATCTTTCTATTTATTTGGTTTGGCCGAATAGGCCATGTCATTAATGTCCATTTTTGGCCGAATATAGGGGCAAGGAAAACTTGTGTGGCCGATTTGTCTATTCGGGATTTAGGACTCTCGTTAGTATCAGGTGTGTGCATACACATCTTATAACCTTTTTAAATATGCTAAGTGTTATATTATGCCTAATCGATTTGTGTAGACATGGATGTAATACCATCATGGTATTAACAAGGACTCGGGTAAGTCTTTATTGCTTTGATATTATAATTTGATGCTTTTGGGAAGCATGACACATTTGGTATGTGCAATATTTGATTTATGGCAATGATAAATCTATGAATGTTGTTAAATAAACCTATTAGCATGATTTCAGTAAAAGTATATAATTGTTGATATGGGTTGATGAGTGGAGGGGGCAGTGATATTCGTGTTGACGGACACCAGTGTTTTGGTAACACATTGTGACTACGGTCACCAGAGGTTTGGTACCTCCAGAGGTTTGGCACCTCATAGCGACTTGTCCCTGTGGTTGACACCACCGTGGGTTGGCCCCACTTTGAGATATGGGATCGTCTGCCAGTGATTTGGTATCACACGATGGGTTGGCCCCATCATTCGATTTGTGTCTTCGGACACCAGAGATTTGGTATCTCCAGTGATTTGGCATCACATCTGTGACTATATGTCACCAGTGGTTTGGCACCACCAGTGGTTTGGTACCACACGGGGTAGAGAAAGGCGTTTGGATGGTTAGGTTGGGTGCATTTTAAACTTATGCATGTTAATTGGTTATGATTTGTGTATGTTATTGCACTAAATCGGGGAAGGGTTACACATTGAGTCTTGGTGACTCACCTTCTCCTTTAATTTTTTTCAGGTGACTCGTAGATCGCGGGTGAGGAGCCGGATGGACTCGAGGTGGCCATGCAGTGGAGATTTTTAATAAATGAATTTTGGATTTTATCTATTTTTCTTTTGGGTTTATGTTGCTTAATTGTAATAAGGCCTCCTAGGATGATTTTATTATTGCTGCATGCTTGAATGTTTGGTTTAAACTATTTGATTATGTTAATACGGTTGCACATGTTTTCTCAAATTAAACGCAAAATGTTTTTAAAGTACCATCGAGTACATTTGAAATTTTTAAACAACTCGACTCAATAAATATTTTTAAGTGTGGTTTTTAACAAAGAAAATTCAAATTGAAAGGCATTTCGACTACTTTTAAAATCGGTTTTAAAATGGTTTTCAAAATGTTTTCTCTGTAGCAAACCAAATTCGGTCATATTGTTTGGGCCGGGTTTGGGGTGTTACATGGTGAGATAAAATTTCAAAGTTTTAAGTGAAGGGCATTTTGGTCATTTTGGTCATTTCTACCATTAATTTAAGAAACGATCAAGGTCTAGGGTTTGACCCATCTTGGATATTTGTGTATTTTGATGTCTAATGGTAGATTATACATGTTTGATGTGTTATAAACAACTTTTGCTAAGTGGTTTTTGATGAAAATATCAAAATGACTTATTTCTAAAAATATTATAAAATGTGTGTAGAAGTGTGGTTAAATGAAAATTATGGACTGCTATAAATATAAAAGAGGATCGTCTAGGCTTGGGAATCAAGAAATTGAATAGATTTAATTTTTCGTGCCTAAGGGAAAAAATGTAAATATGTCAAAGTTTAGGGGCAAAAATGTAATTTTTCCATAATGTGATTTTTGGACTGAATTGAATAATGTGATAATTAAATAAGTTAAATTTGCTATTATAGATAAAAAAAAAGATGGGGTTCGGACCTTGATCGGGGGGAAAACAAGGTTATTGACGATTAGGTCCATTTTCGCTATTTTTGTACCGAGGTAAGTTCGTATGTAAATGATGCATTGTTATTTATGCTTTAATTGCTTTATTATTATATGAATTGTGATTTACTCTTGACTGAAATCGATAAAGTTCGACAAACGAGAAATCCCAATTGAACCTTAGGAATAGGTAGGATACAAATGTCATGACATTAGGGTTAATTAAGATTACGTGTAAGACCAAATATAGGATATGGCATCAATTTGAGATTTTGTGTAAGACCATAGCTGGGCTATTGGCTTCGATATGAGATCCCATGTAAGACCATATCTAGGATATGGCATTGGTATGGTACTATGTGTGTGAGATTCACCCCTAGTATCCTTTAGTATTCCAAGTCGTTAAACGGGAAACGTAACGGAAATGATAACGTTACGAAGGACTATGGTGTGTTTCCAATTGGTACAGGTATTACGTAGAACTTATGCCTAATGAGCTCGATATGTGAAGAATCTCTCGGTAAGGTTATGATTGTGCAAGATATGATATTAAGTTTTCTAATATTATCCATGTCAAGTTGGACTATGAGATTTTTAATGACATATATGTTAATTCATTTCATGATAGTTGCATAATAAATGTGTGTTTATGATGCTTATTATTTGCATAGGAACTTACTAAGCTTTAAAGCTTACTCCCTTTTCTTTTCCTTTGTCTCATAGTGTCACCAAGCCAGCTCGGGGATCGGAGACTGTCAGAGATCCATTCACACTATCAAATAATCATTTTGGGTACTTATGATTACAATATTTTGATTTATGTCATGTATAGGGACTTGGTCTTTTTTTATGTGTCGTAATTGATTTGGCCATATGTGTTGGCTTCAATAGTTAATAATTCATTTTGTAAATAACCATTTGATATTTGATATTGGTTACTATTGGTTAAGTATATATACATATGATGATGTCTTCATGAATGTGGGAAATTGCATGGTTTGAGATGCTAAGTATGTGCTGTTTGTATGTGATAAATGATAGCATGTAAATGATATGTGGATGCCTTGTGTGTGGCTGACTGGGTTGAATGTACATGCTTGGATTGGTGCTATGTTTTGTTGTGTAGACTGGTACGTGGAAGTGTGGCAAAAAGGCTTGGTAAATAGCCTTATATTTGTCCACACGAGTAGACACACAGGCATGTGTCTAGTCCGTGTGTGACACATGGTCTACCCCACGAGCATGTGTTTCAGCCGTGTGTCCCCTGCACCTTACTTTTTGCAAAACAGAATGCTCAGTAATGAGCACACAGGCAGAGACACGGACATGTGTCTCAGTCATGTGGATATCACATCCTTGAACATGGGCGTGTGCCCTGGCCGTGTGAAATCTGCACCTATTTTATGAAAAAATTATGAAAATATAATCGATCACACGGCCTAAGCACACGGCCGTGTGACTTGACTGTGTGACCTCAATTTGATGATGACATCATAAATAAAAAGCTCCCTAATTTGCACACAGTCTGAAGCACGGGCGTGTCTTAGGGTCACACGGGTGTGTCCCAAACCCACACGGGCGTGTGACCCCTTTTTCATGAAAAATTTTCTAAGTTTTCCAAAAGTTTCCAAAGTTCTTGGTTTAGTCTCGAACCATTTTCGATGCATGTTTTGAGCCTCGTAGGCTTGTCTTAGGGATGATATGATTGTTTTTGAAAAGTTTTAAGTTTAAGTGGAAATTAATGTCTCGGTTTTGAATGTTTGCTTGTGAATAAGTTTGGTAATGCCTCGTACCCTATCTCGATGTCAGATACGTGTAAGAGGTGTTACATTTAGTGGTATAAGAGCTACGGTTTAGTCAATTCTCAGACTAACGTAGCGTGTGTAAGAGTCTAGCTATACATGCCATAAATGAACTGTGATAGTTGATGACTCCTGACAACTTTAAATTGTGTTTTCATATAGTAATGGATCCCAATCGAGCTGGGCCTGATGAAGTCAAAAGTAATGCACTGGCTCCCGCTCAAGGGGCAGCGCCGTCTGATAGTAGACCTCCTACGGTTAGTCAGGGAGAAGGAGGCAAGGAAGCCTTTCTCCATATGATGAATGAGTGGTATACAGAATTTGTTCGAACAAATCTGGATGCCCAACCTCCTCCACCCCCACCCATTCTTCGACTGATTCTCGTAGCCCCACAAGGTATGGACTTTGTAAGAATGAATAAGCCCCCAGTTGATAAGATCTGAAAGCATGGGGCTGAAGATTTTAGAGCGAATGTGGATGATGATCCCAAGAGAGCCGAGTTTTGGCTCGAAAACTCCATCATGGTATTCCATGAGTTGTCTTGCACACCAGATGAATATTTAAAGTGTGCTATCTCGCTTCTGAGAGATTCTACATACCACTGGTCGAATACACTAGTATCGGTGGTACTGAGAGAAAAGGTTACATGGGAATTCTTTCAAAAAGAGTTCTGAAAGAAATATATTAGTCAACGGTTCATCGATCAGAAACGTAATGAATTTCTTGAGCTGAAACAAGGTTGTATGACAGTGACCGAGTATGAGGGAGAATTCGTCAGACTTAGTAAGTATGCTTGGGAGTGTGTTTCCACCGAGGCTATCATGTGCAAGATATTTGAGGATGGATTGATTGAGGATATTCGTGTGTTATTTGGGATTTTAGAGCTGAAAGAATTTGTGGTATTGGTTGAATGGGCTTGTAAAGCTGAAGAGTTGAACAAAGAGAAGAGAAAAGCTAATCTTGAAGCTAGAGATTCAAAGAAAAGACAGATGAGTAAGTCGTTTCCATCTCAGTCCAACAAGTCTAAAGAAATTTATTCCCGTTTGAATTTTTCAACGAGGTATTCACGTAGAGTTCGCGAGAAGCAACATTCAAGTTTTAAATCTCAAGCCACCTCAATGGCGAGTGTAGGCAATGTAAAGTCTAACAGACCCGAATATCAACAATGTGGAAGAAGACATCTTGGTCAGTATAGGATGAATGACCAGGCTTATTTCAAGTGTGGCTCTCAAGAGCACTTTATCCGAGATTGTCTTGAAATGGCTAAGAAGGAAAATTTTCAAAGTATGGGGTCGAGTAATATTGCTAATACAGGTAGGCCATCGAGAAACACCGGAAATGGAGCTAGTAGTAAAGGTGTGACGAAAGATACAATTGTAAGATCCGAAGCTCGAGCACCTGCTAGAGCTTATGCCATCCGTGCTCACGAAGAAGTGACATCTCCCGATGTTATCACTGGTACATTTTCTCTCTATAATACTAATGTAGTTGCTTTGATTGATCCTGGATCGACTTATTCTTATGTCTGTGTGAAATTGGTAACTAGTGAGAATTTGCCTGTTGAATTTACTGAGTTTGTGATTAGAGTGTCAAACCCCTTAGGCAAACATGTACTAGTTGATAGAGTTTGCAAGAATTGTCCATTAATGATTCGAGGTCACTGTTTTTTGGCAGATTTAATGTTGTTGCCATTTGATGAATTCGATGTTATTTTGGGCATGGATTGGTTGACATTCCATGATGCCGTAGTGAACTGTAAAAGAAAGATTATTGAACTGAAATGTGAAAATGGTGAAATTCTTCAGATTGATTCAGTTGAGTCGGGTGAGTTACCTGTTATGATTTCTTCGATGATTGCCCAAATATATGTAACAAAAGGCTGTGAAGCTTACCTTGCTTATGTGTTGAATACAAAAGAATCTAAATTAAAAGTTGAATCGATGCCGATAGTTTGTGAATATCCAGATGTGTTCCCGGAAGAGTTACCTGGGTTACCTCCAGTTGGAGAAATTGAGTTTGGTATTGATATAGTCCCAGTCTCGCTGATATCTATTGCCCTGTATAAAATAGCTCCTATTGAATTGAAGAATTGAAAGCTCAGTTGCAAGAGCTGAGAGATAAAGTTTTGCGAGACCGAGTTATTCTCCCTGGGGTGCTCCGGTATTGTTTGTAAAGAAGAAAGACAGAGGTGACTATAAAGAACAAGTATCCGTTGCCGAGAATAGATGACTTGTTTGACCAGTTGAAAGGAGCAATGATATTCTCGAAGATTGATTTGAGATCTGGCTACTACTAGTTGAGAGTTAAAGAGTCAGATGTGCCCAAAACCGCTTTCAGAACAAGGTACGAGCACTATAAATTCCTTGTTATGCCTTTTGGGTTAACGAATGCTCCGGTAGTTTTTATGAACCTAATGAATCGAATCTTTAGACTGTATTTGGAAAAGTTTGTAATTGTTTTTATTGATCACATACTGATTTATTCTCATAATGAGCATGAGCATACCAAACACTTGAGAACTATTTTGCAGACTTTGAGAGATAAAAAATTGTATGCTAAGTTTAGTAAAAGTGAGTTTTGGCTCCAAGAAGTCAAATTTTTAGGACATATTGTCTTAGGTGATGGTATTCGAGTTAATGCAAGTAAGATTTTGGCAATTGTTGATCAGAAATCACCAAGGAATGTATCTGAAGTTAGAAGATTTTTTGGCTTAGTCGGTTATTACCGACGTTTTTTCAAAGGATTTTCAATGATTGCTACACCTATGATAAAGTTGTTGCAAAAAGATGTTAAATTTGTATGGTCCGAAAAATGTCAGCAAAGTTTTGAGAAGTTGAAGGCTTTATTGACTGAGACACCGGTTTTAGTGCAACCTAAATTGGGAAAGGAGTTTGTGATTTATAGCGATGCATCACTGAATGGATTGGTGTGTATGTTGATGCAAGAGGGAAAGGTGATCGCTTATGCCTCGAGACAGTTGAAACCGCACAAAAAGAATTATCCGACGCACAATTTGGAATTAGTCGCCATTGTGTTTGCTTTGAAAATTTGGAGACACCATTTATACGGTGAGAAGTGTCATGTCTTTTCTGATCATAAGAGTTTGAAGTATTTGATGACTCAAAAAGAATTAAATTTGCGGCAACGAAGATGGCTTGAGTTACTGAAAGACTATGAGTTGGTGATTGATTATCACCCGGGTAAGGTGAATATAGTTGTAGATGCCCTGAGTAGGAAACCTTTGTTTGCCTTAAGAGCAATAAACACGAGGTTGACTTGGTATGATAATGGTTCGATCCTAGCTGAGTTGAGAGCTAGACTATTATTTCTTCAACGGATTTGTAAAGCTCAAAAATGTGACAATGATTTGCAAGCTAAGAGAACTCAGTGTGAATCGGGCAGTGATTTAGATTTTCATATTAGATCTGATGGTTGTTTGATGTTCTGAGGTAGAATATGTGTACGAAAAAATGATGAACTTATTCTGAAAATTCTCTGTGAGGCACATAATGGTTGCTTGTCAATGCATCCGGGTAGTATGAAAATGTATAACCATTTGGAGGCATTGTACCGGTGGCCAGGTATGGAACGAGATATTTCAGTGTTTGTTTCGAGATGTTTGATTTGTCAACAAGTGAAAGCTGAACACCAAGTACCTTCGAGTTTACTTCAGCCAGTGATGGTACCCGAATGGAAATTGGATAGAATTACGATGGATTTCGTAACGGGTTTGAGTTTGACTCCAAAAAAGAAAGATGTCGTCTTGGTTGGTTGTTCATTTAACATGCATAAATCATCTCTTTATATTACAAGTATAATTTCATAATAGTTCATCTCAAGTTCATGTTATTTCATATCAGAACTTTATTCATATTTCTCGAAATATCAATGTCACACGAGTCGTAGTACACTCAAAGTATACAAGTCTATAATCAAGGATGACATATTCATCAAATGAATTTCATGTACAAGTATCATCATCTCATGTTTTCTTATATCAATCGTCACATATCATCATTTTCGTGTATTTTAGACATATACGTGTAATAACTCATTTCTTATTCATATTCATCTATTGTCAAGAGTTTTACCCGTTGAATTTATTTGGAATATTGATGGATACACCGGTAGTACACTCGAGGTGTACAAGTCAGAATCCGTCAATTCATACTCAGTAGTACCTTGTAGGTACACTCTCGAGCCACATATCATACAGCAGAATTACCAGTTCAAGAAAGATTCTAGGTGTAACATATACTCTAAGGGCTTTGTCGGATTACCAGTTGAGGCTAATTCCTTTATATGACAAAGAATTCCTATAGAGTCCGATCTGGATTACTAGTCCAAGCTAAATCCATCAATTAGGATTACCAGTCCACGCTAAATCCTAATTGAAACATATACTCGAGAGACTCATTTCGGATTACCCGTCCGGGCTAAATCCATTCTGCAACACATGTAGTTTTATTAGGGAAATCAAATTTATCCATCGACTTCCATTTATTCGAACGGGATTTGACATTTATCAGGAAATTTTCGGGTATATGTTCAATCTCATAAATTTATGCATTCATACAATTCAATTGTTCACATTCAACTCAAGTATAAAATTTACATTTTTATCATTTATCATTTATTGTGCATTAATCCTGGTCGGGCACATTTCAGTTATCGGGCTTTGACTAATATGTGATCATTTCGCAAAATTAAGGCATCTATACAATTCATAGCACAACATTTAATTCAATCATAAAAATATATACAATTTAGTTACACGAACTTACCCCAGCAAAGGTTCGTGTTCAAACATCTACTAATTCGACATTTTCCTCTTTTTCCCTCGTTCTAACTCCGAATTTGGTCTATCCAGATCTATATGAGTAAATTTACATCAATTTCACTTATTTCATATTTATTTGGACTCAATTTATATTTTAGGAAAAATTACCATTTTACCCCTAACTTTTCCATAAATTCCATTTTTGTCCTTAGGCTTGGAAAATGAAACTTGTGCAAATTAATCCCTATTCCAAGCCTAACCAAAGCCCCATTACAAATTTTACAGCACATGTATTCATAAAATTTCATAATTTTTCCTCAAATTTTACAACTTTTCATTTTAGTCCCTAAATCATGTTTTCATCAAAAATCACTTTATAAAAGTTATTTATCTATCAATAATCTTTCATTTTCTACCATAAATTTCAAATTTCCAGCATATACATCCATGACTCATTTTCATACTTTGATAACTTTTCAAAATAATCCCTCAAATAGAGAGATTAAGCTATCCCGATTCCAAAAATATCAAAATTACTAAAAAAGAGACAATAAAACTTACCCATTTTGGCCATGAAAGTCTCTTCTCTCTCCCCTAGGGTTTCCATGTTTATTTTGGGGAAGAAGATCACATAAAATAAGATGATATCTATTTTATCATCTTTTAATTAATTAAAATTTTCACTTTCTAATTTAGTCCCTAGCATTTTTCTCATTTTCCATGGATGAGTCGCAAAGAAAAATCTACATACTTTTCTTAATCGTCTAATTACCATATAAGGACCTTTAGTTTTGAATTCCATAGCTATTTAATCCTTATAGCTACTAGAATTCAACTTTCACATATTAAGCGATTTAGTCCCTCTAGTAACTAGGCACCAAATCGATAAAATTTTCTTCTAACGACCCGAATTTGGGCCTAGTAGAATTGAGCTTATTGGGCCTTGACCAGGGAAGTGTTTAAAATTTTTTAGAACAAGAGAACAGCACTAATGCAAGTTGGTCCTATTAGGTGCGTGATTTTGGAAGGTTAGGGGGCTTCTATGAAGTCCCGGGATCAAACTTGCGCTTTAGGAAAATTTTGGTTTTAGGTGAGTAAAACCCTCGGAGTTAGTAAGTAGGCTTTAAGAATAAAATGTGGAGAAAAATGACACAAAAGGAGTTGTGGTCTAGTGGAAAATGGCGCCACATAGGAGACAAGGGAATGACGCCACACCATTTCATTTTGATTTATTTTTTTAAGTGAACTTAGATATTGGCCCATAGACTTATATTTAGTTGCGCATGATTTTAGACACAAGAGGAGCTTGTGGCCTACTGGCTAGCATCGTGGAATAGGTTACAGGGGAGCCTGAGTTCAAATCCCATCGCAAGCAAAAAGGGATATTTATTTTGCTAAGTTGGGACGGCTAGAGTTTGTGTTGGAATTAAACTCTGATGAAGGAGGGATCCCACATCGGGAAGCTAGCAAAAGGGAAGGTGAGAAGCTGGCTTTAAATAGAGCAATCTATGAGGAGAGTAAGCACACCTTGGTTAGCGTCTGGGCACAGGAGTGGTCGAAACGCAGATTTACTCCAGATTCCTATCAGGTGTGTATTTCGCCTTACTCTAGCTGTAGAGCGACAAATGCCGAAAAGCAGGTCACACGGTGATGGTAGCCACACAAGCGTGCGAGCGTACGTGTGGGAGCTTCGATGCGATAGTTGAGGCCCTCATGAGTGTTCTCATGAGTCTAGGCTTCCTTGGGCCAAGTGGGCCCATATGAATAAATTGTATAATTGTGTAGTAGATAGTGAACTGGTCTATGTGAATCTCATATCTGTGGCTAGATTTGGGCTAAATTGGCCACATGAGCGTGTGGGCCCATTTGGGCCGAGAATGGGCCATAAGCCCATTCGCATCGTTATCTTTGCTTAGAATACCTCAGTTTACAAAATTACTGGAATACCCTTTGTTTACAAAATTACCGAAATACTCCCATTTTGTAAAATTACCGACATACCCTTGATTTGTGAAGTTACTGAAAGACCCCTGATTTGCATAATTATCGAAATACCCCAATTTATCTAATTACCAAAATACTCCAATTTACAAAATTACCGAAGTACTCTTGATTTGAAAAATTACCGAAATACCCTAGTTTGTAAAATTATCGAAATACCCTCAACGGGTAAAATTATCGAGATGCCCTTACGATGCAAAATGACTATTTTACCCATAACTGATTAAATGACCGTTGTACCCTCGTGGTAGTACTAGTGTTGTATGTGTTAATTGTATGATTGATTATGTTTGAGATGCACTACATACATGGATTACTTATGAGTAGAATTACCGAATTACCCCTATAGGGTAGGATTACTGAAATACCCTTATAGGGTAAAATGACTATTTTGCCCCTGAGGGTAAAAGACTGATTTTGTGCCATGATTTGACTGTGATTGTATGGCTGTGTTTTAACCGACTTGACTGTGGGCGTGTGTCTGATTTGCTGTTAATATGTGTTGAAATGACTGTTACTAAGCATGGCCATTTTGCATACACGTGTAATGATTGAGCATGACATACACGACATACTGCATTGGGTTGGGTTGTTGATTTGGAGGAAGTACTGTACTAGTGGCTATGCCACCTAATACTGATTCAGTGGCTTTGCCACGATATACTGATTTTGGTGGCTCAGCCACGTATACTGTTACTGGCAGCTTTTCTGTGTTGATATTGGCAGCTCGGCTGCGTTCTTAGTGTGTAGGGCTGCGTGGGTTGACTTGGTCCCCACATGGAGTGTAGGGCTGGTACGGGTGGTGTGATGGTTGGATTGGGTTGGGCTGCATTAATTTCTTTGCATTACCATGATTTTTGGGCTAGACCCAATTGATTCTGTTATGGGCTGCGACCCAAATGATATTGTAGTGGGCTTTGACCCAGGTATGCTCTGAACTAGATTGTACTGTAACTGTTAAAGGGCTTTGGCCCAGACTGTTAGATTTTTGGTTTTGTATACTGACTGCTACTCTAGTAAGGGGGTTACACACTCAGTTCTCGTAACTCACCCCTTTCTTTTAACCATGCAGGTAATCCCCAGCGATAGATGATTTGGAGCTGCGGGGGACTCAGAGGTGGCCATACGTCGGTTTTGCTACTTACAAAACTTAGTAAATTCAGTTTTAGTTTATTTTATATTAATACTTTTGGGTTAATATTTTGTGTAATAAGGCCATTGGATTTTTCTTTTTAAACTTTTATTTGGTAATTCTTCTAGTTAATAATTGTTAATTGGTTAAACACGGATTTTTAAAACGATAACAACCGTTTTCCAAAATATCACGTTTTCGCAATTCTTAAGTCAGATTTCTGCAATAAACAAGTTTTCGAAAAATAATGACATCTTTACAAGAATATGATGGAACGTCGGTACCCCATGGCGCAGCAGAATAAAATTAGATCCGGCGATCCAAATCATGGATCCATGTGTGAGGAACGAATCGAGGTGAAATAAAGGTTTCGAAATTACCAAAACTTCAATCTGAGTAGACAGCGACGCCTTGGCAACAAGAGTTTTGATCTACTGTCGAATCAAGCCTCAACCTTTTCCGATGTCGGCCTCTACATAATCCACCTGGTTTGACTATGAACGGAAGAAATCTCCAAAACTGTTTTGGAGGCTTATTTGCTTGACGGCTGCTAGACCTAACAAGCAATCACTTAGGGTTTTTCATATTTTGTTTTGTCTCCTTTTAATACCTTTTATAATGGGTGTCTTTCTCATTGGGCCTTTTATAATAGGTATCCTCTTAATTGGGCCTTTTATAATTGGTATGTCTTGAATGTATTACAAGATTAAATAAATACAATAAAGTTTTTAACCGAAAATTATAATTACATTAATTATATCTGAAAATTACAATTACATTAATTATAATAAGGATTCCGGTAAACTATATTTATTTAAATTTATATATGAATCAAATTCATATATTAATAAAATTATGTTATCATTATGTGTACAACATCCTTGTACATATAATATGTTCAATATTTGATTGCCCAATTAAATTAATTCTTTAATTAATTTAATTTATGTGACAACCAAGCACAATACCAACTATATTTTATTCCGTTCATTTCAACCATAGGGTGTGACCCTGTAGGTTCTTGCAACGTTAGCAGTAATACTAGAACGATTCTATTGTTACAGACAATGAGTGGCATCTAGCAATGCATCATTGCTACCTAAGTTACAAGAAGTCATGATTCGACATAACCTTTCGTGATTAACCTTTCATGCATTAATCCTTAAGTCCTTTATCTCTGGAACGGATACAAGTCATGGGATAGTCACACTTGCATAATCCATCCCATGTTTCTTGATATCTTGAGTAGCTATGATATACAAATTAGTATGACATCTCATATCAACTTATTTGAGCATGGCCATGCATTTCTAGTCTCACTCAATCAAGTGGCCTAAGATATTACTCCTATTATGTAGGAGGGACTTATCCTTTATTGATCAACCATATCCCTCTACATAGATTGTGGTATATCCAACATCAGCCTTTATAGAACAACCTGTTACGGTGTACGTTTGACTGTATCAAAATATACAACTCATGATGCTGGGATAATAATGATCTCAAGTCTGAGGATCATATACATATTAATCACTATGAGTAATGTTGTGACAATTACATAATAATCCAAGAAACATACTCATAGCGGGTCAATCCAATATGTTGTTCTCTAACACACATATTCATGCATTGATTTTGACACTCCATATCAATGACAACTCTTTATCATCAATCAACTACATGTTAGTCTTAATGCATTATTATTGTCCTAGTCAACAATAATACTCGACTAAGGATCTTTTAAGAATAATCATATTATTCTCAGGACATTATTATAAAACAGTTTATCTATACACACAGAAAGAAAAACTGAAATAATAATGACAACGCTTTATATTAATAAACATGGTAAATTAAGTATGTTATTACAACCATCTCATGATTGATCTTTGGGCATACTCTTACAATCTCCCACTAGCACTAAGACCAATCACTCATATATCTAATACCAAGTGACTTAGTGTGACGATCATGCTTCTGTTGTGTCAGAGGCTTGGTCAGAGGATCAGCGATGTTATCATCTGAAGGTACTCTGCATATCTCTACATCCCCTCGATCGATAATCTCTCGAATAAGATGGTAGCGTCTAAGTATATGTTTGGATCGCTGGTGAGATCTGGGTTCTTTAGCTTGTGCAATAGCTCCATTGTTATCACATCGGAGTTCTATAGCATCTGATATGCTAGGCACAACCCCTAGTCCAGTAATGAACTTCTTGATCCAAACTGCTTCTTTTGCTGCCTCACAGGCTGCAATATACTCGGCCTCTATTGTAGAATCGACTACTGTACTTTGCTTTGAACTCTTCCAGCTCACAGCACCACCATTAAGGCAAAACACAAAACCTGATTGCGATCGAGAATCATCCTTGTCGGTTTGGAAGCTGGCATCAGTGTAACCTTTTACACTTAACTCTTCCTCACCTCCATATAATAGGAACGTATCCTTAGTTCTTCTTAAGTACTTAAGGATACTCTTGACTGTGGTCCAGTGACCTTCACCGGGATCTATTGGATACCTGCTCGTCATACTTAAGACATACGAGACATCTGGACGGGTACATAACATAGCATACATGATAGATCCAATAGCGGAAGCATATGGAATTTTGCTCATACGTTCTCTCTCTTGTGGAGTTGAAGGACACATTTCCTTCGAGAGTGAAATACCATGTCTCATAGGTAGGAATCCTCTTTTAGATTCTTCCATACTGAACCTTTTCAGTACTTTATCTATGTATGTACTTTGGCTTAGACCTAGTAGTCGTCTTGATCTATCTCTATAGATCTTGACTCCTAAGATATAAGTGGCTTCGCCCAAGTCCTTCATAGAAAAACAACTTCTTAACCAAGTCTTAATAGACTGCAAGGTAGGTATGTCATTTCCCATGATAAGTATGTCATCCACATATAGTACCAAGAATGTGATAGTGCTCCCACTAACTTTCTTGTAAACACATGGTTCATCTTCATTTTTGATAAAACCAAACTCTTTGATTGCATCGTTAAAACGAATATTCCAACTTCGAGAAGCTTGCTTTAATCCATAAATGGATCTTTGTAGCTTACATATCTTTCTAGCATCCTTTGGATTTACAAAACCTTCAGGTTGTGTCATATACACATCCTCTTCAAGTTTCCCGTTAAGGAAAGCTGTTTTGACGTCCATCTGCCAGATTTCATAATCATGAAATGCAGCTATGGCGAGCAAGATCCTGATGGATTTAAACATAGCTACAGGAGAAAAGGTTTCATCATAGTCAACACCATGAATTTGGCGAAAACCTTTAGCGACTAATCGCCCTTTGTATGTTTGTACATTACCATCCATGTCTATTTTCTTTTTGAAAACCCATTTGCACCCTATAGGTTTAACCCCTTCGGGTGGGTCAATCAAAGTCCATACTTGGTTTTCATACATGGAATCCATCTCAGATCTCATGGCCTCAAGCCATTTCTCAGAGTCTGGGCTCGTCACCGCTTCTTGATAAGTCCTAGGCTCATCTTGATCTATAAGATGAACGTCACCATGCGTTGTAATGAGAAATCCATATCTCTCAGGTGCACGGCGTTCTCTTAAAGATCTGCGCGGTGGTTGTGTTTCTATAGCAGTTGTTTATTCCTCAATTTCTTGTGGAATTTGGTTTTGTTCAATCTCTGGTTCAGTGGTATCTTGTGATTCTTGAATTTCTTCAAGTTCAATCTTTCTCCCACTTCCTTTTCTAGAAGTAAATTCTTTCTCTAGGAAAACACCAGTCCGAGCAACAAAAATTTTGTTCTCAGTGGGATTAAAAAAATAATATCCTTTGGTTTCTTTTGGATACCCCACAAAAATACACCTTTCAGATTTGGGTTCAAGCTTAGTAGACGTCTGACGTTTAACATAAGCTTCACAACCCCAAATTTTCATAAAGGACATACTAGGACGTTTCCCAGTCCACATCTCATATGGCGTCTTTTGAACCGATTTAGATGGAACACGATTTAGTGTGAAGGCAGCAGTCTCAAGTGCATGTCCCCAAAAGGAAGTCGGTAGATCAGCATGACTCATCATGGATCGAACCATGTCTAACAAAGTTCGATTTCTTCTCTCAGATACTCCATTCCATTGAGGAGTCCCAGGAGGAGTAAGTTGTGAGACAATCCCACATTCTTTCAAAAGATCATTAAACTCTAGGCTCAAATACTCTCCACCTCGATCAGATCGAAGTGACTTGATAGTTTTGCCTAGTTGATTTTGTACTTCATTTTTAAATTCCTTGAACTTTTCAAGGGACTCAGACTTATGGCGCATGAGATAAACATACCCATATCTACTGAAATCATCAGTGAAAGTAATGAAGTAGTGAAATCCACCTCTGGCCTGTGTATTCATTGGTCCACATACATCAGAATGTATTAGGCCCAATAAATCACTAGCTCGTTCACCTTTTCCAGAAAAAGGAGATTTAGTCATTTTTCCCAATAAGCAAGATTCACATACTTCAAATTGTTCAAAAACAAATGAATTCAAGAGACCATCTCTATGGAGTTTGGATATGGGTTTCTCACTTATGTGGCCCAAACGAAAATGCCAAAGATAAGTTTGATTTGAGTCATTTATTTTAGATCTTTTAGTATTTATGTTGTAAATGGGATTCGTTTGATCTAAAATATAGAGGCCATTAATCAATTACGCCGAACCATAGAAAACATTATTGAGATAAAGTGAACAACAATTAATCTTAATAATTATCTCAAAACCAATTTTGTCTAAATAAGAAATTGAAATAATGTTTTTAGTCAAACTGGGCACAAAATAACAATCCTCTAAACATAAATCAAGTCCACTAGGCAAGGATAAAGTATATGTTCCCACAGCTAATGCAGTAACTTTTGCTCTATTTCCAACTCGTAGGTCTACATCTCCTCTAGCCAAAGTCCTACTCCTTTGTAGTCCCTGTACAGAAGTACAAATATGAGAACCACAAC
The DNA here is from genome assembly GCA_005393395.2 of Gossypium australe. Classification (NCBI taxonomy): domain Eukaryota; kingdom Viridiplantae; phylum Streptophyta; class Magnoliopsida; order Malvales; family Malvaceae; genus Gossypium; species Gossypium australe. The sequence continues at coordinate 92,508,286 of CM016624.1, forward strand.
CAGTATCTAATACCCAAGAAGTTGTAGTTGATAAATTAATATCAATAACATAAATACCTGAAGCAGACATTCCGCTTGCTTTAGCCTTCTTGACTTCTTCAAGATAGGCAGGGCAGTTCCGTTTTCAATGTCCAGTCACACCACAATGAAAACAGTTTCCTTCCTTAGACACCCCACCTTTAGGTTTCAGTGTAGCCTTTCCTTTTCCAAATTTGGGCTTACCTTTGCCCTTGGGCTTACCTTTGCCCTTGGGCTTTGTTTGAACTTTGGCCTTTCCCTTGCCCTCGTTATTATGGACCATCAGTATGGGCTTGGGTCCAACCTTTTTCAAGTTGCCTTCAGCAGTTCGTAACATACTGAGCAATTGTGGTAGAGTCTTGTCAATTTCATTCATATTGAAATTGAGGACAAACTGGCTGTAGCTATCCGGCAACGATTGTAAAATAACATCAGTGGCCAACTCTTGGCTCAATGGAAACCCAAGCTTAGACAGGCTTTCGATATAGCCAATCATCTTAAGGACATGAGGTCCTACTGGGCTTCCTTCAGCCAACTTACATTGGAATAAGGCCTTAGAGATATCAAACCTCTCTTGCCGTGCTTGTCCCTGATAAAGTTCTTTCAGGTGCTCGATTATATCATAAGCGTATGTGGTTCATGTGTATGCCTTGGAGGCTAAAGAGTTCGCGGTAGAGAAGGTCCGAACAGTTAAGGAATTTGTTGATGTGTTTCCAAAGGAGCTTCCGGGTTTGCCGCCGGACCGTGAAGTAGAGTTCGGGATAGATCTGTTACCCGGAACTGCGCCAGTGTCTATTGCTCCGTATAGGATGGCGCCAAAGGAGTTGGTGGAGCTTAAGGCTCAGATTCAGGAGTTGTTGGACCGAGGTTTTATCAGGCCAAGCGTTTCGCCGTGGGGTGCGCCGGTACTCTTTGTAAAGAAGAAAGATGGTACGATGCGGATGTGTATAGACTACCGCCAGTTGAACAAGCTGACGATTAAAAACAAGTATCCGTTGCCACGGATAGATGACTTGTTTGATCAACTAAAGGGTGCAGCGGTATTCTTGAAGATCGACTTGAGGTCTGGGTATCACCAGTTGAAGGTGAAGGAGGCTGATATCCACAAGACAGCGTTTCGGACTCGGTATGGGCACTACGAATTTCTGGTAATGCCGTTTGGGTTGACTAACGCACCGGCAGCATTCATGGATATGATGAATAGGGTGTTTCAACAGTATTTGGATCAGTTCGTCGTGGTTTTCATAGACGACATCTTGGTGTATTCGAGGACAGAAGAAGAGCATGACGCGCATTTACGAGTGGTGTTACAGATTTTGAGAGAGAAGCAGCTTTATGCTAAGTTCAGTAAGTGCGAGTTTTGGCTTAGAGAAGTAACTTTCTTGGGTCATGTAGTGTCGGCTGAGGGGATTAGGGTGGATCCTCGGAAAATTGAGGCAGTTTTGGATTGGAAGCCGCCTAAGTCAGTGGCTGAAATTCGGAGTTTTCTAGGTTTGGCTGGATACTACCGAAGGTTTGTAGAAGGTTTCTCGTTGATTGCAGCGCCGATGACCAAGTTGTTGAGGAAAGAGGTTCCATTTGTTTGGACTGAGAAACAGCAGGAGAGTTTCGACAAGCTTAAGAAGATTCTGACAGAAGCTCCGGTTTTGATTCAACCTGAGGCTGGTAAGGAATTCACAGTGTACTGCGATGCATCACATACGGGATTGGGCTATGTGCTGATGCAGGAAGGAAAGGTTGTGGCTTACGCTTCTCGGCAGCTGAGGCCACATGAGGTCAACTATCCGACGCACGATTTGGAGCTAGCGGCTGTAGTCTTCGCCTTAAAGATTTGGAGGCCCTATTTGTACGGAGAGAGATCGATAGTCTACACAGATCATAAGAGTTTGAAGTACCTTTTGACTCAGAAGGATTTGAACTTGAGGCAGCGCAGATGGGTTGAGTTGCTAGCTGTAAGGTAGTTTCGGACTTAAGAGCGATGTTTGCCCATTTGAGTTTGTATGACGACGGGAGTATTCTGGCAAAGTTGCAGGTTAAGCCTACTTGGGTTGAGCAGATTAGAGAGAAACAGTTAGAGGATGAGGTTCTGAGTGCGCAGAGGTTACAAGTGCTGAATGGCGGTTTGGAAGGTTACAGTTTGTCTGGTGACGAGGTGCTGTGTTTTCAAGGTAAAGCTTGTATGCCCAAGGATGTTGAGCTGAGGCAAAGGATTCTTCGGAACGCACATAGCAGTCCATATGCTATGCATCCGGGAGGTAGTAAGATGTATAGGGATCTTAGAGAGCAGTTTTGGTGGCCTGGCCTGAAAAGAGAGGTGACTGAGTTTGTGGGTAAGTGTCTGACTTGCCAGCAGGTCAAGGCTGAGCATCAGTTGCCATCAGGGTTACTTCAGCCAGTGAAGATTCCTCAGTGGAAGTGGGAAAGGATAACCATGGATTTCGTCAGTGGGTTACCGCTTACGCCAAGCAAGAAGGATTCAGTTTGGGTAGTTGTGGACCGACTGACTAAATCAGCTCATTTTATTCCGGTGAGGGTTGACTACTCACTCCAGAAGTTAGCGAAGCTGTATGTTTCAGAGATAGTGAGGTTACACGGTGTACTAATTTCAATTATCTCGGATAGGGATCCCAGATTTACGTCAAGGTTCTGGAAAGCGTTGCATCAGGCTTTGGGTACTCGTTTGGATTTCAGCACAGCTTTTCACCCGCAGTCTGACGGACAATTAGAAAGGGTCATTCAGATCTTAGAGGATATGCTGAGAGGTTGTGTCTTGGATTTCAGAGGTAGTTGGGATGAGTTTCTACCATTAGCTGAGTTTGCTTACAACAACAGTTACCAAGCAAGCATCAAGATGGCACCATATGAGGCGTTGTATGGTAGGAAGTGTCGCTCACCTACGTGTTGGACGGAGTTGGGTGAACGTCAGTTGTTGGGACCCGAGTTGGTTGCTGAGACCGAAGACAAGGTTAGGTTGATTCAAGCTAGATTAAAGGAAGCTTCGGACCGGCAGAAGTCTTATGTCGATCTTAAGCGGAGGGATATAGAGTTTGCTGTAGGGGATAAGGTCTTCTTGAAGGTCTCGCCGTGGAAGAAAGTGTTGAGGTTCGGAAGGAAAGGTAAGCTAAGTCCGAGGTTTATTGGGCCGTATAAGGTACTGAGACGAGTGGGACCAGTAGCGTATCAGCTTGAGTTGCCAGCAGAGCTAAGTCAGATTCATGATGTATTTCACGTTTCGATGCTTCGGCGTTATCGTTCAGATCCGTCGCATGTAGTAGCAGTAGAAGAGATTGAGGTGAATCCAGATTTGACCATGGAGGAAGAACCTGTGCAGATTCTGGATCGGGTTGTGAAGGTTTTACGTAAGAAGTCTGTGCCTTTGGTGAAGGTCCTTTGGCGGAATCATTGCGTGGAAGAAGCTACGTGGGAACCCGAGGATATGATGAGACAGCATTACCCGCAACTCTTTTGATCAGGTAATTTCGAGGTCGAAATTATTTTTAAGGGGGTAGAACTGTAATATCCCAGGTTAGGGGCTATTTTTTATTGTGACTTTGTTTGCATGTATTCGGCTTTCTGTGTTGTTGTTCTTGGTGTTTTAGAGCTTAGTGGTAGGCTAGGAGTAAGCCTGAGTAGGTAGGAAAATTTTAGTTTTTGAGCTTTATGTGTAAGGAGCTGAAGGAGTTGGGGTTTAAGGATTTTATTTGGTGTTTTTAAGCACAAAAGAGGAGCTGGTAAAGTGGCAAAGCATGCGCCACTAAGGGCTTGTGGTTGGCGTCATTCACAGGTGAGAGAGGTCCTGAGTTCAAGCTGCGAAATTCCCCATTTTGGCTTCCATTTTGACGGCATGGGAGGGAGAGTTGTTGGTAGTTCAAACTCTACCATGGACTTTGTCAACTCTTTCAAATGGAGGGTGGAGAGTGAATGTAGGAGGGAGACTAGTTCAACTAGTTTGAAATGGGAGGCTTGGAGTGTTTGTGGGGGTTTGGCCGAATGTTGGGGAGTTGTGGAGTGAGTGGCTGGTTGTGGTAAGTGGGAAGTGGTGTGTGCCAAAATTCTTTTGGCAAGGGGAGTGCATTTTTCGGTCAAAAAGGGGGGGTGTTAAGCAAGTTCTTTTCTTTTGTTTTGTTGGCCGAATGCTCTCTTGTTTTTCTCCTTTTTTTTGTCATTTGTGTAAACCAAATTTGGCATCTTCCCTTCTCTGCATTTTTCTTCCTTTGGTAAACCTTGATAGCCGAAACTTTCACCACCCAAACACCTCTAACATTCTTTTTCTTGCTCAAAATCGAAAGTCCCCACCTTCTATCCATCTTTTGTTTCCTTCTTTTTCCAAAACCCTTAGCCGTTTTCTCTAATTGCTCTCCTCATTTCTTTTGTGCCGAACCTATATTTCCATCTTCCATTCTCTTTCTTTTTCTTTTTCACTAAAAATCGAACATAGGTGTGTGTTAAACACTGAGGCCGAATCTTCTTTTCCTTTTGGTTCAGGGTCTTAGCCGAACATAGGTGTTTGTTCTTCTTCTTTTCGTTTTCTCTGTTAACATTCACAAGGTTTAGTGCCGATTTTGGGTTTTGTGGAAGGGTATTAATCTCTTGAGGTTAATCGATTTATCATAGGACATCGGGGACTTCGAAGCAGTCAAGTGGAGCCTTCTTCCTTTGTTTAACCGTATGGTAAGTGGTGGTAAGGGTTGGTATTGTTATTAGTTCATTCTTTTAGATGGCTATAAATCAAGTTGCAAGGGATTAACTGTGTTCTTATTAGGAGTTGGACGATTGACTAAGGAGGAACCATTGTGGTTCGGGTTTGGTAGGAAACCGAACGTTTGAAAGGTAAGGGCTCAACATTAAACCCTTTGGTTTAATGGTCTTGGCCGAATGATATAGATGTCTAATGCTCTTATTTGGCCGATTATAGGAGCAAGTAATCAAGGGGCCTTAGATCGATTCTTTTGGTATTAAAGACTGCGTTTTAACAGGTGTGTAAACTAACACACTTCTGTTTAGTAATGTGATTAATAACCTGTGATGTAATAAGTGAAACAGTGGTGATTGATATGATACCCTATTGGGTATGATCACGGATTCGGGTAAGTCAGTGTTATTATGAGTTTATTGGTGATTTATATGATCTCATGATTATTGATGTATGTGATATGAGTTACGACGTTAGACATAATGGCATGAACACATGAATTACATGATTTGCATTAGTTTGATATGCATGGGTGATCTGAGAGGAGGGGGAATATGATATCCGTGTCTTTGGGACACTGTGACTTTGGGTCACCAGAGGTTTGGCACCTCCAGTGGTTTGGTACCACAGATGATATTTTGTGACTTTGGGTCACCAGAGGTTTGGCACCTCAGCGTCTCGTCCCAGTGGCTTAGTACCACTGTGGGTTGGCCCCACAGTTGATTATACGGGATTGACGCCAGTGATTTGGTATCACACGATGGGTTGGCCCCATCATTGGATTCGTGACTTCGGTCACCAGTGGTTTGGTACCACATTTGTGTCTTTGGGACACCAGAGGTTTGGCACCTTATTGCGACTCGTCCCTGTGGTTTGACACCACCGTGGGTTGGCCCCACTTGAGAGATACGGGATTGTGATTTGGTATCACACGATGGGTTGGCCCCATCATTGGATTATTCGTGACTTTGGGTCACCAGTGGTTTGGCACCACACTTATGGATATCGTGACTTTGGGTCACCAGTGGCTTGGCACCACCAGTGGTTTGGTACCACACGGGGTAGAAAAGGCGATACGGATGGCACCACCAATGAGAAGAGAAATACAAGAGAATAGTAGCAAGGCACGACATGCAGGCCGTATTTTAAAAAAAAAAATACAACCTTTTATCGAATGGGTCATTGGGCTATAACTATGCATTTCAAACACCGTGCATGTCAAAAATAGCATACATAATTCAATGCTTTTTTTTTTTTGCTAAGGTCAATTATAAAATATCCTTTCAACCTTTTGTGGCCCATCAAGTTTATAAATTTCTTTTATTAACAAATTTTTTGCGGGGGTCTGAGGATGTCGGAGGAAGCGGGCCGAAGGCCCGCGGTCAAATGAAGCCTCACGATTTGATAAATTTTTATCAACAGAATCGTGTTTTTAGGATTTTAATCCTTGAGGTTTCATATCGGAACAACCCTTGTTCCACTAGCCAGTTAACACTTACTGGAAACTATAAATACCACCGCCGCTACAGATTTGTTAATAGTTAACAGTAATAACATAAAATCGAATAGGCCACAACACCATGATTAACATTTAATCAATTACCGAAAGGAACCATTATCAGATTATGCTTAAACGATTTAAACAATCGAAAATATAATAAGATCAAAAATGTATCCCATACAATTGCATCACCCAAGTATTTAAACCCGAGTTCGTATCACACAAGTGGCTCTGATACCACTGATGGAACGCCGGTACCCCATGGCGCAGCAGAATAAAATTAGATCCGGCGATCCAAATCATGGATCCATGTGTGAGGAACGAATCGGGGTGAAATAAAGGTTTCGAAATTACCAAAACTTCAATCTGAGTAGACAGCGACGCCTTGGCAACAAGAGTTTTGATCTACTGTCGAATCAAGCCTCAACCTTTTCCGATGTCAGCCTCTACGTAATCCACCCGGTTTGACTATGAACGGAAGAAATCTCCAAAACTGTTTTGGAGGCTTATTTGCTTGACGGCTGCTAGACCTAACAAGCAATCACTTAGGGTTTTTCATATTTTGTTTTGTCTCCCTTTAATACCTTTTATAATGGGTGCCTTTCTCATTGGGCCTTTTATAATAGGTATCCTCTTAATTGGGCCTTTTATAATTGGTATGTCTTGAATGTATTACAAGATTAAATAAATACAATAAAGTTTTTAACCGAAAATTATAATTACATTAATTATATCTGAAAATTATAATTACATTAATTATAATAAGGATTCCGGTAAACTATATTTATTTAAATTTATATATGAATCAAATTCATATATTAATAAAATTATGTTATCATTATGTGTACAACATCCTTGTACATATAATATGTTCAATATTTGATTGCCCAATTAAATTAATTCTTTAATTAATTTAATTTATGTGACAACCAAGCACAATACCAACTATATTTTATTCCGTTCATTTCAACCATAGGGTGTGACCCTGTAGGTTCTTGCAACGTTAGCAGTAATACTAGAACGATTCTATTGTCACAGACAATGAGTGGCATCTAGCAATGCATCATTGCTACCTAAGTTACAAGAAGTCATGATTCGACATAACCTTTCGTGATTAACCTTTCATGCATTAATCCTTAAGTCCTTTATCTCTGGAACGGATACAAGTCATGGGATAGTCACACTTGCATAATCCATCCCATGTTTCTTGATATCTTGAGTAGACTATGATATACAAATTAGTATGACATCTCATATCAACTTATTTGAGCATGGCCATGCATTTCTAGTCTCACTCAATCAAGTGGCCTAAGATATTACTCCTATTATGTAGGAGGGACTTATCCTTTATTGATCAACCATATCCCTCTACATAGATTGTGGTATATCCAACATCAGCCTTTATAGAACAACCTGTTACGGTGTACGTTTGACTGTATCAAAATATACAACTCACGATGCTGGGATAATAATGATCTCAAGTCTGAGGATCATATACATATTAATCACTATGAGTAATGTTGTGACAATTACATAATAATCCAAGAAACATACTCATAGCGGGTCAATCCAATATGTTGTTCTCTAACACACATATTCATGCATTGATTTTGACACTCCATATCAATGACAACTCTTTATCATCAATCAACTACATGTTAGTCTTAATGCATTATTATTGTCCTAGTCAACAATAATACTCGACTAAGGATCTTTTAAGAATAATCATATTATTCTCAGGACATTATTATAAAACAGTTTATCTATACACACAGAAAGAAAAACTGAAATAATAATGAAAACGCTTTATATTAATAAACATGGTAAATTAAGTATGTTATTACAACCATCTCATGATTGATCTTTGGGCATACTCTTACAGAATACACTTTAAGCAAATCTTATTTTTTTCTTCAAACAATGAAATTCAGAGTTTCAAAAAGAATACGAAGTTTTCAATGAACGCGTCGCTTTTAAACACCCTTTTGATGTGACATGCTAGATTCGGCCATAACTTTTAGGTCGGGTTTAGGGTGTTACATTTAATGGTATCAGAGTCCGAGTTGCAAAACTCGATTGTGGAATGGGTTTTGAAATTTTTCCTTAAGTGTTTAAATTTTTAACTTGGAAAGTGGTAGTGTTACTGAAAGTGTGACACACCGAGTCTCCGGCACCAAATCTGTAAGTTTCCTGACACTATACTTCCTTACATGCTGAAGTGACTGTATATTTTTTATTTATTCTACGTGCGTTTTGTTTGGATGTGATGCTTGAATATAGAAATTGTATGCATGTGTGATAAATATTTGTTTTTTTCTGTGGTTAGATGGATGAGAGTGCACAGCGGAAGAGTAGTGGTGTAACCTGTGTTGTGCGGGTATTATATAATTGGAAATTTTGATGACAAAATTTCTTTAAGGGGTAGATTTGTAACGACCCGAATTTGGGCCTAGTAGAGTTGGGCTTATTGGGCCATGACCAGGGGAGTGTTTAAATTTTTTTAGAACAAGAGAACGGCACTAATGCAAGTTGGTCCTATTAGGTGCGTGATTTTGAAAGGTTAGGGGGCTTCTATGAAGTCCCGGGATCAAACCTAGGCTTTACGAAAATTTTGATTTTAGGTGAGCAAAACCCTGGGAGTTAGTAAGTAAGCTTTAAGAATAAAATGTGGAGAAAAATGACACAAAAGGAGTTGTGGTCTAGTGGCAAATGGCGCCACATAGGAGACAAGGGAATGACGCCACACAAGGAAGCAAGGGATCCAAGGTTCAAGTATTGGCGCTTGCATTTCATTTTGATTTATTTTTTTAAGTGAACTTAGTGTAACATCCTTAAATCGGGGTCTCTGCATTTTTTGTGTGTTTGCGTGTGTATTTTATGGTAGGTGTGTTAGTTTGGACTACTTTAGGGTCTAGGCTCGAGTTTTGGATAGGCCAGAGGCATAGTAGAAATTTTTGTTTTGAGTGCTTGGAAGGGGAGCTGATAGAGTTAGGGGTTAAGTATATTTGGTGGGGGTTTTGTCGCAAGAAGGGCCTTGGTAAAGTGGCAAGAAGGCGCCACTTAGAGCTCAAGGAAGTGACGCCACAAGTAGGGGGAATGAGCCTTGGTTCGAGCTGCAGGAATCCCTCTTTGGGTATTTCTTTTTGACGCCAGAACTGAGAGGAGTTGTGCTCAGGTGGAACTCTGGTGGATAGATGTTGAACATGTCAACAGATTCAAAACAGGTGGAGAAGAGAAATTTGTGGAATTTGAAGAATTCAAACTTGTTTGAATGGTTGGCCAGGAGAAAAACAATGAGGGAATGAAGGGATTGAGTTGGGAAGGTGTGTTAGCCGAATTTGAGTGGTGTGGGTGGTGTGCATTCGGTTTTGGAGAGTGGTAAGGGGGTGTGCCGAATTTGGGATGTTTTGGGGTAGTAATTTTGGCATTTTGGGTGTGTGTGTCTCACTTTTGGCTTTAGTTCTCTTTCACTCTCCATAGTGCCGAAACTACTCTCTCTTTTTGCACTTTTGCATTTTGTTCTTTTTTCCATTTCTTTCAAAACACCCTTAGCCGAATGATCCCATAAACCTCTCTCATTTCTTTTCTCCTCTTTGTTCTTTTGTGTTGTTAGCCGAATCCTCTGAAGCCATACCTAGCCGAAACCACATTCTCATTCTTTCTTTCTTTTCATCTTTTCATTCTCTGGATTGTCGAAACTCCCTGACTCTCTTTCCATTTTCGATTTCTTGCAAAGGCTGAATACCCTTGTTCATAGGTTTTTTCTTTTCTTGTGTCTCCTCCTCATCTTTTTGGGCGTCGAAATCTATCTCTTCTTTGGTTCTCATAGCCGAATATCAACCCCTGAAGACCTCTCTATTTTCTTTTTTCTCTCGTTGCTTCGTGGATCGACTTTGGTATTTGGGGGGTAAGTCTTACTCTTGGCCGAATCCCTCTTATCTTTTCTTTTCTTTCACTATAGCCAGATTTCGGCATCTGTTTGGCATGGTTCTTATTCCTCTATAAGCCGAATTCTTTTAGCACTCATAAGTGTTCTTTCGGGTTTTGTGGCAGCAGATTCATCGTGGACCATTCGTCATCACTCTTAATCGATTTTGTTAGTATAAGGGGGTAAGTGTTTCAGTTGTTCGACATCTCTTTTTTTATGATTAATGCCTAAGGCAGATGTTCCACATTTCTTTGGTGCTTGGCCGAATTCAGGAGGGGGTGATTGACGCCATCTAGGGTGGAGTTTTCGGGATTTGTTAGTCGTGAGCCAAGCCTAGAACCTTCGGGATCTGTCGACTTAGGTAAGGGATCTAACTCTGGGATTCCAGTTCTTTATATTTTAGTTCACTTCTTTAACCCAATTTAGTGATAAAGGATATTGTGGATGCGAAGGCTAATCAAGCAGTAAGTGGGGTTAGATCTGAGACCCCAGCCCCTAAGTTCAAGAAGAGGGCGATCTTAGCGGTTCGTGATTGGCCACCGGGGTGTGGACCAGCATCCGAGCAGGAGAGTAGACAAATCGCGGTTGTATCGATTAACGACTGTACCGGCGTAGAAAGTTTAGTTTTGCGTGTAATCAGGTGTGTAACTCTTACACACTTCGTAGGTTAATATGATTTTGTTATGTGATTTGTTAAATGCTGGAATAGTGGCGTAAAAGGATGTTTTATGATGTGCTACCCTCATTGGTATAAGCGAGGACTCCGGGTAAGTCCCTTCTGATTTGTTTGATGTTAAATGCCTTTGTTAAAAGCTGTATATGCCATGATATGTGACTATTTTATGCTAAGCTTGACATTCATGCCATGAAAAGTATGTTGATTGATGAGGGTATGACGAGCGGAGGGGGAAGGATGATTTCAGACTGTCATCAATGGTTTTGACCACACAGTGGGTTGGCCCCGCTTTCTATATTTGTGACTAAGTCTCAGTGGTTTTGACCACAAGTGGTTTGGTACCACATATTGCTATCTTTGTGACTCGTCCCAGTGGTTTTGACCACAGTGGGTTGGCCCCACATATCGATATACGGGATTGTCATCAGTGGTTTTGACCACAAGGTGGGTTGGCCCCACCATATTATTTTGTGACTACGGTCATCAGTGGTTTTGACCACACTTATCTTAATTGTGACTACGGTCACCAGTGGTTTTGACCACACAGGGTAGACACAGGAGTTCAGATGGTTAGGTTGGGTTGCATGACTTGCATGCTGGCTTATGAAATTGTGTAAGAGCATTGATCATTTCAGGATGGGGATTTGCACACTGAGTCTCAGTGACTCACCCCTTCCTTTACATTTTGCAGATTATTCGTAGATCGCGGATGTGGAGCCGGGACAGACTCGAGGTGGCAATGCTCATTGCTCTGGGTTTTGATTTAAATTATAATCTGGATTTTGCTTTACTTTTAATTTGGTTTTCGGGTTGTAATAAGGCCATTAACTTTCACTTTGAAGTTAAACGGAATGGCATGCCTAAATAACCTTTAAAATGGAAGTTTTCAAAAATTCTCAACTTCTCGGGTTTCTAAAACTTTACCATCGGGTAACGACAAACAAGTAGCATCAATAGGTTAACTCGATTTTCTTAAAAAGTGCAAACAGTTTTGACAACAGGGCTAAAACTATTTCAGTCTTTCAATAAAAACCAATGGTTTTCTTAAAATAAGAAACTACACACAACTTTCCAAACCATGTTTTTACTAAATCAAACAACTCGTTTTAAAAAAAAAAATGAACCCTTCTTTCAGAATTAAATATACAAACTGTTTTCTTAGAAATCATTTCCTCCTGTGACATATCAGATTCGGTCGTGGTGTGTTGACCGGGTTTGGGGTGTTACAATTGTGGTATCAGAGCCAAGTTCAAAAGCTCGGCTGTGGGCCCGAGGCCCAAAATGTTTTAATAATCAGTTTACAAAATGGTTTTAAATAGAAATGCATGATTTTGGGAAGCATGGCACTGAGTCTCCGGCACCGATCCACCCAGGTAAGTACCCCTAACTGCTGTGTACTTGATTATGATGTTTGTGATATGAGTAATAGTAGTAGGATATTACTTTAGAGACTAAAACCCGTAGGATTGTGTGAACTTCTGAAAACAATCTCTATAACAACTGTTTATAAGACTGTGCTGTAATATCAGAGGAATAAATCTAATGCATAAAATTCTTAAATCAGATTAATTCGGGAATCGTGGTCATGAGTACTCGAGGTCGTGGGCGTAAAACACGTAGACCTGGTAGAGGTAGGATGACTGTGTCGGAACCGGTAGGGTCAGGCTATGGGTCGGAGAATGAGGTACCACCGCCACCGGCTGAGGGCGCTGAGTTTTAGGATCAGACGGGTGGTGACGACGCGATGTCACAGGCGATGCTGAGGGTTCTGGAGAGAGTAGCTGGAGCAAGTGGAGGAACGGGAGCTCGGAAATCTGTGTTTGAACGACTCCGGGCTAATGGAGCTGAGGTATTCAGGGGTGTGTCTGGAGTGGCTCCCAATACGGCTGAGTATTGGCTAGAGGCAACAGAACGTATCATGGACGACTTGGACTTTACGGCTGAAGAAAAGCTGAAGGGGATAGTATCTCTTCTCCGGGATGAATCTTATCAGTGGTGGCTCACGGTCCGAGATGGTGCAACAGCTGATGATCTCACTTGGGATTTCTTTAAAGTAGCTTATCAAAAGAAGTACGTTGGGTCTAGTTACATTGATGCGCAGCGTAAGGCATTCTTGAATTTGGTTCAGGAGAGTAAGACAGTATCGGAGTATGAGGCAGAGTTTCTTCGATTAAGTCGTTATGCTCGGGGTATTGTGGCTACGAAACACGAGCATTGTGTCAGATTTGAAGATGGGTTAAGAGATGAGCTGCGAATGTTGATTGCACCACAGCAGGAGAGAGAATTTACGATCTTGGTAGAGAAGGCCAAGATTGCTGAGGAAGTGAAACAGTCAGTGAGACGGAACCAGGATAGGAATTGGTCTAAGAGGAGTTCTGGGTCATCAGGGTCTGTTGGGAATATACAGAAAAGGGTTCGATATGGTGGGCCAAATTAAGCTACAAGGCCTGCTGTTACTACTCAGTGGCCACCACGGTGTGCTCGTTGTGGGAAGTTTCATAAAGGAGAATGTTTGACCGGAAACAAAGGGTGTTTCGAGTGTGGGTCAGTGAAACACCGGGTAAGGGATTGTCCGCAGAGGTCAGCTAGGATCCAGTCTGAGGGACAACGTCGTACGCAATTTAGGAGGGATAGACAGCCACCTCAGAGGGGTCGAGGTTTAGTCAGGGGTGGTAATGGTAATGGATGAGGCCGCGGGGCACCGGGCAGAGGTGCCGGGAATACTGGTGCAAGATAGCCTGGATTGGTCTATGCAGCGAGGCGTTGAGAGGAGGGTGACGCACCGGACGTCATAACCGGTACGTTCTTAATTTTTGGACTACCTTATATTGCTTTAATTGATGTTGGTTTGACGCACTCGTATGTTGCTAGTAGCATAGAGGGAACTTTGAACTTAGCCTTTGAAACTTCCTCTAGGGAGATGACAGTAATTAGCCCTCTAGGTCACTCTGTAGAAGTAAACAAACTTTATAGGGATGTACCCCTAGAACTCCAAGGGGTTGTGTTTTTGGCTGATCTTATGGAACTGCCATTCGGGGAGTTTGATTTGATCCTAGGGATGGCATGGCTAGTGAAGTACCAAGCGAGTTTGGACTGCGCAGCTAAGCGTATGGTAGTGAGAACCATTGAGGGTGAAGAGGTGGTGATGATAGGTAATAGAAGAGATTATCTATCCAATGTTGTGTCCGCTTTGAAGGCCGAGAAGATGGTGAGGAAAGGATGTGAGGCGAACATAGTTCATGTTTGTGCTTTGGAGGCTAAGGAATCAGTGGTAGAGAATGTTCGCACGGTAAAAGAATTTACCGATGTATTTCTAGAGGAGCTTCCGGGTTTACCCCCAAATCGTGAGGTTGAGTTTGGGATAGATCTGTTACCGGGAACTGCGCCAGTGTCTATTGCTCTATATAGGATGGCACCGAAAGAGTTAGTAGAACTAAAAGCACAGATTCAGGAATTGTTAGACCGGGGCTTTATCCGGCCGAGTGTTTCGCCTTGGGGAGCGCCTGTGCTTTTTGTTAAGAAAAAAGATGGTACAATGCGGATGTGTATAGACTACCGAAAGCTGAACAAGTTGACGATTAAGAACAAGTATCCGCTGCCAAGGATAGATGATCTGTTCGATCAGCTTAAGGGTACATCAGTCTTTTCAAAGATTGATTTAAGGTCGGGGTATCACCAGCTCAAGGTGAAGGAGGCTGATATTCACAAGACAGTGTTTCGTACTCGGTATGGGCACTACGAGTTCTTGCTAATGCCGTTTGGGTTGACAAATGCGCCGGCAGCGTTCATGGACATGATAAGTCGGGTGTTTCAGCTATACTTGGACCGGTTCGTAGTAGTATTTATAGACGATATTTTGGTGTACTCGAGATTAGAGGAGGAGCATGATGAGCATCTACGTGTGGTTTTACAGATTCTGAGAGAGAAGCAATTATTCGCAAAGTTTAGTAAGTGCGAGTTTTGGTTAAAGGAGGTAACTTTCTTGGGTCATGTGGTGTCAGTTGAGGGAATTAGAGTGGATCCTCGGAAGATTGAGGCAGTGTTGGATTGGAAACCACCTAGGTCGGTGGCAGAAATTCGGAGTTTCCTGGGCTTGGCAGCATATTACAGAAGATTTGTGGAAGGGTTTTCCTTGATAGCAGCACCGTTGACCAAGTTGCTGAGGAAAGGAGTTCCATTTGTGTGGTCAGGCAAGCAGCAGGAAAGTTTTGATAAGTTAAAGAGGATTCTGACAGAAGCTCTAGTTTTGATTCAGTCTGAGGTAGGGAAGGAGTTCACGGTTTACTGTGATACGTCGCATACTGGTCTTGGATGTGTGTTGATGCAAAAGGGTAAGGTAGTGGAGTATGCGTCTTAGCAGTTGAGACCTCACGAAGTGAATTACCCGACGCATGATCTGGAGTTGGCTGCAGTAGTTTTCGCCTTGAAAATTTGGAGACATTACTTGTATGGGGAGAAGTCTATCGTCGACACGGATCACAAGAGTTTGAAGTACCTGTTGACTTAGAAAGAGTTGAATTTGAGGCAGCGAAGGTGGATCGAGTTGTTGTAGGACTACGACTGCTCGATTGAATATCATCCGGGTAAGGCTAACGTAGTGGCTGACACATTGAGTCGCAAGGTGGTAGCGGACTTGAGAGTAATGTTTGCTCACCTGAGTTTGTATGACGACGGAAGTTTGCTAGTAGAGTTGCAAGTGAAGCCATCATGGGTTAGTCAGGTTAAGGAGAAGCAGTTGGTGGATGAAGACTTAAGTGCTCGGTGTTTACAAGTGCAGAATGGTGGATTGGAGGGTTATAGCTTGAGTGGTGATGGAGTGTTATGTTTCCAAGGGAAAGTTTGTACGCCGAAAGACGTTGAGTTAAGGCATAAGATTCTCCAGGAGGGACATAGTAGTCCATACGCTATGCATCCTGGGGGTAGCAAGATGTACCGAGGCTTGAGGGAACAATTTTGGTGGCCGGGGCTAAAGCGTGAGGTAACGAAATTTGTGGGTAAGTGTCTGACATGTCAGCAAGTCAAAGCTGAACATCAGGTACCTTTGGGTCTGTTGCAGCCGATCAAGATTCCGCAATGGAAATGGGAAAGGATTACGATGGATTTCGTTACTGGGTTACCTCTTACGCCTAGCAAGAAGGATTCAGTTTGGGTGATTGTTGATCATTTGACTAAGTCAGCTCATTTTATACCGATTAGAGTGGATTATTCGCTTCAAAGGTTGGCTAAATTGTATGTGGCAGAAATAGTGAGACTGCATGGAGTACCAGTATTGATTATTTCGGATAGGGATCCCAGATTCACGTCAAGGTTTTGGAAAGCGTTGCATCAGGCTTTGGGTACAATTCTGGATTTCAGCACGGCATTTCATCCGCAATCAGATGGGCAGTCAAAAAGGGTAATCCAGGTTTTAGAGGATATGCTGAGGGGTTGTGTTTTGGACTTTAGGGGTAGTTGGGAAGAATATCTACCATTGGCAGAGTTCGGTACAACAACAGCTATCAGGCAAGTATCCAGATGGCACCGTATGAAGCACTGTATGGGCGTAAGTGTCGTACTCCTACGTGTTGGACGGAGTTGGATGAGCGTCAGATATTGGGTCCAGAGTTAATGACGGAAACAGAAGATAAGGTTAAGCTGATTCGAGCTCGTCTGAAAGAGGCTTCAGACAGGCAGAAGTCTTATGCCGATCTCAAGCGAAGGGATATAGAGTTTGCAGTGGGTGACAAGGTCTTTCTTAAGGTATCGCCATGGAAGAAGGTGCTGAGGTTTTTTCGGAAGGGCAAGCTGAGCCCTAGGTTTATCGGGCTGTATAAAGTACTAAAGCGTGTGGGACCAGTAGCTTATCAGCTCGAGTGGCCAGCAGAATTGAGTCAGATCCATGACGTGTTTCATGTTTCCGTGCTTAGGCACTATCGATCAGATCCATCGCATGTTGTGCCAGTGGAGGAGATTGAGGTGAGTCCGGATTTGTCCTTCGGAGAAGAATCAGTGCAGATTCTGGATCGGGATGTTAAGGTGTTGCGTAAGAAGACGATTCCATTGGTAAAGGTATTATGGCGTAACCATGGTGCGGAAGAGGCCACGTGGGAGCCAGAGGATGTGATGCGGCAGCAATACCCTCAACTCTTCTGACCAGGTAATTTCGAGGCCGAAATTATTTTTAGGGGGGTAGAACTGTAACATCCTTAAATCGGGGTCTCTGCATTTTTGTGTGTTTGCATGTGTATTGTATGGTAGGTGTGTTAGTTTGGACTACTTTAGGGTCTAGGCTTGAGTTTTGGATAGGCCAGAGTCATAGTAGAAATTTTTGTTTTGAGTGCTTGGAAGGGGAGCTGATAGAGTTAGGGGTTAAGTATATTTAGTGGGGGTTTTGTCGCAAGAAGCGCCTTGGTAAAGTGGCAAGAAGGTGCCACTTAGAGCTCAAGGAAGTGACGCCACAAGCAGGGGGAAGGAGCCTTGGTTCGAGCTGCAGGAATCCCTCTTTGGGTATTTCTTTTTGACACCAAAACTGAGAGGAGTTGTGCTCAGGTGGAACTCTGGTGGATAGATGTTGAACAAGTCAACAGATTCAAAACGGGAGGAGAAGAGAAATTTGTGGAATTTGAAGAATTCAAACTTGTTTGAATGGTTGGCCAAGAGAAAAACAAGGAGGGAATGAAGGGATTGAGTTGGGAAGGTGTGTTAGCCGAATTTGAGTGGTGTGGGTGGTGTGCATTCGGTTTTGGAGAGTGGTAAGGGGGTGTGCCGAATTTGGGATGTTTTGGGGTAGTATTTTCGGCATTTTGGGTGTGTGTGTCTCACTTTTGGCTTTAGTTCTCTTTCACTCTCCATAGTGCCGAAACTACTCTCTCTTTTTGCACTTTTGCATTTTGATCTTTTTCCCATTTCTTTCAAAACACCCTTAGCCGAATGATCCCATAAACCTCTCTCATTTCTTTTCTCCTCTTTGTTCTTTTGTATTGTTAGCCGAATCCTCTGAAGCCATACCTAGCCGAAACCACATTCTCATTCTTTCTTTCTTTTCATCTTTTCATTCCCTAGATTGCCGAAACTCCCTGACTCTCTTTCCATTTTCGATTTCTTGCAAAGGCTGAATACCCTTGTTCATAGGTTTTTTCTTTTCTTGCGTCTCGTCCTCATCTTTTTGGGCGTCGAAATCTATCTCTTCTTTGGTTCTCAAAGCCGAATATCAACCCTTGAAGACCTCTCTACTTTCTTTTTTCTCTCGTTGCTTCGTGGATCGACTTGGGTATTTGGGGGGTAAGTCTTGCTCTTGGCCGAATCCCTCTTATCTTTTCTTTTCTTTCTCTATCGACTCATAGGGAACAAAGCTGGATTTTGGCATCTGTTTGGCATGGTTCTTATTCCTCTATAAGCTGAATTCTTTTAGCACTCATAAGTGTTCTTTCGGGTTTTGTGGCAGCAGATTCATCGTGGACCATTCGTCATCACTCCTAGTCAGTTTCGTTAGTATAAGGGGGTAAGTGTTTCAGTTGTTCGACATCTCTTTTTTTATGATTAATGCCGAAGGCATGTAACACCCTGGTTTAGGGGCTAGGTAATTCGGGTATAATTTAAGTGTTGGAAGGGTTTTGGGTGTTTTTGGATGTGTTTTAGAGGTTTAGGAATGCTTGGATGGAAAAGGAAGGGCTTTGGAAAATTTTTATTTTTTTTTTGTGTAAAAAGGGGAAATGGGGCACGAAGGCCTTAAAATATTTTTCTGGAGTTTAGGATGCAAGGAAGGATGTGGCAAAGTGGCATAGAGGCTCTACTTAAGGCTTTGGAAGGTGGCGCCTAAGGGGCTTGGGTTCGAGTCCAAGGGGCAGCAATTTTTGTTTTATTTTTGCGTCAAGGGGACTGGGCTATGTAGGCCTTAAAATAAAAGGGCAGGTTTGATGGACATGGAAGTCCAGTGGCAGAGTGGCTCTTAGGCGCTACATAGGCGCTG
This sequence comes from Gossypium australe, assembly GCA_005393395.2. NCBI lineage: Eukaryota > Viridiplantae > Streptophyta > Magnoliopsida > Malvales > Malvaceae > Gossypium > Gossypium australe. The sequence continues at coordinate 92,527,050 of CM016624.1, forward strand.
GAGGGAGGAGAGAGCGCGGGTTCGAGGGGTTGGAGCTGCATTTGGGGCGTTTTTATTTTGCTTTTTGGTGATGGGCTGAAGAAGGTAGGTGTTAAGAATAATTGTTGGGGGTTTTTAGCATAAAAATCAAGGTGGCCCAAGTGGCCTGGGCGCTACTTGGCAGCTGGGTTCCCCCAGGTCCTATGTTCGAATCCTGGGGGCTGTAGGTGGAATGGTTTCTCTTTTTGCTGCCGATTGGGGTATTGGACGGCACATGGGGGGGCTTCAAATGGGATAAGATTAGGATTAATTTTGTTTAAATTCGGCTGAAGGAGATAAGTATTAGATTATTCTTTTGTTTTTTTTTTTAGATAAGTGGTAGGATAATTGTAGGATAATTATTATTATTTTATTTTATTTTTTTATTTATGTGGATAAGTGGGATAATGGTGGAGCAATTCAAATTGTTTTTGAATTGAACTAATTCAATTAGTTTGAATTAGTAGGAGTTGGCCGAATCTTGAGTTCTCCATTCGGGTAGTGGCCGAATTTTATAAATAGGGGAAACACCCTTTTGCATATTTTTTTTTTTAGTCTCTCCTTTTAATTGCTTGTACCAAATTTTTCTTCTACTCCCTCTCCCTATTCTTTTATTTTATTTTCTTTTAGTTTTGCCGAAAGTTGTAGTCAACCAATTCATATTTTATTTTCTTCTTTTTCTTAAAACCAAAACCTCCCCATCATTGTTTGCGTGGCCGAATTCCTTTCACTCTCTTTGTTTCTATACCTTTTTATTTCCTTCAACTTTGATTCTCTAATCATTAAACTAAGCGGAAACTCTTTTAATACTAAGCACCATTGTTGAAATCCTTGGCATCCTAGTGCGGTTGGGCGAATTCTAGCAAGGGTGATCTCTCCTAGTTCTTCTCCATTCGATTTAAGGAAAGGCCAACGCAAGGGAGCAATTAGGGGCTGTTCAGATTCGGCTACTCAAGGGATTTTCGGCAATTCTATTGGTGATTCGGGATTCAGTTAAAGGGGGCATATCGACAAGAGCAAAGGAAGCCTTCGGGATCTCAGATTATTTCGGTAAGGTTATCAGTAAGTGACCTAGACTCATTAATAAGTAGATTATGACTTGTTGATTAATGGTGTGATTCTGATTAAGCATTTTGCTGGAGACCAATACCAGTCAAGAAGGGAAAGGGAAAGTCCCTGTTCCGAAGTTTAAGAAAAGAGCCATCTCGGTAGTTCGGGATTGGCCACCGGGGTGTGGACGTGCAGCAGAAAACGTTAGGCAGATAGCTGTAGTCTCGCTAAGCGATAGCGTCGAAATCGAGGGTTTAGAACTTCAGGTTATAAGGTGTGTAGTTAGCCATTGTTTCCGGGATTTGCGTGATATTTGCCTGTTTTATATGTTTGCTAACAAGTGCAGTAAATGTAAAAAGATACCCTTGAAGGGGGTATGGTGATGACCAGGTAAGTAGTAAATTTGTTAATATGCGATAATTGGCTTTAAATATGTGAGTATGCCTATATTTGTGAATATCATGCACATGCATCATCTCAGCATTATATTACATTACATGTGCATGGGTGGGTTATGAAAAGAAGGTACGGGTGTACTTCGAGTACGTGGTTGATGTCAGCTTTGTGCTACATCGTGGATTGGCGCTGACTGAGGTCGCGTTGTGGATCTTTGCGATTTAGTTCGCGTGGTTACCTTGATTGATATCGGCTTTATGCCATATCGTGGCTTGATGGATTGCTGTGTGCTCCATCGTGGTTTGATGTTAGCTATACGCTACATCGTGGATGGCATTGGTTGCCTTTTTGGAGGGAAAAGGAGAGGGTGACTCAATAGTCCCCTGGTGTGTGGTAGGCTGGCTAAGGGGGTGTGTAGCGGATGGACCTTAGGATTGGGTTGGGTTGCATGTTGCATTGCTCCGTTATGAAAAGATATGGTAATGGGCCAAGCCCAATATGACATGTGGATAGGTATGTTTTGGGAACATACGTGGAGATGGGCCAAGCCCAGCTGATATGTGGTTTATTGAGATAAGGGCCTAGCCCAGTATTTGAGTATGATTTGATTGTGGTAATTGTTAAATGAATATATATATTACTTGTTGCATTTGATAATTGGGATATTATGTGGCTAGCATGTGGGTGGATTTCAGTGGTTAACTTACACACTGAGTCATTATGACTCACGCAATTATTTTCAAACATCGCAGGTGACATGTTGATCGGACCGGGTTGGAGTAGATACAAGGTGGCCCATGCAGAAGGGGATTTTCGTGCAGAAGATGTTTTACTTTATTTACGTACTTTATATTATCAGTATTTTGGAATTTTATTTGATGTAATAAGGGCCCCTTTTTATTTAAAGTACTCTATTTTTGATGGTTGAAGTTAATACTATACTTAAAAAAATATTTTCATAAAAGATTCATATTATACTTATAATAATATTTTATTTCAGAAATTTTCAACAAACTTATATTATATACTTAATTTTTAAGTGGACATGATTTTCAAAGTTAACAAATTTTCAAGTTTTATTCTAAAGTCAAGGATTTTGCAAACGGTTTCCGCAATAACATAACCAGATTCGGTCGTAACGAATGGGCCGGGTTTGGGAATGTTACAGTTTGGTATCAGAGCCCGGTTCAAAACTCGGCTTTGAGGGTTTTGGGCCCAAAAACATTTTCAAAATGGGCTTTTCAAAAATATGGGCTTTTAAGAGATTTTTCAGGTTTTCTGGCATGGCACCTGTACCTCCGGCCCGAGTCCACCAGGTAAGTAACTCTACTTGATGAATTAATTTATATGTGAATATTATGGGCTTTTATGGGAACGTAGATTAGTGAACTAGGATCTGTTGAACCCTAGGACTAGTCTACTCAAACACATGCATAAGACTTAAGGCTACTAAACAAACCTGTGAAGTAAGTCACCGAGTTAAGGTGTGGCAACCACTGTACGCATGTCGAGGATTGGTATTCAGTAAGAGCTTGGTATTTAAGCAGTCCTAGCGACTCATCTCCTCTTTACTCGAATCCTACCTGGTGCGTAGCTACGGTTCACCTTAACCAAGAAGACTTGTTCATAGGCTAAACCAAGTATTAAAACCCGAAAGGGATTAGCCTTACTGTTTTAAAATCCTTAGTTTTAAAATTTTCAAACTTACCCCTTTGGTTTGTAAACCCTAAATCTGGTTTTGGAAAACATTTTCTCGATTTACCAAAATTACCAAATTGCCCCTAGTGGCAAAATTACAAAAAATGCCCCTGTATTATAAAATTACCACACTACCCTCAACTCTTGTTAAAATGATTTTTACTTTGCAAATATTAAAATCTCTAGTTTTCAAAATAGCAATATACCTCGATTTGGGAAAATTTACGAAAATACCCCTATGTTGAAAATTACTAAAATGCCCCTGACTTTCAAAATTTCCAGTTTAGCCCCAAGTTTAATAAAATTTTCTTACTTTGCAGAAGTACCCAATTTTCTGTATGGCAAAATAATACCCCGACTTTGGAAATTAAAAAAAAATTTCCCTGATGACAAAAATTACCAAAATACCCCTGGTTGATAAAATTACCGAAATGCCCTTGGTTTCTAAATTTTCTCTCAACTTTTACTGAAATATTCCTATTTTACTAAATATCAGAAAACCCTATTTTATGAAATACAATGGTATTCCGATTTGGAGAATTTACGAAAATGCCCATGATTTCCAAAATTACGAAAATGACCCTACTTTTTGGAATTTTTGCAACACACTTTGTTTGAGAAACAAAATTTTCAAGACGACCCTTGAGATTTTGTAAATTTTGAAGTTGGAAAACTATTTTCAAAATTGACTCTGAGTTATTACCAAAATACCCCTCTTTAGGAAAAATGACGAATTTACCCCTGGGTAGGGAAGGAAACTTGATTGCTCGAAAGAACTACTCTCGGAAACTTCATTGCATAAAATTGCTCGTGGTTATAACAGTGAAACAATAATTTCTAATCCATAAAACTCTCCAAGCAGATTAAATCGAGGCTAGATATGAGCTCTAGGGGGCGTGGTCGCAATACTTGTGGACGTGGTAGAGGCAGGATGTCAGTATCGGAACCGGTTGGGTCACGCCATGGGTCAGAGAGCGATGCACCGCCACCAGCTGTTGAGGTTGAACAGCAGGACCAGACAGGAGAAGATGACGCAGTATCGCGGGCCATGTTGCGAGTGCTAGAGCGAGTAGCGGGAGTTAGTAGAGGAAATGGAACTCGGAAGTCGGTATCGGAAAGGCTTAGATCGAACGGAGCCGAGATCTTTAGAGGAGTGCCGGGAGTAGCTCCTAATGTAGCAGAGTATTGGCTAGAAGCAGTCGAAAGAATCATGGACGATTTGGACTGCACCAATGAAAAAAAGCTGAAGGGTGCTGTTTCGTTGCTTCGCGACGAAGCTTATCGTTGTTGGCTCACTGTCAAGCAAAGTGTACCGGCAGATCGACAGGATTGGGACTTCTTTAAGGTTAAGTTTGAAGGAAAGTACGTAGGAGCCAGTTATTTGGACTCGCAAAGGAAAGCGTTTCTAAATCTAGTACAAGGAAGTAAGTCGATAGCTGAGTACGAAGCGGAATTCGTGCGACTTAGTCAGTATGCTAAGGGAATTGTGGCCACTGATTATGAGAGGTGCGTCCGGTTTGAGGACGGATTGCGAGATGAACTTCGAATGCTGATCGCTCCGCAGAGGGAGAGAGACTTCGCGGTGCTAGTGGAGAAAGCTCGGATTGCTGAAGAGGTTAAGAAGACTATAAGAGAAAACCGAGAAAAGAATAGGAACGAGAATAAGAGAAGGCTTGAGCCATCAGCATCGTTTGGAGATGCTCAGAAAAGACCGAGGGTTGAGAATACGGTACGTCCACCTGTGCCAGTTGCTGAGAATCGGAATCGTTCCTGTGCTCGATGTAAGAGACCTCACATAGGAGAGTGTTGGGGGAATAGTAAAGAATGTTTTCGGTGTGGATCTAAGGCACATCTGGTTAGGAATTGTCCTCGAGCAACGAAGGGTCGTGGTTCTAGTCAAAGTCAACCAAGGATGTGATATCGGGTAAGCTCTTTTGTTTTGGAATACTCTTTAATTGTTCTCCTTGTTTGTAAGTTAATTCTTTCCTCTATGATTTGGATCTTGAGTGAGAACTTAGAGACTACGTTTGGGAAGTATGATGAATTGAAAGCAGAGTGCGCAGCGGAGGCGTAGAGTAGGGAGTTAGGATTGCATGGCAGTAAGTAATTTCGAGGACGAAATTATTTTAAGGAGGGTAGAATTGTAACACCCTGGTTTAGGGGCTAGGTAATTCGGGTATAATTTAAGTGTTGGAAGGGTTTTGGGTGTTTTTGGATGTGTTTTAGAGGTTTAGGAATGCTTGGATGGAAAAGGAAGGGCTTTGGAAAATTTTTATTTTATTTTTGTGTAAAAAGGGGAAATGGGGCACGAAGGCCTTAAAATATTTTTCTGGAGTTTAGGACGCAAGGAAGGATGTGGCAAAGTGGCATAGAGGCTCTACTTAAGGCTTTGGAAGGTGGCGCCTAAGGGGCTTGGGTTCGAGTCCAAGCGGCAGCAATTTTTGTTTTATTTTTGCGTCAAGGGGACTGGGCTATGTAGGCCTTAAAATAAAAGGGCAGGTTTGATGGACATGGAAGTCCAGTGGCAGAGTGGCTCTTAGGCGCTACTTAGGCACTGGAGGGAGGAGAGAGCGCGGGTTCGAGGGGTTGGAGCTGCATTTGGGGCGTTTTTATTTTGCTTTTTGGTGATGGGCTGAAGAAGGTAGGTGTTAAGAATAATTGTTGGGGGTTTTTAGCATAAAAATCAAGGTGGCCCAAGTGGCCTGGGCGCTACTTGGCAGCTGGGTTCCCCCAGGTCCTATGTTCGAATCCTGAGGGCTGTAGGTGGAATGGTTTCTCTTTTTGCTGCCGATTGGGGTATTGGACGGCACATTGGGGGCTTCAAATGGGATAAGATTAGGATTAATTTTGTTTAAATTCGGCTGAAGGAGATAAGTATTAGATTATTCTTTTGTTTTTTTTTTTAGATAAGTGGTAGCATAATTGTAGGATAATTATTATTATTTTATTTTATTTTTTTATTTATGTGGATAAGTGGGATAATGGTGGAGCAATTCAAATTGTTTCTGAATTGAACTAATTCAATTAGTTTGAATTAGTAGGAGTTGGCCGAATCTTGAGTTCTCCATTCGGGTAGTGGCCGAATTTTATAAATAGGGGAAACACCCTTTTGCATATTTTTTTTTTAGTCTCTCCTTTTAATTGCTTGTACCAAATTTTTCTTCTACTCCCTCTCCCTATTCTTTTATTTTATTTTCTTTTAGTTTTGCCGAAAGTTGTAGTCAACCAATTCATATTTTATTTTCTTCTTTTTGTTAAAACCAAAACCTCCCCATCATTGTTTGCGTGGCCGAATTCCTTTCACTCTCTTTGTTTCTATACCTTTTTATTTCCTTCAACTTTGATTCTCTAATCATTAGACTAAGCTGAAACTCTTTTAATACTAAGCACCATTGTTGAAATCCTTGGCATCCTAGTGCGATTGGGCGAATTCTAGCAAGGGCAATCTCTCCTAGTTCTTCTCCATTCGATTTAAGGAAAGGCCAACGCAAGCGAGCACTTAGGGGCTGTTCAGATTCGGCTACTCAAGGGATTTTCGGCAATTCTATTGGTGATTCGGGATTCAGTTAAAGGGGGGCATATCGACAAGAGCAAAGGAAGCCTTCGGGATCTCAGATTATTTCGGTAAGGATATCAGTAAGTGACCTAGACTCATTAATAAGTAGATTATGACTTGTTGATTAATGATGTGATTCTGATTAAGCTTTTTGATGGAGACCAATACCAGTCAAGAAGGGAAAGGGAAAGTCCCTGTTCCGAAGTTTAAGAAAAGAGCCGTCTCGGCAGTTCGGGATTGGCCACCGGGGTGTGGACGTGCAGCAGAAAACGTTAGGCAGATAGCTGTAGTCTCGCTAAGCGATAGCGTCGAAATCGAGGGTTTAGAACTTCAGGTTATAAGGTGTGTAGTTAGCCATTGTTTCCGGGATTTGCGTGATATTTGCCTGTTTTATATGTTTGCTAACAAGTGCAGTAAATGTAAAAAGATACCCTTGAAGGGGGTATGGTGATGACCAGGTAAGTAGTAAATTTGTTAATATGCGATAATTGGCTTTAAATATGTGAGTATGCCTATATTTGTGAATATCATGCACATGCATCATCTCAGCATTATATTACATTACATGTGCATGGGTGGGTTATGAAAAGAAGGTACGGGTGTACTTCGAGTACGTGGTTGATGTCAGCTTTGTGCTACATCGTGGATTGGCGCTGACTGAGGTCGCGTTGTGGATCTTTGCGATTTAGTTCGCGTGGTTACCTTGATTGATATCGGCTTTATGCCATATCGTGGCTTGATGGATTGCTGTGTGCTCCATCGTGGTTTGATGTTAGCTATACGCTACATCGTGGATGGCATTGGTTGCCTTTTTGGAGGGAAAAGGAGAGGGTGACTCAATAGTCCCCTGGTGTGTGGTAGGCTGGCTAAGGGGGTGTGTAGCGGATGGACCTTAGGATTGGGTTGGGTTGCATGTTGCATTGCTCCGTTATGAAAAGATATGGTAATGGGCCAAGCCCAATATGACATGTGGATAGGTATGTTTTGGGAACATACGTGGAGATGGGCCAAGCCCAGCTGATATGTGGTTTATTGAGATAAGGGCCTAGCCCAGTATTTGAGTATGATTTGATTGTGGTAATTGTTAAATGAATATATATATATTACTTGTTGCATTTGATAATTGGGATATTATGTGGCTAGCATGTGGGTGGATTTCAGTGGTTAACTTACACACTGAGTCATTATGACTCACGCAATTATTTTCAAACATCGCAGGTGACATGTTGATCGGACCGGGTTGGAGTAGATACAAGGTGGCCCATGCAGAAGGGGATTTTCGTGCAGAAGATGTTTTACTTTATTTACGTACTTTATATTATCAGTATTTTGGAATTTTATTTGATGTAATAAGGGCCCCTTTTTATTTATTTTGGGAACTATTTTATTATTACTTTAAATCATGGATGGATTATATTAAATTACTAGGTAAAGGCAAATATATTTTAACAACTTATTTATTCAAGTTAGTCCAATAAGCTTAATTTTGGGCATCTTATAATATTTTTTTTATAATATCAAAGTTTTCATACAAATATCAAATAAACAGGGTCTTTCAAAACTTAATCTCTTCCATGTTTTTATTTTAAGTTAATCTCTTCCATGTTTTTATTTCGAGTACTTAATCTCTTCCATGTTAAACTAGTGGCCTAGAATATATTATGGAAGTTGTTATTTTTTTTTAAACACTTCAAGGTGAAGTGGACGGCAAGCTCAAAAGGGAGGGGGTGCCGAATGCCTATAAATGGCACCAATTGATCACTTTGCTTGGTTTTTTCCATTTTGCCTAGCCAAAATTTCTAACCCCTTTCCTTCTCATTCTTCTTTTATTTTTATTTTATTTTTTTTCTTCTTTTCCATTTCTCTCAAACCCCTTTAGCCGAAACCCCTATTTCCTTTCCATTGATTTCTCTCATTGTTAGCCGAACCTACACCTTACCTCTGTGCCAAAATCCCTTTCTTTTGTTTAACTTACCTTTGCTGAATATTGGAAGTAGATCTCTTCAGGCCTCGGTTGGCAATCGGTTAGTGAAGGCACTTTGGGGATTGGTGGTATTCAGGAAAGCTCCCGAAATCGAACTCGGGGTTTCGACAAGCTTTTAGGGGGCAGCGTGTGACTTCGAGGTTTGTCGACTGTATCAAGCAGGTGCGTAATCATCACACTATTTCTGTGGTTTTGGTTGGCTAATATGTTTACATATGCGTGATGTGTGATGGCCGATTACAATGGCTTGAATGGTGAGTTATTTATAATATATTCATATTATGGTAATTAATGTGTGATGCTTACTTTTATGTTATGATTTGACATGTTGCATTTGTTACACACATGGGAGGTGGATTGGATCAGTGAAGGAAGAAGTGTACATATGATGTACGTGGACTAATGTTAGCCTCGGCTACATTAGCGCTTGATGGTTAGCTTTGTGCTACCTCAAGGGAGGTGTGGCTCGGTGCCCATCTCGGCGGTTGATGGCTATGTGCATCACCGTAGACGGATTTTGATACCGGGATCACTTGAGTTGATCAGTGGCCCAGCCACGGCCTCGAGCAGCGAGTTTGTCGAGGTAAGGATTATGGATCACGAGGTGATCAGTGGTGGTTTATCCACGGCCTTAGGCAGGGAGTCTGCTAAGGTTGGTGTCACGGTTGGATAGTTGGTTGGGCTGAAAAGCATTCTTACATGTTTTGTTCTGATGGCTGTGTGGGTATGGGCCAAGCCCACACATGTAGAAATAAGTGTTGTGATTATGCACTGAGTCAGTGGACTCACCCTATTTTATTAACCATTTCAGGTGATGCGTAGATTGGACCGGGATCGGAGAGGACTCATGGTGGCCCATGCAGAAAGAGGAATTTAAATATTTTAAGTTTATTTTTATTAAGTATTGGATCTTTTAAACATTGATGTAATAAGGGCCTTTCCATTTTTATTTATTTTGGGAACTATTTTATTATTACTTTAAATCATGGATGGATTATATTAAATTACTAGGTAAAGGCAAATATATTTTAACAACTTATTTATTCAAGTTAGTCCAATAAGCTTAATTTTGGGCATCTTATAATATTTTTTTTATAATATCAAAGTTTTCATACAAATATCAAATAAACAGGGTCTTTCAAAACTTAATCTCTTCCATGTTTTTATTTTAAGTTAAAGAAAGATTTTCAACCGACTTTCTCCGTAACATAACCAGACTCGGTCTTAACGAATGGGCCGGGTTTGGGGATGTTACAAGGCAGATGTTCCACATTTCTTTGGTGCTTGGCCGAATTCAGGAGGGGGTGATTGACGCCATCTGGGGTGGAGTTTTCGGGATTTGTTAGTCGTGAGCCAAGCCTAGAACCTTCGGGATCTGTCGACTTAGGTAAGGGATCTAACTCCGGGATTCCAGTTCTTTATATTTTAGTTCACTTCTTTAACCCAATTTAGTGATAAAGGATATTATAGATTCGAAGGCTAATCAAGCAGTAAGTGGGGTTAGATCTGAGACCCCAGCCCCTAAGTTCAAGAAGAGGGCGGTCTCAGCGGTTCGTGATTGGCCACCGGGGTGTGGACCAGCATCCGAGCAGGAGAGTAGACAAATCGCGGTTGTGTCGATTAACGACAGTACCGGCGTAGAAAGTGTAGTTTTGCGCGTAATCAGGTGTGTAACTCTTACACACTTCGTAGGTTAATATGATTTTGTTATGCGATTTGTTAAATGCCGGAATAGTGGCGTAAAACGATGTTTTATGATGTGCTACCCTCCTGGGTATAAGCGAGGACTCCGGGTAAGTCCCTTCTGATTTGTTTGATGTTAAATGCCTTGGTTAAAAGCTGTATATGCCATGATATATGACTATTGTATGCTAAGCTTGACATTCATGCCATGAAAAGTATGTTGATTGATAAGGGTATGACGAGCGGAGGGGGAAGGATGATTTCAGACTGTCATCAGTGGTTTTGACCACACAGTGGGTTGGCCCCACTTTCTATATTTGTGACTAAGTCTCAGTGGTTTTGACCACAAGTGGTTTGGTACCACATATTGCTATCTTTGTGACTCGTCCCAGTGGTTTTGACCACAGTAGGTTGGCCCCACCATATTATTTTGTGACTACGGTCATCAGTGCTTTTGACCATACTTATCTTAATTGTGACTACGGTCATCAGTGGTTTTGACCACCAGTGGTTTTGAACACACGGGGTAGACACAGGAGTTCGGATGGTTAGGTTGGGTTGCATGACTTGCATGCTGGCTTATGAAATTGTGTAAGAGCATTGATCATTTCGGGATGGGGATTTGCACACTGAGTCTCGTGACTCACCCCTTCCTTTACATCTCTTTTTTTATGATTAATGTCGAAGGCAGATGTTCCACATTTCTTTGGTGCTTGGCCGAATTCAGGAGGGGGTGATTGACGCCATCTAGGGTGGAGTTTTCGGGATTTGTTAGTCGTGAGCCAAGCCTAGAACCTTCGGGATCTGTCGACTTAGGTAAGGGATCTAACTCCGGGATTCCAGTTCTTTATATTTTAGTTCACTTCTTTAACCCAATTTAGTGATAAAGGATATTATAGATTCGAAGGCTAATCAAGCAGTAAGTGGGGTTAGATCTGAGACCCCAGCCCCTAAGTTCAAGAAGAGGGCGGTCTCAGTTCGTGATTGGCCACCAGGGTGTGGACCAGCATCCGAGCAGGAGAGTAGACAAATCGCGGTTGTGTCAATTACGACAGTACCGGCGTAGAAAGTGTAGTTTTGCGCGTATCAGGTGTGTAACTCTTACACACTTCGTAGGTTAATATGATTTTGTTATGTGATTTGTTAAATGCCGGAATAGTGGCGTAAAACGATGTTTTATGATGTGCTACCCTCATGGGTATAAGCGAGGACTCCGGGTAAGTCCCTTCTGATTTGTTTGATGTTAAATGCCTTGGTTAAAAGCTGTATATGCCATGATATATGACTATTGTATGCTAAGCTTGACATTCATGCCATGAAAAGTATGTTGATTGATAAGGGTATGACGAGCGGAGGGGGAAGGATGATTTCAGACTGTCATCAGTGGTTTTGACCACACAGTGGGTTGGCCCCGCTTTCTATATTTGTGACTAAGTCTCAGTGGTTTTGACCACCAGTGGTTTGGTACCACATATTGCTATCTTTGTAACTCGTCCCAGTGGTTTTGACCACAGTAAGTTGGCCCCACATATCGATATACGGGATTGTCATTAGTGGTTTTGACCACAAGGTGGGTTGGCCCCACCATATTATTTTGTGACTATGGTCATCGGTGCTTTTGAAAATACTTATCTTAATTGTGACTACGGTCATCAGTGGTTTTGACCACCAGTGGTTTTGAACACACGGGGTAGACACAGGAGTTCGAATGGTTAGGTTGGGTTGCATGACTTGCATGCTGGCTTATGAAATTGTGTAAGAGCATTGATCATTTCGGGATGGGGATTTGCACACTGAGTCTCGTGACTCACCCCTTCCTTTACATTTTGCAGATGATTCGTAGATCACGGATGTGGAGCCGGGACAGACTCGAGGTGGCCATGCTCATTGCTCTGGGTTTTGATTTAAATTATAATTTGGATTTTGCTTTACTTTTAATTTGGTTTTCGGGTTGTAATAAGGCCATTAACTTTCACTTTGAAGTTTATCTATTTGCTTAGGTTATCACGAGGATTTTGTATAAGTTAAACGGAATGGCATGCCTAAATAACCTTTAAAATGGAAGTTTTCAAAAATTCACAACTTATCGGGTTTCTAAAACTTTACCATCGGGTAACGACAAACAAGTAGCATCAATAGGTTAACTTGGTTTTCTTAAAAAGTGCAAACGGTTTTGACAATAGGGCTAAAACTGTTTCAGTTTTTCAATAAAAACCAATGGTTTTCTTAAAATAAGAAACTACACACAACTTTCCAAACCATGTTTTTACTAAATCAAACAACTCGTTTTAAAAAAAAATGAACCCTTCTTTCAAAATTAAATCTACAAACTATTTTCTTAGAATCGTTTCCTCCTGTGACATACCAGATTCGGTCGTGGTGTGTTGACTGGGTTAGGGGTGTTACACTTAGACATTGGCCCATAGACTTATATTTAGTTGCGCATGATTTTAGACACAAGAGGAGCTTGTGGCCTAGTGGCTAGTGGCGTGGATTAAGTTACAGGGGAGCCTGAGTTCGAATCCTATCGCAAGCAAAAAGGCATATTTATTTTGCTAAGTTGGGACGGCCAGAGTTTGTGTTGGAATTAAACTCTGATGAAGGAAGGATCCCACATCGGGAAGCTAGCAAGAGGGAAGGTGAGAAGCTGGCTTTAAATAGAACAATCTATGAGGAGAGTAAGCACACCTTGGTTAGCGTCTGGGCACAGGAGTGGTCGGAGCGCGGATTAACTTCAGATTCCTATCAGGTGTGTATTTTGCCCTACTCTAGCTGTAGAGCGACAAATGCCGAAAAGCCGGTCACACGGCGATGGTAGCCACACAAGCGTGTGAGCGCACGTGTGGGAGCTTCGACGCGATAGTTGAGGCCCTCATGGGTGTTCTCATGAGTCTAGGCTGCCTTGGACCAAGTGGGCCCATATGAATAAATTGTATGATTGTGTAGTAGATAGTGAACTGGTCTATGTGAATCTCATATCTCTGGCTAGATTTGGGCTAAATGGGCCACATGAGCATGTGGGCCCATTTGGGCCGAGAATGGGCCATAGGCCCATTCGCATCGTTATCTCTAGTTAGAATACCTCAGTTTACAAAATTACTAGAATACAATTGGTTTACAAAATTACTAAAATACCCTTGGTTTACAAAATTCTTGAAATACCCCCGATTTGTAAAATTACCGTCATACCCTTAATTTGTGAAATTATCGAAAGACCCCTAATTTGTAAAATTACTGAAATACCCCGGTTTACAAAATTACCAAAGTACTCTCAGTTTGAAAAATTAGCGAAATACCATTGGTTTGCAAAATTACCGAAATACCCTCAGTTTGGGAAATACCGAAATACCCTCAGTTTGCGAAATTACCGAAATACCCCCAGTTTGCAAAATTACTTAAATACCCTCAGTTTGGAAAGTTATCGAAATACCCCAAGTTTGTGACATTACCGCAATACCCCAGTTTGCAAAATTACTGAAATACCCTCGACGGGTAAAATAACTGAGATGCCCTTACGATGCGAAATGACCTTTTTACCCGTAACCGATTAAATGACCGTTGTACCCTCATGGTAGTACTAGTTTTGTATGTGTTAATTGAATGATTGATTATGTTTGAGATGCACTACATACATGGATTAGTTATGAGTAGAATTACCGAATTACCCCTATAGGGTAGGATTACTGAAATACCCTTATAGGGTAAAATGACTATTTTGCCCCTGAGGGTAAAAGACTGATTTTGTGCCATGATTTGACTGTGATTGTATGACTGTGTTCTAACCGACTTGACTGTGGGCGTATGTCTGATTTGCTGTTAATATGTGTTGAATGACTGTTACTAAGCATGGCCATTTTGCATACACGTGTAATGATTGAGCATGACATACACGACATACTACATTCGGTTGGGTTGCTGATTTGGAGAAAGTACTGTACTGGTGGCTATGCCACGTTATACTGATTTAATGGCTCTGCCATGATATACTGATTTTGGTGGCTCAGCCACGTATACTATTACTGACAGCTTTGCTGCGTTGATATTGGCAGCTCGACTGCGTTCTTGGTGTGTAGGGCTGGGTGGGTTGACTTGGTCCCCACATGGAGTGTAGGGCTGGTACGGATGGTGTGATAGTTGGATTGGGTTGGGCTGCATTACTTTGTTTGCATTACTTTGTTTGCATTACCATGATTTTTGGGCTAGGACCAATTGATTCTGTTATGGGCTGTGACCCAAATGATATTGTAGTGGGCTTTGACCCAGGTATGCTCTGAACTAGATTGTACTATAACTGTTAAAGGGCTTTGGCCCAGACTGTTAGATTTCTGATTCTGTATACTGACTATTACTCTAGTAAGGGGATTACACACTGAGTTCTCATAACTCACCCCTTTCTTTTAACCATGCAGGTAATCCCCAGCGATAGAGGATTTGGAGCTGTGGGGGACTCGAAGGTGGCCATACGTCGGTTTTGCTACTTACGAAACTTAGTAAATTCGGTTTTAGTTTATTTTATATTAATACTTTTGGGTTAATATTTTGTGTAATAAGGTCGTTGGATTTTTCTTTTTAAACTTTCATTTGGTAATTCTGCTATTTAGTAATTGTTAATTGGTTAAACACGGATTTTTAAAACGATAACTACCGTTTTCCAAAATATCACGTTTTCGCAATTCTTAAGTCAGATTTCTGCAATAAACAAGTTTTTGAAAAATAATTTCATCTTTACAAGAATAAAATTTAAGCAAATATTGTTTTTTTTTTCCTTCAAACAATGAAATTCAGATTTCAAAAAGAATACGAAGTTTTCAATGAACGCGTCGCTTTTAAACACCCTTTTGATGTGACATGCTAGATCCGGCCATAACGTCTAGGTCGGGTTTGGGGTGTTACATTTCATGTCAAAATTTTCACATGTCACATCTATTATATTATGGACCATATAATAAAATAAAAATAAATTTTATTTTTGGCTCAAATTTGTGGTCCCGAAACCACTGTTCCGATTTCACTAAAATTGGGCTATTACAACTCTCATCCCTTATGAAATTTTCGTTCTCGAAAATTTTACTAGTAAGAAGATTCAGGCATTACTTTCTCATGTTTTATCCAGTTCCCAAATAACTTTGTCTATATCACATCATTGTCGAAGAACTTTCACTCAATAGACCATTATACTTTTCGTTTCTTTTACTTCACATGCAAAAAATTTCAACCAGTCACTCGTTGTAAGTCATGCTGATAAACCATAAAAGTAACATATTTTAATCCCACACTTAGCATATTTTTGGATGATTTATTCCTTGATTCATGTAAAAAGGTGCTTTTAATCCTTTCTTTTCATGTCTTATACTCAGGAAAGCACCCGAGGATGAAAAGAACGTAAAACGGGCCCAAAAAATGGGCCATATCAAGAAATCCACACGGCCTAGGCCCAAGACCACACGGTCGTGCCTCAATTATCTACTAGAACATGGCCTAATCTCGATTAACACGGCCGTGCCCCATTAAAGAAGTCTAAACACGGCTTAAAGACCATTCACACGGGCGTGTGCCAAGCCCGTGTCCCTGTTATGGAGAAGAGTAATTCTAATCAGAAAAGGATGCTCAGGGGCGAAGAAACCTATTTCGAAAGCCTATATAAACCTCTTAAGTGCAACCTGAAAGGGGGCGATGAGCTAGGCCAAGGAGCCAAGTCGAAAAGGTCAGATTTGTGGGAATCACTCAAAGTTAGCCAGTTGATCCATCTCTAGAAGCCGAAATTCTACTCAAGACGGCGGATCTCTCCTTCAATTCCTTCAGGGGGTTTTAGGGATTTCTTATGTTTTGTTTTATCTTTTCTTCTGAGATGTTTTCTTTATTTGTTATGAACTAAACCCTTCAGATACCTGAAGGGGATGAAACCTAAGACGGATCTTGTTATTGTTTTCTGAACTATATTATAAATACTTGATTTGTTCTTAATTATGTGTGCTTAATTCTTGCGTTAATATTTCCGGGATATTGATTCAAGTTGGATGTGCTAAGGTGGAGGAGCAAAAGTTCCTGCTTAAGAGTAGATCTAGCATAATTAAGCAGAGTTGATCGCGCGCCTGGAGATAGGGTGATGAGATTTTGCCGGATTAAGGTGAAACCTAATATGGGAGTCCATAGATCGAGTTAATGCGATTCTAGGGGTTTTAATTAGAAAGAGATTTCAATTAATCAACATAGGGTTAGACGTTATTCACTTTGACAGAGGGTTTAATATAACTTAGGGAGTCTTACGGATTAAGTCAAGCGAATAAATCGTCTGGTTTAGTGTTAGATAACAAGTGAAATCTAGGTGGATTCTTCCTAAGGGTATCGTCTGAATCAACTGAGTTTTTCCAACAGTATTTCCTCAATTCGTTCTTTTTGTCTTGAGTCTTTAGCTTAGTAGTTAGTTAATTTTAGATTAAACAACAACTTCACTTTATTTTAGGCTAGATAATAAAAAGAAAGCTAGTATTAGTACTTTTAGTTCCTTTGGGTTCGACAATCCGGTCTTGCCTAAGCTATACTACTGTTCGATAGGTGCACTTGCCTCAATCGTTGTTAGAGTTTGTTTCGAGGTTCGATCATTCTCTTTATATAAATTTAAAACTCTGAAATCTAACGATCAAGTTTTTGGCGCTATTGCCGGGGAACTAAAATATTAAGAAAGCTCTATTTTTATTACTTTAGCCATTATTTTTTTATTTTCCACAATTTATTATTAGTTTTTTAGGTTAAATTTTGATTTTGCTAAATTTTCTTTCTTTTTTTTTTCTCAGCAGGTACCTCTAGTTTATGACTAGAAGGAACCCGAAAGGACCACTACTATACGATAGTGATTTTGAAGTTACCGCTCGTAGGAATCGCAGAGAAATTAGGCGAGCCCTAAATTACACAAAAGAAGAGTGCGAAAACGGATCCAATCCTACTGAAGGGATAGACGAGAATAATTCACCACCACAAGATGTGGGAGAAAATAATGCTTCGCGTACTATGTACGAATATGCTAAACCTCATTTAATAGGAGCAGAATCGAGTATTGTTAGGCTTGCTATAACTGCTAATAATTTTGAATTAAAGTCTAACACTATACAAATGATTCAACAATTTGTTCAATTTGATGGTTTTCAGTACGAAGACCCGAACACTCATATAGCTAATTTTGTTGAGTTCTGTGATACCTTCAAAATAATTGGCATTTCTGATGATGCCATGTCTTCAGTTATTTCCTTTTTCATTAAGGAATAAAGCCAAATTGTGGTTAAACTCGTTACCACGAGGATCAATCACTACGTGGGATCAAATGACCAAAAAATTTTTATTAAAATATTTCCCACCGGCCAAAACGGCCAAATTACGGAATGATATCTCTTCGTTTGTGCAGATGGATTTAGAGACATTATACGATGCATGGGAGAGATACAAGGATCTCTTGAGAAGGTGTCTGCACCATGGTTTACCCTTATGGCTTCAAGTCCAAACTTTCTATAACGGTGTGAACCCTTCAACAAGGCAACTAATTGATTCAGCCGCAGGTGGAACCCTGAACAACAGAACACCTGAAGCAGCCTACGAGTTTATTGAAGAGATGTCACTGAATAACTATCAGTGGCAGGTTACAAGGACCAAACCAATTAAATCGGTTGGAGTTTTTAACCTCGATGCAGTAACCATGCTATCAACACAGGTAGAGATGATGAATAAAAAGCTTGATAGTTTGTGTTCTTTGCAGGCACATCCAGTAATGCAGTGCGACGCAAGTGGAACTGTGGCAAATCCTGAGTACCCACCCTACCAACCGGACACAGAGAGTGAACAGATGAACTATATAGGTAATAATTTCAGATCTAATAATAACCCTTATAGTAATACTTATAATCCAGGTTGGAGGAACCACCCAAATTTTACATGGGGAGGTCAAGGAAATCAAGGAAATCAAAGACAACAACCTCCTCAAAATTTCCAAAATCAGTCCTATCCACAAGAAAAGAAGCTGAACCTTGAAGAGATGTTGACAAAATTCATGGCAGCCACAGAAAACTGTTTCCAAAACACTAAAACAAACCAACGAACATCGATTGAAGAGATCAAGAGCCAAGTTGGGGAACTTACTAAGTCAGTTGGACAACTTGCAAAGTTAATGTCCAAACGACAGCAAGGGCGTCTACCAAGCAACATTGAGATTAACCCAAAGGAGCAAATCCAAGCCATCACAGCTCATGCTAGTATAGGGTTAGATGAACCCATTTCAATACAAGAAAACGAGGTAAAAAAAGGTAAAGTAGAGGTAACACAGGAAAATCCAAAATCGGTAATCAAAGAGTACCAACCTTGCATACCTTATCCCGAAGCGATGAAGAGAGATGATACAGAGAAACAGTTCAGTAAGTTTCTTAAACTTTTAAAGAAATTACATATCAACTTACCTCTTCTTGAAGCTCTTTTTCAGATGCCAGATTCGAGGAAATTTTTAAAATAGCTCTTGACGAACAAGCGCAAATTAGACGAAGAGCCACACGTGGAATTAAACGCAGTATGCTCAGCAATGTTACAGAATAGACTACCGCGGAAGCAAAAAGATCCAGGGGGTTTTACAATTCCATGTTTAATTGGTAGACTAACTGTTGATAATGCATTAGCTGATTTAGGGAAAAGTATAAATGTCATGCCTTATAAAATGTTTAAACAACTAAGTCTAGGGAAACCCAAACAAACTAGGATGAGCATTCAATTAGCTGATAAAACTGTTAGAATTCCTAGGGGTATTATCGAAGATGTTCTTGTAAAAATTGATAAATTCATTTTCCCAGTAGGTTTTGTTGTCTTAGACATGGATGAGGATAATTCGATTCCCTTAATTTTAGGAAGACCCTTTTTACCAACTGCTCGAACTAAAATTGATGTTAGCACAGGAGAACTCATACTTTAGGTCGGTGATGAATCGATCAGTTTACAAGCTCTTGACTAGGCCAGGACAACAATTGATGAAGGTGAAAAAGCAAATTCAGTTGATAACCAGGTTGTTCAACTTTCACCACAAGAAACACCACAAGGATACAAACCAGAGCCAAATCATGGACCTCGTGCCAACACAGAAGAATTACACAAGGAGCGAAGCCTTAAGGGTGACATATTAGAAGAGTGGAAGACACACTTTAACGAGAAACCAGAACCGCACAAAAAAAACCGAAGAAGCCCCCAGAAGAGCTCATAGGAACATCAAACCACTTCAAAATAGGAGACCAGGTACTGTTAGATAAATCAAATCCTCGAATCACCATGTCAGACCTGAAAGCAAACGAAGAAATCCCCCTTGAGGTACACAATATCTTCCCATACGGAACAGTCGAGGTAAGAAACCCCAAATTCGGCACTTTTAAGGTACATGTTTCTCGACTCAAACTTTATCAAGAAAATAGAACTGTACACATGAGGGAAGATATTCAAACCTTTAAACCTCCCTGATTTTTCAAATACGAGGAAAGTCTAGCTTAAGACTATAAACGAGCGCTTATCGGAAGGCAACCTGAGCACTAACACAATTTATTTTCACATTCTGCTTTCAATTTATTTTCATTTCTTGTTTTCTTTCTGAATACCTAGTTGTAAACTAACCAAAAGTGCAGATTTCCAGACCACACGGTCTTCCATACGGCCGTGGCCGTGACCGTGTGGAAGTACAGAATCTCCGTACTGACATAGCAGAGGTGGTACGAATCAAATCCCAACTAATTTTTGAAATCACGGACCCAACCACCCCACCACGGGCATCGACAAAGCGCCACGGCCGTGCGAGGCGGCCATGTACGACACTGACGTATCAGAAACGGGCGTGGCTGGCTAAAAAAGGGCATGGAGAATCAACAATCTAAGACACACGGCTGTGCGAGGCGGTCGTGTGAAACGACACGCCCTCGGTCCACGGGCGTGGCAAAGTACCAGAATTGAGCCTCTATTTAAACACCAACCCCCTCCCCATCCTTCTCATCTACTTTCCACCTCTTTTCCTATTTCCTTTTCTCAGATTCCCCTCTCCATAACAAGTCTCTATAACTCTTAACCACACCAAAGCCATGACGAAGAAGCGAAAGAAAGCAAGCATAGTCTCCTCAAGGGAGATCCCTATACATAAGTTCATGCCGGCCGCTTCACCCAAACAACAAGCCAAGGGTCTTTGAGACCATTTAGTTTATATTTTTCTTTTCTCTTTTGCTTTAATTTCCTTCCCTTTGACAATCTTATGCTTAATCTAGTTTAATTTATTTTAGTTTCTTAGTGTCAGGTTTAAAAGGCTGCTAGGGAATCACCACAACCACGACCATAGCCACACCACTTCCGCCACCGCTAGCACCTCCGCAGCCTTAGAGGTCTCACCCACCTCGCGAACCATCCGAC
The DNA here is from genome assembly GCA_005393395.2 of Gossypium australe. Taxonomy (NCBI): domain Eukaryota; kingdom Viridiplantae; phylum Streptophyta; class Magnoliopsida; order Malvales; family Malvaceae; genus Gossypium; species Gossypium australe. The sequence continues at coordinate 92,547,845 of CM016624.1, forward strand.
AATAAGGACTCCTCGGTCCATCCATCTTTTCTTTTAATTTTATTTTACTTTCTATTTTCCTTCTCTTTAGTTTTCTTGTCCTTAATTATATATTTAGTTTATTTTAAATGTGTCTTAATAAATCCTGGCTAATTCTTCACGAGCTCCCCAATTTCTTCATCTAGCGCAGAGCTCGTTAGTAACCGCCACAATAAAAGACGACACCTCCAACGTATTCTCCACATCCTCTAAGGAATCCATCCATAATTTAGGAAGTGTCATTTTTTCCCCTCTCTTTTGATTATCTAATAACTGTTATTATCTATCTTTGTACATTGAGGGCAATGTACATCTTTAGTGTGGGGGGTAAAAGTGCCTAACTTTTTGCATTATTCTCAATCCCTGAGGGTAAAAGTGCCTAACTTTTTTCATTATTCTCAATTCCCTAAATTATATTCTGTTCTTAAGTAATTTTCTAATATTACTAATTAGAATGAAATTTCTGATGAATTATGATCTTTATTGACGTGTTTCTGAGTAAGCCATAGTTAATTGTGCATTGATGATTAAATTAGAAGAATATTAGAGAATCAAGCATGATAAATCTATTTTTCAGAATAAAATTTTTTGAATAGGTTGTCTACCTGAATCTGAATGTTACCTTGAAATTTAAAATTTACGAGGTTGATGTCAAAAACACCCATAATTTTTGTGAGATTTTGAGCCTTATAGAGCATATATTCTTTTTCATGCTCACTTTATTGATTATGATTGTGTCAACATTGAACTGTTATTCTAGAACTTGCCTCGATTATACATGTTGAGACCACACCTATGATTTGATATACCAAGATGATATAGGCACCTAGGTATTAACCCACTCACTCCACTAAAAAGCCTACCTCCATAAATAACCCCTAGTGAACCCCGTTGATCCTAACAACCCTTTTTATTGACTCACCCACTAATATTACCCCAAAACCCTTTGTATTTATTATCACCATTCCTTTTGACTACCCTTATATCGAGATTTGATTTGATTAGTTACCTAATTATATTATTTCAGTAGTTGAATTTATCTTTTATTACTTGATTTGTTCATAAAAAAATCGAAGTATATTCAGTATTAGTGATATGAAAAGTAAGCTTATACAGTTAAAAGTCTATTTATCAAAAGAAAAGCTTGTAGTATTAGGGTTATTACTTTTCAGTTGATGTAGTTACTTATTATTAGATAGGTAACTTGTCAGGTCAGTCTCAATTCTAACCTTCTGATTCAGCCCTTATCCACACCTTTAACCCTAGCCCCGTTACAACCCTGTTAAAGACCTTTTGATCTGTTTATCATCTCATTTTATAGTGGTGGAGATTTGATTTTCAGGCAAGCCTATAGGATTAACTTTTTAGGTTCGACTTTTGAGTGCCCTTTTCCTGAACCTTAAACACTTCGAGTGATTTGAGTGAATCTTTTGTGAGGATGTCAGTCATGTAGGTTTTGAATTAAGGGTAATTTTTCAGGTAAAGGGAAACCCCTACGTTTTCGTGAATACAGATGTATGACTTATATTGTTTGAATCTTTAGGACTCTTTGAGTTAGATCATCCATGTATAAATTATCTATGAATTATGATGAGACATTGTCCATAGGAATTATGAATCATGGAAAGTCCGTTTTAATTGTGAGTTGAGAATTTTGCTTGAGGACAAGCAAAAGCTTAAGTGTGGAGGTATGTGATAAACCGTAAAAGTAACATATTTTAATCCCATATTTAGCATATTTTCGGATGATTTATACCTTGATTCATGTAAAAAGGTGCTTTTAATCCTTTCTTGTCATGTCTTATACTCAAGAAAGCACCCGAGTATGAAAAGAACGTAAAACATGCCCAAAACTGAGTAAATGAGCCATATCACGAAATCCACATGGCCTGGGCCCAAGACCACACAGCTGTGCCTCAATTATCTACTAGAACACGGCCTGATTCCGATTCACACGGTCGTGCCCCATTAGAGAAGTCCGAACACGGCTTAAAGATTATTCACACTGGCGTATGCCATGCCCGTGTCCCTGTCGTGGAGAAGAGTAATTCTACTCAGAAAAGGATGCTCAGGGGCGAAGACACCTATTTCGAAAGCCTATATAAACCCCTTATGTGCAACCTGAAAGAGGGCGGTGATCTAGGCCAAGGAGCCAAGTCGAAAAGGTCAGATTTGTGGGAATCACTCAAAAATAGCCAGTTGATCCATCTCTAGAAGCTGGAATTCTACTCAAGACGGTGGATCTCTTCTTCAATTCCTTTAGCGGGTTTTAGGGATTTCTTATGTTTTGTTTTATCTTTTTTCTGAGATGTTTTCTTTATTTGTTATGAACTAAACCCTTCAAACACCTGAAGGGGATGAAACCTAAGACGGATCTTGTTATTGTTTTCTGAACTATATGATAAATACTTGATTTGTTCTTAATTATGCGTGCTCAATTCATGCATTAACATTTCCGGGATATTGATTCAAGTTGGATGTGCTTAGGTGAAGTAGCAAAAGTCCCTGCTTAAGAGTAGATCTAGCATAATTAAGCGGAGTTGATCGCACGCCTCGAGATAGGGTGACGAGATTTTGTCGGATTAGGGTGAAACCTAATATGAGAGTCCATAGATCGAGTTAATGCGATTCTAGTGGTTTTAATTAGAAAGAGATTTCAATTAATCAACCTAGGGTTAGATGTTATTCGCTTCGAGAGAGGGTTTAATATAACTTAGGGAGTCTTACGGATCAAGTCAAGTGAATAAATCGTCTGGTTTAGTGTTAGATAACAAGTGAAGTCTAGGTGGATTCTTCCTAAGGGTATCATCCGAATCAACTGAGTTTTTCCAACAGTATTTTCCCAATTCGTTCTTTTTGTCTTGAGTCTTTAGCTTAGTAGTTAGTTAATTTTAGATTAAGCAACAACTTCACTATATTTTAGGCTAGATAATAAAAAGAAAGTTAGTATTAGTACTTTTAGTTCTTTTGGGTTCGACAACCCGGTCTTGCTTAAGCTATACTACTGTTCGATAGGTGCACTTGCCTCAATCGTTGTCAAAGTTAGTTTCCAGGTTCGATCATTCTCTTCATATAAATTTAAAACTCTGAAATCTAGCGATCACATGCCAAGCTAAATTCAACATTATCAAAGTAATAAAAGATGATGGGTCTGATCGATTCTGTCATAACACATATACACATAAAAACATTATGAATTCTGTAGATGTAACGCCCCGAATGTGGGCCTAGAAGGAAATAGGTCTTGAGCGCGGGAACACATAAAAATTTATGTATGCAAGAAAATGACAAATGATTGTCGGCTTCAGTGGTTAAGTGATTTGGAGTGTTTAGACATAAATGATTATCTGCTTCAGTGGTTAAGTGATTTGAAGAGTTTAGGAGTGTCTGAGAAGTCCTGGGATCAAACCTAGGCTCTAGCAAAATTTTAGTTTTTCTCTTAAGTGAACCTTGATTCTGGCCTCGAGACCTTAAGAATAATTATGGTGAATTTATGACACAAAGAGCCTGTTGGTCCAATGGTAGTGGCGTGTGGAGTGGTGCATGAGATCCAAGGTTCAAGTGTTGGCATAGCAACAAAGAGTATTTATTTTGCTGCCCAAGTTGTGTAGAAAGTGGAGTCTGACTGGAACCCTTGAAATTGGAATTTGAATTAGTCAATGAGAAGGATGAGGAGGTATTTGTGGAGGTAATCTGGTTGTTAGGGAGAAAATCAAGGTAGTTTTGAAAAAAAGGGAAAGTTTCATGGGTGAAAGCCTTTGTGCGGAATTTGAACTATTGGGAGTGAGAAATACAACTAGGGGAAAATTGTGGACATTTTTCAGTTTTGAGGTATTGTTCTTTGCTCATTTGTTCGGTTTTGGTTTTTGTTCTTGAAGACCAATTGTAGGGTGGGTGCTTTCATTATTTTTCTTTTCTTTCTCCTTTGCTGAGCTAGTAGTAGAGTTCGAATGGAACTCTGGTTGAGAGAGAGTTTGAATCGGTCAAGGGAGTGATTTAATGAGTGGATGATGGAGTGATAAGGGGAGAAAATCAAGGGGATTGAGTTGTTGGGAAGTTGGAGCCAAAATGGGACACTAGGTATGCATAGAATTTCGGCAAGGGGGAAATTTGGTTCACTTTTCGGCTTTTGTGAGTCTTTTGTTTTCCCTTTTCGGTCTGTGTCTAGTTTTGCATTTTTGAGAGATGATTACACCTCCCTCTCTTTGCTTCTTCTTAGTGCCGAATATTTTTTTCTTCATCTCTACTATCCTCTTCTTCAATCGGTTTGTGCCATAACCGAACATTTTTACTGTGTTTCTCATCTATTTTCTTTGACTAAGCCGATTCTCTCACACACTCTCTTCTTCCAATTACTAGCATTCGTTCCTTAAATAAAAGGGTCTGACTTGGGGATTTGTTTTGATTGTTCTTGTAAAATCCTAAAAAGGGCCTATGCATTTTCGGTTTAATTGTATGAAATGACATGTCTTATGTGTTATGAATGCATTTTGAAAATTTTTGGAAACCTGGAAATGTATGGAAATGTGAAGTTTAAAAGAGGAAAGTGAACATTTTTGGAAACTAGGAAATGTAAAGAAATGATTTAGAAATGATTCAAAAGAGGAAAGTTAACATTTCGGGAAACTTGGAAATGTAAGGAAATGTTAAGTTTAAAGGAGGCAAACGAAAATTTTTGGAAACTTGGAAATGTAAAGAAATGTCAAGTTTTAAGGTTTAAAAAGAGGAAATTAAGGCAAGGTGGCCTTAAGAAAATTAGTAGGAGGAATTTGACACACAATCAGGCTTGGAAAAGTGGCCTGAAGATATCACTTAAGGCCCAGGTGGGTGACGCCACAAGCTTGTGTATTTGGGCCAGGGTTTGAGTCACTTGGAAAGCAAATAAAGGAGTTTTATTTTTGCTACAAAGAGCAGGGAAGTGGACGACACTAAGGAACCCAAGGGAAGAGTTTTATTCTCTTTAAATTTCGTCTAAATAGGAGATAAATAATAGATTTATTTATCATTATTTTTAGGAGATAATTGTTGGATTAATTCCTTTAATAAAGTGATAATTCAAAGGATAAAGTTATCAAAATAGAAGAGTGGTGGCCAAGTAAGGGATTCTGGGTAGTAATTTCGGCTATAAGAGGAAAAAAATAGGGCTACTCATCAATTTTTCTTCCTCCTCTTCTCTCTGTCGAATTTTCCTTGGCCAAGTAGCCTCTCTTTCATCGATTCTTTTCCTCTCCAAAATCCTTCTTTTCTTCTTATCTTCTTTTCTCTTCTACTGTCAAAGCCGAAACCTTTTATCCCTGTCTAAGTCTCCATAGCCGAACCCTGGTGGGACTTCAAACAAGGGTGTGTCGACTTCTTCAAGTAAGGCTTCGGGATTCTGTGACTGTCGACTACAAGGAGGAAAGTTTCGGGATTTCAAATCATAAAGGTAAGACATATGTATATTCAGCCAAAGGCTATGTTTTATGTTTTAAAGTTAGATTAAATCTAACATATGGTTATAGGAATTTCGACATCCCTAGGGAAGCAAGGATCAATTTCGGGAAGTTCATCACAAGGTAGGTGGATTTATAATCGGCCAAAGTTCTATCTTAAGTACTTAGATCTATTTGTTTTAACCGAAAACTAACCGATTCAGGGGATCTAGTGATTAGCCGATTTCAAAGGGGAAGAATACAAGTTCTCGGATATTGACAATAGTCAATTCGACAGCAAGGTAGGTTTTAAGAATACAAATCCTACTAGGATTTGGTTTTATAGCCGAATAGGCTTTATGCTAATATATTAAGGTTGGTCGAATGTAGGGATTAAGATCTAGGGCAGTACATCGGATTTTGAGACTTCAGTGAATTGCTAAGATAATCAGGTGTGTAATCCACACTAATTCTTAATATGTTTTATGGCAATATTTAATATGTTCATGTTTATAAGAATGTAAATATGGCTAAGGTACCGTGTTACGGTACAAAGTACTCAGGTACGTTTCCTACTCATACTAGGATTACGAAATATGTTATATTTAACATGTGAAAAGTGACATGAATGTGAATTTTAAGTATGATATGCATGATATGAATAATATGGGGCATTCGGGTTATATGAGAAAGGGGAAGTGAATGTGGTGACTTCGGTCTCACTATCTGAATGTGGTGGCTTCGATCACATTATCTGAATGTGGTAACTTCGGTTAATTATCTGAATGTGGTGTCTTATGACACAATTATTTAATCTGGTGGCTATGCCACGAATTTTATATGGGTGATGAGCACGTCAACTGCAGCGACTGCCTTCGATGGAGTGTAGCGGAAGGAGGGTTGACTTAGTAGTCCCCACGGTGTGCAGGTTGGTACGGGGATGTGTAGCGGATGGCATCTAGGTATGGGTTCGGGATTGCATCATTTTCTTGAAATATTATGTGAACATGATTTGTATGGTATGCCTAAATCTATTAAATTTTAGTGTTGGTTACACATTGAGTCTGTTTGACTCACCCCGTTGTGGGACTATTTTCAGGTGACGATCAGTGATGGACCGGGTTCGGCAGAAGCTTAGGGATGGCCATGCACAAGAAAATTTACGATTTGGACCTTTATTTTAAATTTTGGGAAATTGTTGTAATAAGGCCATTGTTGAATTTCTTTATTTTTACTTTTATTTACTATGATTACAAACTATTATTAGTTAATGGATTAAACAAATTTATTTCAACAAACCCTAAACGTTTTGTCACCTAAAGTAAGAGATTTCTTTTAATGAAACAAACTTGTTTTCAATGCAAGCCCAACCCAATAATAATTTTTCTTTCACAACACATAGTTTTCCAAAGTAATCAACAAATTTTGAACCGATTTTCTTTGAGGAACATACCAGATCCGGTCAAGACTCGTGGGCTGGGTGTGGGGTGTTTCAATTTGGTATCAGAGCCCAGTTTTAAACTCTCGGCCTGGGGTTTAAAGCCCACAATGTTTTAAAATTAAGGCCCAAATGAATTTTGAGAAAGTTTTTAAGCAGGTTTTATGGCATGGCACCTAAGTCTCCGACTCGCAGTCCACCAGGTAAGTACTCCTAACTATCTGTGTGCTTTATATGATTATATTATTAAGGGTAGAAATGGAATGGAACGTAGAATAGTATGATAAGTATGTGAACCCTAGGACTAGTATACCCCAACACATACATAAGATTTAATACCTACTTAAACAAACCTATGGCTAAGTCACCAAATTAGGGTGTGGCAACCCCAGTGCGCATGTCTAGGATTGGATCCGGAAGAGCCTGGTATTTAAGCAGTCCTAGTGACTCACCTCCTCTTCACTGGAATCCTACCTGGTGCGTAGCTTGGGTTCACCCTGACCAACTGGACTCGGTCATAGGCTAAATACAATAACTAAAACCCGAAAGGGAACTAGCCGTGTTTTATGGAAACCCTAGTTTTAAAACTCTTAAAAACACCCTCTTAATTTGTGAAAACTATCTCTATAAAAAAAATTCGAAAAATTTCTGATTTACAAAAATACCCCTAGTGGTAAAAGTACAAAAAAGCCCTTGGTTTATAAAATGTCCAACTACCCAACAGTTTTATCCAAATTTCATTACTTTATAAATGATCAAAAACCCTAATTTGCAAAATATCAAAATACCTTGATTTTGGAAAATTACAAAATTGCCCCTAACTTACAAAATTACCAAAATGACCTTGATTTCCAAAATTTGTGCAACATTATCGTTTTGGAAAGTACAATTCTCAAAAAGAACTCTCAAAGTTATGCAAAATTTGGAAATACCCTGGAAATATTAAACTTTACAAATTTACCCTGGTTTATTGCCAAAATACCCCCGAGGTCTAAAATTACCGAAATACCCCCGGATTTCAAAATTTTCCAAAATACCCCGGGAATTTAAAAATTCCAAAATACTTTTTGACAAAATCACCAAGGAACTTTTTCTTTTGGAAAAATTACGAAAATACCCCTATAGGACAAATTACGAAAATACCCCTAGGTAGTGGAAAAACAACAACAATGTGAACTACAACATTTCACTGAATGAACGAAAGTTCATAATTGTTGATGGATGTATGTATGAATGTAAAGACTGTGTGCATGTACGAATACGAAAGAACCACTCCTAAAATTCCTTTCATAAAACTTCTTTGCGGGTAATCAAGTGAAACAAGGACTAATTCATAAAACTTTTTAATCAGATCACGACGTTAGAAATGAGCTCTAGAGGACGTGGCCGTCGTGGATGCGGTAGAGGAAGAATGACTGTGTCGGAACCTGTTAGATTGGGCCAAGGGTCTGATAATGAAATACCACCGCCACCACCACCCCCAGCTGTTGGTGTTGAGCAGCAGGCTCAGACGGGGGATGATGCTGTGTCGCAGGCTGTGCTGCGAGTTTTAGAAATGGTAGCTGGCGCAGGTGGAAATATGGGAACTCAGAAATCTGTGCCTGAGCGGCTCCGAGCTAATGGAGCTGAAATGTTTAGAGGAGTATCTGGTGTGGCACCCAGTACAGCTGAGTACTGGTTGGAGGCAACCGAACGAATTATGGATGAGCTCGATCTGACCCCTGAGGAGAAGTTAAAAGGAATGGTGGCACTGCTACGCGATGAAGCGTATCAATGGTGGTTAACTGTTCGGGATGGTGCCACAGCTGAGGATCTGACCTGGGATTATGTTAAGGAAGCATATTAGAAGAAATACGTTGGAACAAGGTATACTGATGAGCAAAGGAAGGCTTTTCTGGGGCTAGTTCAAGGGAACAAGTCCGTTGCAGAATATGAAGCTGAATTCCTGAGGTTGAGCCGATATGCTCGAGGAGTAGTGGCAACTGAGCATGAATGCTGTGTCCGTTTTGAGGACAGACTAAGGGATGATCTGAGATTGTTGATAGCACCGCATCAGGAGCGGGAGTTTTCTGCTTTAGTCGAAAAGGCCAAGGTAGCCGAGGGAATTAAGGATTCTACCAAGCAGACCATGGATCGGAACAGGCCAAAAAGAGGTTTTGAATCGTCTGAATCATCTGGGAATAAGAGGCCTAGCGTTGATGGGCCGCGGAATCAGCAAGCTGGTACAAGATGGCAATATCGTCCTTGTGATCATTGTGGAAAGAAGCACTTAGGGGAGTGCTGGAAAAAGACGGGAGGATGTTTTAGGTGTGGGTCTAAGGACCATATGCTCAAGGATTGTAATAAGAAACCAGATGAAAGACGGCCAGCAGCTCAGAATGTTAATCAGCCCAGTAGAGGTGGACAGCAGCCTCAGCAAGGTCGTGGACCGAACCATGGAGGAAATGGTTCGGTCCGAGGACGTGGAGCACCAAGCAGAGATGCTGAAGGTGCAGACACGAGGCAACCAAGGTTGGTTTATGCAGTTGGCCGTCGCGAGGAGGAAGATGTGCCAGATACGACAACGGGTACGTTCCTTAGTTCTGGTATACCCTTAATTGCTTTGCTTGTTATAGGGCTAGCTTATTCTTGTATTGCTAGGGAAGTGCCTGAAACCTTGGATGTGAACCTAGAGAATGTGCCTAGAAAGTATGATAGTTCTTTAAGATCAGAGTGCGCAGCAGTAGCGTAGTGGGGTGAGTTAGACCGTACGATTGTTCGCTAGTAAGTAATTTCGAGGACGAAATTATTTTAAGGGGGGTAGAACTGTAACATCCTAAAAAGGGCCTATGCATTTTCGGTTTAATTGTATGAAATGACATGTCTTATGTGTTATGAATGCATTTTGAAAATTTTTGGAAACCTGGAAATGTATGGAAATGTGAAGTTTAAAAGAGGAAAGTGAACATTTTTGGAAACTAGGAAATGTAAAGAAATGATTTAGAAATGATTCAAAAGAGGAAAGTAAACATTTCAGGAAACTTGGAAATGTAAGGAAATGTTAAGTTTAAAGGAGGCAAACGAAAATTTTTGGAAACTTGGAAATGTAAAGAAATGTCAAGTTTTAAGGTTTAAAAAGAGGAAATTAAGGCAAGGTGGCCTTAAGAAAATTAGTAGGAGGAATTTGACACACAATCAGGCTTGGAAAAGTGGCCTGAAGATATCACTTAAGGCCCAGGTGGGTGACGCCACAAGCTTGTGTATTTGGGCCAGGGTTTGAGTCACTTGGAAAGCAAATAAAGGAGTTTTATTTTTGCTACAAAGAGCAGGGAAGCGGACGACACTAAGGAACCCAAGGGAAGAGTTTTATTCTCTTTAAATTTAGTCTAAATAGGAGATAAATAATAGATTTATTTATCATTATTTTTAGGAGATAATTGTTGGATTAATTCCTTTAATAAAGTGATAATTCAAAGGATAAAGTTATCAAAATAGAAGAGTGGTGGCCAAGTAAGGGATTCTGGGTAGTAATTTCGGCTATAAGAGGAAAAAAATAGGGCTACTCATCAATTTTTCTTCCTCCTCTTCTCTCTGCCGAATTTTCCTTGGCCAAGTAGCCTCTCTTTCATCGATTCTTTTCCTCTCCAAAATCCTTCTTTTCTTCTTTTCTTCTTTTCTCTTCTACTGTCAAAGCCGAAACCTTTTATCCCTGTCTAAGTCTCCATAGCCGAACCCTGGTGGGACTTCAAACAAGGGTGTGTCGACTTCTTCAAGTAAGGCTTCGGGATTCTGTGACTGTCGACTACAAGGAGGAAAGTTTCGGGATTTCAAATCATAAAGGTAAGACATATGTATATTCGGCCAAAGGCCATGTTTTATGTTTTAAAGTTAGATTAAATCTAACATATGGTTATAGGAATTTCGACATCCCTAGGGAAGCAAGGATCAATTTCGGGAAGTTCATCACAAGGTAGGTGGATTTATAATCGGCCAAAGTTCTATCTTAAGTACTTAGATCTATTTGTTTTAACCGAAAACTAACCGATTCAGGGGATCTAGTGATTAGCCGATTTCAAAGGGGAAGAATACAAGTTCTCGGATATTGACTATAGTCAATTCGACAACAAGGTAGGTTTTAAGAATACAAATCCTACTAGGATTTGGTTTTATAGCCGAATAGGCTTTATGCTAATATATTAAGGTTGGCCGAATGTAGGGATTAAGATCTAGGGCAGTAGATCAGATTTTGAGAATTCAGTGAATTACTAAGATAATCAGGTGTGTAATCCACACTAATTCTTAATATGTTTTATGGCAATATTTAATATGTGCATGTTTATAAGAATGTAAATATGGCTAAGGTACCGTGTTACGGTACAAAGTACTCAGGTACGTTTCCTACTCATACTAGGATTACGAAATATGTTATTTTTAACATGTGAAAAGTGACATGAATGTGAATTTTAAGTATGATATGCATGATATGAATAATATGGGGCATTCGGGTTATATGAGAAAGGGGAAGTGAATGTGGTGACCTCGGTCTCACTATCTGAATGTGGTGGCTTCGGTCACATTATCTGAATGTGGTAACTTCGGTTACATTATCTGAATGTGGTGTCTCATGACACAATTATTTAATCTGGTGGCTATGCCACGAATTTTATATGGGCGATGAGCACGTCGACTGCAGTGACTGCCTTCGATGGAGTGTAGCGGAAGGAGGGTTGACTTAGTAGTCCCCACGATGTGCAGGTTGGTACGGGGATGTGTAGCGGATGGCATCTAGGTATGGGTTTGGGATTTCATCATTATCTTGAAATATTATGTGAACATGATTTGTATGGTATGCCTAAATCTATTAAATTTTAGTGTTGGTTACACATTGAGTCTGTTTGACTCACCCCGTTGTGGGACTATTTTCAGGTGACGATCAGTAATGGACCGGGTTCGGTAGAAGCTTAGGGATGGCCATGCACAGCAAGAAAATTTACGATTTGGACCTTTATTTTATTTTAAGTATTTTTATTTAAATTTTAAATTTTGGGAATATTGATGTAATAAGGCCATAGTTGAATTTCTTTATTTTTACTTTTATTTACTATGATTACGAACTATTATTAGTTAATGGATTAAACAAATTTATTTCAACAAACCCTAAACGTTTTGTCACCTAAAGTAAGAGATTTCTTTTAATGAAACAAACTTGTTTTCAATACAAGCCCAACCCAATAATAATTGTTCTTTCACAACACATAGTTTTCCAAAGTAATCAACAAATTTTGAACCGGTTTTCTTCGAGGAACATACCAGATCCGGTCAAGACTCGTGGGCCGGGTGTGGGGTGTTTCAGTTCTGGTTGCACTTTCATTTTCTACTCCTTGTAGCCGAAGTTTGTGTAAGTATTCTTGACTCTTTTTAAATGGTTCTTGGTTAATAAGGTCTCCATGTTTCTACTCCGACTTTCTTTCTTTTGGCCGAACCTTCACTCTTTCTCAAAGTGCGATGTTGGGTGTACATAAGTGTTCTCAAGGAGAAAAAGGGGCACGTGTTTAGAGGCAATTGAAAGCCTACTCTCTGTTTTTTATCATAGTAAGTGTTCTTGCCTTACTTTTTAGTTGAGGCCGAATGCTTTTGATGGTATTAAAGGTTATCAAATGTGGTTGTAAACCACATATTGTACAATCTTTGTTCATAAGGTTTTTGGGTAACGCAGATCTCGACAAGGAGTTAATCGTTGCTAACGATTAGTGATGATTTAATAAAGCTCGGTCGATTAAGGTAAGTGATGGTGTGTTTTCTGCTTATTGAAAAGGAGGATAATTGTACTGATTGAATGGCTAATTATTAGTCTTGAATGTTGTAGGTTCGGTGCTACGGATTCGAAACGTGCTTCATAATCAAGGTGTGTACACACACCACTCCAATTGTAGATCGGCAAATGCCAAAATGCCGGAAAGCTGAAAATACGGCAATGGTTACCATAGGAGCTTACGAACGCTCGTGTGGGAAAGTCGATACAATGACGGAGGCCACCATGAGCGGTCTCATGGTCTTGGGCCGCTTTTGGGTCAAATGGGTCGAAATGGGCCGGTGGGCCAATGGGCTCACAAGCCCCACATGGGCCAATTTCATGAACTTATGTGAAATAATAAGCTCGACCATGTCGTTCACATGGCTAAGGGCATTTTTGGGCTTAGCGGGCCACACGAGCGTGTGGCCCCACTTGGGCCATACTTTGGGCTTTGGGCCCAACTATACCTTTTGATTGCTAAAGGTTGCACAAGTCGTGCGGATCAACTGTGGACATATTGATGAGTTGATACACATACTTGGACCCCAATGTGAGAAATGATCGTTATGCCCCTAAAGGGCAAAATGTCTAAAATACCCCTATATGATACATGACTGATCTTGTATGCCATTTGATGATATGTTCGCATTCATATGTGATATTTTGTTGCATGGGGATGGGATCTTGTATTGGAGGAAGTGATTTATATGTGAGGGTCGCACGGGTCGCGCGAGACGACTATAGACCTACCGATAGCTTTAAGCCGATTATGTGATTGGCATCTCTGCTGCAATATTGGTTAGTGTCGTAATAGGTGCTACATAAGGAGTGTAGGGATGGGTGGGTCGATTTAATCCCCATAGGAGTGTAGGGTTGGACAGGAAACGGAGTGCAGGGTTGGTTTGGGTATTTATGCATTGCATATATTGATTCTGATATTGTGGTGGGCTTAGGCCTAGATAGATGTGATATGTGACTTTTGATATGGGCTCAGGCCCAACCGAGGCTGATGAGGGCTAAGGCCCAATTGCCACCGTTACTGTAATGGGCTTAAGCCTAGATCTGATGTATGTTATTTGATTGTTAGGGTTGTACACAATGAGTTTTCACAAACTCACCCCTCTTTTTAATTTTTCAGGTAATCCCTAGTGAGACGGTTCGACGTACTGGGGGACTCGGAGGTGGCCACACTATGAACAGTTGCATTTCCGAGTTTTTAATTTACTTTATTTTTAATTATGTTTTCTTTAATTTGGGTTTTGTTGTAATAAGGAATTTCTCTGGTTGTGTCCAGTGGTAGTGGCATGTGGAGTGGTGCATGAGATCCAATGTTCGAGCGTTGGCGCAACAACAAGGAGTATTTATTTTGTTGCCCAAGCTGTATAGGAAGTGGAGTCTGACTGGAACTCTGCAAGTTGGAATTTGAATTAGTCAATGAGAAGGTTGAGGAGGGATTTGTTGAGGTAATCTGGTTGTTAGGGAGAAAATCAAGGTAGTTTTGAAAAAAGGGGAGAGTTTCATGGGTGAAAGTCTTTGTGCCGAATTTGAACTACTAGGAGTGAGGAATTCAGCTAGGGGAAAATTGTGGACATTTTTTGATTTTGGGGTATTGTTCTTTGCTCATTTGTTTGGTTTTGGTTTTTGCTCTTGAAGACCGATTGTAGGGTGGGTGCTTTTATTGTTTTTCTTTTCTTTCTCCTTTGCTGAGCTAGTGGTTGAGTTGGAATGGAACTCTGGTGGAGAAAGAGTTTGAATCGGTCAAGGGAGTGATTTAAGGAGTGGATGATGGAGTGATAAGGGGAGAAAATCAAGGGAATTGAGTTGTTGGGAAGTTGGAGCCGAAATGGGATACTAGCTATGCATAGAATTTCGGCAAAGGGGGAAATTTGGTTCACTTTTCGGCTTTTGTGAGTCTTTTGTTTTTCCCTTTCGGTCTGTGTCTAGTTTTGTATTTTTGAGAGCCGATTACACCTCTGTCTCTTTGCTTCTTCCTAGCGTCGAATATTATTTTTTTTTCTTCATCTCTACTATCCTCTTCTTCAATCAGTTTGTGCCATAACCGAACCTTTTTACTGTGTTTATCATCTATTTTCTTTGACTAGGCCGATTCTCTCACACACTCTCTTCTTCCAATTACTAGCATCTGTTCCTTAAACAAAAGGGTCCGACTTGGGGATTTGTTTTGATTGTTTGGGTTGCACTTTCATTTTCTACTCCTTGTAGCCGAAGTGTGTGTAAGTATTCTTGACTCTTTTTAAACGGTTCTTGGTTAATAAGGTTGCCATGTTTCTACTCTGACTTTCTTTCTTTTGACCGAACCTTCACTCTTTCTCAAAATGCTATGTTGGGTGTACATAGGTGTTCTCAAGGAGAAAAAGGGTGTTCAGAGGCTGTTGAAAGCCTACTCTCAGTTTTTTATCATACTAAGTGTTCTTGCCTTACTTTTTAGTTGAGGCCGAATGCTTTTGATGGTATTAAAGGTTATCAAATGTGGTTGTAAACCACATATTATGCAATCTTTGTTAATAAGGTTTTTGGGTAACGCAGATCTCGACAAGGAGTTAATCGTTGCTAACGATTAGTGAGGATTTAATAAAGCTCGGTCGACTAAGGTAAGTGATGGTGTGGTTCTAGCTTTTGGAAAAGGAAGATAATTGTACTGATTGAATGGCTAACTTTTAGTCTTGAATGTTGTAGGTTTGATGATAGGGATTCAAAATGCGCTTCGTAATCAAGGTGTGTACACACACCACTCCAATTGTAGATCGGCAAATGCTGAAATGCCGAAATGTCGAAATGTCAAAAAGCCAAAAATACGGCAACGGTTACCATACGAGCGCACGAACGCTCGCCTGGGAAAGTCGATACAATGACTGAGGCCACCATGAGCGGTCTCATGGTTTTGGGTCGCTTTTGGGTCAAATGGGTCAAAATGGGCCGTGTGGGGCCAATGGGCTCGCGGGCCCCACATGGGCCAACTTCATGAACTAATGTGAAATTATGAGCTCAACCATGTCGTTCACATGGCTAAGGGCATTTTTGGGCTTAGCGGGCCACAGGAGCGTGTGGGCCCCACTTGAGCCATATTTTGGGCTTTGGGCCCAACTATACCTTTTGATTGCTAAAGGTTGCACAAGTCGTGCAGATCAACTGTGGACCTATTGATGAGTTGATACACATACTTGGACCCCAATGTAAGAAATGACCATTATGCCCCTGAAGGGCAAAATGTCTAAAATACCCCTATATGATACATGACTGATCTTGTATGCCATTTGATGATATGTTTGCATTCATACGTGATATTTTGTTGCAAGGGTATGGGATCTTGAATTGGAGGAAGTGATTGATATGTGAGGGTCACACGGGTCGCGCGAGATGACTTTGGACCCATCTATGGCTTTAAGCCGATTATATGATTGGAAGCTCTGCTGCAATATTGGTTAGTGCCGCAACCCTGTCCAAACACAACTAAAAGTGATCCTTAAACCACACGGCAGAGACACATGCCTGTGTCTCCTAGCCATTTATGCAAAATAGGCCATTTGCAAGGCCAATTTGCCACCCATACAAGGGTCAACCCTACAAGCACAATTAAGCATATTTTCTCACACAATTTGGCAACCAAATACATGTCAAAAGATCACATACCATCCTATCCAATCTCATTTCTAGTCATGCCAACTTATAAACCAAATTTCACAACTAAAACACATGCACTTCCAAGCATGATTCATCCATAATATCACTAAATCATATTAGCATCAATCCATAAGACATTATCATTTCCAACAAGCCAAACCATAATATGCATCATATACCAAATCCACTAATGCTTATAGCCAACATATATTTAGCCACATCACATGGCTATTTACACTTCTCAAATATGTTTCAAAACAACTAACCTATACATGCCATATTTCAACTATATACATCTTTCCAAAAATACCAAAATGGATTGCTGATAGTGTGATAGAGATGCTGACGATTCCTGGATCTGAGCTAGCTTTACTGACACTGTAAAACAGAGAAACAATCACACAGTAAGCTTTCAAAAGCTTAGTAAGTTCGTAACATAATACATTATACTAAATCCAACCATCACATAGATTATTTCACGATCACATATATCATACCATCCAAAACTAATATGTTCAATCAACCTTTCATAACTCATTCATAGCTTCATCCACCACATATGTTCCGAACGTACCTTAGCCAACACTTAGTTCTCAATTACATTTGCTACTCAATACTTACTATTTCATTGCGATCAACTTTCGTCTCTTCTTCAACTCAATCGCTCACTTAGTGCCCAATTAGTTAGCCGAAGCTTAGTTAGCATCGCACACATAGTGCATCCATATCAAACCGATCTTAAATTTGTATCGCACACAAAGTGCCAACCACAAAGCCAAAGTTTATATTATTTCGCACACACAGTGCTAATCATCTCGGTCACATCTCTGAATACACACACACTTAGTGCCACATAATTTTAACCCTCACATAGCATTCACAGTTCAATAATATCATATCATTCATCTCATAACATTAAACATAGTTAAATACACGTATTATGTCCGAACTTACCTCAGACGTCGAAATACCAAAATAGTCGATTAATCGAGCACTTTGTCTTTTCCTTGATCTCGATCTGAACCTCTCCTTTCTTGGTCTATACACATTCAAATTCAATCCATTCAATCACCAATTTATTCAATTTAGTCCACACACACATATTTAGGGCATTTTACATAATAGCCCTCATATTTTCACATTTCGACACTTTAGTCCCTAATTCACGAAATCACGAAATATACATAATTTCATTTCACCCATGCCTAGCCGAATTCTATCTATATTCATTCAAGTCCACACATCTCATTTATTTCACATTTTAGTCCCTCAATTTACATTTTTCACAATTTCGCCCAAAATACTCAATTTCACCAAAAATTCAAATATAAACTATATTAACCCAACACCAAGCTTTCATATTTCACCAACTAACATCACAAAGCTCACATGTTCTTCAATGGAACATCTCATAAACATCATCAATTCTTTAAATTACAACATGGGCTTGATAGTAGACTAAGTAACAATCTCAAAAACATAAAAATCATCAAAAACCAAAGTCAAAACATACCTTAATCAAGCAAATCCCTAGCCGAAAATTACAAAGTCTCAAACCCTCCACTTCTTTTCTTATTTCAGTGGAAGATGCATGAATAATATGAGCATTTTGGCTTTATTTTGTTGATTATAACATTAATAATCAAATACCAATTTTGCCCTTCATAAAATGTTTATGAAAATCATTTAAACTATGGGCATATTTGTCTATCAACCACTCCACTACTAAATAATGGGTCAATTGCTTCAAAAGGCCTCCTCATTTAAAAGCCAACAACAATTAGACACTTTAAGAATCAGCACAACATTTTACACATTATGCGATTAAGTCCTTTCTCTTAATTCGGCACATAATCGATAAAATTACCACACAGAATTTTCACACAGGCTATATCACATATATTCAACATAAAAAATAACATTAAAATATTATTCTGACCTCAGATTTGTGGTCTCGAAACAACTATTCCGACTAGGGTCTAAACTGGGGTGTTACAACTCTCCCCTCCTTAGGGATTTTCATCCCTGAAAATCTTACCGATGAATAGGTGTGGATATTGCTATCTCATAACGTTCTCAGGCTCCCACGTAGCCTCTTCTACTCTATGTTTGTGCCACAACAGTTTCACTAAAGCGATTTTCTTATTTCTTGACTCTTTGATTTCTTGTGCCAAAATTTGAATCAGTCCTTCATTATATGACAAATCTAGTTGAATTTCAACTTCAGTAGGAGCAATCACGTGAGACGGATCAGATCTGAACCGTCGAAGCATTGATACATGAAACACGTTATGGATCTTTTCTAAATCAGATGGAAACAACAATCTATACGCAACTGGCCTAACACACTTGATAATCTCATATGGTTCGATAAACCTCGGACTCAACTTGCCTTTTCTGCCAAATCGAAGTATTTTCTTCCAAGGAGACACTTTCAAAAACACTTTATCACCAACTTTGAATTCAATATCCTTTCGTTTCAAGTCTACATAAGACTTCTGACGAGCTAAGGCCACTTTCAAACTGTCACGAATCACTTTTACTTTCTGTTTAGTTTCTTTAATAAGATCAACCCCGTGAATCTTATTCTCACTCAACTCAGTCCAATACAATGGAGTTCGACATTTTCGACCGTAAAGAGCCTCATATGGTGCCATTTTGATACTAGATTGAAAACTGTTATTGTACGCGAATTCAATCAGCGGTAGATGTTTTTCCCATGTACTCTCAAACTCAAGAATACAACATCTCAACATATCTTCAATAATCTAAATGATCCGCTCGGACTGACCATCCGTTTGCGGATGAAATGCAGTACTAAAATGCAATTTTGTGCCTAAAGCTTCTTGAATTTTCATCCAAAATCGCGAGGTAAATCTCGGATCTCTATCAGACACTATAGGTAGTGGCACCCCGTGTAATCTCACAATCTCAACAATGTACAATTCAGCCAACCTATCGAGTGAATAATCTGTTCTCACCGGAATGAAATGAGCTGATTTCGTCAATCTATCAAATATCACCCATATTATATCTTTCTTTCCTGGAGATAAAGGCAATCCTGACACAAAGCCCATCGTAATTCTCACTCATTTTCACTCAGGAATCATGATCGGCTATAACAAACCGGACGGAACCTGATGTTCAGCCTTAACTTGCTGAGAAATTAAACATTTCGACACAAAGCCAGAGATGTCCCGTTTCATACCACGCCACCAATAAAATTGTTTCAAATCATTGTACATTTTCGTACTCCCCGGGTGAACAGTCAAACGACTATTGTGAGCTTCATTCAAAATCATCTAAATCAACTCTGAATTTCTCGGAACACAAATTTGATCTCTAAATCTCAAACAATCATTACTATCAACTCAAAATTCTGAATCAACATTCAATTCACATTAAGTTCATTTAGCCATCATTTCAACATCACTTTTCTGGGCATTACAAATCTGACGTACAAACATTGACTTTACTTTCAACTCGACCAAAACCACACTATCATCACACAGATCTTTCTGAGCATTCATTGCTCACAAAGCACATATAGACTTCCGACTCAAGGCATCAACAACAACATTAGCTTTGCCTGGATGATAATCAATCACAAGCTTATAATCTTTCAACAATTCTAACCATCTCCTTTGTCTAAAATTCAATTCTTTCTGAGTCATCAGGTACTTCAAACTCTTATGATCAGTATAAATATGACATTTCTCACCAAATAGGTAGTGATGCCAAATCTTTAATGCATACACAATTGTGGCCAATTCAAGGTTGTGCGTCAGATAGTTCTTTTCATGCGGCTTTAACTGTCTTGAAGCATAAGCAATAACTTTGCCTTCTTGCATCAGTTCACAGCCCAAACCATTCAATGATGCATCACTGTAAACTATGTATTCTTTACCCGATTCCGGTTGAACTAACACTGGTGCCTCTATCAACAATGTTTTCAACTGATCGAAACTCTATTGGCACTTTTTCGACCACTCGAATTTAACATCTTTCTGTAGTAATTTCGTCAACGGCGTCGCAATCATCGAGAAGCCTTTCACAAACCGTCTATAATATCCCGCTAGTCCCAGAAAACTACGGACTTCAGACACATTTCTCGAAGGCTTCCATTCTAAAATAGCTGAGATTTTACTCGGATCAACTCGTATTTCTGCAGCTGACACAATATGCCCCAGAAATCCAACCTGACGCAACCAAAATTCACATTTGCTAAACTTAGCATACAATTGTTTCTCACGCAGAGTCTGTAGCACAATTCTCAAATGTTTAGCATGTTGTGTCTCATCACAAGAATAAATCAGAATATCATCAATAATACCACAACAGAGCAATCCAAATATGGCCTGAATATCCTATTCATCATATCCATAAACACTGCAGGAGCATTTGTTAGTCCGAAAGGCATCACTAAGAATTCGTAATGTCCGTACCTTGTTCTGAAAGCAGTTTTCAGCACATTGGATTCTTTAACTCTCAACTGATAGTAGACCGATCTCAAATCTATCTTAGAAAACACTGTAGCTCCTCTCAGCTGATCAAAGAAATCATCGATACGAGGCAACGGATATTTTTTCTTTATCGTCACTTTGTTCAATTGTCGATAGTCGATACACATCCTCATAGTGCCATCTTTCATTTTCACAAACAGCACAGGAGCACCCCAGGGCGAGAAACTCAGTCGGGCAAATCCTCTATCAGTCAACTCTTGCAACTGAGACTTCAACTCTTTCAATTCTATTGGTGCCATTCTATACAGAGCTATTGAAATAGAAGTAGTCCCCGGCACTAATTCAATACCAAATTCAACTTCTCGTATTGGAGGTAATCCCGGTAACTCTTCAAGAAACACATCTAGAAACTTACTAACCACAGACACAGATTCAACTTTCTTTTCTGACACTTTTGTATCAATCACATATGCCAGATAAGCTTTGCAACCCTTTCTCACATAGTTCAAAGCTTTCATCATAGATACAACAGTTGGTAGCCTTTTCATATCACTGGATTCAATTCGAACTATCTCACCATTCTGACTTCTCAATTCAATACTTTTTCGTCTACAATTCACAATAGCATTATGCAAAGTGAGCCAATTCATACCCAGAATTATTTCGAATTCATCAAATGGTAACAAAATCAAATTAACCGAAAAGCATATATCCCGAAACAACAATGGGTAATTCTTGCACACTTTATCCACCAAAACACACTTGCCTAAGGGGTTCGATACTCTAATCACAAATTCAGTAGAATTAACAGATAGAGTCTTACTCAATACTAGATTCACACACAGATAGGAATGAGTAGAACCTGGATCTATCAATGCAATCACATCAGTATCGAATAGAGTAAAAGTACCAGTAATGACATCTGGCGATGACGCTTCCTCTCGCGTACGTATAGTATAAGCTCAGGCAGGTGCTCTCACCTCGGATCTCACAGTTGTATCAGTAGTCCCTATCTGTCTTCCACTCATATTTTCGGTGTTTCTAGGTAGTCTACCCCTAACCATCACATTATTCGATCTCACATTCTGAACATTTTCTTCCTCAGCCATCTTTGGAGAGTCTCAAATGAAGTGATCTTGTGATCCACATTTATAGCAAACTCTATTGTTGTACTTGCCCCAGCATTCTCCCACATGTCATCTTCCACACTGTCTACACTCATGTTTGTTACTTTTGGCATTATCAATACTTGATTCTATTAGAGCTTAAGTTCTCGGACCAACACTTAGTCTTGCGCGATCTCTATTCGGATGTCCAAATGAAGTATTTGATCGGTTGCTTGTATCTCTAAATCTCTTTGTCAAAGATTGAGAAAACTTACTCATCGATCTTTTTCTTTCATCACAAGCTTCAAAATCAGCTTTCTTCTTTTCTTTACTGAGCTCCTCGTCTTTACATTCTCTTTCGACTAACACAACAAATTCGTTTATATCAAGTATGCCAACCAACAACTTAATGTCCTCATTCAATGCTTCTATGAAGCGTTTACACATAATAGCTTCGGTCAAAACACATTCCCGGGCATACTGGCTTAATCTCACAAATTCTCACTCATACTCAGTAACTGACAAACGGCCCTGTTTCAGCTCTAGAAACTCCTTACGTTTCTGATCAATGAATCGTTGACTGATATACTTCTTTCTGAACTCAACTTGAAAGAAATCCCAGGTGATTCTCTCTCTCGAAACCACAAATGTCAACGTTTTCCACCAGTTATAAGCCATATCTCTCAACAAAGAAACTTCACACTTAATACACTCATCTGGGATCAACGACATCTCATCGAATACCCGAATTGTATTCTCGAGCCAAAACTCGGCTCGCTTAGCATCATCATCAGCTGTGGCCCTAAACTCTTCGGCCCCGTACTTACGAATCTTATCCACATGAGGCTTATTCAGTCGGATCAGATCTACAACTTGTGGCACAACAGGTACTTGTGGGGGTGGAGGTTGTAGAGCAACCGGATTCGTTCGAACGAACTCCAAAAACCACTCACTCATCATTCGAAAGAAGGCTTGCTTAGCCTCTCCTCCCTCACCACTATCATTCGGCCTAGATGTGGCCGGCGCTGTCCCTTGAGCGGGAGCAGGCGCGTTACTCTCAACATCATCAGCAATTGCTCGATCGGGATCCATTGCTATATGAAAACATATTTATAACTGTCAGGATTCATCACACTATCGCAATTTCATATATGGCATGTATAGCTAGACTCACACTCGCTACATTAGTCCGACAATTGACTAAACCATAGCTCTGATACCAATAAAATATTACACCCCTAACCCAAAACCGTCGCTGGAATAGGGTTAAGAGGCATTACCAAACAATTAGAATATTTCACATCCATTTCACGACACAAAGTCAATCATCATTAAAACATATCACAACATAATCATATAGTCCCCTAAATGGGCCCACAAGACCTTAAACACATGCTAGAAAGGGGTCGGGACTAAACCGAACACTTACAAAAGTTTTCAGAATTTCAAACATTCTTCATTACTATTGAGGTCACTCACCTGTGCAATCAGGCCGTGTGCCTCACACGGCTACCTTACACACCCATGTGTTCAGGCCGTATCATAACAGAGCATACATACTGACTTACCCCCACGGCCACTAGACACGCCCATGTGCCATGGCCGTGTCTTACTAGGCTAGCTACTGGCTTGATCACATGGCCACAGGCACGCCCGTGGGCCTCAGCGGTGTACCCTGTCCAGACACAACTAAAAGTGATCCTTAAACCACACGGCAGAGACACACGCCCGTGTCTCTTGGCCATGTATGCAAAATAGGCCATTTGCAAGGCCAATTTGCCACCCATACAAGGGTCAACCCTGCAAGCACAATTACGCATATTTTCTCACACAATTTGGCAACCAAATACATGTCAAATGATCACATACCATCCTATCCAATCTCATTTCTAGCCATGCCAACTTATAAACCAAATTTCACAACTAAAACACATGTATTACCAAGCATGATTCATCCATAATATCACTAAATCATATTAGCATCAATCCATCACTAAGCTTATCATTCATAAGACATTATCATTTCCAACAAGCCTAACCATAATATGCATCATATACCAAATCCACTAATGCTTATAGCCAACATATATTTAGCCACATCACATGGCTATTTACACTTCTCAAATATGTTTCAAAACAACTAACCTATACATGCCATATTTCAACTATATACATCTTTCCAAAAGTACCAAAATAGATTGTCGATAGTGTGATAGAGATGCTGACGATTCCCAGATTCGAGCTAGCTTTACTGACACTATAAAACAGAGAAACAATCACACAGTAAGCTTTTAAAAGCTTAGTAAGTTCGTAACATAATACATTATACTAAAACCAACCATCACATAGTTTATTTCACGATCACATATATCATACCATCCAAAACTAATATGTTCAATCAACCTTTCATAACTCATTCATAGTTTCATCCACCACATAAGTTCCGAACGTGTAACACCTAAAACCCGGCCTAGACGTTATGGCCGGATCTAGCATGTCACATTGCGAGGCTATTTGAAAACTACTCATTCAATGAAAACCCTTCCTCAATTTTATACTTTTTACCGTTTATAAATCCCGAATTTTATTGCTTACAAAACAAGAGTTTGCTTAAAGTTATCTTTCTTGTAAACATAATATCATTTTCAAAAACTTTGTTTGTTGTAGAAGACCGACTTTAAAAGTTGCAAAATCGTGATATTTTGAAAACAGTAGTTATAGTTTAAAACCCGTGTTTAATCGTTTAGCAGTTCATAACTAAGAGAATTACCAAATGAAAGTTAAAAAAAAATCCCAATGGCCTTATTACATAAATTATTAACCTAAAAATAATATAAATTAAATTAAATACATATTCCTAAGTTCCGTTTACTAACAACTCCGATGTATGGCCACCTCTGAGTCCTCCACAGCTCCAAATCCTCTATCGATGGGGATCACCTGCACGGTTAAAAGAAAGGGGTGAGTTACGAGAGCTCAATGTATAATACCCTATAACGGTCATAGTTTGGGCCTGAGCCCATACGGTGTCGGTCTGGGCCTAAGCCCTATTCGGTAACAAGCTGGGCCTAAGCCCCAAATCATCTCAATACAAGTGGATATGTACCCACCCCAATCCTATCCAGCCAACTAACTCTCCACTCGTACCAACCAACACACCATGTAGGGACCATGCCACCTAGCCAAAACACTCCAATAATGCAGCCAAGCTGCTAATAACGGTATATGTGGCTGAGCCACTAAAGAAAGCACATGTGGCGGTGCCACTAAGACGGTATGTGGTGGTGCCACTAAAACGGTATGTGGCAATGCCGCTAAATGGTACTTCCACTGATCAGCAAACCCAACCCAATGCAATATGTTATGAATGCAGTGTATTACAATTATAAACAGATATATAAAATCACATAAAAAACATTTAAACTACCAATAAAGGTATAACAGTCATTTTGTCATTTGGGGGTAAAATGGTAATTTCACCCCTTGGGGTATTTCGGTAATTTATCCACTAAGGGTATTTCGGTAATTTACCTACTAAGGGTATTTCGGTAATTTACCCATTAAGGGTGTTTCGGTAATTTACCCACTAAGGGTATTTCGGTAATTTATCGCCTAACAGCCTGTTCGAAGCCCACTGTCGCCTCGAACGACACAGGTTCCCTTTTTGGTCACTACGGTGTAATTGGGCCTAAAATCCAATTTCGACCCAAACGGGCCCACACGCTCGTGTGGACCATTCAACTCATTTTCGGTCGCGGCTCTATGGACTTTGCAATCGCAGCAATTCATCCTGTACTTACCATCGATTTCACTTATGTGGGCCCGTTAACCCATCGGGCCCACTTAGCCCACTTCAGCTCAACAAAGCTCGATACGGCCTCAGTTCACGAGAGCGTTTATGACACTCTCAACGGTCTATTGCCATCACTAGTGGCTCGATTTATCATTACGAGCGCTCGCACGCTCGAGTGATCTCAAATGCCGGTATTTCGGCTTTTTGGTATTTCGGCTTTTAGCTGATTCATAGATCGTAGCAATAGCAAATTAAACGAAGGTGTGAGATTACACACCTGTTACGGTTTGCGGTTCGTGACACTATCCGAGGCACCTGAGATCACAGTTGACTATTAGTTAGTCTTCAGCCTTGATAAACCAAGATATAGAAATATTTTATCCATTGCCTTTACTTACCATAGAACGACAACTCCTTGTTATGGAAAAGTATTCGGCTTACACCCTTTGATTAAGGAACCGAGTCCCTAATGGAAAGAACAAGTTAGCAACGTTGTTCCAAAACAACAAAAGAAACGGCCTTACGGCCCTAAGAAACTCGAAATGATAAAGAAAAGCCTACCACCCTATTCGGCCATAGTCACACTTACCAACCACTTTTCGAGATTCGAAAGCTGAAAGAACGGTGAGGAGAGTATGCTTAGACTCTAATAGGTTCAGCGTACACCAAAGAAAAAGTGCTTCAATTAAGATTTGCAGGGAGAGGAGAAAGAATAATAAGAGGAGGAGAGAGTGTTGTATTCAGCCAGAGAAAAAAGAATAGTATGAAGAAGAAAGAAAGGAAGTGGAGGTAAAGGCTTACCAATTCGGCAATCAACAAGAGAAAAGAAGAAGAAGGAAAAGCTGAAGAAGACTGTATTCAGAAATCAACAAGAGGAAAATGAAGGAGAGAAAAGATGAAGAAAAGTGCATTCGGCAGAGGTTCACAATGACAAGAAACGGCCCGAAATGTCCAAAAGTGATAAAAGTACAAACATTTCCCCAAGAAAATTCAAAGAACAATTTCGGCACTCCCCTAACCCAAACCGAATATGCACCTTCCAAAAGACCTCCCCTTGATCGAAATTGCCTAATACCACTTCCCCACATTCGGCCAACACTTGTACACTCCTCTATCCCTTGATTCTCTCCACTCTTTTCTCCTAGTTTTGCTCCCCTTCACCCGTTTGAAATGTTTGACCAAGTCCCTAACTCCCCTTAAAGAGTTTGATCCAAACTCTGCTTCCTCCACTCACCTCACACAAAATGTAACCTCTATTTTGTAAACTATGGGATTCGAACCCCACTCTCCAAGCCTCCCCAAAGACGCCACTACCACTGAGCTACAAGCTCATCTTGTGCTACATAAACACACACAAATATACTTGAGCCCTACTACCAACAGCCCTCTCCACCTTAGGGTCAAAAACCAAAATTTTTCCAAGGCTCAAACTCAAACACAGGCCTCTTAAAGACCCCCAAACACACTCAAATAGCTAGCCAAATAAGCCCAACATGAAATCATGCAAAGAAATACAACCCCCAATTTTTGGAACGTTACAACTCTACCCCCTTAAAGAAATTTCAGCCTCTAAATTTACCTAATCAAAAGAGATGAGGGTATTGGTGTTGCATTGCCTCCTCAGGCTCCCACGTGGCTTTCTCTGCACTGTGATTATGCCACAGCACCTTGACTAATGGAACAGATTTCCTTCTCAGCACCTTAACATCGCGATCCAAAATATGCACCGGTTCTTCTTCAAATGTCAGATCAGGTCTTACTTCGATCTCCTCCACTGGCACTACATGAGAAGGATCTGAATGGTAGCGCCTCAGCATAGAAACATGGAATACATCATGTATCCAGTTTAACTTAGGAGGCAACTCAAGTTGATAGGCGACCGGTCCTACACGATTTAATACCCGGTAAGGTCCGATGAATCTGGGGCTCATCTTGCCCTTCCGTTCAAATCTCAGAATCTTTTTCCAAGGTGAGACCTTCAAGAAAACATAATCCTCCATAGAGAACTCTATCTCATTACGCTTTAAGTCAGCATACGACTTTTGCCTATCATATGCTTCTTTTAACAGATCCCGTGTTAACTTCACTTTCTCCTCAGTTTCAGAAATTAGGTCTGGACCCAACAGTCGCCGCTCACCCAATTCTGTCCAACAAGTAGGGGTACGACACTTAGGACCATATAATGCCTCATAAGGTGCCATCTGAATACTAGATTGGTAACTATTGTTGTAAGCAAATTTTTCCAATGGTAAATAGTCTTCCCAACTACCTTTGAAATCAATCACACAGCTCAATCCCTCTTATTTCTGCCCCTTTCCTTCTCACGATTCTGACGCTCAGAGCGTTTCACATCCTCGGCAATCTTAGCCTTCTCTACCAAGGCAGCGAAATCTTTTTCCCTCTGCGGAGCTATCAGTACCCGCAACTCATCCCGAAGAACATCCTCAAACCGCACACAGCGCTCATACTCAGCCGCAACTATGCCCCGAGCATACCGGCTTAACCGCAGAAATCCTGCCTCGTATTCCGCCACAGATTTTCTCCCTTGAACCAAATTCAAAAATTCCTTTCTCCGGGCATCCACATAACTTGCCCCGACATACTTTCCTTGGAAGGCCGTCTTAAAGAAATCTCATGTCACACGGTCGGCCTGCATGCCTTCCCTCGCGGTAAGCCACCATTGATATTCCTCATCTCGCAGTAAAGACACTGTTCCTTTCAGTTTTTGTTCTACTGTACAGCCCAGGTCATCTATGATTCGTTCTACAGCCTCTAACCAATACTCTGCAACATTTGGGGCTACACCAGAGATGCCCCTGAAGATTTTCGCCCTGTTTGACCAAAGTCGCTCAGAAATTGACCCTTGAGCCACCGACCCAGTACTTGCTCCAACAACCCTTTCCAGAACCCGTAGCATCACTTGAGACAGAGCATCATCCCCATCGGTTCGGTCATGAGACCCCGTTTTAGTCACCGATGATGTCGACGCCTCCCTTTCGGGCATATCTCCTGATGCTGAGGACCCAGCCCTAGCACCTCGGCCTCTACCATGGCCACGTGTACCCTTTCCGTGACCTCTTGTACTCATATCGATGTAACGTATTAATTTGCTTAAGAGTTTTATGAATCAGCCTATAGTTCATGTAATTATTAATAAATGTTTTATGAAAAATAGTAATAAGAGTAGTTTTCGCAGATCGAGTTTACTATAGTTTTAGTCTCCTATAGTCTCAATTTCCGTAGCTAAAAGTTCGGTATGTTACCACTACCCCTAGTAGTTTCTCAATACAGTCATTATAGCATATAACAGAGCATAAGGTCAGGAAACTTACAGATTTGGTACCGGAGACTCGGTGTGCCATACTTTCAGTAACACTATCACTTTTTCTAAACCGAAGTTTAAACAGATTTGGAAAAAAATTTCAAACCCATTCCACAGCTGAGTTTTGCAACCTGGCTCTGATACCATTAAATGTAACAACCCAAACCCGGCCTAGACGTTATGGCCAAATCTAGCATGCACATTGCGAGGCTATTTGAAAACTACTCGTTCAATGAAAACCCTTCCTCAATTTTATACTTTTTACCGTTTATAAGTCCCAAATTTTATTGCTTACAAAACAAGAGTTTGCTTAAAGTTATCTTTCTTGTAAACATAATATCATTTTCAAAAACTTTGTTTGTTGTAGAAGACTAACTTTAAAAGTTGCGGAATCGTGATATTTTGAAAACAGTAGTTATAGTTTAAAAACCCGTGTTTAATCGTTTAGCAGTTCATAACTAAGAGAATTACTAAATAAAAGTTAAAAAAGAAAAGAAAATCCCAATGGCCTTATTACATAAATTATTAACCTAAAAATAATATAAATTAAATTAAATCCAGATTCCTAAGTTCCCTTCAGTAACAACTCCAACGTATGGCCAACTCCGAGTCCTCCACAGCTCCAAATCCTCTATCGCTGGGGATCACCTGAACGGTTAAAAGAAAGGGGTGGGTTACGAGAACTCAGTGTGTAATCCCCTATAACGGTCATAGTCTGGGCCTGAGCTCATACGGTGTCAGTTTGGGCCTAATCCCTATTCGATAACAAGCTGGGCCTAAGCACCAAATCATCTCAATGCAAGTGGATATGTACCCACCCCAATCCTATCTAGCCAACTAACTCTCCACCCATACCAACCAACACACCATGTGAGAACCATGTCAACCCACCCAGCCAAAACTCTCCAATAATGCAGCCAAGCTGCTAATAACGGTATATGTGGCTGAGCCACTAAATAAGGCACATGTGGCAAAGCCACTATAATGGTATGTGGCGGTGCCACTAAAATGGCATGTGGCAATGCCACTAAACGGTACTTCCTCCGATCAGCAAACCCAACCCAATGCAATATGTTATGAATGTAGTGTATTACGATTATAACCAGATATATAAAATCACATAAACAACATTTAAACTACCGCTAAGGGTATAACGGTCATTTTTTCATTTGGGGGTAAAACGATGATTTCACCCCTTGGGGGTATTTCAGTAATTTAGCCACTAAAGGTATTTCGGTAATTTACCCACTAAGGGTATTTCGGTCATTTAACCACTAAGGGTGTTTCGGTAATTTACCCACTAAAAGTGTTTCGGTAATTTACTCACTAAGGGTATTTCAGTAATTTACCGCCTAACAACCTTTCTGAAGCCTACTGTCGCCTCGAACGACACAGGTTCATTTTTTGGTCACTACGGTGTAATTGGGCCTAAAATCCAATTTCGGCCCAAACGGGCCCACATGCTCGTGTGGCCCATTCAACTCATTTTCGATCTCGGCTCTGCGAACTTCGCAGTCGTAGCAATTCATTCGGTACTTACCATCGATTTCACTTATGTGGGCTCGTTAACACATTGGGCCCACTTAGCCCACTTTGGCTCAACAAAGCCCGATACGACCTCAGTTTCACGAGAGCATTCGTGACCCTCTCAATTATCTATTGCCATCACTAGTGGCTCAATTTATCATTACGAGCGCTCGCACACTCGAGTGATCTTAGTTGTCGGTATTCCGGCTTTTCATTATTTCGGCTTTTAGCCGATTCATAGATCGTAGCAATAGCAGATTAAACGGAGGTGTGAGATTACACACCTGTTACAGATTGCAGTTCGCAACACTATCCGAGGCACCTGAGATCATAGTTGACTATTAGTTAGTCTTCACCCTTGATAAACCAAGATATAGAAATACTTTATCCATTGCCTTTACTTACCAGAGAACGATAACTCCTTGTTATGGAAAAGTATTTGGCTTACACCCTTTGATTAAGGAATCGAGTCCCTAATGAAAAGAACAAGTTAGCAACATTGTTCCAAAACAACAAAAGAAACGGCCTTACGGCCCTAAGAAACTCAAAATGATAAAGTGAAGCCTACCACCCCTATTCGGCCATAGTTACACTTACCAACCACTTTCCGAGATTCGAAGGCTGAAAAAACGGTGAGGAGAGTATGCTTAGACTATAATAGGTTTAGCCTACACCAAAGAAAAAGTGCTTCGGTTAAGATTTGCAGGGAGAAGAGAAAGAATAATAAGAGGAAGAGAGAGTGTTGTATTCGGCCAGAGAAAAAGAATAGTATGAAGAAGAAAGAAAAGGAAGTGGAGGTAGAGGCATACCAATTCGGCAATCAACAAGAGAAAAGAAGAAGAAAGAAAAGCTGAAGAAGAGTGTATTCGGCAATCAACAAGGGAAAAATGAAGGAGGGAAAAGATGATAAGGAGAAGAGTTCATTCGACAGAGGTTCACAATGCCAAGAAACGACCCGAAACGTCCAAAAGTGATAAGTGTGGAAACACTTCCCCAAGAAAGTTCAAAGAACAATTTCGGCACTCCCCTAACCCAAACCGAATATGCACCTTCCAAAAGACCTCCCTTGACCGAAATTGCCTAACACCACTTCCCCATATTCGGTCAACACTTGCACACTCCTCTATCCCTTGATTCTCTCCACTCTTTTCTCCTAGTTTTGCTCCCCTTCACTCGTTTGAAATGTTTGACCAAGTCCCCAACTCCCCTTGAAGAGTTTGATCCAAACTTTGCTTCCTCCACTCACCTGACACAAAATAAAACCTCCATTTTGCAAATTGTGGGATTCGAACCCCACTCTCCAAGCCTCCCCAAAGATGCCACTACCACTGAGCTACAAGCTCATCTTGTGCTACATAAACACACATAAATATACTTGAGCCCTACTGCCAACAGCCCTCTCCACCTTAGGGTTAAAAACCAAAATTTTTCCAAGGCTCAAACTCGAACCCAAGCCTCATAAAGACCCCCAAACACACCCAAATAGCTAGCCAAATAAGCCCAACATGAAATCATGCAAAGAAATACAACCCCCAATTTTTGGAACATTACAGAACGTACCTTAGCCAACACTTAGTTGTCAATTACATTTGCTACTCAATACTCACTATTTCATTTCAATCAACTTTCGTCTCTTCTTTGACTCAATCGCACACTTAGTGCCCAATTAGTTAGCCGAAGCTTAGTTAGCATCGCACACACTGGGCCAACCACAAAGCCGAAGCTTATATTATTTCGCACACACAGTGCTAATCATCTCAATCACATCTCCAAATACACACACTTAGTGCCACATAATTTGAACCCTCACATAGCATTCACAATTCAATAATATCATATCATTCATCTCATAACATTAAACATAGTTAAATACACGTATTATGTCCGAACTTACCTTAGACATCGAAATATCGAAACAGTCGATTAATTGAGCACTTTGTCTTTGCCTCGATCTCGATCTGAACCTATCCTTTCTTGGTCTATACACATTCAAACTCAATCCATTCAATCACCAATTTATTCAATTTAGTCCACACACACATATTTAGGGCATTTTACATAATAGCCCTTACATTTTCACATTGCGACACTTTAGTCCCTAATTCACAAAATCACGAAATATACATAATCTCATTTCACCCATGCCTAGTCAAATTCTCTCTATATTCATTCAAGTCCACACATCTCATTTATTTCACATTTTTGTCCCTCAATTTACATTTTTCACAATTTAGCCCAAAATACTCAATTTCACCAAAAATTCAAATACAAACTATGTTAACCCAACACTAAGCTTTCATATTTCACCAACTAACATCACAAAGCTCACATGTTCTTCAATGGCACATCTCATAAAAATCATCAATTCTTTAAATTACAACATGGGCTTGATAGTAGACTAAGCAACAATCTCAAAAACATAAAAATCATCAAAAACTAAAGTTAAAACATATATTAATCAAGTAAATCCCAAGCCGAAAATCACAAAGTCTCAAACCCTCCTCTTCTTTTCTTATTTCAGTGGAAGATACATGAATAATATGAGCATTTCGGCTTTATTTTGTTTATTATAACATTAATAATCAAATACCAATTTTGCCCTTAATGAAATGTTTATGAAAATCATTTAAACTATGGGCATATTTGTCCATCAACCACTCCACTACTAAATAATGGGTCAGTTGCTTCAAAAGGCCTCCTTATTTAAAAGCCAACAACAATTAGACACTTTAACAATCAGCACACAGCATTTTACACTTTACGCGATTAAGTCATTTCTCTTAATTCGGCACACAATCGAGAAAATTACCACACAGAATTTTCACACAGGCTATATCACATATAATCAACACCAAAATTAACATTAAAATATTATTCCGACCTCGAATTTGTGGTCTCAAAACCACTGTTCCGACTAGGATCTAAATCGGGCTGTTACAATCTCTGTCTATTTGTAAAATAATTTGTCATCAAAATCGGGAGATATCACACTATCACAGGTTAAATAATGGCATGTATTTCTAGACTTCACATATGCTACGTTCAGTCCGAGAACCGACTAAATCATAGCTCTGATACCACTAAATGTAACACCCCTAACCCGTGTTCATCGCCAAAACAGGATTACAGAGTATTACCAGAACATTCAGAACATTTTAAAATAAATCTTGTCAATCACTATTCATTAATTGAGATCATTCATAACATCCCTTAGATGGACCCTCGAGGTCCAATTGGAACGGTGGAAATGTGCAAGTGTACACAATCGTAACAAGTAATAAAGTGACAAGTAAATGTCGAGTTATCGTATCGTACCCACAGGGACTGTAAAATAATTATTTATGAAAACGGTTCAAACACTTTGGTGACAGAAAAATATTTGGTTTTGAGGAATATTTAAAAACTAAAAGAAAAACAAAGTAACAATAAAATAAAACAAAGTTCTAATGCACGACTTCAAAAACTGATTTTAATTAAGATGACATAATTGTGTTGGTTTAATCACATTTCTTACCTTAGAATTATTAAACTTGTGTTTATACTTGTTAAAATATGGCAACTCGGTAATTTGCTAACTTATGAACATATTTACAAATCAAAAATCCATTCATCTCTTGTACATATTTCTATGCCAATTCGACCGATTAAACAGACTTCTAAAAGTAAACATGTTATTGCACATACATACTTATTAAATTAAACAATCTCTCACATATTCCTATGTCGATGCAAACGATTAATTCAACCTAACAAGCATATAAAAGATCATGTGAAGTAACAAAGTATTTTTACCTTGAAACAATTTAATCACAAAAATCCTGCAAGTTATGCAAGGCATACTTATCGTCAAATACAATGCTAATTTAATCTTCAACTACCTTAGAAGAATTAAACATGCATAGATTAAGTATTGTGTCCATTAATTATAATTTCAATGCTTTTAAATAATTAATTCATTAGCTATCTAAACAATTATAATGCCAGATAACTTAACATAATTTTACTTAATCAAACATTTCACCTAGGCCTTTAACAGCATAAACACAATTTTAATAATCTAAGAGAGCGAAATGAAACCAAACCAACACGAATTAAATTCAAGCTAAATTGATTAAATTAAACATTTTAAAAGCATGAATATTCATAAGTATGTTTTTCAAAACAACAACAAATAATTTAAAGAGATAGGGAACAAGAAACAAATCCGGTGGCTCTCCGTGGCTTGTCTGATTGATCCCTTCTTCGTTCTTCGTTGTCCTCGGCTATCGAGGGGCTCATGAACACTTCAATTGCTGCTTCAAATGGCTGGAAAACACCTCTTTTCCAAGAGGGGAAATCGGCACAAGAACACCAAAAAGGGAAAAGGGAAAATGGGGAATTGAGAGAAAATGAGAGAGAAGAATGTGAAGGCTTGAGGTGTGTTTTGAATGAGCAGCTAGGGGCTGTATTTATAGGTGTTAGGGGCTGCTAAAAATAGCAAAAATCAGCAGCAAAGGATTCCCACTTGGCCGGCCATCCCATGTGGCAAAGTTGATGGATTCAACTTTGCTAAAATTAGCATGGGCAAATCTTTAAAGCCATGAATTTTGGAGGGGTTTGAATGGGATTTTGAGAAGTCTTCAAGGGCTTCTTTGCAACTCAATTAATCAGCTAACAAGCTGATTTGGACCAGCCTATGGATGGTTTGGGCTACCCAACTCTTTGCTTGGTTCGGTTCAATCGGTTTGGTTCAACTGATGCGGTTCAACTGGGCCTTTTCCATAATTAATTAAGATTAACTTATTTAACCCAAATTAAATTGGGAATAAATTAAAATTAATTGTATTATGATTAAATATTCATAATTGGACCGTCTTGGGCTGGAAATAAATTCGCCTTGATATTCCAAATTGCTTCTCGGTTTTGTTCTTCGAGCAGTGTCTGCCGAGCTGATTTTCGCCCTTTGTGCGAATCTGTCGAAAATAGTCAAAATAAATCACAATTTACTATAAAATTAATTAAAATTCATCATGTTCATATTTTTAGCATAATTTAATTATTTTATAATATTTAATTATTTTTTGACAAGAATTTACTCGAAACCACATGAATTTGAGTCAAAAAGGGCATGAAAAAGTATATAAATTTTCGTGTTTCCACCAATATGAGCATTAGAATCGATTTGGAACTTAATCCAAAACTCTAAAATTTTCCGTGACATTTCAAAAAAATTTCCAAGGTTCAAGGCTCACACGCCCGTGTGACCCTTGGACACGCCTGTGTCTCAGGCCGTGTTTGATTTAGGTTGCTCTCTGACTTGTTCCACACGGCCATACCACACGCCCTTGTACTAGGCCGTGTGGTTATTTAATTCAATTTGAATTAGGTGCAAGTTTCACATGACCAAGACACGCGCCCCTGTTTAAGGCCGTGTCACCCACACGGCTGAGAGACACAGTCGTGTCTCTGCCCGTGTGCTCAATTCTGAGCATTTTTTTCTCAATTTTAAGGTGCAGGGGACACACGGCCTGACCACACGCCTATAGGGTAGACCATGTGTCATACACGGTCTAGACGCACGCCCGCGTGTCTGGTTGTGTGGACAAAATAAAGCCATTTCCTAGCCTCATTTGTCACCAAAATTTACCATTTTCCTGCACCAAAACATACCAAGTACAATCCAAGCATTCAAATAAGCAAATTTCATCATTCAACATGGCCTATCGTTGCATGCATACATGTTTACTAACTTACCTTGGTTAAATTCATGTGTTAAACATGATTTAATCAACTATTTAACATACATATATAGTTACCATAGCATAACATTACAATTATAACAAAACAACCATTACTAGCCATTCCAATGGCTAGATTTCAAGCATTATTTACATTTACATGCCAACATGGCCAACATATCCTATACATGTCATTACAACCGTAATTAATTTACCATATTGTACTAACATGGGCCGATGGATAGTGTGAGTGATCTCCGCTGAGCTTCCAATCCAACGAGCTTCTTATTTACTCTAAAATAGGGGAAAATAAAATAGGGTAAGCATTGTATGCATAGTAAGTTCGTATAACATGGTACTTAACTTACCATTCATTCTATTTTGAGGTAACTGTATAAGGCAAATTTATTCAATTTGACTTCAAGCCCTACACATATCCTCATTTCCCTTGTTAGTCATATATTCCATAATACCCTCAAAACATGTTTGGGCTCAACAACAATCAAGTTTCAATGCACATTTGCATTCCATAACATTTGTTCATTTAACATGCATAAATCATCTCTTTATATTACAAGTACAATTTCATAATAGTTCATCTCAAGTTCAGATTATTTCATATTAGAACTTTATTCATATTTCTCAAAATATCAATGTCACACAAGTCGTAGTACACTCAAAGTATAGAAATCTATAATCAAGGATGACATATTCATTAAATGAATTTCATGTACAAGTATCATCATCTCATGTTTTCTTATATCAATCATCACGTATAATCATTTTCGTGTATTTCATACATATACGTGTAATAACTCATTTCTTATTCATATTCATCTCATGTCAAGATTTTTACTCGTTAAATTTATTTGGAATATCGATGGATACACCGATAGTACACTACACCGGTAGTACACTCGAGGTGTACAAATTAGAATCCGTCAATTCATACTCAGTAGTACCTTGTAGGTACACTCTCGAGCCACATATCATTCAACAGAATTACCAGTCCAGGCAAAATTCTAGCTATAACATATAATCTAAGGGCTTTGTCGGATTACCAGTCGAGGCTAAATCCTTTATATGACAAAGAATTCTGTATAAAGTCCGATCTGGATTACCAGTCCAGGCTAAATCCAGTCAATTAGGATTACCCGTCCGGGCTAAATCCATTCTGCAACACATGCAGTTTTATCAGGGAAATCACATTTATCCATCAACTTCCATTTATTCAAACGGGATTTTACATTTATCAGGAAATTGTCGGGCATATGTTCAATCTCATAAATTTATGCATTCATACAATTCAAGTGTTCACGTTCAACTCAAGTATAAAATTTACATTTTTATCATTTATCATTTATTGAGCATTATTGCTGATCGGGCACATTTCATTTATCATGCTTTAACGAATATGTGATAATCTTACAAAATTAAGGCATTTATACAATTCACAGTACAACATTTAATTCAATCATAAAAATATATACAATTTAGTTACACAAACTTACCTCGACAAAGGTTCATGTTCAAACATATACTAATCTGATATTTTCCTCTTTTTCCCTCGTTCTAACTCTGAATTTGGTCTATCCGAATTTATACGAGTAAAGTTTACATCAATTTCACATATTTCATATTTATTTGGACTCAATTTACATTTTAGGAAAAATTACCATTTTACCCTTAACTTTTCCATAAATTCCATTTTCGTCCCTAGGCTCGGAAAATGAAACTTGTGCAAATTACTCCCTATTCCAAGCCTAACCAAAGCCCAATTACAAATTTTACAGCACATGTATTCATAAAATTTTATAATTTTTCCTCAAATTTTACAACTTTTCATTTTAGTCCCTAAATCATGTTTTCATCAAAAATCACTTTGTAAAAGTTGTTTATCTATCAATAATCTTTCATTTTCTACCATAAATTTTAAATTTCCAGCATATACATCCATGACCCATTTTCATACTTTGATAACTTTTCAAAATAATCCCCCAAATAGAGAGATTAAACTATCCTGATTCCAAAAATATCAAAATTACTAAAACTGGGACAAGGAAACTTACCCAATTTGGCCATGAAAGTCTCTTTTTTCACTCCTAGGGTTTCCATATTTATTTTGGGGAAGAAGATGATATAAAATAAGATGATATCTATTTTATCATCTTTTAATTAATTAAAATTTTCACTTTCCAACTTAGTCCCTAGCCTTTTTCTTATTTTCCTTGGATGAGTCACCAAGAAAAATCTACGTACTTTTCTTAATGGTCTAATTACCATATAAGGACCTTTAGTTTTGAATTCCATAGTTATTTGATAGATACTAGAATTCAACTTTCACATTTTATGCGATTTAGTCCTTCTCGTAATTGGGCGCCAAATCGATAAAATTTTGATGTCAAAATTTTCACATGTCATGTCTATTATATTACGGACCATATAATAAAATAAAAATAAATTTTATTTTTGACTCGGATTTGTGGTCTCGAAATCACTGTTCTGATTTCGCCGAAATTGGGCTGTTACAATACAGGTATGTACGTAGAACTTATGCCTAATGAGCTGAATATGTGAAGAATCTCTCAGTAAGGTTATGATTGTGCAAGATATGATATTAAGGTTTCTAATAATATCCATGTCAAGTTGGACTATGAGATTTTTAATGACATCTATGTTAATTCATTTCATGATAGTTGCATGATAAATGTGTGTTTATGATGCTTATTATTTGCATAGGAACTTACTAAGCTTTAAAGCTTACTCCCTTTTGTGTTTCCTTTGTCTCATAGTGTCACCAAGCCAGCTCAGGGATCGAAGACTATCAGAGATCCATTCACACTATCAAATTATCATTTTGGGTACTTATGATTACAATATTTTGAGTTACGACATGTATAGGGACTTGATCTTTTTGTTATGTGTCATAATTGATTTGGCCATATGTGTTGGCTTCAATAGTTAATAATTTATTTTGTAAATAGCCATTTGATATTTGATATTGGTTAATATTGGTTAAGTATATATACATATGATGATGTTTTCATGAATGTGGGAAATTGTATGGTTTGAGATGCTAAGTATGTGATGTTTGTATGTGATAATTGATAGCATGTAAATGGTATGTGTATGCCTTGTGTGTGGCTGATTGGGTTGAATGTATATGCTTGGATTGGTGCTATGTTTTGTTGTGTAGGTTGGTGCGTGGAAGGGTGGCAAAAAGGCTTGGTAAATAGCCTTATATTTGTCCACACGGGTAGACACACGGGCGTGTGTCTAGTCCGTGTGTGACACACGATCTGCCCCACGGGCATGTGTTTCATCCGTGTGTCCCCTGCACCTTAATTGTTGCAAAACAGAATGCTCAGTAATGAGCACACGGGTGTGTGTCTCAGCCGTGTGGACAGCACGGCCTCGAAAATGGGCGTGTGCCCTGGCTGTGTGAAGTCTGCACCTATTTTATGAAAAATTATGAAAATATAATCGATCACACAGCCTAAGCACACAGGCGTGTGACTTGGCCGTGTGACCTCAATTTGATGATGACGTCATAAACAGAAAGCTCCTTAATTTGCACACGGCCTGAAGCACGGGCATGTTTCGAACCCACACGGGCGTGTGACCCCTTTTTCATGAAAAATTTTCTAAGTTATCCAAAGTTCTTGGTTTAGTCCCGAACCATTTCGAATGCATGTTTTGAGCCTCATAGGCTCGTTTTAGGGACTATATGAATGTTTTTGAAAAGTTTTAAATTTGAGTGGAAATTCATTAAACACCCCAAACCCGGCCCACGAGCCTTGACCGGATTTGGTATGTTCCTCGATGTAAACCGGTTCGAATTTCTTTTGTTACTTAGGAAAAACTTGTGTTTTTTTGAAAGAAAGTTTGTTTTGGGTTGGGCTTGAGTTGAAAACGAGTTTATTTTATATTGAAAACCCATTTATTTCAGGTGACACAATATTTAGAGTTTATTTTAAATTAAATTGAATTAATCTTTAATAATTAAAATTTCGTAACATAGTAAATAAAACAGAAATAAAATAATTCCCTATGGCCTTATTACATCAAAATAATTCCCAAAAATAAATTAAAATGCTTAAATAGAATAAAAGTCCAAATAATAAAATTTTCCTTGCTGTGCATGGCCACCTTTAAGCTCCTGCCGACCCGGTCCATTACTGATCATCACCTGGAAGAAAATATTCCCCAACGGGGTGAGTCAAACAGACTCAATGTGTAACCAACACTATAACTTAACTATTCAGGCATACAATGTCATATCACAAACTTATTCATATAACAGATATAAAGTAATGATGCAAACCCGAACCCAAACCTAGATGCCATCCGCTACACATCACCCGTACCAACCTGCACACCGTGGGGACTAATAAGTCAACCCTCCATCTGCTACACACCATTGAAGACAGTCGCTGCAGTCGACGTGCTCATCGCCCTTATAAAATTCGTGGTCTTAGGTCACCACATTCAGATATCGTGGTCTTAGGTCACCACATTCAAATATCGTGGTCTTCGGCCACCATATTCAGATATCGTGGTCTTAGGTCACCACATTCACGTCCCCTTTTTAATAACCCGTATGCCCATATCATACATATCATGCACATCATGCCTTAATTAACATTCTTATCACTTTTCACATGTTAAAAATAACATATATTCATAATCCTAGTAGGAGTAGGAAACGTACCTGAGTACTTTTGTACCATAGCATGGTACCTTAGCCATATTCATATTCTTATAAACATGCATATATTAATTATTGCCATAAATGTATCAATAAATAGTGTGAGGTACACACCTGATTCGCTTAAGGTTTCCAATCCAAATCCCGAAAAGCTTGATCTAATGCCTTAGATCTTAAATCTCTACATTTAATCAATCATTTAATACTTAGTAAAGAGCCATTCGGCCATAAATCCAAATCCTAGTAGGATTAGTACACTAAAACTTACCTTACTGTCGAATTGACTATAGTCAAACCCCGAAACTTTGCAGAGTTCTCCCCTTGCAATCGGCTAGGCACTAAAATCACTTAACTAATTAGTTTCGGCTTTTAAATAATTAATGAACACATATATTTACCAAACATGGCCTTGGCCGAATGCTATAGACACTTACCTTGTGGATTTTAAATCCCGAAACTCACCGAATAACTAGGGAACATGTGGCCTATGGTGTACCTTTGGGAAAAGAACTTCTCCTTCCTTGCAGTCGACACTTAGTAAATCCCGAAAGATCTCTTCAAGGTTTCGGCAACAAGATACTAATGGGGTTAGTCCTAGATTTCGGCAAATCTTAAAGGAAAAGAGGATGAAACTGAATGAGATCTTACCCTTACTTTAGAGATCGGCAATCCTTGCTTGAACCTTTAGCAATATTCGGCTTTTAGGAGATTGAGAGAACAAGAATAAGAGAATAAGGTGTAGAAGGATTCGGCCAAAGAGAATCAAAAAGAAAAAGAGGATGATGAGCAGAGAGAATTCGGCAGAGTGAAGAAAGAGTGGAGAAATTTGCTAGAGAACTTCGGCAGTCTTTAAGGAAAAAGAAAATAATGCTGAATGGCCTCTCTTTTCCTTTTATAGCCGAATTTACTAGCTTAGAATCCCTTACTTGGCCACCACTCTTCTATTTTGATAGCTTTATCACTTTAATTATCACCTAAAACTTAATCCAATAATTATCTCTTATCTCTTAATAAAAATATCAATAAAAATCCATCATTTATCCATCTATTTGCCAAATTTTAACAACAATAAAACACCTCTCTATAGAGCCTTAACGCCGTCCACTTCTCTTGTTCCTGGCACCAAAATAAAATTCTTTTATTTGCTCCCCAAGTGACTCGAACCCAGGCCCAATTGCACCTGCTTGTGGCGTCAACTCCAGAGGCCCTAAGTGGCACCTCCAAGCCACTTAGACAAGCCCAATTGTATGTCATATTTCACCCATAAATTTTCTTAAGGCCACCCTGCTTTACTTCCCTCTCTTAACCTCAGAACTTAACTTTTCCTAAAACGTTTCCTTACATTTCCTTACATTTCCAAGTTTCCAAAAATGTTCGTTTGCCTCCTTTAAACTTAACATTTCTTACATTTCCAAGTTTCCAGAAATGTTCACTTTCCTCTTTTGAACTTAACATTTCTTACATTTCCAAGTTTCCAGAAATGTTCACTTTCCTCTTTTGAACTTAACATTTCTTACATTTCCAAGTTTCCAGAAATGTTCACTTTCCTCTTTTGAAACTTAACATTTCTAAATCATTTCCTTACATTTCCAGGACATTTCCCTACATTTCCAGGACAAGACATTTCCTTACATCTTAGGGTTCCTAAAACTCCTCAGAACACATCCAACACACCCACTGAGCCCACTATCTCATGAATTACGCACGAACGCATAACCCCTAATCTAGGATGTTACAGTTCTACCCTCCTTAAAAATAATTTCGTCCTCGAAATTACTTACTAACGATTAATCGTACATCTTAACTCCCCGCACTACGCTTATGCTGTGCACTCTAATCTTATAAAAATATCATACTTCCTATGCACAATCTTCAAGTCCATATGCAAGGCTTCGAACACTTTCACTACTCAGGGGTATTTTCGTAATTTGCCCTACAGGGGTATTTTCGTAAAAAAAAATTTCAAAATAAGGTTCCTTGTGGATTTTGTCAATAAGGGTATTTTGGTAATTTTTGAAATCCCGGGGGGTATTTCAGAAATTTTGAAATTACAAGGGTATTTCGGTAATTTTGGAACTCGGGGGTATTTTGGTAATAAACCAGGGTAAATTTGTAAATCTTACTAAATCAAGGGTATTTCAACATTTGCAAAACTTGAGGGTTCTTTTTTAGCATTTGTTTTCCAAGTCGGTGATGTTGCAAAAATTTTGGAAATCAGGGTCATTTTGGTAATTTTATAAGTTAGGGGCAATTTCGTAATTTTCCAAAATCAAAGTATTTTGATATTTTACAAATTAGGGTTTTTGGACTTGTTATAAAGTAATGAATTTTTTTTAATAAGAACTGTGGGTATTTTGAAAATTTCATAAACCAAGGGCATTTTTGTAATTTTACCATTAGGGGTATTTTAGTAAATCAAGAAATATTTCAGAAAAATTTTATGGGATAGCTTGTATAAATCAAAAGGGTAATTTAGTCATTTTAGAACTAGGGTTTCCATAAAAATACGGCTAGTTCCCTTTCGGGTTTTAGTTAGGGGTTTAGCCTATGAGTAAGTCCTCTTGGTTAGGGTGAACCGAAGCTACGCACCAGGTAGGATTCGAGTGGAGAGGAGGTGAGTCACGCGGACTGCTTAAATACAAAGCTCCCACCGAATACCAATCCTAGACATGCGCACAATGGTTGCCACACCCTAACTCGGCGACTTAGACACAGGTTTGTTTAATTAAGCAATTAAGTCTTATGTATTTGTTGGGGTACACTAGTCCTAGGGTTCAAGTACTTATCATGCTATTCTACGTTCCATTCCATTTCTACCCTTCTCCAATTCTTACTATAATTCACACAAAGGATACGGGTACTTACCTGGTGGACTTCGGGTCGGAGACTTAGGTGCCATGCTAGAAAACCTGATTTTCACAAAATTTTTCATAAAAATTTCTTTTGGGGCTTACTTTTGAAAACGTTTTGGGCCTTAAACCCAAGGCTGAGAGTTTAAAACTGGGCTCTGATATCAAATTGAAACACCCCAAACCCGGCCCACGAGCCTTGACCGGATCTGGTATGTTCCTCGATCTAAACCGGTTCGAATTTCTTTTGTTACTTAGGAAAAACTTGTGTGTTTTGAAAGAAAGTTTGTTTTGGGTTAGGCTTGAGTTGAAAACGAGTTTATTTTATATTGAAAACCCATTTATTTCAGGTGACACAATATTTAGAGTTTATTTTAAATTAAATTGAATTAATCTTTAATAATTAAAATTTCGTAACATAGTAAATAAAACAGAAATAAAATAATTCCCTATGGCCTTATTACATCAAAATAATTCCCAAAAATAAATTAAAATGCTTAAATAGAATAAAAGTCCAAATAATAAAATTTTCCTTGCTGTGCATGGCCACCTTTAAGCTCCTGCCGACCCGGTCCATTACTGATCATCACCTGGAAGAAAATATTCCCCAACGGGGTGAGTCAAACAGACTCAATGTGTAACCAACGCTATAACTTAACTATTCAGGCATACAATGTCATATCACAAACTTATTCATATAACAGATATAAAGTAATGATGCAAACCCGAACCCAAACCTAGATGCCATCCGCTACACATCACCCGTACCAA
The DNA here is from genome assembly GCA_005393395.2 of Gossypium australe. Lineage (NCBI taxonomy): Eukaryota > Viridiplantae > Streptophyta > Magnoliopsida > Malvales > Malvaceae > Gossypium > Gossypium australe. Next base: position 92,592,383 of record CM016624.1, read on the forward strand.
CCTGCACACCGTGGGGACTAATAAGTCAACTCTCCATCCGCTACACACCATCGAAGGCAGTCGCTGCAGTCGACGTGCTCATCGCCCTTATAAAATTCGTGGTCTTAGGTCACCACATTCAGATATCATGGTCTTAGGTCACCACATTCAAATATCGTGGTCTTAGGTCACCACATTCAGATATCGTGGTCTTAGGTCACCACATTCACTTCCCCTTTTTAATAACCCGTATGCCCATATCATACATATCATGCACATCATGCCTTAATTCACATTCTTATCACTTTTCACTTGTTAAAAATAACATATATTCATAATCCTAGTAGGAGTAGGAAACGTACCTGAGTACTTTTGTACCATAGCATGGTACCTTAGCCATATTCATATTCTTATAAACATGCATATATTAATTATTGCCATAAATGTATCAAGAAATAGTGTGAGGTTCACACCTGATTCGCTTAAGGTTTCCAATCCAAATCCAAAAAAGCTTGATCTAATGCCTTAGATCTTAAATCTCTACATTTAATCAATCATTTAATACTTAGTAAAGAGCCATTCGGCCATAAATCCAAATCCTAGTAGGATTAGTACACAAAAACTTACCTTGCTGTCGAATTGACTATAGTCAAATCCCGAAACTTTGCAGAGTTCTCCCCTTGCAATCGGCTAGGCACTAAAATCACTTAACTAATTCGGCTTTTAAATAATTAATGAACACATATATTTACCAAACATGGCCTTGGCCGAATGCTATAGACACTTACCTTGTGGATTTTAAATCCCGAAACTCACCGAATAACTAGGGAACATGTGGCCTATGGTGTACCTTTGGGAAAAGAACTTCTCCTTCCTTGCAGTCGACACTTAGTAAATCCCGAAAGATATCTTCAAGGTTTCGGCAAAAAGATACTAATGGGGTTAGTCCTAGATTTCGGCAAATCTTAAAGGAAAAGAGGATGAAACTGAATGAGATCTTACCCTTACTTTAGAGATCGGCAATCCTTGCTTGAACCTTTAGCAATATTCGGCTTTTAGGAGATTGAGAGAACAAGAATAAGAGAATAAGGTGTAGAAGGATTCAGCCAAAGAGAATCAAAAAGAAAAAGAGGATGATGAGCAGAGAGAATTCGGCAGAGAGAAGAAAGAGTGGAGAAATTTGCTAGAGAATTTCGGTAGAGTCTTCAAGGAAAAAGAAAATAATGCTGAATGGCCTCTCTTTTCCTTTTATAGCCGAATTTACTAGCTTAAAATCCCTTACTTGGCCACCACTCTTCTATTTTGATAGCTTTATCACTTTAATTATCACCTAAAACTTAATCCAATAATTATCTCTTATCTCTTAATAAAAATATCAATAAAAATCCATCATTTATCCATCTATTTGCCGAATTTTAACAACAATAAAACACCTCCCTATAGAGCCTTTATGCCGTCCACTTCTCTTGTTCCTGGCACCAAAATAAAATTCTTTTATTTGCTCCCCAAGTGACTCGAACCCAGGCCCAATTGCACCTGCTTGTGGCGTCAACTCCAGAGGCCCTAAGTGGCACCTCCAAGCCACCTAGACAAGCCCAATTGTATGTCATATTTCACCCATAAATTTTCTTAAGGCCACCCTGCTTTACTTCCCTCTCTTAACCTCAGAACTTAACTTTTCCTAAAACGTTTCCTTACATTTCCTTACATTTCCAAGTTTCCAAAAATGTTCGTTTGCCTCCTTTAAACTTAACATTTCTTACATTTCCAAGTTTCCAAAAATGTTCACTTTCCTCTTTTGAACTTAACATTTCTTACATTTCCAAGTTTCCAGAAATGTTCACTTTCCTCTTTTGAACTTAACATTTCTTACATTTCCAAGTTTCCAGAAATGTTCACTTTCCTCTTTTGAAACTTAACATTTCTAAATCATTTCCTTACATTTCCAGGACATTTCCCTACATTTCCAGGACAAGACATTTCCTTACATCTTAGGGTTCCTAAAACTCCTCAGAACACATCCAACACACCCACTAAGCCCACTATCTCATGAATTACGCACGAACGCATAACCCCTAATCTAGGATGTTACAATTCATGTCTCGGTCTTGAATGTTTGCTTGTGAATAAGTTTGGTAATGCCTAGTACCCTATCCCAGTGTCAGATAAGTGTAAGGGGTGTTATGAGACCTATATTTCCAAATCTTATCAACTAGTGGCGTATTCAGTCGTAGAAGTTTCACACCTTGAAGAGCTACGGGAACCGGTTGGGGATTATGTGGGGGTGGAGGTTGTTAAGAAGCCGGATTTTTCCGAACAAACTCCGTGAACCACTCCTTCATCATTTGGAAGAAGGCTTCATTAGCTTCTCCTCCCTGGCTACCCGATACGGGTCTCGACTCTGATTGCGCTACTCCGTGAACGGAGGCAGGCACATTACTTTCAACATCATCAGCTACAGCTCGATTGTGATCCATTTACTAGATGAAAACACAATTTAATTTGTCAGGAGATATCACACTATCACAGGTTATATATGGCATGTATAGCTAGACTCTCACATAAACTACGTTAGTCCTAGAATCGACTAAACCATAGCTCTAATACCAATAAATGTAACACCCCTCACTCGTATTCAACGCCGAAATAGGGTTACGAAGCATTACCAAACTTATAAAATATTTAAACAATAAGTTCACATACATTTTTAATTTCAAATAATTATCATTCAACAACATGCATATCATCCTTAATTAGCCTACGAAGCCTAAAACATGCATTCGGGGTGGTTCAGGACTAAACCGATAACTCAAGAATTTTTTAAAATTCAGGGGACACACGCCAGTGTGGTCCGGCCGCGTGTCTCACACGGCCAAAGACACACCTATGTCACACACCATATGGACATTCGAAATGGGATCACATAGCTGTATCTTAGCCCGTGTCCAACCCGGTGTAACTCTCTGACTTGGGCCACACGGCCAACACACACGCTCGTGTGGCTAACCCGTGTGCCCTAAAAATGGCCACATACGCCCATGTGCCAGGCTGTGTACTAGGTCATGCCAAACCTGTAGGGTATACTGACTTATACCACACGGCCAAGTCACACGCCCGTGTGCTGGGCCGTGTGGAGCATACTGACTTGATTTTTGATTCCACCCCAGGGGACACATGGCCGTGTCATGTGACCATGTGTCACACACAGCTAAGACACACGCCCGTGTCTCTGCCTGTATGGAAAAAAATAGGCTATTTACCAAGCTAATTTGTCACCCAAACTTGCACACACCTAAACCAACCCATTTGGCACCAAAACATAGCATATATAAGCATTCATTTAACTCAACCAAGAATAAATCATACCATTTCAATACCAACAACAAGTCTCACATGTAACACAATATACTACTTCATTTTATACCAAATTCACATTCCCAATTTAACTAAATGGACACTTTCAAACATGAATCAATTTACCTAAACCCACAAGCATACTAATTCTCAATTCATCAACTATTTGACATCCACAATACCTATTATCAACAAGCATCACATATCCACCATTTAACACATAACCAAAGCCATATGCAACTATGTATACACAACCAAACCAACCAAATTAAGGTAACTCTCATGGCTATATGCAAAACCAAAATTTAGACATTTACAAGCCAATTAAAATGGCTAAATACACTATTAAATCATAACCAAAATGACCATGATCCTATACATCCATATACTCAAAATACTTAAGATCAAAAGTACCAAAGTGATAGTAGGATAGTGTGATGAAGTCTCCAATGATCCCTGAATCCAAGCTAGCTTGATTTCACTATAAAACACGAAAAAATAAACGATGTAAGCTATAAATCTTAGTAAGCTTGTATGAAAATAAAAAGCAAAACTCACCATTTAGTTACCATATAAAATATGCATATATCATACTACAAAGTATACATAACCACAATGTTAACATATATGCAATCATCTATTTAACCATGAACTCAATTCATTCATATGTTCAATGCATATTCAGTTTTCGTACATACCTGTATTGATACATATCTATTTCTCACCATTACATATATTTGATATACCCGTTGAACCATTTAGAATAATACAGAATACTCGGGAATCTCCCACCCTATGTTCCAATATATATAGCTGAAGCTATCTCAATAAAATCTTGCACTGAAGTGCCAATACATAGCTGAAACTATCTCAATATCATATCTCAATAATGCTCACTCTCGAGTTATCAACACGTCTACTCACACAAGCTGACGGTCATGACATAGCTACACGGTGCTGCTCACACTAGCTGATTAGGATCTGCAACACATGCTGGATAACTCAGCCACTGGTAGGACGTACGGACCAGCACCCAAAACAATAATAACCCCTAATGACATGTCATTCATATCCTAATCTATTCCTAAGGTTCAATCAGGATTGTACATTTGCAAATTGCCGTCGAACATGTCCGTAGAGTTGTATTCACAGTTTATGCAATATCAAAGCATATAAAATATAATTATAACAAAGCTTATTACATACGAACTTACCTCGAATGCAAAAACGGCGAATTAAGTGATTAATTTGAAACTTTGTTCTTTCCCCAATCTAAATCTGTACTTCACCTTTCTTGATCTCAATATAATCAAAATTAACTTATTTAATAATCTCACTATTCAATTTAGCCCAAATTATACATTGAGGTAATTTTACACATTTGCCCTTAATATTTCACATTTTTACAATTTAGTCATTATTTCATAAAATCACAAATCCGTGCAATTCAACCAAAACCCATGCTAACTGAATTTCAATTAAGTGCCTAGTAGTTCATAGTTTTCATTTATTTCACAATTTAACCACAAAAATTACACATTTTACAATTTAATCCCTAATTGGACATTTCACTAAAAATCACTTAACAAACGTTGTTTATTTAACAACAAAGATGCATTTTCTACCATCAAACATTTAAACACACATAGATTCATCAACTGTAACACCCCCAAACCCGGCCCACAAGTCCTGACCGGATCTGGTATGTCACTGCGGAAAAACGTTCGAAAAATCTTTAAGTTTAGGAGAAAACTTGAAAATTCCGTTAACTTTTGAAAATGTGTGTCCATTAAAAATTATTTAATAAACTAAGCTTGATATAAAATATGTGAATTAAAACTTTATTATAATTTATTATAATATAAATCCTTTGTAAAACATATTACTAAATACTATATAACCTTTATCAACTATAAATAGAGTACTTTAATCAAAAGTGGCCCTTATTACAAAATAATTAATCCAAGTACTTCAAATTAAAATGCATAAAGAAAATATTTAAAACGTCTCCTTCTGCATGGGCCACCTTGCAGCCTCTCCGACCCGGTCCGATCAACAAGTCACCTGCGATGTTGGATAAATAATTGGGTGAGTCATACAGACTCAGTGTGTAATTAAAACCACTGATATCCACCCACATGCTAGCCACAAATCAACCCAATTATCAAATGCAACATATAAATATAATCATTTAAACATTACCACAATCTGGGCTTGGCCCACATTCAATCCGCATTCAAGTACTAGGCTAGGCCCTTTTCTCATTAATTCACTGATTACTGGGCTTGGCCCATTTCCACGTATGTTCTCATAACATACCAATCTACATGTCATATTGGGCTTGGCCCATTTCCATAGCATTTCATAACGGAACAATGCAATATGAAACCCAACCCAATCCTAAGGTCCATCCGCTACACACCCCCTTATCCAGCCTACCACACACCAGGGGACTTTCGAGTCACCCTCTCCTTTTCCCTCCAAAAAGGCAACCAATGCCATCCACGATGGGGCACATAGCAACCCATCAAGCCACGATATGGCATAAAGCCGATATCAATCAAGGTAACCACGCGAACTAAATCGCAAAGATCCACAACGCGACCTCAGTCAGCGCCAATCCACGATGTAGCACAAAGCTGACATCAACCACGTACTCGAAGTACACCCATACCTTCTTTCAAAAACCCACCCATGCACATGTAACATAATATGATGCTGAGATGATGCATGTACATGATATTCACAAATATAGGCATGCTCACATAGTTAAAATCAATTATCACATATTAGCCAATTTGCTACTAACCTGGTCGTCATCATACCCTTTAGGGTATCCATTACACATATGGCACTGCACTCATTAGTAAACATATAGCACAACAGAGATCATACAAATCCCGGAAACAATGGTCTAACTACACACCTTATAACCTGAAGCTCTAAACCCTCGATCCCGACGCTATCGTTTAGCGAGACTACCGTTATCTGCCTATCGTTTTCTGCTGCACGCCCACACCCCGGTGGCCAATCACGAACCGCCGAGACAACTCTTTTCTTAAACTTCGGGATGGGGACTTTCCCTTTTCCTTCCAGACTGGTATTGGCCTCCATCAAAAGTCACTTAATCAGAACCATACGATTAATCAACAAGTCATAATCTACTTATTAACGAGTCTAAGTCACTTACTAATCATCCTTACCGAAATAAATTGAGATCCCGAAGGCTTTCCTTTGTTTCTGTCGATTGCCCCTTTTCTTTCCTGAATCTCGAAACACCAATGGAATTGCCGAAAATCCCTTGATGAGTTCAAACAATTCGAGACTTTCCTTTAGACTCTTTGGCGCTGGCCACAAGCTTTAGATGTCGACAACACCTCACTTCACAGATTCAGCTTCAATCTTGGCGAAAAAGAGAGAAGGTAGAGAGGCTGAAGGTTTCGACTAGGCTTCTAAAACAAGATGGAATATTCGGCTAAAGAACGAAAGAAATAGAAGTAGAAAAAATATAAGGTTTAGGGGGTTCAAGTGGACATTCGGCTATTAGCAAAAATTAGGAGACACAACTACTACTTTTTGATCAAGAAACTAAAAGAATAATTTCGGCACTAGCAATTAAAAGGAGAAAAAAATATGAAAAAGGGTGTTCCCCTATGTATAAAATTCGGCCACTAACCCGAATGAAGAACTCAAGATTCGACCATCTCATACTAATTCAAACTAATTGAATTAGTTCAATTCAAAAACAATTTGAATTGTTCCACTATTATCCCACTCATCCAAGTAAAAAATAAATAATAATTATCATCAATAAAATAATAATCCCATAATTATTTAGAATAAAAACTAAACACATGTTTATCACCTCCTACCAGCCGAATTCAAAAGTGATTAAACAACCTTAGTTTAATCCTTATCCAATGAAGCTCCATGTGCCGTCCCACCTTCAATTTGCTGCCCAAAAAGAAATAAAAAAAAACTCCAATTGCACAGCCTTGGGTTCGAACCTGGGACACCATACTGCTGCTGACCTTTCCACCAACGCCCAGGCCACTCGGCCTCATTGAATTTCATGCTAAAAACCCCCAACAATTATTTTTAAATCCTTCCTACGCCAGCCCATAACCGGACAACAAAAATAAAACTCCAAAATGCCGCTCCAGGCCCTCGAAACCACGACCTCTCTCCCCTCCAGTGCCTAGGTGGCGCATGACTGCCACTTTGCCACTGGACTTCCATGTCCATCAATCCTGCCATTTTATTTTTAAGGCCTACTTAGCCCAGTCCCTTGACGTAAAAATAAAACAAAATTGCTGCCCCAGCAACTTGAACCCTTGCTCCCTTAGGCGTCACCTTCCAAAGCCCCCAAGCAGCGCCTCCACGCCACTTTGCCAATGCTTTTCTTGCGTCCTAAACTCCACAATTTTATTTTTAAGGCCTTCCTGCCCAGTCTCCTTTTTTTTACGCTAAAAATCTAAAATTTTCCAAAGTCTTCCCCTTTTAGCCGAGCATTCTCAAAACCTCTAAAACACCTCCAAACACACCCAAAAACCTACCAGCACCTGAACTATACTCAAATTGCATAGCCCCTAAACCAGGGTGTTACAATTCTACCCTCCTTAAAATAATTTCGTCCTCGAAATTACTTTACTAACGAACGTCCTATCTTACCACCTTTCGCTTATGCTGCGCACTCTGATCTTACTAAGACTATTATACCTTCCCAACACAGTCTCTAAGTTCGCACTCAAAATTCCAAACACCTCTCTTAGCAACACAGAAAAGGCTAATTCACAAGCAAGCAAAGCAATCAAAGCATATACCAAAGCAAAGGAGCTTACCTGCTATCACATCCTTGGTTGACTCTGACTAGAACCATTCCTTCCTTGGCTTGAACCACGACCCCTCGTCGCTCGAGGACAATTCTTAACCAGATGTGCCTTAGATCCACACCGAAAGCATTCTTTACTATTTCCCCAACACTCTCCTATGTGAGGTCTTCCACATCGAGCACAAGAACGATTCCGATCCACTGGTACAAGTGCACGTACAGGGTTCTCGGTCCTTGGTCTTTTCTGAACATCTCCAAACGATGCTGACGGCTCAACTCTTCTCTTAATCTCGTTCCTATACTTCTCTCGGTTTTCTCTTATAGTCTTTTTAACCTCTTCAGCGATCTGAGCTTTCTCTACCAGAATAGCGAAGTCCCTTTCTCTTTGCGGAGCTATCAACTCCCGCAACTCATCTCGCAGCCCATCTTCGAATCGAACACTCCTTTCATAATCAGTAGCCACGATCCCCTTGGCGTACTGACTTAACCGCACAAATTCCGCTTCGTACTCAGCTATCGACTTACTTCCTTGTACTAGATTTAGAAACGCTTTCCTTTGCGAGTCCAAATAACTGGCTCCTACGTACTTTCCTTCAAACTTAGCCTTAAAGTAATCCCAATCCAGTCGATCTGCCGGTACACCTTGTTTGACAGTGAGCCACCAACGATAAGCTTCGTCACGAAGTAGCGAAACAGCACCTTTCAGCTTTTCCTCTGGGGTACAGTCCAAGTCGTCCATAATTCTTTCGACTGCTTCTAGCCAATATTCTGCTACATTCGGAGCCACTCCCGATACTCCTCTAAAAGCTTCAGCCCCGTTCGACCTGAGTCTCTCGGATACTGACTTCCGAGCTCCGTTTCCCATACCAGCTCTTGCCACTTGCTGTAGCACGCGTAACATAGCTTGTGACATTGCGTCTTCCCCTCCTGCCTGATCTTGATCTTCCGCGCCTACGACTGGCGGCGGCACTTCATTTCCTGACCCATGGTCAGACCCTACGGGTTCCGAAGCTGCCATCCTACCTCTACCGCGTCCCCTAGAACTCATCTCTATCGTCGCGATTTAATCTGATTAGAGAGTTTTATGCATTAGAAATTTTGTTCCACTATTTAATCGCGAGCAAATTTTATGCATGAAAGATTTTAGAAGTAGTTCTTTCGATCACACAAGGGTTCAGTTCGAGTTTACTACTCTAATTCAGAGAATCACTTTCACATTCATCAATAGAGACACCTTCATTTCTCAATGAAGACACATTCATTCCTCCGTAGAGGCACATTCAGTGGTATCTACCACACACATTCACTTATTCGGACATTTCTGCCCGTTTCTACCCCAGGGGTATTTTCGTCATTTTCCTACGGGGACATTTTCGTAATAAACCAGAGAAATTTTAAAACTTTAATAAACCAGGACATTTTGAAATTTCCACAACTGGAGGGTATTTCTGAAAATTTGCCAAATTAGAGATACAGCAGAATTTTGGAAACCAGGGGTATTTTGGTAATTTTGTCAATCAGGGTAATTCTGTAAATTTCCAAAGTCAGGGTATTATTTTGAAGTACAGAAAATTGGATACTTTTGCAAAGTAAGAAAATTTTATTAAACTTGGGGTTAAACCAGAAATTTTAAAAGTCAGGGGCATTTTAGTAATTTTCAACATAGGGGTATTTTCGTAAATTTCGCAAATCGTAGTATCTCGATATTTTGAAAACTAAAGATTTTGGTATTTTACATAGTAAAAATTATTTTAACAAAAGTTGAGGGTAGTGCGGTAATTTTTCAACACGGGTATTTTTGTAATTTTGCCGCTAGGGGCATTTTGGTAATTTTGGTAAATTGAGAAATCGTTTTTCAAAATCAGATTTAGGGTTTACAAATAAAAGGGTAAGTTTGAATTTTTTTTTTTAAAATAAAGGTTTTAAAACAGTAAGGCTAATCCCATTCGGGTTTTAATAGTTGGTTTAGCCTATGACTGAGTCCTCCTGGTTAGGGCGAACCGAAGCTACGCACCAGGTAGGAATTCCGCGAAGAGGAGGAGAGTCATGAGGACTGCTTAAGTACCAAGCTCTTCCGGGTCCAACCCTTGACATGCGCACAGGGGTTACCACACCCTAACTCGGCGACTTAGTCGTAGGTTTGTTTAGTAGCCTTAAGTTTTATGCATATGTTTGAGTAGACTAGTCCTAGGGTTCAATAGATCCTAGTTCACTAATCTACGAGCCCAACTAAGCCCATAACAGTTCATATAAGAAGCTACTTCACAAGTCTGAAGTACTTAGGTACAGGTGCCATGCCAGAATAACCTGAAAATATTTCATAAAAACCCATATTTTTGAAAAGCCCATTTGAAAACGTTTTTGGGCCCCAAAACCCTGAAAGCCGAGTTTTGAACCTGGCTCTGATACCAAACTGTAACACCCCCAAACCCGGCCCACAAGTCTTGACCGGATCTGGTATGTCACTGCGGAAAAACGTTCGAAAAATCTTTAACTTTAGGAGAAAACTTGAAAATTCCGTTAACTTTTGAAAATGTGTGTCCATTAAAAATTATTTAATAAACTAAGCTTGATATAAAATATGTGAATTAAAACTTTATTATAATTTATTATAATATAAATCCTTTGTAAAACATATTACTAAATACTATATAACCTTTATCAACTATAAATAGAGTACTTTAATCAAAAGTGGCCCTTATTACAAAATAATTAATCCAAGTACTTCAAATTAAAATGCATAAAGAAAATATTTAAAACGTCTCCTTCTGCATGGGCCACCTTGCAGCCTCTCCGACCCGGTCCGATCAACAAGTCACCTGCGATGTTGGATAAATAATTGGGTGAGTCATACAGACTCAGTGTGTAATTAAAACCACTGATATCCACCCACATGCTAGCCACAAATCAACCCAATTATCAAATGCAACATATAAATATAATCATTTAAACATTACCACAATCTGGGCTTGGCCCACATTCAATCCGCATTCAAGTACTAGGTTAGGCCCTTTTCTCATTAATTCACTGATTACTGGGCTTGGCCCATTTCCACGTATGTTCTCATAACATACCAATCCACATGTCATATTGGGCTTGGCCCATTTCCATAGCATTTCATAACGGAACAATGCAACATGAAACCCAACCCAATCCTAAGGTCCATCCGCTACACACCCCCTTATCCAGCCTACCACACACCAGGGGACTTTCGAGTCACCCTCTCCTTTTCCCTCCAAAAAGGCAACCAATGCCATCCACGATGGGGCACATAGCAACCCATCAAGCCACGATATGGCATAAAGCCGATATCAATCAAGGTAACCACGCGAACTATATCGCAAAGATCCACAACGCGACCTTAGTTAGCGCCAATCCACGATGTAGCAAAAAGCTGACATCAACCACGTACTCGAAGTACACCCGTACCTTCTTTCAAAAACCCACCCATGCACATGTAACATAATATGATGCTGAGATGATGCATGTACATGATATTCACAAATATAGGCATGCTCACATAGTTAAAATCAATTATCACATATTAGCCAATTTGCTACTAACCTGGTCGTCATCATACCCCTTTAGGGTATCCATTACACATATGGCACTGCACTCATTAGTAAACATATAGCACAACAGAGATCATACAAATCCCGGAAACAATGGTCTAACTACACACCTTATAAACTGAAGCTCTAAACCCTCGATCCCGACGCTATCGTTTAGCGAGACTACCGTTATCTGCCTATCGTTTTCTGCTGCACGCCCACACCCTGGTGGCGAATCACGAACCGCCGAGACAGCTCTTTTCTTAAACTTCGGGATGGGGACTTTCCCTTTTCCTTCCAGACTGGTATTGGCCTCCATCGAAAGTCACTTAATCAGAACCATACGATTAATCAAAAAGTCATAATCTACTTATTAACGAGTCTAAGTCACTTACTAATCATCCTCACCGAAATAAATTGAGATCCCGAAGGCTTTCCTTTGTTTCTGTCGATTGCCCCTTTTCTTTCCTGAATCTCGAAACACCAATGGAATTGCCGAAAATCCCTTGATGAGTTCAAACAATTCGAGACTTTCCTTTAGACTCCTTGGCGCTGGCCACAAGCTTTAGATGTCGACAACACCTCACTTCACAGATTCGGCTTCAATCTTGGCGAAAAAGAGAGAAGGTAGAGAGGCTGAAGGTTTCGGCTAGGCTTCTAAAACAAGATGGAATATTCGGCTAAAGAACGAAAGAAATAGAAGTAGACAAAATATAAGGTTTAGGGGGTTCAAGTGGACATTCGGCTATTAGCAAAAATTAGGAGACACAACTACTACTTTTTGATCAAGAAACTAAAAGAATAATTTCGGCACTAGCAATTAAAAGGAGAAAAAAATATGAAAAAGGGTGTTCCCCTATTTATAAAATTCGGCCACTAACCCGAATGAAGAACCCAAGATTCGGCCATCTCATACTAATTCAAACTAATTGAATTAGTTCAATTCAAAAACAATTTGAATTGTTCCACTATTATCCCACTTATCCAAGTAAAAAATAAATAATAATTATCATCAATAAAATAATAATCCCATAATTATTTAGAATAAAAACTAAACACATGTTTATCACCTCCTACCAGCCGAATTCAAAAGTGATTAAACAACCTTAGTTTAATCCTTATCCAATGAAGCTCCATGTGCCGTCCCACCTTCAATTTGCTGCCCAAAAAGAAATAAAAAAAACTCCAATTGCACAGCCTTGGGTTCGAACCTGGGACACCATGCTGCTGCTGACCTTTCCCCAACGCCCAGGCCACTCGGCCTCATTGAATTTCATGCTAAAAACCCCCAACAATTATTTTTAAATCCTTCCTACGCCAGCCCATAACCGGACAACAAAAATAAAACTCCAAAATGCCGCTCCAGGCCCTCGAAACCACGACCTCTCTCCCCTCCAGCGCCTAAGTGGCGCATGAGTGCCACTTTGCCACTGGACTTCCATGTCCATCAATCCTGCCCTTTTATTTTTAAGGCCTACTTGGCCCAGTCCCTTGGCGCAAAAATAAAACAAAATTGCTGCCCCAGCAACTTGAACCCTTGCTCCCTTAGGCGTCACCTTCCAAAGCCCCCAAGCAGCGCCTCCACGCCACTTTGCCAATGCCTTTCTTGCGTCCTAAACTCCACAATTTTATTTTTAAGGCCTTCCTGCCCAGTCTCCTTTTTTTTACACTAAAAATCTAAAATTTTCCAAAGTCTTCCCCTTTTAGCCGAGCATTCTTGTAACACCCCAAACCCGGACAAGACACCACGTCCGAATCTGGGATGCTACGGGGAAAACGGTTTTGAGAGGTTAGATTTCCCGTTTAAAAGCTGAGTGAAAACACAGTGTATTTGAAGCAAATTTGAGTTGACTTGTTTGAAAAACGGTTGGTGTATTTGAAACCCGGAGATTTTGAAAACTTAACCAAAATGTGTAGTTAAAACGAGTTTAAACCTTATAAAACCTCAATAGTTTATTAGTGTTACTTAAAACATTTTTAGACTTAGGAGAAATACAAGTTTGAATTGAGAACCATTTGTATTTGTTTATCACAAAGACTTAGTATGATACCCGATGGTATAGTTTAAAAACACATTGCGTTATGATTTTGAAATCATTATCTTTCCAAGTTTTAGTAAAATTCATACCAACTTATTTTGTTAAGGCATATTAGAATTTAATTAAAACATAAACATCATAAAACATAAATCAAAGGCCTTTTACAAAACCAAATTAAAACCCAAATAAAAGTAAATAAGCTAAAGTACCCAAATGCAATAGTCTGAGCAAAACTTTTATTAAAGCATGGCATGTGCACCCCGAGTCCATCCCGGCTCCATGTCCGCGTCTACGAGTCACCTGAAATGTTAAAGGAGAGGGTGAGTCGAATGACTCAGTGTACAAATCCCGCTCCCGAGAAAACAACATGCTAACACACATCATACATAGCAACATAATTAATGCAACCCGATCCTAACCATCCATATCGCCTTTTCTACCCCGTGTGGTACCAAACCACTGGTGGTGCCAAACCACTGGTGACATATAGTCACAATGTGTTACCCAAACACTGGTGTCCCAAAGACACAATATCCGTCAATGTGGTGCCAAACCACTGGTGTCCCAAAGACACTTTGTGCTACCAAAGCACTGGTGACCGAAGTCACAAATCCAATGATGGGGCCAACCCATCGTGTGATACCCAATCACTAGCAGACGATCCCATATCTCATGTGGGGCCAACCCACGGTGGTATCAAACCACAGGGACAAGTCGCAATGAGGTGCCAAACCTCTGGTGTCCCAAAGACACAATGTGCTACCAAAGCACTGGTGACCGTAGTCACAAATCTGGTGATGGGGCCAACCCATCGTGTGATACCAAATCACTGGCGTCAATCCCGTATCTCACAAGTGGGACCAACCCACGGTGGTGTTAACCACAGAGACGAGACGCTGAGGTACCAAACCTCTGGAGGTGCCAAACCTCTGGTGACCCAAAGTCACAAAGTGTGTTACCAAAACACTGGTGCTCGTCAGCACAAAATATCACTGCTCCCTCCACTCGTATCACCCATCAACATACCACACTCATGTAATCATGCATATCATATAATCATGTATACCATGCTAATATGTCTAATCTCATTTCCCATGTCACATATATCCACAGCCATGGTATCATATAGATCATCAGTAAACTCATAATAATAATACTGACTTACCCGAGTCCAGAATCATACCCATTAGGGTATCATATCAATCATCACTGTTTCATTAATCATCACACAGGTTATCAATCATATTACTAAACAGAAGTGTGTTAGTTTACACACCTGGTAAATACGAGTCTAGAATCCCAACGAAAACGATCTAAGTCCCTCGATTAACAAGCTCCTAAACAATCGGCCAACATAGGGGTTAGGCATTCATAGCATTCGGCCAACACCATTTAGACCAAAAGAGTTTGTCGAATCACCCTTACCTTTCACCTGATTTGGTTTCCTACCAAATCCCGAGCCAAAAAGTGGTTCCCTTAGACAATCGGCCACCACCTACATATAAGAACCCTTAATCCTTAATAGCTTGGCTAAACTAAATAAAAGAATCAACCAATAGTACTGACCCTCACCAATACTTACCCCACTTGGCTAATCAGAGAACGAAGGCTCCACCTGATCGTATCCAAAATCCAAATGGCCTATAATGAAGAGATTAGAACCCTTTCAAAAATGACCATATTCGGCCCTTAATCAACCAACATCGACAAAGTATGAGGGAGAAGGAAGATGACCATTCGGCCAATCACTTACCAGAATCCAAACGATTGAAACAAGGCCCCTAAATACCCCACTGATATTCGGCCAAGACTTGCCCAAAAGAAGAACAACAGATTCGGCCAAGAGAGACTACTAGGAGAAGGGAAATATTCAGCTAAGTTGAAAACACTAAAAAGAAGAAATCAACACTAGGGTTCCACACCTCTGTTTTCGGTTTTGAGGGAAAAACAATGTGAAATGGGAGCAGAGTTTCGGCAATCCTGAACAAGAAAAGAAAGGAAGAATTTGAGATGCAAGTGGTTGTGGTTTCGGCACCAAGAAATGAGGAGAACTATCACGGTTTCAAGAAGAAAAAAGGAAATTTTGAGTAAAGAAGAAACTAGTTTCGGCTTACCTACATGAAAGGAAAAGAGAGAGAAATGGGAAGGGATATTCGGCTACCAGGATGTTTGAGAAAACAACACAGAGGAAATTCGGCAAGACTGCTTGCACTTTTCGGTTCAAGAAGAAAGTGTGAAGAAACTTTGTTGAAGAAAATCGGCTTTCAAAAGACTAGAAGAGAACTTTCTCTCTTTTACCAAATGTGACCGAAAACAACCAAAAAGAGTGCCAAAATGCCAAAATGCATTTCGGCTACCAACTCACCCCACTATGCCGTCCATTTCCCCCCTCCAACTCCCCCAAATTTCGGCCAAATCCCCAAACACACTCACCACCACCCATTTCAAATGAGTGGACCAAGTCACACTCCCCTTTTTCCTCTCTTCCCACCACCTCATCACTTGACCAAGTCCAAAGTGGAGTTTGAACTTCATCCAACTCCTCCCTCCTATGCCGTCCAAAATGAGTGACAAAAAGGGAACTCTGCAGCTCGAACACTAGACCTCTGCTCCTTGAAGTTGACGCCACACCAAGCTCCTCCCTTGCCACTCTGCCAACTCTTCACTTGTGCAATAAAACACCAAAGAAAACCTATATACCCTAGCTCCAACAGCTCCCCTGACTTAACACCCAAAAACCAAAATTTTCCCATTCACTCAGGCATACACCTAGGCTACAATTAAGCCCCTAAAACACCGAAATAGCAACACAGCACACTAAACACATGCAATAACATGCAACAACAAAATAGCCCCTAACCCGGGATATTACAGTTCTACCCCCCTTAAAAATAATTTCGACATCGAAATTACCTGATCAAAAGAGTTGCGGGTATTGCTGTCTCATCGTATCCTTGGGTTCCCACGTCGCTTCTTCTACGCCATGATTCTGCCAGAGTACCTTAACCAAAGGCACAGACTTCCTACGCAGAACCTTCACATCCTGATCAAGAATCTGCACAGGTTCCTCTTCCATAGTCAAGTCTGGATTCACCTCGATCTCTTCCACTGCTACCACATGTGACGGATCTGAACGATACCTCCGAAGCATCGAAACGTGAAAAATGTCGTGAATCTGGCTGAGCTCTGCTGGCAACTCAAGCTGATACGCTACTGGTCCCACTCGTCTCAGTACCTTATATGGCCCAATAAACCTCGGACTAAGCTTGCCTTTCTTTCCGAACCTCAGCACCTTCTTCCAATGCGAGACCTTCAGAAAAACTCGATCCCCTACAGCAAACTCTATGTCTCTCCGCTTAAGATCGGCATAAGACTTCTGCCGGTCTGAAGCTTCCTTTAATCTAGCTTGTATCAACTTAACCTTATCTTCAGTCTCAGCCACTAACTCAGGTCCCAACAATTGACGTTCACCCAACTCCGTCCAACACGTAGGTGAGCGACACTTCCTACCATACAACGCCTCATACGGTGCCATCTTGATGCTCGCTTGGTAACTGTTGTTGTAGGCAAACTCAGCTAATGGTAGAAACTCCTCCCAACTACCCCTGAAATCCAGGACACAACCTCTCAGCATATCCTCTAAGATCTGAATAACCCTTTCTGATTGCCCGTCAGACTGCGGGTGAAAAGCCGTGCTAAAATCCAAATGAGTACCCAGTGCTTGATGCAATGCCTTCCAGAACCTCGACGTAAACCTGGGATCCCTATCCGAGATTATCGAAACTGGCACACCGTGCAACCTCACTATCTCTGACACATACAGCTTTGCTAGCTTTTGAAGTGAGTAGTCAACCCTCACCGGAATAAAGTGAGCTGATTTAGTCAGACGATCCACCACTACCCAAACTGAATCCTTCTTGCTTGGCGTAAGCGGTAACCCACTGACGAAATCCATGGTTATCCTTTCCCACTTCCATTAAGGAATCTTCACAGGCTGAAGCAAACCTGACGGCAACTGATGTTCAGCCTTGACCTGCTGACATGTTAGACACTTCCCAACAAACTCTGTCACCTCTTTCTTCAGACCAGGCCACCAAAACTGCTCTCTAAGATCCCTATACATCTTGCTACCTCCAGGATGCATAGCATAAGGACTGCTATGTGCGTCCTGAAGAATTTTCTGCCTCAGCTCAACATCTTTAGGCATACAAGCCTTACCCTGAAAACACAACACCTCATCACTAGACAAGCTGTAACCCTCCAAACCACCATCCTGCACTTGCAACCTTCGCGCATTCAGAACCTCATCCAATAACTGTTTTTCTCTGATCTGCTCAACCCAAGTAGGCTTAACCTGCAGCTCTGCCAGAATACTCCCGTCGTCATACAAGCTCAAGTGGGCAAACATCGCTCTTAAGTCCGAAACAACCTTACGGCTCAACGCGTCTGCCACCACGTTAGCCTTGCCCGGATGATACTCAATAGAACAGTCGTAGTCTTTCAGCAACTCAACCCATCTGCGCTGCCTCAAATTCAAATCCTTCTGAGTCAGGAGATACTTCAGACTCTTATGATCTGTGTAGACTATCGATCTCTCTCCATACAAGTAGTGCCTCCAAATCTTTAGGGCGAAGACTACAGCCGCTAGCTCCAAATCGTGCGTCGGATAGTTGACCTCATGTGGCCTCAGCTGTCGAGAAGCGTAAGCCACAACCTTACCTTCTTGCATCAGCACACAACCCAAGCCCGTATGTGATGCATCGCAATACACTGTGAATTCCTTACCAGCCTCAGGTTGAATCAAAACCGGAGCCTCAGTCAAAATCTTCTTTAACTTATCGAAGCTTTCCTGCTGTTTCTCAGTCCATACAAACGGAACTTCTTTCCTCAGCAACTTGGTCATCGGCGCTGCTATCAACGAGAAACCCTCAACAAACCTTCGGTAGTATCCGGCCAAACCTAGAAAACTCCGAATCTCAGCCACTGTCTTCGGTGGCTTCCAATCCAAAACTGCCTCAATCTTACGAGGATCTACACGAATCCCCTCAGCTGACACTACATGACCCAAGAAAGTCACTTCTCTAAGCCAGAACTCGCATTTACTGAACTTAGCATAAAGTTGCTTCTCCCTCAAAATCTGCAGCACCACTCTCAAATGCTTATCATGCTCTTCCTCTGTCCTTGAGTACACTAAAATGTCGTCTATGAAGACCACCACGAACTGATCCAGATACTGCTGAAACACCATATTCATCATATCCATAAACGCTGCCGGTGCGTTAGTCAACCCGAACGGCATTACCAGAAATTCGTAGTGCCCATACCGAGTCCGAAACGCGGTTTTATGGATATCAGCCTCCTTAACCTTTAACTGGTGATACCCAGACCTCAAGTCGATCTTCAAGAATACCGCAGCACCTTTCAGCTGATCAAACAAATCATCTATCTGTGGCAACGGATACTTGTTTTTAATCGTCAGCTTGTTCAACTGGCGGTAGTCTATACACATCCGCATTGTGCCATCCTTCTTCTTAACAAAGAGTACCGGCGCACCCCACGACGAAACACTTGGCCTGATGAAACCTCTATCCAATAACTCCTGGATCTGAGCCTTAAGCTCCACCAATTCCTTTGGTGCCATCCTATACGGAGCAATAGACACTGGCGCAGTCCCGGGTAACAGATCAATCCCAAACTCCACCTCTCGATCTGGCGGCAAGCCCGGAAGCTCCTCAGGAAACACATCAGCAAATTCCTTAACAGTACGAACCTTCTCAACAGCAGACTCTTTAACCTCCAAGGCATACACATGAACTACAAATGCTTCACAGCCCTTCCTGACCATCTTCTCCGATTTCAAACCAGATACCACATTTGATAAGTAATCTCTCCTATTACCTATCATAGCCACCTCATTACCCTCAATCGTCTTAAGAACCATGCGCTTGGCCGCGCAATCCAACTTCGCCTGGTACTTGACCAACCAATCCATCCCAAGAATCAGATCGAACTCCCCAAACGGCAGTTCCATCAGATCAGCCGTAAACACTACCCCTTGGAGTTCTAGGGGTACCTCTCTAAACAGTTTATCTACTACTACAGAGTGACCTAAAGGACTAATCACAGTCATCTGCCTAGAGGATATCTCAGAGTCTAAGTCCATGGTCTCTACTATACTACTGGCAACATAAGAGTGCGTAGAACCCACATCAATTAAAGCAGTATAAGGAGTACCAAAAATCAAAAACGTACCGGTTATGACGTCCGGTGCATCGCCCTCCTCTCGGCGCCTCGCAGCATACACTAATCCAGGCTGCCTAGCCTCAGAACTACCTGCACCTCTGCCCGGTGCTCCACGGCCCCGACCAGAACCATTACCACCCCTGCCATTACCACGGCCCCTCTGCGGTGGCGGCCCATTGCCTCTGAACTGATTACGACCCTGACTCTCAGACTGAATCCTGGCCAACCTACGCGGACAATCCCTCACACGGTGCTCCAGAGAACCACACTCGAAGCAACCTTTTCCTCCAGTCCAGCAGCCACCCCAATGAGATTTCCCACACTGATTACACTGCGGCGGTCCCTGCCTAGCAGCAACAAACCTAGCAGACTGATTTGGCCCACTCGGTCTAGCCCTCTTCTGCGGATTACCAGACGATCCAGAAGATCCAAAGCTCCTCTTAAGCCTACTCCTGTCCATGCCCTGTCTCACTGACTCTTTAATACCCTCGGCTACCTTAGCCTTCTCAACTAAGACAGCAAACTCTCGCTCCTGCTGAGGAGCAATCAGCAGTCTCAACTCGTCTCGCAGACCATCCTCGAAACGAACACACCTCTCATGCTCAGTGGCTACCATGCCCCTGGCATACCTACTCAGCTTCAGGAACTCAGCCTCGTACTCAGAAACAGATTTACTCCCCTGAACAAGCCTCAGGAATGCCTTTCTTTGGGAGTCAATATAACTAGCCCCGATGTACTTCTTTTGATATGCAGCCCGAAAATAATCCCACGTCAGATCCTCTGCTGCAACACTATCCCGAACTGTGAGCCACCACTGGTATGACTCATCCCGTAGAAGCGATACGATACCCTTCAGCTTCTCTTCAGCCGTCAAGTCCAGATCATCCATGATCCGCTCAGTTGCCTCTAGCCAGTATTCAGTAGTGTTAGGAGCAACACCAGATACACCTCAAAAGAATTCGGCCCCGTTTGCTTGAAGTCGCTCAGGAACAGATTTCCTAACTCCTGCACCTCCACCTACACCAGCTACCCTTTCTAACACTCGCAGCATCGCCTGTGACACTGCATCATCTCCAGTCTGATCTTGGAACTCCCCACCTCCAGCTGGTGGCGGAACCGGTATCTCATTCTCTGAACCCTGACCAGATCCTACGGGCTCAGAAACTGTCATCCTACCCCTACCTCTACCACGAGTATTACGACCACGTCCACCTCGAGTGCTCATGACTAATCTTTCTACGTATCTGATTAAAGAATTTTATGCATCAGTGTTTATTCCACTTGTTTAAAAGCAAGTCTTATGAACATTAAAGAGGATTTGTTCTCGCGAGTTCACAGAATCCTATCAGTTTCAATCTCTAAAGTAGCATACTATAGCTATTCATAAAATCATATCACATCCAATCAATTTGCAAAGAATAGTCCGGGGTACTTACCTGGGCGAACTGGTGCCGGAGACTCGGTGCCATGCCTTTCAAACCATATATTTAAACCCAAAATACTTAAGACATCCTTTTTTAAAACATTTTGGGCCTCAGGCCCACAGCCGAGCCTTTGAACTTGGCTCTGATACCACAATTGTAACACCCCAAACCCGGACAAGACACCACGTCCGAATCTGGTATGCTACGGGGAAAACGGTTTTGAGAGGTTAGATTTCCCGTTTAAAAGCTGAGTGAAAACACAGTGTATTTGAAGCAAATTTGAGTTGACTTGTTTGAAAAACGGTTGGTGTATTTGAAACCCGGAGATTTTGAAAACTTAACCAAAATGTGTAGTTAAAACGAGTTTAAACCTTATAAAACCTCAATAGTTTATTAGTGTTACTTAAAACATTTTTAGACTTAGGAGAAATACAAGTTTGAATTGAGAACCATTTGTATTTGTTTATCACAAAGACTTAGTATGATACCCGATGGTATAGTTTAAAAACACATTGCGTTATGATTTTGAAATCATTATCTTTCCAAGTTTTAGTAAAATTCATACCAACTTATTTTGTTAAGGCATATTAGAATTTAATTAAAACATAAACATAAATCAAAAGCCTTTTACAAAACCAAATTAAAACCCAAATAAAAGTAAATAAGCTAAAGTACCCAAATGCAATAGTCTGAGCAAAACTTTTATTAAAGCATGGCATGTGCACCCCGAGTCCATCCCGGCTCCATGTCCGCGTCTACGAGTCACCTGAAATGTTAAAGGAGAGGGTGAGTCGAATGACTCAGTGTATAAATCCCGCTCCTGAGAAAACAACATGCTAACACACATCATACATAGCAACATAATTAATGCAACCCGATCCTAACCATCCATATCGCCTTTTCTACCCCGTGTGGTACCAAACCACTGGTGGTGCCAAACCACTGGTGACATATAGTCACAATGTGTTACCCAAACACTGGTGTCCCAAAGACACAATATCCGTCAATGTGGTGCCAAACCACTGGTGTCCCAAAGACACTTTGTGCTACCAAAGCACTGGTGACCGAAGTCACAAATCCAATGATGGGGCCAACCCATCGTGTGATACCCAATCACTAGCAGACGATCCCATATCTCATGTGGGGCCAACCCACGGTGGTATCAAACCACAGGGACAAGTCGCAATGAGGTGCCAAACCTCTGGTGTCCCAAAGACACAATGTGCTACCAAAGCACTGGTGACCGTAGTCACAAATCTGGTGATGGGGCCAACCCATCGTGTGATACCAAACCACTGGCGTCAATCCCGTATCTCACAAGTGGGGCCAACCCACGGTGGTGTTAACCACAGGGACGAGACGCTGAGGTACCAAACCTCTGGAGGTGCCAAACCTCTGGTGACCCAAAGTCACAAAGTGTGTTACCAAAACACTGGTGCTCGTCAGCACAAAATATCACTGCTCCCTCCACTCGTATCACCCATCAACATACCACACTCATGTAATCATGCATATCATATAATCATGTATACCATGCTA
Organism: Gossypium australe; assembly: GCA_005393395.2. Classification (NCBI taxonomy): domain Eukaryota; kingdom Viridiplantae; phylum Streptophyta; class Magnoliopsida; order Malvales; family Malvaceae; genus Gossypium; species Gossypium australe. The sequence goes on from CM016624.1 coordinate 92,615,343, forward strand.
ATATGTCTAATCTCATATCCCATGTCACATATATCCACAGCCATGGTATCATATAGATCATCAGTAAACTCATAATAATAATACTGACTTACCCGAGTCCAGAATCATACCCATTAGGGTATCATATCAATCATCACTGTTTCATTAATCATCACACAGGTTATCAATCATATTACTAAACAGAAGTGTGTTAGTTTACACACCTGGTAAATACGAGTCTAGAATCCCAACGAAAACGATCTAAGTCCCTCGATTAACAAGCTCCTAAACAATCGGCCAACATAGGGGTTAGGCATTCATAGCATTCGGCCAACACCATTTAGACCAAAAGAGTTTGTCGAATCACCCTTACCTTTCACCTGATTTGGTTTCCTACCAAATCCCGAGCCAAAAAGTGGTTCCCTTAGACAATCGGCCACCACCTACATATAAGAACCCTTAATCCTTAATAGCTTGGCTAAACTAAATAAAAGAATCAACCAATAGTACTGACCCTCACCAATACTTACCCCACTTGGCTAATCAGAGAACGAAGGCTCCACCTGATCGTATCCAAAATCCAAATGGCCTATAATGAAGAGATTAGAACCCTTTCAAAATGACCATATTCGGCCCTTAATCAACCAACATCGACAAAGTATGAGGGAGAAGGAAGATGACCATTCGGCCAATCACTTACCAGAATCCAAACGATTGAAACAAGGCCCCTAAATACCCCACTGATATTCGGCCAAGACTTGCCCAAAAGAAGAACAACAGATTCGGCCAAGAGAGACTACTAGGAGAAGGGAAATATTCAGCTAAGTTGAAAACACTAAAAAGAAGAAATCAACACTAGGGTTCCACACCTCTGTTTTCGGTTTTGAGGGAAAAACAATGTGAAATGGGAGCAGAGTTTCGGCAATCCTGAACAAGAAAAGAAAGGAAGAATTTGAGATGCAAGTGGTTGTGGTTTCGGCACCAAGAAATGAGGAGAACAAATGAGTAATTTGGCTATCACGGTTTCAAGAAGAAAAAAGGAAATTTTGAGTAAAGAAGAAACTAGTTTCGGCTTACCTACATGAAAGGAAAAGGGAGAGAAATGGGAAGGGATATTCGGCTACCAGGATGTTTGAGAAAACAACACAGAGGAAATTCGGCAAGACTGCTTGCACTTTTCGGTTCAAGAAGAAAGTGTGAAGAAACTTTGTTGAAGAAAATCGGCTTTCAAAAGACTAGAATTGAACTTTCTCTCTTTTACCAAATGTGACCGAAAACAACCAAAAAGAGTGCCAAAATGCCAAAATGCATTTCGGCTACCAACTCACCCTACTATGCCGTCCATTTCCCCCCTCCAACTCCCCCAAATTTCGGCCAAATCCCCAAACACACTCACCACCACCCATTTCAAATGAGTGGACCAAGTCACACTCCCCTTTTTCCTCTCTTCCCACCACCTCATCACTTGACCAAGTCCAAAGTGGAGTTTGAACTTCATCCAACTCCTCCCTCCTATGCCGTCCAAAATGAGTGACAAAAAGGGAACTCTGCAGCTCGAACACTAGACCTCTGCTCCTTGAAGTTGACGCCACACCAAGCTCCTCCCTTGCCACTCTGCCAACTCTTCACTTGTGCAATAAAACACCAAAGAAAACCTATATACCCTAGCTCCAACAGCTCCCCTGACTTAACACCCAAAAACCAAAATTTTCCCATTCACTCAGGCATACACCTCGGCTACAATTAAGCCCCTAAAACACCGAAATAGCAACACAGCACACTAAACACATGCAATAACATGCAACAACAAAATAGCCCCTAACCCGGGATATTACAATTCTCAAAACCTCTAAAACACCTCCAAACACACCCAAAAACCTACCAACACCTGAACTATACTCAAATTGCATAGCCCCTAAACCAGGGTGTTACATCAATGGCAAAACCCTAAACCTTTAACAGTTTTTCAATTTAGTCCCTGAGCTAGCTAGATTAAGATGCAACAATCTCAAAAACATAAAATAAATAAAAACGGGACAAAAATGGACTTACATGCACCAAGGATAGATAGTCGAATTTTGAAGCTCAAAAATGGTGTTTTCTCCTCCCCCACATTCAGCTAGAAGAAGATGAACATGAAGCTTATTTTGTTTTATTATTTTTACTATGTTTATTTAACAATTTACTTATTTAACCTTTAATTAAACCATTAAAATTCACTTAAAATATGTACATAAATGTCCACTAACATTAATAATGGTATAATTGCCACATAAGGACCTCCACTTTAATATTCCATAGCGATTAGACACCTTTAACTAATATAACACAAGTTTTACATTTTACGCGATTTTGTCCTTTTTATCAAATTAAACACTCAAACGATAAAATTTCTTAACGAAATTTTCACACAATCATATTATCATGCTATAAACATTAAAATAATAATAAAATAATTATTTCAACTTCAGATTTGTGGTCCCAAAAAAACTGTTCCATTTTGACTAAAAACTGGTTGTTGCACTTATAAACATGAGTAATCATGTGTTCAATATAACCAATTGTTCAACTAACATATATGCATATTTACACCAAAACTTACCATGTAGACCATTTAACAAAACATAACATTTGGTACCAAAATTCCATTCTAAAACTAGCATCAAATGACCATATAAATTATTTCCACTAAAACACCAATTTACCACAATTACGTCCTATCACAAAGTACATATTTAATATACATATTCTTACCACAATTTTCATCTTCCATAATTCAACCATACCAAGTTATTCATCAACCATTAGAGAGAAAATATTTACACACCATCTACTAGACTTATACTACCATCATAGTGGCAAAACACTAGCCAAACAAATGGCTAAATTATCAATAAAGCATATAGGCCAACAGTAGCCAAAATAACCTATACATGTCATTATGACCAAACTTAAACAAACCGAAAATACTGAGTGAGCCAATAGATAGTGTGATATAGCTCTGACAAGCTTCCAACCCAAACGAGCTTCTGAATCACTAAAAACACAAAAAATACACCAAGTAAGCCTTTAAGCTTAGTAACTTCGTATAACATAGAATTTAACTTACCATTTAGTCACAATTTAAGTAAGTAAACATAGCATATCCCAACTCAATTTGGCCAAATGCCTAAGCACATATTCACCAACATGTTAGCCATTTAAAACACATATAATAGCCAATAAATATGGATGAGCATAACCACTAAGCAAGTTTCATATACATGTATCATCCATTTCATGTTTCGATATATCATGTAATATCATTTCCATGTATTTCATATATATACATGTAACAGTTCGTATTGAACTCATATCATGTCGTAACAAAACATTGCTCATTGAACCATTTAGAATGTCGTTAGATACTCGGGATAGCTCACACATAGTGTGCTAAAATGTAATCTGTCAATTCCTGTACATGTATGCTCATACGAGCTATGAATCGGTATGCTCTCACGAGTTGCAAATCGGTAAGCTTAAATGAGCTAAGAGTCGGTAAGCTCTTACGAGATACAATAGGTAAGCTCATATGAGTTGGGAATTGGTAAGCTCTCACGACTACAATTGATAATCCCTAATGACATGTCATTTGTATCTTACGAATTCCTAAGGTTCAAAAGGGACTCCATAATCATCGTACGTCGTCGGATATGCAGTCGGTTTTATACATGGAAATTACACAAATCACATGCATATAATTCAATTAAAACATATAAATACTCAATTTAATTACACGAACTTACCTCGACGAGTATACGTAAATACGGAGACGATTAACCTGGGATTTTCTCTTTGCGTCGATCTAACTCCGTACGAGGTCTGATTGGATCTATCTTGATAAATTTAACTCAATTTAATATATATTTCATTCAATTTAGTCCAATACATACTTTTGGAAAAATTACCATTTTGCCTCTATACTTTTAATTTATTACAATTTAGTCCCTAGGTTCGGAAATTGAAATTCATACAATTTTACCCCTACCCAAGCCTAGCCAATTTTTTTTACATACTAATAGCAGCCCATATATTTCACAAATTCACAAATTTTACCATGAATTTATCACACTTTTCAATTTATCCCATAATTGATAATTTCATCACAAATTCCTTTACAAAAGTTATTTATCTAACAAAAACCATTCATTTTCTATCATCAAACTTAACAAATCATATATATTTATCAATGGTTAAAACCCTAATTGTTTAACAATTTCACAAATTAGTTGCCGGGCTGCTAGATTAAGCTATAACAATCTCGAAAACATAGAAAAAATCATCAAAAACGAGACAAAATGCATACCTAATTGAGCTTACAAGCTTGGCCGAATGTTTAGCACAAAAATGGCTTCTTTCCCTTGTAAAAATTGGTGGAAGATGGTAATGGAAGATGATGATAATTTTGTTTTGTTTGTTTTTATCATTAATTACTATTTTACTTAATTAACCTTTATAAAATTTAATAATTACACATTTGCCAAGCCAACATCTTCCACTATCAAGTTAAATGGTCTAATTACCAAATAAGGACTTCCACTTTAAATTTCTATAGATATTTAATACCTTTAGCTGTTAGAACCCAACTTTTGCACTTTATGCGATTTAGTCCTTTTATCAAATTAAGCATGTAAACGGTAAAATTTCTTAACAAAATTTTTATACGGTAACACTATCATGTTATGGAAACTAAAATAATAATAAAATAAATTTTTTGACTTCAGATTTGTGGTCTCGAATTTACTGTTCTGATTTCACTAAAAACGGGTTATTACAGTCATGCCCTACTAGATCGACACTTACCAATGGAGCTGACCAGGTGGGACAAAGGGTCGAGCATGTAACACCCTGAATTTGGGCCTAGAAGAATTGGGCCTATTGGGCTTTGGGTCTCATAAAAATTTTATGTGAGCAAGAAAATGACATGATGGCTATAAAGGTTTAATGAATTTGGAGTGTCTAGGTGTGTTGGAGAAACTCTGGGTTCGAGTTTTGTGGTGGAGGATTCTTAATTTAATTGATTAAAGAATTAGGGTTGTGAGTAGTGGGCTTTTAAATAAAATAAGTGAAAATGGCACAAAGAAGCCCGTGGTGAAGTGGCTAAGTGACGCCACTAAGGTGTAGAGAGGTAGTGACATATGCATGCAAGAAGGTCTGAGGTTCGGGTGCTAGCTTAGCTTTATTTTGGAGTTTAATTTTAGGCTTCTAGAAGGCTGGAAGTGTCATGTAGAGGGACTCTAAGGAGAAGTGATCAGTAGAGAGAATTTAGGAGAAGGATAAGGGAGATATCATGAAGAAAAATTAGGAGATGAGCAATGGATGAAGTGGTGCCGAATTGGACTTTAGGGGTGGCTAAGTTTCGACTATAGGCTATATAAATGTGTGTGTGTTGAATCTGGGGTCCTAGGTAATGCCAAATTTTCCATTCTTTTTATTTTCCTTGTCGAAACCTTATTTTTCCACAATCGAAAATACCTTGCCTTGTTGCCGAAATCTCCTATAGCCGAATCCCTTTTTGCTGAATTCTCTCATAGCCAAACTCTTTTATTGCTGAAGTATCATCATCTTCTCTTATCGAAATCCCTATTAGTGCCAAATCTTTGTTGTTTTCCTCCATCACAAATCGATTCTTATCTATTATTAGTCAAGGTTAAAAGCCGAATCTCGTTCAGTAGCTATCTAGGCCGCAAGATCAAAAGTGGATTAGGTAAGTATTCAGTTAACCCCTTAATGTGTTTTGTTAAGAGTCGAAGGGCTATCTAACTTCTAATTGTCGTTAATCTTGTATTAACAAGGGTAAGGTTCAGAGATCGCAAGCATGGTAAGGATCGTTAGCAAAGTGTAAGTATACTCAACTCGATTATGGTTTAAGTAAATGGCCGAATGTAACACCCCAAACCCGGCCCAAACACTACAACCGGATCTGGTATGTCACTAAGGAAATTTTATAAAAAGACGTGGCACTTTGGAAAACAAATATCAGGTTTAAATATTTATACCGAAAACTTAATAATTTATTAAGTTGTATAAGATATAAAGTTATAAAATGCCTTGGTGGATTTTAAATAAAAACCGAGATTTTGTACATGTCTTAACTTAATTTAAATATAAAATTTAAATGCCCAGTAATAAAAGCCCAACATAAAACCAAAACATAAATAATAGTCTAGTGGCCCAAGGCCTTATTACAACGAAATTTAAAACCCTTAATCAAAATATTAAAAACAATATTCTAAGTAAAATCTTCTACTGGGACAAGAACTCTCTCGCATGGCCACCTCACGCTCCTCTCCAGCCCGGTCGATGCACTAGGTGCTACCAGAAATTGTTAAATAATAGGGTGAGTCGCGAGACTCAGTGTGCAACCCTCATGCACCATTAGACTTGGGCCTTAACCCCACAGAACATATAACAAAATATAATATATCAGAAAATATGCAAAGCCCAACCCAAATCCTAGGTTTCCATCCGCTACACACCACCATTATCTGCCAGTCACACCATTTGGGGATTTCTAGAATCAACCCACACCGCTACACACCATTGATGGCAGACATGCTGCTCATCGTCGATCATGGCCGTAGCCACTACAACAGGTCACGGCAGAAGCCGCTACAACAGGTCACGGCAGAAGCCGCTACAATAGGTCACGGCAGAAGCCGCTACAACAGAACACTTCCCCTTTCAATAAACCTAACCCCATGCAATCACAGAAACAGCATACTTATCACAGATGTCACCTTAACAGGAACATTCACTTAGGAATGACAGAGATCACTAACCCGGTGATTCGCTTTTACCCTCATCGGGTTTCAACCATGATGCCAGGATTTCGGCATTTATCAGAATATAACAGATTTATAACATATTTTAACAGGCAATCTAAATGGTGTGGAAGTGTTACACACCTGATATCGCGTAGTTTTACTCCCTTAGTTAAATCCTTACTATCTGGATCTACAACCCTTAGTCTAAAACCTTGCTCAAAAGCCGGAAGAATACGAAGATTTGGGTTCCCCTACATTCGGCCAATGATTAATAAATACCCGAATTTACATGCTAAAAACAATAGATCTCCTACCTTAAAATCCTGAAAGTAACATGATTCGAGTGTTACTGAACTCTGACTTAGAGATCTAAGCAAATGAATCCCCTTCAAATCTCAGAATGTCGCAAATGAGAGAAAACACGAGATTAGCCAACTATTTAACCATTCGGCTATAGTCTCCAAAAGCCGAAAAAGATGAAAAGAAAACCCAAATCGATACTTACCTCTATAGAAGGTTTCGACTATCCCTTGTAGAAAGATTCGGAAATCACAGAAGAAGATTGAAGCGTAGAAGATTAGAGATCTGGGAGTTTTTGGCTTTTTAAAGAAATCCTGAAAAGATGAACTAGATGTGTTTTTCGGCTTTTAGAAGAATTGAATGAGGAGTTTCGGCTTTTAGTGAATGGGAGAAGAATAACAATGGAGATCAGAAGATCCGGCTAAAAGGAAATTTCAAAGAAAAAGAAAGAAAAGGTGAGAAAACAATGGTGATTTTCGGCTTTTGGAAGAGAAAAGATGAGAAAAGAAAACAAGTGAGATGGCCTTCAAATTTTCGGCACAGGAAGAGAAGAAAGAGTAGGGTTCCAATGCCAGAATTGATTAGCTATCCCCCCTATTTATAGAAATTTCGGCACTTACCTAACCTTGCAGATAAATCCTATCTTTTCTCATTTATCTTAATCTACTTACTCATCTGAAAGAGACTTAATTATCTCTAACTCTTCCTTCCTTTATTAGCTTAATTATCCATATATTAAAACATGAAATAAATCCCTAAATAATAGCCTTGTGCCGTCCCCCTAGCTCCTCTTTAAATGTCGGATTTGGCCCAAAAACATGGGCTCCAAGTGGCCAAAACTTGGGCCTCCTCCTTTACCAATGACGCCAACTCCCTTCCCTCTTAGTGGCGCCATTTTGCCACTGGGCCACAAGCCCAATCTTGATATTTTTAACATAGATAACTATCTTTAAAACTTATAATGCCCAAACAGAATATTTTAACTGAGGTCTCAGCCCATTCCTGGGCCCAATTTGGACCCCTAACACTTAGATTAACACATTAAACATATCCACCCATTAAACGCATAGGCCCAAAAATTCAGGATGTTACACCGAATGTAAGTATGGTTTATAGAGGTGACATGTGTGGATTATGAGTCACTCAAAGTTTGATGGTGTATGTGTGAGTGCAGATCTAGGGGATACTCGTGATTAGTAGCTAAGGAAGGGCTATTAGAACCCAGTGGCATATGGTAAGGTTACGATAAGGCTTCGGCTTTTGGTAAATATTTTGATTAAGTATGGGTGATTGATTGAAGGTTGGTTGGTTGTAGGTTCAAGACCAAGGATATTATAGCACGTCGTAGTAACCAGGTGTGTACAAACACTATGCACATGATATCGGCAATGCCGAAAAGCCAAAAGTGGCTAAATGGGCCCGGTGGGCCCTGAGGCTAAGTTTGATTAGTCATGCATGTTACATGATCTAGAATTTTTTTGGGCCTAATAGGCCATATGAATGAGATCTAGGCCTAATGGGCCATAAGGATGTGATTTGGGCATAATGGGCTATATGAACGTGAAATGGGCTTGATGGGCTTTATAGGGACGTAGACAAGTATGCTAGTGTTTAATGGAATTTAGGCCTAGTTCTGAACAACTCTTAAACTGCATAAGACTTAATTTAATAATCAACATGTCCGGGGACAAGTCGCAGGGTTAAAGTGTGGCAATGGACATATGCATGTCTAGGATTGGATCTAGGGAGAGATTGGTACTTAAGCAGTCCTAGTGGCCCACCTCCTCTTCTCTGGAATCCTACCTGGTGCGTAGTGTCTGTTCACTTTAGCCGCAAGGACTTGTTAATGGGCCAAAGTTCATAACTAAAACCCGAGAGGGACCAAAATACCCCTAATTTGAAAATTACCAAAATACCCTTAGTTTGAAATTTTCCAAAATACCCTTAGTTTGAAAATTTCCAAAATATCCTTAGATTTACAAAATTACTAAAATACCCCTGATTTGTAAAATTACCAAATACCCTTGATTTGTAGAATTGCCAAAATATCCCTAATTTACAAAATTTCCAAAATACCTCTATTTTGCAAAATTACCTAAATACCCCTATAGGGTAGAATTACAAAAATACCCCTAGGTAGCGAAATGACTAAAATACCCCTAAGTGCTTAATGTGTGAAATTGTATATGTTGAATTCATGAAATTTATGTTGCATTTGGGTGGGTTTTGATGATACAAAGGAAGATTTGAGGATCGCAGAGTCGCTTGACGACCGTGGATCCACCTGTGGGTTTAAGCCCATTATAGCAGCTTTGCTGCAACATTTGAGTAGTGTCGCTATTGGAGCTACCTTTGGAGTGTAGGGATGGGCGGGTTGATATTTATATCCCCACAAGAGTGTAGGGTTGGAAGGGAAATGGAGTGCAGGGTTGGATTTGGGATGGGTGCATTGCATTCATGTGATATTGATGTGATATGAGGTCATTGTGGGCTAAGGCCCAAGACCACTGAATTTGATAGGGCTTAGGCCCAATGTGATATTTGCATGTTGATTGGTTACCAAGGGTCGTACACACTGAGTTTCGAAACTCACACCCTTTTTATTAAATATTTCAGGTGACCCTTAGTAGACGGCTCGACATGGGAGAGGACTCGGACATGGCCACACTACAAGATACTTAGGAGTTTTGTTTATTTGTTTCAAAGGAAATGATTTTAATTACTTTATTTCCACTGGTTGTAATAAGGCCTTGTACTCCGATTTAACTTTAGATTTTGTGTTTTGTTATCATTGTTCAACTGTTTACTTAATTGTTAAACTTAAATAAATTTTCTTAAACATGGTTTTTGAAATACCTAAAAATATGGGCTTTTATCATTACTTAACAAGATTCAAGGATTTTGGGCTTTTAGGCCTTAAATTTTAACTTAGCAAAATCGTTTTGAATTATCCCTTCAATGTGACATCGCCAGATTCAGCCATGACGTCCTGGCCGGGTTTGGGGTGTTATAGAGCATCACACCTTATTGGAAAAATTCAGTTTAGAAATTTGTTTCACAACAAAAATATTTTTTCTAAAGTCAAGTGACTGTTGGATCTGGTTCCCTAGGTGTAGTATATTCATTTGTACACTTGTAATTTTTTTCGAACAAATTAGTTAATAAAATTATTCATGAATTACATTAATATCCTTTATATAATGTTCTCAAGTGGTTGTCTAATCTTTGACTAATACAAACCGGCATTACGTGGTCAGATCGTAATACAGAAAGACAAATTACAATAGTAGACAAACCTAAACTTATCCTTAGTTTAATCGAAAATGAGCAAACTAATTTAAAGACTAATATGTTGTCTATCAAGTCCAATTGGGGAGATTCTTTGTCTTAGGCATCGAAACGAATGACTCCTAGAAGATAGAGATATAGATTTGACTAATTGGACTAATAGTACATCAGAATGGACCCAAGCAAATAGATTATGGATCCGCTTATGGATTTATTCAGTTGTGACATTCATAGTGTGGCACACCTTAATCCTAAGCGGATGATGGGCTATATATGTGTGACTCGCATACTTTGATGTAAGTAAAAGCCTGAGTTCTAATAGATAAGGAACAGAAAGCTAGTGCGTTGAGTATACGACTTATGTAATATGTAGCCCCCATTCACAATAGTGGAATTCATAGCTTATAACATGGGTAAATGATATCCTCTCATTGGTATTACATGATAGATGAAAAGTAAACGTGGTCACGAGTCATTTATCTTTGTGATGAATGACTTAATTTGTAACATCCTAAGTTAGAGCTTGGAAATTTTGGCCTTGCAAGTGAGAGTTCACCAAAAGAACATCAGTAAAGAGTACACCAAAGATATGATCAAGTAGTATACGTTAAAAGAAATAGTAAGGAGTACACCAGAGATATGGCGAAGTAGTGTACGCTAAAAGAAGCAGTAAGGGGGTTCACAAGATTCATTATAAGTTGGGTTCACCAATTGATTTGGTAAGCTGGTGTTTTCTAGTTGGTTTAGTGAATTAGGGTTCGCCAATTAAAGTCGAGTCAGACTTAAATTAGGAAATTAAGATATTGTGTATCTAGGATACTTTTCGTGCACATAACCTTCTTCTAAACCGACTAATTTAATCATTGAAATCTATAATCCATGTTGTAAATGAGTGTAAATTAGAATTTTTCGTGTTTTGGAACTTTAATTGGGATTAGTAATTTTAATTAGGACTGGATTACGGCCTTAGGAAGCCAAAGTCTGGCTATTTGGGATGTATTTTCAAATTATGAGTAAACAGAGATGACTGACACACCCAAGAACACGAGATTTAAAAAAATGTTGGCCATGTCACAACACCAAACCTCGGTGTTGCGACACAGAACTTCCAGTACTCTAGTATTTTGAAAAATATGTTCGTGTTGTGACATCGCATCTCAGCGTCGCGATATGGTACTTTGAAGCATCCAAATTCAAAAATTCCAGATCAGTGTTGTGACAATGAACCCCAGTGTTGCGACATTGCATCTCGAACCTCCATTATTTTGAAAATCAGGGTCAGTGTCACGACTCGTAATTACGAATTAAAAAAACCAGAGCATTCGAAATTTAGTGTCGCGACATCGGTTCGAGTCTGTACTTTTTCGACACAATTTCTGCACAACCTAAACGGGCCTTATATATATCATAACTCATTTTAACCCTAATTTCCCCACTAAACAACCTCTAATCAACCTCTAATACGAGTCGATGAGGCATTGGGTGCCAAATTACTTCAATTATACTCATGAGACACTGGGTGTCAAACTTATTAATGAATGTTGGGCGCAAACTATTTACTTCGAATTTATCCGATGAGGCACTAGTGCCAAACTAGTGTGTTGGTTGGATTCATAGATCTGTTCGAGTATGACTTGAGTTAATAGGGGGAATAAATGGTAAAAGGGGGATAAGTATAATTGAAACGATGATGATAGAGTCCTCGAAATTATAATATTGAAAATCTAAAATGAAAAATGTTAGTTTGATAATTGAGATCCCAAATAAATATGAAATGTGAAGTAATGTGATATTTGATTTGTGAGATGTAAACTGGATTGATAATTGTGATATGATAATACAAAGTTGATTAATGATAAAAATGAATATTGTTAGTATTGAATGCTCATATGTATCAGATATACGAGCAGGAAGGCCAATATAGAAATGTGATAAATCTATGAATTTCATGTAAAATTCGAACAATAAAATGGAATAATGATTGTCATTATATTGAAATTGGATGTACTATTGAAAACAAAACAAAATGATACGATATAATCTTTAGATTGATTAATTAAAGCTTGTATACATTCAAATATGTGTACCATTGAGGCTTTTAGTTGTAATTGTGAATTGAAATGTTGATTGGAATGTTGTGAATGGTATTGAGTTGTTGATTTCCATGAAATTGGTATTAAAATTATTTGAAATGCTAAATGTTTAGATTATTATATGAATTGTTTATGGGATGAACTCACCTTATTGATATAGGATTGCCAGATTTAGGCAAAATCGTCAAGTTGAATAACTTGTTGTATAAATTCATAAATGAGGTAAATTGTGTTAATAACCATGAACTTACTAAGCATTTGTAATGCTTACTCCATTGTTTTCATTTTTCCTTGTAGAGCCAACTTGCGAGACGTGTCAGGTAGATCGTCGAAAAGCTCACACTATCCCGGTATTGATATTGTAGTCTTTCTATCATTTAAAAAAACTCGATTTTGTGGCATGTATATAGGCAATTCAGTTTTGGCCAATCTTGAATGCTGGTACTTTGGTTCTTGATTGTGTGCTTATTCTTGAATCATGGTAGATTATTATTTGGTAATGCTTGATGAATGGTTGATTATTAGATATATATATATAGTAAAAGAATAGTTGTTGGCTTGAGATTTATATGGTGAACATTGATAAGTGTATGACATGTCTTATGTTTGTTTTAAAAGTAAGTTTTGGTATGTTTATCATGGCAAGAATGTACCATTTCATTTTAAGATACAATGTTTGAATGAATCATTGAAAAAATCATGTTGGTTTTATAAATGTTGAATGTTTTGGTAATGATTTATTATTTGTTTGTGATGGTGCCAAAATGGCATATTGCTTAGGTATTTTAGGTTGTTTTGTATCATGATTTGGATTGAACTCTTGAAGTGTTTAGGGCAAGATTTGATTTATACAATCATGTGTTTGGTAACGCTTAAGGGTTGGATTGTATGAGTTGCAAAAGTGGCCATTTTTTATGTCACATGGTTTGACACACGGCCGTGTGTCATACAAGGTTGATTGACATTGCCAAGTGCCACAGGTAATTTAGATGCAGGATTATTGACACGGTCTTAGTCTCTCACATAGCTATGTGAATGTTTGCAATTAGGTCCATACGGTCTGGCCACATGGCCGTGTGACCCCTAATTTACATTTTTACCACACTTTTATGTAAAGTTTCAAATTAGTCCATACTTAGTTCTGAATTTTTTTAGAGCTTTCGTAAGCTCGATTAATACTCGATTTAATTATAACCATAATACTTGAGTGTTTATGATATGAATGATTATTTGAAGGATTTGTTTAAGTTATAATTGGACTAAATTTTGAAAATGTTGCAAATTAGTCCTAGTTAACTTCTGGATGACATTGGAGCATACATAAGCTTGTATATGATATGAGAAATGAAGTATTTGTTAATTGTAAACTGAACTAACTATGATTGGATGATTTTTGTTTAATTTGAGTAATAATTATGCATTTATGAAGTATTCTACGTTTATTTAAGGTAATAAATATGAATTGAATGTGTTCTGTTCTGATTATGACTGTAGCATTCCGTAACTCGGTCCAACAACCAGACCGGATTATGGGTTTTACAAAAAATATGTTACACTTTTTTGAAAAAGATCCAGATAGGAAGGTTTGTAGGAATTTGTTGTGAGAGATGTTAAATGTGGAGGGTGGGAACACAATTGCATGTTTATTGTTATGGTTATGCAATGGGGAGGACTTCTTTAATGGCCATTACTCAAGGTACAGATTTGAAGTGGATGGGGAGGTTGAATTTGGTGTCAAATGTTCTTATTGCTACATTGAAGTAAAGTTGATAAAACTTACTGTTAGGAGAGAATAAAGAAATGTTTAGGGTTTGATTGTAGTGAAGTTTTAATTTTTGTTTTATTTAGATTATGAAGTTTAAACGTTGAAATATATTGATTAGAAGATTATTAAAATAATTTTATATGAATTAATAAATTTCAAGATTAAATTCAAGTAGTTTCTTATATTAAGCATTTATACAATAATGCATAAGTGATATGTTTTCTAATATAATTTAAAATTAAATATATAACTGGAAAGAAGTATAATTTTGTAAGAGAAATGAACACGATGAAATGAAAAATAAAGGAAAAGCAAATTTAATTGGAAAGTTGAAGTTGATGTAGTTAGAAATTCGAGAAATTGGAATGTTTGAAAAAAATCTTAACGACATTAACTATATATTTAAAAATAAACACTAAAAATTAATAAAATAAATAAATTAAAAATTTAAAGCATAATATTGATTACGTAAGCAGACAATTATGTTTGATTAAAAAAATAAGTTAAAGAAATATATATTTTAATTTATTTTGTACATATTCAATATGTATCATTATTTATTGTAAATTTGAAGAGTTCACACCCCTATATAAATAATAATTTTTTTGTAATTATTGAAGGTTGGAGTGAGTTAATGTAATAGGTCAAACTTAACACATTTATTTGTTATAGTTAAAAAAGGTCAGACTTTTCATTATGGATAATGAGTCGTCTAAGGAAAGAATATATATGGATTAGAGAGGAATCAAACTTGGTACAAATAATTATGTTTGATAACGTGTGTTACCAATATAACAATATATTAATTTTGATTAATGGTTACTAAATAATTTTTAAAAGTAATTTCCCCAAACTAAACAAATTAATGAGAAGTCGAAAAGAATCAATCTCGTCTATGAAACAAGACTTTGTGATAAGGGTGTTGTTTAAAGTTTTCCTTCCTTGTAGAAGAAAAATTATTATAGCCTCTTCCGCCAAAAAATCCTTCCTTTTTAAAGTTTTTTTTTTTTTGAGAGGGAGTTGTATAAACATAATCGTGTTTACAAAAGGGAAAAAAATGAAACAATCACGAATATCTGAACAACAATTTTCTAGATTACTATCATTGCCTGAAGGCATCATTGCGGAGATTTGCTATCATTGTGTTGCAAAGGATGGAAATGGATTTGATAGTCTACTACTGAGGTTGGTTTATGAGTCCTTAGAAGTTTACTCCTTTTTTTGTCTTAATAAGTTTAGATGTTGGATTTTTCTCTTACTTGATTTTCTATGTTTTGAATGGGGATTATAAATAAAGAAATTCTTTTTATCAATTGTTTCCCTCTTCAGTTTAGAAGACATTATAGGTCTAGGGTTGTAGAAATGAAGGACTTCTTTGACTTCGTAGTAGGAATGTGACTTCCTTTTTTTTTGTTGTTGATTCTTACTGGACCTATCTTTGTTATGTGAACCGTTGCAATGTTGTTACAGTTGCTGAGCATTGAGGAAGACCTTGAAGGGGAAATGTAATGCAGGTTGTCAACGTGTATTAAGGAATGATTCCTGTTGTAAGTAATGAACCATTAGTAGTTAGTTTGTTAAGAAATGGTTAGCTGTTAGTTATTAAGCAATTAATAAATTCTGTATAATTTCCTTTAGCTCAGACTTTTGAGAATAGTTTCTTTTTTTGGTTTCTTTCTGTTAATGAAGAAGCTTTTCTTTCTGTTAATGAAGAAGCTATTCATGATACTCTATAGTCATTCTGTTTCTCTTCATGGTATTTGAGCCAAGGTTTTGTTGTTGATTTGTTTAATCGTCGTGGCAACTAAGGAGGTTGAAGAGAGTCCGAATCATTTCTCCAATACTGGTGGCGAACACATAAGCTTTCCTTGTTCAAATCCAAGTTCAATCACTTCTGTTGTTAATAAACAACTTTAGCAATTCCCTAAACATGATACTGTCAAGCTTGGTGAGAGTAATTTTCTTTTATAGAAGCATCAAGTTATGCTGATTCTTGAAGGTTATGGTGTGTAAGGTTTCGTTCCGGGTACTGTTAGTGTTCCAGCACAGTTTGTTGTGGATAAAGAAGGGAAATTAATTGAGAATTCTGGTTATGTTCTACATGTCCAACAAGACAAATTATTGGCTTATTGGTTGTTTTCAACTATTGGTGATGAGATCTTGGTCCGTCTTACTAGTGCTCGTACTAGCTATGATGTATGGACAGCCATTGAAAAGAAGTTTGTAACTAAGTCTACTGTTAAACTCTCCAGTATGCGACATGCGTTGTATTCTCTGAAGAAGGGTTACTTATCTATTAAAGAATATTTGTCTAAGATCAAGTCGATGAATGATATGTTGATTGCAATAGGGAGTTCAATTTCTAAACAAGAACAGGTTAGTATAGTTCTTGCAGGCCTTCCGGTCGAATATGAGTCAGTGCAGGTAATGGCTTCAGCTACTTATGTGTCCCTTGATCTATTGACAGAGCTGACTCTTGATTGCGAAGCAAGACAACGTGAGTTCTTAACTAGTGTTCCAGTACAGGCAAACTTGGCTAGTAAACAAGTTCATGAAGGTGGTTATCAGAAAAAAGGGTCTGACAAAGATTATCAACGGAGTAAACAATCGTGTAGAAGTGGTTTTCAATGAAATAGAGGTTGTCATCGTGGTAGAGGACGTGTAACAGCCCGATTTTGGGGCTAGTCGGAACAGTGGTTTTGGGACCACTAATTTGAGGTTGAAGAAAATTATTTTAATATTATTTTATGTGTTATAGCATGATTATAAGGATGCATGAAAATTTTGGTGCTTTAATTTTAACGATTGTATGCTTAATTTCGACAAAAGACTAAATCGCATAAAGTGCGAAAGTTTCATTTTACAAGCTAGAGGTGTCCAATAGCTATGGAATATTAAATTGGAGGTCCTTAATGTGCAATTAGGTCAATGAGAGGGTGTTGGCCAGCCATAGGGAGAAAGGGGACAAAAGCATTAAATTGGTCAAAATTTTGGTGATATTAGGTGACTAAATGAATAAAAAAAGACTAAATAAAGAAAATGTCATCTTTTACCATTCCCCTTTCTTCTTCCACTGAAAATGGAAGTGAATATAGAGGTTTTTGGAGCTCAAACTTTCAGCCAAGCTATTCTCTTGCAAGTAAGTGATCTTATAGGTCTTTCTTGATAATTTATGTACTTTTAAAACCCCTAAAGCTTAAGCTAGCTAATGAGGGGACTATTTTGCAAAATGGTTGAAAGTTTACAGATTTTCCATGTGAGTGCTTGTGTTGTTTGCTCACTTTTTAGGGCAGAAAATGAATTATGATTGTTAGATAAACAACTTAAAGCTGTGATTATGAAAATGTGAATTGTTCTTACATAGTATGTAGTGTTTTTGATTGATTAGCATATGGTATGATGCTTATTATTTACATGTGGACTTACTAAGCTTAAAGCTTACTCCCTCTCTTTTCCCTTGTTTTATAGTGTCAAAGAGTCAGCTCGGGATACGAAGATAATCAGGAGATCACCCACACTATCAGTACATCTTGGTATATTTAGACATAGCATTTTGAGTATGGCATGTATAGGGGCTAGACTTAGTTGTATGTCATATTATTTTGGCCAAATGTGTTGGCTCATTTAAAGATGAACTCTTTTGTGTAAGGCCATAGTTGATGGCTCTTTATTACTAATCTATGAAAAGATGAGGCTATTCATGATTATACAAGTAGCATGTTGATTTCCTTGGTTTAGTGATGCATAAATGGGTTGCTGGGTGAATATGAATTAAGCTTGTATGAGTTGGGGTGATAAAAAGAGCTTGGCAAATAGCCTTGTTCTTGTCCACACGGGTTGTAACAGCCCGATTTAGGAGCTAGTCGAAACAGTGATCTCGAGATCACTAATCTGAGGTCAGATAAAATTATTTTCATGTTATTTTATGAGTTAGAGCATGATTATATAAGTGCCTCAAAATTTCAGTGCTTTAATTTTAGCAATTTCATGCTTAATCGTGAAAAAGGAGTAAATCGCATAAAGTGCGAAAGTTCAAAATTACAAGCTAAAGGTACCTAATAGCCATAGAATATTAATTGGAGGTCTTTAAAGGGCAATTATCCCCTTAAATAAAGGTTGGCCGACCATAGGGGACAATAGAGGTCAAAATTTGGTCAAGTAGGTGTGTTAGGTGGACTAAATTGGGATTTTATATTCAAATAAAGAAAGAAAAGATATCATCTTTTCTCCTTCATTCTCCACCGAAAATTACCAGCAAATGGGGGTTTGAAAGCTCAAAAATTTCAGCACACTCTTCTCCTTACAAGTAAGTGTTTTAGTGATCATTTCTTGAAAATATTTGTACGTTTAGAACCCCTAAAGCTTAAGCTTTCTAAAGAGGGTCTATCTTGCAAAATGGTGAAAAGTTTAGAGTTTTGCCATGTGAGCTTTTAAGTTGTTTGCTGCATTTTTATGAAAGAAAATGAGTCTTAATTGTTAAATAAACAATATTTGTGAAAGGTGTTTCCATGAAAACTTCTAAAAGGACCTCTTTGTAAAGGTTGTGAAATTTGTGGTAAATGTGTGAAATAATGAGTTTTGATGGCTGCCATAAGAGAAATAAATGTTCATTTAGGCTCGTTAAAGAATAAAATTTGATTAGAATTGATTTTTGAGCCTAGGGGTAAAATGGTCATTTTGTGAAAGTCTAAGGGCAAAATAGTAATTTTGCCAAAGCATGATTATTGAAATGCATTAGTTAATGTGATTATTAAATGAACTAATTTCCTATTATAAATCAAGAAGAACAAAGAATTAACCTCAACCGGGGAAAGGGCAAAGTATCGGAATAGATCGACAATCTAGCCTATTTTGAAATCAAGGTAAGTTTCTATGTGATAAATTCAACAACATGTTAGTACGTTTGAGAATTTTGATATTATAATGATGCATAATATTTCTATGAAATTGAGTTATGGTGTTGAATGAGAAGAATGATGAAAGTTAGGATGTTGAAGTTCTAGTTGGACTATAATAAATGTGAGAATATTATCATTGAGACATGAGATGGATAAGGTCCCGTGTAAGACCATGACCGAGACATGGCCTCGTCACCTGATAAACCATAATTTACACATATTTTAAGCCCATGCTTAGCTTACTTTTGGATGAATTTTGATTTAATTTGATGAATTCGATGCTCCTAATCTCGTAATTTCATGTTTTATACTCATGAGAGCATAGGGAGTCGAAAAGGTCAAGAAACGGGCCAAAAAGGGGAAAAATGGGCCTACCTAGGAAAACAACACGGCCTGGACCATTGGCCACGGCCATGTGTGCTGAGCAGGGTCAACCACAGCCTGGACTAATTGACCACGGGCGTGTCTCTGCCGAAACTAGGATGAATTTCATTCGGATGAGGATACTTGTGGGCTAAGAAAGGCATCTCAAAGCCTATATAAACACCCTAGAAGGTAACCTAAAAGGAGAGGTCGACGGGAGTTCGACAGGACGTCGAATAGATGCCAAGTAGAAGGAGAAAAAACTCCAAGACAGCCGTCGGGAAAGCTTAGGAGAAGGATCTCCATCAAGTTCTTTAAAAGTTTTTGGGTTTTCTTATGTTTTGTTGTTTTCCCTATTCTAATATGCTTCCCTCTTTTAGTATGAACTAAATCCCTTAAATACCTAAGGGGATGAAACCTAAGACAGATCTTGTTATTATTTGATTTATGAGATAAATACTTGTGCTTATTCTTAATTGTGAGTTCTTATTCTTGTTTTGATAATTCAGTGGAGCAAAAGTCCCCATTTAAGAGTAGATCAACACAATTAAGCGGAGTTGATTGCAACCCTAGAAATAGGGCGACGATAATCTGCCGGATTAGGGTCAAACATATTAAGGAAATCCATAGATCGAGTTAATGCGACAATAGGGGTTTTAATTAGAAAGAGATTTCAATTAATCAACCTAGAGTTAGTTGTTAGTAGACTCGAAAGAGGTATTAATATAATTTAGGGATTTCTACAGATTAAGTCAAGTGAATAAATCGCATGAATAAAAAGTAATAAGTAAAGTCTAGGTGGATTCTTCCTTAGGTATTGCCTATCTCATATAGGTTGTCTAAAAGTATTTTCTCAATTCACTCTCTGTCGTGTTCATAGTTAGTTAAATTAGTTAGTTAATTTTAGATTAAAAACAAATTCCCTTTAATTATTAGGCTAGATAATAAAAAGATAGTAATTACTAGTACTCTTGGTCCTTGAGGATACGATATTCCGGACTCACCACAACTATACTACTGTTCGATAGGTGCGCTTGCCTTTTTCGAAATAATAGTTAGTTTCGAGCTCCATCAAGTTTTTTGCACCGTTGCCGAAGACTAAGATATTAGGAAAACTAAATTTTATTACTTTAGCCATTTTATTTCTTTTCAATTTAATTTAATTTTTATTTTTATACTTTTCTAATTTTTCTTTTTTTACTTCTGGCAGGGACTTTTAGTTTATGACTAGAAGGAACCCGTTAGGACCCTTTATTTTTGACAATGATATAGAAGGTACCGTTCGCAGAAATCAAAGAGAAATAAGGCGAAGCCTACAATACATAGAAGAAGAGCAAGAAGACGATACCAATACTACCGAAAAGATGGTTGATAATAATCCACTACCTCCTATGGTGGCCGCAAATCCAGTAAATCAAAACCCTGCTCCTCATACTATGTATGATTATGCTAAACCTAATTTAATAGGAACTGAATCAAGTATTGTTAGACCTGCTATTGCTGCAAATAATTTTGAACTGAAACCTAACACTATTCAGATGATTCAGCAATTTGTTCAGTTTGATGGTTTGCAGGATGAGGATCCAAACAATCACTTGGTAAATTTTCTTGAGTTTTGCGACACTTTCAAGATTAATGGCATTTTTGATGATGCCATTTGCCTTCGATTGTTTCCATTTTCGTTGAGAAACAAAGTTAAACAGTGGTTGAACTCGTTACCACGAGGATCAATCACTACATGGGAACAAATGACCGAAAAATTTTTGTTAAAATATTTTTTGCCGGCTAAAACAGCTAAGTTGACGAATGATATCTCTTCATTTGTGCAGATGGATCTAGAGACACTTTACGATGCATGGGAGAGATACAAGGATCTACTAAGGAGGTGCCCTCACCATGGGTTACCTTTGTGGCTACAGGTTCAAACCTTTTACAATGGTGTGAACCCCTCAACTAGGTAGTTGATTGATTCAGCCGCCGGTGGAACCCTAAATAACAAAACTTCTGAAGCGGCTTATGAGTTTATAGAGGAGATGTCACTGAATAACTATCAGTGGCAAGCTACAAGGACAAGGCCAACAAAAGCCGCCATTGTTTTCAACCTCGACGCAGTAACCATCTATCAAATCAGGTAGAACTTTTAAGTAAGAAAATTGATGGTTTGTGTGGTTCTTCGCAGGTACATCTGGTAATGCAGTGTGATACAAATGGAGGACGGACGAACAACACAGAATATTCGCCCTACAACCCTAGCATAGAAAGCGAATAGATGAACTATATGGGTAATAATTCTAGACCTCAAAATAACCCTTATAGTAACACTTATGATCTAATTTGGAGGAATCACCCCAATTTCTCATGGGGTGGCCAAGGAAATGAGAGACAACAAACCCCCTCCCAGGCTTTCAACAGCAACCTTACCCACAAGAAAAGAAGCCGAACCTTAAGGAGATGCAAACAAAATTCATCCTGGTGTCAGAAACTCATTTCCAAAACACCAAAACAACACTTAAAAATCAACAAGCATCGATTCCAGGGATCGAGAACCAATTAGGTTAGCTTGCTAAGCTGATCTAAAAATGACCACAAGGCAACTTGCCAAGCAACACTGAAGCTAACTCAAATGAGCAACTTCAGGCCATTACTTCCCACGACAATGAAGGGTTAGATGAACTAAAATTGAGGCAAGAAAATATGGTAGAGGAAGGTAAGGTTGAGGTAAGCCATGTTAAACCAAAACCGGTAATTATAGAGTACCAACCTCGTGTGCCATACCCCAATGCAATAAAGAAAGACCGCACAGATAAACAATTCGGTAAATTTCTTAAACTTCTAAAAAATTACATATTAACTTACCGTTTCTTGAAGCTCTTTCACAAATGCCAGATTCAAGGAAATTTTTAAAAGAGCTTTTGACAAACAAGCGGAAGTTAGACGATACATCGCATGTGGAGCTAAATGCAGTGTGCTCAGCAATTTTACAAAATAAACTACCACGAAATTTAAAAGATCTAGGGAGTTTTACAATTCCGTGCTTAATTGGTAGTTTATCTATTGATAATGCTTTAGCTGATTTAGGGGCAAGCATCAATGTTATGCCTTATAAAATGTTTAAACAGCTAGGTCTTGGGAAACCCAAACAAACTAGAATGAGCATTCAATTAGCTGATAAAACCATTAGAGTTCCTAGGGGTATAATTCAGATGTGCTAGTAAAAATTGACAAATCCGTATTCCCAATAGACTTTTTTGTTTTAGATATGAATGAGGATAATGAAGTTCCTTTAATATTAGGACAGCCCTTTTTAGAAACTGCTAGGACCATTATCAATGTTGATACAGGAGAAGTAATGCTTCGTGTAGGTGATGATATGATTAAACACAAAGCACGTGATTCTGACAGAATATCTAATGATCAAGAGAATACAAATCCTGATAATATAAATAAACTTAATGTTCAATCTTCTTTTTAGGAAATCTCTCAGGAAAAGATAACAGAGCCAGGGTCTAGTGTTTATATTGAGAATAAAATTGTTCATGAGGAACGAAGCTTATAAATCAATGAGCTAGATGAATGGCAAACACACGTCAAGGAAAAACCGAAAAAACACGAGGAACCAAAGCAAAACCATGTCAAACTTAAAGATGGGACAACCCAGTTTAAGATAGGGGATCAGGTATTGTTGGATAAGACAGACCCTCGAATCTCCACTTTAGACCTGAATACAAACAAAGAGATTCCTTTCACTGTACTAAATGTCTTTCCATACGGAACAGTCGAGATAACTAATCCTACATTCGGCACTTTAAGGTAAACGCCACTCGACTTAAACTATATATAAATAATTGAATTGATAGCAAGAATGAGGAGTTTCAACTCTTCAAACCACCATGAGATATGCGAATGAGAGGTAAGTCTAGCTTAAGACTTTAAACGAGCGCTTCTCGGGAGGCAACCCGAGCACTAACTTCACTAATGTCATTATTTCTGATTTTTAGTATTTAACTAACAATTAACCAATTTAATAAAGCGCAGGTTTTTTCCTCCACACGGCCTTGCACACGGGCGTGGCCGTGGCCGTGGCCGTGTGGACACCACGAATAGGCACATCGACGTAGCAAAGCCCGTGCGAACCAAGGATGAAAAAATCCCCAAACCACGGATGGTGATAAAATGCTACGGCCGTGCGATACGGCCGTGGTCGACACTGAGAAAACAACACGGGTGTGAGACACGCCCATGCTTTGAGGCACATGGGTGTGGAAACCTCTACACGACCGTGGGAGAAACGAACGAAAGACCCCCACGGCCGTGTGACCTAACACGCCCATGGTATACGGGCGTGGGAAGCTACCAGATCCCTGTTTCCTATTTAAAACCCCTCTTCTCACCTTCTCCCAAAATTCTTCTTCTCCCAAACCCTAGCCACCACACCCCTTTTTTTGACTATTATCTTTCCCCTTTCATTTTACTTTCCTTCTTTCCCTCATTCTTTGTTTTCACCACCATCCTCGTATTGAAGAAGCGAAAGGACCCTAGCACAGTCTCCCTATGCAAGACCGATCTACATAAGTTCATGACGGCCGCTTCATTAACTTGACAGGACAAGGACCTTTGAGTCCAATTATTTTTTCTTCGTCTTTTCTCTTCTCCTTTATTTTCCTTCCTTTTATCTTTCTAGTCTTTAATTTATATTATTATATTTTGATTTCTTTGATTTAGGTTCAAAAGGCTGTTAGGGAATCACCACACCACGACCCTAGTATCCACATCCACTTTCATCTATGCTCGACTTACCGTTTCTTTTCCTTGACTCCATCCAAAATTCAGGAAGTTCACTACTCTCCCTATCTTATGATTTTATATATTGTAGATATCTATCTTTGTACATTGAGGACAATGTACGTCTTAAGTGTGGGGAGGTATCAACAATACTGAATTATATCTTGTTCTTAAGTAACTTTCTCATATTACTATTAGAATGAAACTTCTATTGATTTATGATTTTCATTGATATGTTTTGGATTAAGTCATAGGTAATTGTGCATTGATGATTTAAACTTTAAGATATTAGAGAATCAAGCATGATAAGTCTATTTTCAAAATTAAAAATTTTTAGGTTGTTTCCCTAAACTTAAATATTATGTTGAAGTTTGAAATTTACAAGTTTGACATCAAAAACCATAATTTTTGTGGAATTTTGAGCCTTTTAGAGCATATATTTTTCATGCTCACTTTATTGATTATGAGTGTGTCAACATTGAATTGTTATTTTAGAACTTGCTTCAATTATACTTGTCGAGACCACATTTTTTATTTTATATACTGAGATGATAAAGGCACCTAAGTTTTAACCCACTTACTCCATAAAAAGCCTAACTTCATAATTAACCCCTAGTGAACCCTTTTTAGCCTAATAAACCATTTCTTGACTCACCCATTAATATTAACCCAAAAACCAAATTTTTAATTCCCCTAATCTTTTGACGTCCCTTTTTGTCGAGATTTGAATTGAGTAGTTGCCTAACTATGTTCTCTATTTTAGTTGTTAAAATTCTTTCTTATCATTGTATGTTCTTATTCCTAAAAAGAAAAAAATTTGGAAATTTATTCATTATTAGTTTAAGCTTGAACGATTACTGTCACATCTTTAGAAGAAGCTCATGTTATTAGTGATAAGTTTTCAATCAATGTAATTATCCAATATTAGTTCAATTTTTCTAGTTAGGTAAATTGTCAATTCAATCTTGATTTTAACCTTCTAATTTAGCCTGTATCCACACCTTCAAACCCAAGCCCCATTACAACCCTTTAAGACATTTTGATTTGTGTATCATCTCATTTTATAGTGGTGGAGATTTGATTTTCATGCAAGCCTATGGGATTAAATTTTCATGTGTGACTTTTGAGTGCTTAATTTGAACCTTAAACACCTTGAGTGACTTGAGTGAATCTTTAGTGAGGATATCAATTCTTGTCGGTTTTGAATCAGAGGTAACTATTTAGGTAAGGGGAGACACCTATGTTTTCGTGCTATAAAAATTTTTGACTTAGATTGTTTGAATCTTTAGGACTCTTTTAGTTAAACTATCAATGTATGAATTATCTATGAATTATGATGAAACATTATTGCCTATCTCATATAAGTTAAAGTCTAGGTGGATTCTTCCTTAGGTATTGCATTTATCATATAAGTTGTCCAAAAATATTTTCTCAATTCACTCTCTGTCGCGTCCATAGTTAAATTAGTTAATTAATTTTAGATTAAAAACAAATTCCCTTTAATTATTAGGCTAGATAATAAAAAGATAGTAATTACTAGTACTCTTGGTCCTTGAGGATACGATATTCCGGACTCACCACAACTATGTTGTTGTTCGATAGGTGCGCTTGCCTTTGTCGAAATAATAGTTAGTTTCGAGCTCCATCAAGTTTTTGGTGCCGTTACCGGGGACTAAGGTATTAGGAAAACTAAATTTTTATTACTTTAGCTTTTATTTCTTTGCAATTTAATTTTATGTTTATTTTTATACTTTTCTAATTTTCTTTCTTTGCTTCTGGCAGGAACTTTTAGTTTATGACTAGAAGGAACCCGTCAAGACCCTTTATTTTTGACAGTGATATAGAAGGTATCGTTCGTAAAAATCAAAAAGAAATAAGGCAAAGCCTACAATACATAGAAGAAGAGCAAGAAGACGATACCAATACTACCGAAAAGATGGCTGATAATAATCCACTACCTCCTGTGGTGGCCGCAAATCTGGTGAATCAAAACCCTGCTCCTCGTACTATGTATGATTATGCTAAGCCTAATTTAACAGGAACTGAATCAAGTATTGTTAGACCTGCTATTGCTGCAAATAATTTTGAACTAAAACCTAACACTATTCAGATGATTCAGCAATTTGTTTAGTTTGATGGTTTGCAAGATGAAGATCCAAACAATCACTTGGCAAATTTTCTTGAGTTTTGTGACACTTTCAAGATTAATGGCGTTTCTGATGATGCCATTCGCCTTCAGTTGTTTCCCTTTTCATTGAGAAACAAAGCTAAATCGTGGTTGAACTCGTTACCACGAGGATCAATCACTACATGGGAATAAATGATCGAAAAATTTTTGTTAAAATAATTTTTGCCGGCTAAAACGGCTAAGTTGAGGAATGATATCTCTTCTTTTGTGCAGATGGATCTAGAGACACTTTACAATGCATGGGAGAGATACAAGGATCTACTAAGGAGGTGCCCTCACCATAGGTTACCTTTGTGGCTACAGGTTCAAACCTTTTACAACGGTGTGAACCCCTCAACTAGGCATTTGATTGATTCAGCCGCCGGCGGTACCCTAAACAACAAAGCACCAAATTGTGATCCCGTATAAGACCATATCTGGGATATGGCATCAGCATTGAATATAAAAATCATATAAGACCATATCTGGGATATGGCATCGATAATTGATATGAGATCTCGTATAAGACCATATTTGGGATATGGCATCGACACTCAGAGGTGACCCCATGTAAGACTGCATCTGAGATGGGGTATTGACTTTGTATTTATGTGGATGATGATGAACATGTGCCTTTGAGTATCCCAAGTGATTTAGTGGGATAAATAGTTGAGTTTGAAATAGAAATGAGTTTAGTGTTAAAACTATGTGATTGAGTGAATACAGGTACCCATGAGTAATTCACGAGAAATGTTTACAATATGTGACATGGTATGAATTCAATAAGAACAAGTACGAGTAAGTTATGGCAAAGTGCTTAAGACTTTGTGTTTTTATCTAATGCCATGGATGAATGACATTATAAGCTTTATATTACTATTTATTTTCATGCAAACTTACTAAGCTTTATGCTTATCCCTCTCATTTCCCTTTTCCTTGTAGTTTTACCAAGTTAGCTCGAGAATTCGTGGAACATCAGAGTTTGAAAATCACACTATCAACTACTCTTGGTATAGCAAAGTTAGATTCATTTTGAGTATGACGTGTATAGGATTTGGTCTCTTTTGTTATATCATATTTGTTAGCCAAAGTGTTGGCTATTAATGTCATCAAATTCATTTCGTTAGTGGTCATAGGAAATGGGCCAATGTTTGACAAGTATATATATTCAATGATGATGAAATTCATGAAGTGTATGCTTGATTGGATGACTTGATTTTGAGTCCCTATAAGTGCTTTATGGTCATATTATATGTTGGATTGAATTGGTATAAGTATGGGTGCTGCGTAGGGTGGCATTTGGCTTGGTAGATAGCCTTTCAAATGTCCACACGGGTAGACACACAAGCGTGTGTCTAGGCCGTGTGTGACACATGACCAGCCCCATAGGCGTGTTGATTGGTCGTGTGTCCCCTGTATGCTAGGTTTACAAAGTCAAAATGCTCATTAGTAAACACACGCGCAGAGACACAGCCATGTGTCTCAGCCGTGTGGGAGACACGGCCTTGGCCATGGGCATGTGCCCAAGCCGTGCGAGGTCTGCACCTCAATTTGGAATTTAATCCACCACACGGTCGAAGGGCGCGAACGTGTGACTGGCCATGTGATACAAGTGAGTGTCGACCAGGGGCCAAGCACACGGGCGTGCGATAGATCGTGTGATGTAAGTTAGTGTTGACCACAGATGTGGAACACGGGCGTGTGATATGCCACACGGGCGTTTCCCACTCTTCACACAGGCGTGTGGCCCTGTTTCATGTCAAAATTTTCCAAGTGCTTGAAAGTTTTCGGTTTGGTCCTGAGGCATCCCGAGTATATGTTTAAGGCCTCGTAGGTCCATAATAAGGATGTTATGAATGTGAATAAGAAGTTTAAGTTGGAAAGAAAATCTATAGCCCAAAGTTGTATGTTTAAGCAAGATAAGTTCGGTAATGCCTCGTATCCAGTTCCGGCGTTGAACATGGGTAAGGGGTGTTACATTTTGTGGTATTAGAGCTACGGTTTAATCGGTTCTTATACTAAT
Source organism: Gossypium australe (assembly GCA_005393395.2). Classification (NCBI taxonomy): domain Eukaryota; kingdom Viridiplantae; phylum Streptophyta; class Magnoliopsida; order Malvales; family Malvaceae; genus Gossypium; species Gossypium australe. The sequence continues at coordinate 92,643,807 of CM016624.1, forward strand.
GTAGTGTAAGTATGAGTCTAGCTATACATGTCGTAAGTAAAAGTATTTGTATAATGATAATGTGACGACTCCTGATGACTTGAATTATGTTTTTCATATAGTAAATGGATCCCGATCAAACTGCAGCCGATGATGCTGCAAGCAATGTGCCAGCTCCCGTGCAAGGGACTGCGCCAGTAGAGAGTAGACTCGGGACTTTAGGTCAGGGAGAAGAGGCTCGAGAAGCCTTTCTCCAGATGATGAGTAATTGGTACACTGAGTACATTCGAGCAAATCCTAACGCTCAACCCCCTCCACCCTCACCTATTCCTCTGCCCACTCCTGCAGCTCCTCAAGTGGCTAAGGTAGTAAGGAGTGAAAGGCCTCCGGTCGATAAGATCCGAAAATAAGGAGCAGAGAAATTTTGGGCTAGTAAAGATGATGATCCAGAGAGGGCGGAATTCTGGCTTGAGAATACCATCAGGGTATTCGATGAGTTGTCATGCACGCCTGAAGAGTGCATGAAGTGTGTAGTATCTCTCTTGAGAGATTCAACTTATCAGTGGTGGAACATCCTTGTATCGGTGGTACCAAGGGAGAGGATAAATTGGGAATTCTTCTAAGAGGAGTTTCAGAAGAAATAAGTTAGTCAAAGATTCATTGACCAGAAGAGAAAAGAGTTCTTAGAGCTAAAGCAGGGTCGAATGACGGTGACAGAATATGAATGTGAGTTCGTAAGGCTTAGTAAATATGCTCAAGAGTGCGTATCGACAGAAGCTATCATGTGTAAAAGGTTTGAGGATGGATTAAATGAGGATGTTCGTTTGTTTGTTGGTGTCATCGAACTAAATGAGTTTGTGGTGCTGGTAGATCGAGCATGTAAGGCTGAGAAGCTAGCTAAAGAGAAAAAGAAAGCTGAGGTTGAGTATCGTGACTTGAAGAAGAGACAAATGGGCAAGTCATTCCAATCTTTATCCAAGAAGTTAAGAGATTTCACTGCTCGATCAGCCACCTCAGCTGGATTTTCAAGTAGAAGTAAAGGTAAACAATTCATGGGGTCTAAAGCTCAGACCACCTCAATTGCAAGCGTTGGCAACGCTCGGCCAAGTAGACCAGAATGTCCACAGTGTGGCAAACGTCACCCTGGTGAGTGCCGAGCGAATGAGAAAGCTTGTTTCAAATGTGGATCCCTAGACCATTTTATCAGGGATTGCCCCGAAGTAGGTGAGAGGGAGAAACCTCAGAGTGCAAGATAGGGAAATGCTATGAGAGGAAGATCACAGAGAAACCCGAGGAATGAAATGAGCAGTAAGAATACTTCTAGAGTGCAGACTGCAAGAGCTGAGGATAGAGCACCGGCGACAACATATGTGTACATTTTTTCTCTATGATACTCATGTTATAGCTTTAATTGATCCGGGATCTACCCACTCATATATTTGCATGAAATTAATCTCTAGCATGAGTATGCCTATAGAGTCTACTGAATTTGTAATAAGAGTGTCAAATCCCCTAAGCAAATATGTGTTGGTTGATAGAGTATGTAAAGGTTGCCCTTTGATGATTAGGGGTTATTGCTTCCCATTTAATCCTATGTTGTTGCCGTTTGATGAATTTGGTATCATCCTTGGGATGGATTGGTTAGCTACTCATGATGTGATAGTGAATTATGGGAGAAAATTTATTGAGTTAAAATGTGAAAGTGGAGATCTTATTCGAGTTGAATCAGATGAGCAAGCCAAATTTCCAGAAGTGATATCTTCTTTATTGACTCAGAAGTATCTAAGAAAGGGGTACGAAGCTTACCTTACCTTTGTAATGAATGCTAAAGAGTCTGAGTTGAGAATGGAGTCAGTACCCGTAGTACGCGAGTATTCAGATGTTTTCCCGGAGGATTTACCAGGGCTACCTCCGGTTAGAGAGATCGAATTTGGGATTGAGTTAGCTCCTGGTACAGCACCTATATCGATTGCTCCATACAAAATGGCTCCAACTGAGTTAAAGGAACTGAAGGCACAGTTGCAAGAGTTGACGGACAAAGGTTTTGCAAGATCGAGCTATTCGTCGCAGGGCACTCCCGTTTTATTCGTGAAAAAGAAAGATAGTTCCATGAGGTTATGTATAGATTATCGGCAGCTCAATAGGGTAACTGTGAAGAATAAGTACCTACTACCAAGAATTGATGATTTGTTTGATTAATTGAAGGGAGCCACGGTGTTTTCCAAGATAGACTTGAGGTCTGGATATTATCAGTTGAGAGTCAAAGACTTAGATGTGCCGAAAACCGCATTTCGGACAAGGTATGCACTACGAATTCTTGGTCATGCCTTTTGGTTTAACCAATGCCCCTGCAAATTTCATGGATTTGATGAATCCCATCTTTCAGCCAGATTTGGATAAATTTGTAGTGGTTTTTATTGATGGCATATTGATCTACTCTCGGAATGAGAACGAGCATACGGAGCATTTGAGAATAGTTCTGCAAATTTTAAGGGATGAACAACTATATGCCAAGTTTAGTAAGAGCGAATTTTGGCTTAGAAAAGTTAGATTTTGGGGGCATATTGTCTCAAAGGATGGAATCCGAGTTGACTGAGTAAAATCTCAGCAATTGTTGATTGGAAGCCACCAAAGAATGTAACCGAGGTTAGGAGTTTTCTGGGCCTAGCTGGCTACTATAGACGTTTTGTCAAAGGATTCTCTATGATAGCTACTTCAATGATGAGGTTGCTACAAAAGGATGTAAAGTTTGAATGGACAGAAAAATGCCAACAGAGTTTTGGGAGATTGAAGGCATTGTTGACTGAGGCCCCTGTTTTAATGCAACCTGAGCCGGGAAAAGAATTTGTGGTTTACAATGATGCATCTATAAACGGATTGGGTTGTGTACTTATGCAAGAGGGCAAGGTGATAGCATATGCTTCTAGACAATTAAAGCCGCACGAGAATAATTATCCGACACACGATTTAGAATTAGCCGCAATCGTATTTGCGCTAAAAATTTGGAGACACCATTTATATGGTGAGATGTGTCGAGTGTTCATGGATCATAAGAGCTTAAAGTACTTGATGACTCAAAAGGAGTTGGATTTGAGGCAACGAAGATGGTTAGAGCTGATAAAGGACTATGAGCTAGTGATTGACTATCATCCGGGAAAGGCGAACGTGGTCGCCGATGCTTTGAGCAAAAAATCTCTATTTGCGTTAAGAGCCATGAATACACGGATGATTTTGTCAGAAGATGGTTCTATTCTAGCTGAGTTGAAGGCTAGACCATTGTTTCTTCAAGAGATTTGTGAAGCTCAGAAAGTTGACAGTGACTTACAAGCCAAAAGAGTTCAATGTGAGTCAAATGTCGAGTCGGACTTTCGGGTAAATCATGACGGATGCGTGATGTTTCAAAATAGGGTATGTGTACCCAGAAATGATTAGCCTATTTGAAAGATACTTCATGAAGCATATAGTGGATGTTTGTCTATACATCCAGGCAGCACGAAGATGTATAACGATTTGAGGAAGTGGTATTACTGGCCAAGTATGAAGAAAGACATTTCTGAGTTTGTATCGAGATGCCTAATTTGTCAACAAGTGAAGGCTGAACACCAAGTACCTTCGGGTCTACTTCAGCCTATTATGATTCCCGAGTGGAAATAAGACCGTATTACTATGGACTTCGTGACGGGTTTACCGTTGTCACCGAAGAGGAAATATGTTGTATGGGTTGTAATCGATAGACTTACGAAGTCAGCCCATTTCATACCAGTACGAGTCGATTATTCTCTTGATAAGTTAGCGGATTTGTATGTGTCTGAAATAGTAAGACTTCATGGAGTACCATTGTCGATTATTTTGGATAGAGATCCTAGATTCACGTCACAGTTTTGGAAAAAGTTGCAAGAGGCTTTAGGCACAAAATTGAGTTTTAGTACAGCTTTCCATCTGCAAACTGACAGGCAGTCGGAGAGAATAATACAGATGCTTGAAGACATTCTTCGATGTTATGTTTTGGAATTCCAAGGTAATTGGGAAAAATACTTACCGTTGGTGGAATTCACCTACAACAATAGTTTTCAGTCAAGTTTGAAAATGACGCCTTATGAGGCATTGTATGGGCGCAAGTGCCAAACGCCCTTGTATTGGACAGAACTCAGAGAGAATCAGATTCACGGGGTCGATTTAGTTAGGGAAATTGAAGAGAAAGTAAAGCTGATACGTGAATGTTTGAAAGCGGCCTCTGATAGACAAAAGTCCTATTCAGATTTGAAAAGAAAAGAAATTTAGTTCCAAATAGGCGACAAAGTGTTTTTAAAAGTATCACCATGGAGAAAAGTCCTCAGATTTGGCCGGAAAGGCAAGTTGAGTCCGCGCTTTATCAGGCCATACGAGATTACTGAGGGGATAGGGTCGGTAGCTTATCGTTTGGCCTTGCCATCTGAGTTGGAAAAGATTCATGATGTCTTTCATGTGTCCATGTTACACCGATACCAATCAGACCCTTCACATGTGATTGTACCGACAGAGGTAAAAATCCAACCGAACTTGACTTATGGTGAAGAGTCGGTTAAGATTTTGGCACGAGAGGTGAAACAGTTGAGAAACAAAAGTATGGCCCTTGATAAAGTGCTATGGCAGAGACATGGAATAGAAGAGGCTACATGGGAGCCTGAAGAGACCATGAGAAACCAATATCCCAACCTTTTTACTGGTAAGATTTTCGGGGACGAAAATCCTTAGGGGGGAGAATTGTAACAGCTTGATTTAGGGGCTAGTCAGAACAGTGATCTCGGGATCACTAATCTGAGGTCGGATAAAATTATTTTCATGTTATTTTATGAGTTAGAGCATGATTATATAAGTAAATTGAAATTTTGGTGCTTTAATTTTAGCTATTTCATGCTTAATCGTAAAAAAGGACTAAATCGCATAAAGTGTGAAAGTTCAAAATTACAAGCTAAAGGTGCCTAATAGCCATAGAATATTAATTAGAGGTCTTTAAAGGGCAATTATCCCCTTAAATAAAGGTTGGCCGGCCATATGGGACAATAGAGGTCAAAATTTGGTCAAGTAGGTGTGTTAGATGGACTAAATTGAGATTTTATATTAAAATAAAGAAAGAAAAGATATCATCTTTTCTCTTTCATTTCTCCACTGAAAATTAGCATCAAATGGGGATTTGAAGACTCAAAAATCTCAGCACACTCTTCTCCTGACAAGTAAGTGTTTTAGTGATCATTTCTTGAAAATATTTGTACTTTTAGAACCCCAAAAGCTTAAGCTTTCTAAAGAGGGGTATCTTGCAAAATGGTGAAAAGTTTAAAGTTTTGCCATGTGAGCTTTTAAGTTGTTTGCTGCATCTTTATGGAAGAAAATGAGTCTTGATTGTTAGATAAACAATACTTATGAAAGGTGTTTCCATGAAAACACCTAAAAGGACCTCTTTGTAAAGGTTGTGAAATTTTTGGTAAATGTGTGAAATAATGAGTTTTGATGGCTGCCATAAGAGAAATAAATGTTCACCTATGCTCGTTAAAGAAAGAAATTAGATTAGAATTGATTTTTTAGTCTAGAGGTAAAATCGTCATTTTGTAAAAGTCTAATGGCAAAATAGTAATTTTGTCAAAACATGATTATTGAAATACATTAGTTAATGTGATTATTAAATGAGCTAATTCTATTATAGATCAAGAAGAACAAAGAATTAACCTCGACCAAGGAAATGGGAAAGTATCGGACTAGATCAGCAATCTAGTCTATTTTAAAATCGAGGTAAGTTTGTATGTGATAAATTCAACATCATGCTAGTACGTTTGAGAATGTTTGATATTATAATGATGCATAATATTTCTATGAAATTGAGTTATGCTGTTGAATGAGAAGAATGATGAAAGTTGGGATGTTGAAGTCCTAGTTGGACTATAATAAATGTGAGAATATTATCATTGAGACATGCGATGGATAAGGTCTCGTGTAAGACCATGACCGGGACATGGCCTCGGCACCGAATTGAGATCCCGTATAAGACCATATCTGGGATATGGCATCGGCATTGAATATGAAAATCGTATAAGACCATATTTGGGATATGGCAACGATAATTGATATGAGATCCCGTATAAGACCATGTCTGGGATATGGCATCGGCACTCAGACCTGACCCCATGTAAGATGCATTTGGGATGGGGCATTGGCTTTGTATTTATGTGGATGATGATGAACATGTGCCTTTGAGTATCCTAAGTGATTTAGTGGGAAAAATAGTTGAGTTTGAAATAGAAATGAGATTAGTGCTAAAACTATGTGATTGAGTGAATACAGGTACCCATGAGTAATTCACGAGAAATGTTTATGATATGTGACATGGTATGAATTCAATAAGAACAATTACGAGTAAGTTATTGCAAAGTGCTTAAGACTTTGTGTTTTTATCTAATGCCATGGATGAATGACATTATGAGCTTTATGTTGCTATTTATTTTCATGCAAACTTACTAAGCTTTATGCTTACCCCTCTCATTTCCCTTTTCCGTGTAGTTTTACCAAGTTAGCTCGAGAATTCGTGGAACGTCGGAGTTTGGAAATCAAACTATCGACTACTCTTGGTATAGCAAAGTTAGATTCATTTTGAGTATGACATGTATACGATTTGGTCTCCTTTGTTATATCATATTTGTTATCCAAAGTGTTGGCTATTAATGTCATCAAATTCATTTTGTAAGTGGTCATAGGAAATGGGCCAATGTTTGAAAAGTATATATATATATATATATATTCAATGATGATGAAATTCATGAAGTGTATGCTTGATTGGATGACTTGATTTTGAGTCCCTATAAGTGCTTTATGGTCATATTATATGTTGGATTGAATTGGTATAAGTATGGTTGCTGCGTAGGGTGGCATTTGGCTTAGCAGATAGCCTTTCAAATGTCCACACGGGTAGACACACGGGCATGTGTCTAGGTCGTGTGTGACACATGACTAGCCCCATAGGTGTGTTGATTGGCCGTGTGTCCCTGCATGCTAGGTTTACAAAGTCAAAATGCTCAGTAGTAAACACACGGGCAGAGACACGGTCGTTTGTCTCAGCCGTGTGGGAGACACGGCCTTGGCCATGGGCATGTGCCCAAGCCATGTGAGGTCTGCACCTGAATTTGGAATTTAATTCGCCACACAATCGAAGGGCACGGGCGTGTGACTAGCCGTGTGATACAAGTCAGTGTCGACCACGGGCCAAGCATATGGGCGTGCGATATGTCGTGTGATGCAAGTCAGTGTCGACCACAGGTGTGGAACATGGGCGTGTGATATGCCACACGGGCGTGTCCCACTCTTCACACGGACGTGTGGCCCTGTTTCATGTCAAAATTTTCCAAGTGTTTGAAGGTTTCTAGTTTGGTCTCGAGGCATCCCGAGTATATGTTTAAGGCCTCGTAGGCCCATAATAAGGATGTTATGAATGTGAATAAGAAGTTTTAAGTTGGAAAGAAAATCTATAGCCCAAAGTTGTATGTTTAAGCAAGATAAGTTCGGTAATGCCTCGTATCCGGTTTCGGCATTGAACACGGGTAATGGGTGTTACACAGGTAGACACACGGGCGTGTGTCCAGGCCGTGTGCGACACACGGTCAACCTCATGGGTGTGTAATTAGGCTGTGGGTCCCCTTGCATGCTAGGTTTACAAGTCAGTATGCTCAATAGTAAACACACGGGCAGAGACACGGTCCTATGTCTCAGCCATGTGGATGGCACGGCCATGGACATGGGCGTGTGCCCAGGCCGTGTGAAGTCTGCACCTGAAATTAGAAATTTAATTTGCCACACGGTCGAAGGACACGGGCGTGTGCCTAGGCCATGTGACATTTATGGGACGATGACGTCAGAAACAGAATACCAAGGTTTTCGGCATACGGGCTAAGACACGGGCGTGTCGAGACCATGTGAGGGACACGGACGTGTCTCCGACCATGTGAAAACCCCTATAGGTTCGAATTGAGAAATAATTCCATACGGGTGTGGAATACGGACATGTGAAATGCCACACGGGCATGTCCCTTCTTACACACGGGTGTGTGGACTGTTTAATGAAAATTTTTCTCAGACTTTTAGAGATCTCTTAAAGAGTTCGATTTGATCCCGAATTATTCTTAAAGTGTGATTTAGGCCTCGTAGGCTTGTTTAAGTGGTGTTAGTAAAAGTTTTAAATTTGGAGAGAAAGTCAAGTCTCAGAATTGTATGATTGATTGCGTATAAGCCTAGTAATGCCTCGTACCCTATTCCAGCGTTGAATACGGGTAAAGGGTGTTACAGGACGTGGGGGTCAGGTTTCACATAATCGACCCCAATATCAGTTATGTGGTAAAGTTGGACATGTTCAAAACTGTTAGTACCTATTTGATGACGATAGGTCGATGTTAGTAAACCATCATCATCTTTTCGATCCAAGATAGATCGCATCTAACTATGGGGTGTATCACTGTTGTAATAAATTTCCTAGCTCTCAAGGAGGTAGTGGTCAACCATCAAGGTCTTCAACCAACTGTGATGATCAGATGTGGTGCCCTGACTCCGCAGCCACAAATCATGTTACCAAAAATCTCTCTTCACTTAGTCATCATACTGAATATACAGGTATGATTCAATTCTTGATGGGCAATGGGACTCTTATCCCTATCACTTATGTAGGGGCCTCTTCGATTACCACTAGTAATAGACTTTTGTACCTTAACCGTGTTTTACATGTTCTGAACGTATGCAAAAACTTGAATTCTGTAGCTCAATTTGCAAAAGATAACAAGGTGTATTTTGAATTTCATCCCTATCATTGCTTCGTGAAAGACATCAAGACAATAACGGTATTGTTGGTGGCACATGTTCATAAAAGGCTGAATCGGTTTGCTCGATCAACACATCATACAGGAAATGCAAGGGTGAATGATAAAGGAGTTGGGCTACCGCACGCTCATTCGATTGCAATTGGCACTTCTGTATTTGAGTTGTGGCACAAATAGCTTGTGTGACAGACCGATTTAGGGCCTAGTCAGAATAGTGGTGCGAGACCACAAATTAGTAGTAGAAATTATGTGTTTAACGATGTTTATGAGGCTTATGAGGTGATTTCATACTTGTGTGGAAATTTTATGAAGAAATTTTATTAATTAGTGATTTAATTGTCCATTAGGACTAAATTGCAGAGAATAGAAAATATGAGATTCTAGAAGATTTAAGTATGAAATAGAATCATAAAAATTATTAGAAGTCCTTATTCAGCAATTAGACTATTTTATAACAAGATGGACAAAAATGGACATGGGAAGGAAAAATCTCAAGAAAGGGTCATTAAGGGCATTTTTGTCATTAGGTAAATAAAAGATTAAAAAGGGAAAAAGAAGACAAAATTATGTCCATCTTCTTCTTGCCATAGCCGAATTTTACAAGCCCTCCTTAGCTAGGGTTTTGTCCAACTTCCAAGCTTGATTGCAAGTGCATCCTAGCCCGTTTTTAATGTTCTTCGTATTTTTGAAATCCTCGTAGCTCGGTTTAGCTAATTCTAGCTATATTTTGAGCTAGGGTTTAAGTTCATAAATTTACCCATGTATGACATGCATATATTTTGAAGTTTTATGGAAGATTATGAAGGTTTGATGTGCGATAAACATCTTTTTCTAAGTGATTTTCATGAAAAATACATGTAGGGACCAAATTGCAAAAGTTATGAAAATGGTCATACATGAGTGAAATAGTAGAAATTGAAGGTTGCTATAGTTGAGAATATGATTCGGCTAGGCTTGAAATATAAGAAAGTTGAATGAAAATCATTTTACGAGCCTAGGGAAAAAAGTGTAATTATGAGAAAGTTTAAGGGCAAAATTGTAATTTTTCCAAAATATGAATTATGAGTCAATTTAGTCAATGTGTGTTTTTAACAAATGAAATTGTTATTATAGATCAAGAAACGCGAAGCTCGGATCGAAACCGAGGCAAGAACAAAATCGAGGACTAAATCGAGCATTGATACACATTTTGAGATTTGAGGTAAGTTTGTATGAAGTTGAAGTTTCATAACGTCTTGATGCTTGAAATTACTTAATATTTCAATAATGTATGTTATTGCTACGAATAATCGAGAGATGAAAACTCGATGAGGAAATGGTGAAAAGAAATTATGTGAAATCCTGAATAAAGATTCTAAATAATGAGGTTACCCATGTTTAGCATTAAATAAAGAAGGTCCCGTGTAAAACCATGTCTGGGATATGGCCTCGGCACCTAAAGAGGATCTCGTATAAGACCTTGTCTGGGACAAGGCATCGACATTCATGTACGATCTCGTATAAGACATATCTGGGATATGGCATCGACATCGAGCTATAATATCCCGTGTAAGACCATATCTGGGATATGGCATCGGCATTAAGGGGTGATCCCATGTAAGACCATATCTGGGATATGGCGTTGGCATCAAGATTTATGCATGATGAGTTTAAATATCCTATGATAATCTGATTAGTCTGGGCAAAAGAGCTGGGAATATAAAATAGTATTGAGTCAAATCCGTTTACGGATGATCTTAAGTTTCATTCATGATAATAATAATGAAGATTTGAGTTTATGTTCACGTTAGCATAAGTGCTAAGTTATGTGATTGAGTGATACAGGTACCATGAAAAAGTAACAGTTAAGAAATCATATTGTGACACGAGATGGATAAGAATAAGTGTGAGTAAGTATGAATAAGTATGCCTAAGCAATTGAGATTTATGTTGCTATTGTTTCATGAAATGGATGAATTTAGTTTGAGCAATTATAATATTGTAGAATTTCATGCAAACTTACTAAGCTATATGCTTACCCCTCTCTTTTTTCCCTTTCTCCTTGTAGTTTCGTCAAGTTAGCTCGAGGATCATAGAAAGTCGGAGCTCGGATCACACTATCAACCATTCTTTTCATATAGTAAAGTTGATTCATTTTGAGTATGGCATGTATAGGAACTTGATTGTTTTGTGTCATGTTATGTTTGAAGTCCAAAGGGTTGGCTATTATCGCTTCACATTTATTTTTGTAAATGGCCATGATGAATTAGGTAATATTGCCAAGTTCATGTCTCAAGTTTGAAGCATATAATGAAATGAATGTTCATGCAAGATATTGAGTAAAATGTGGATGAAATGAGTGGTAATTTAAGGGTTCTTCCTTGCTTGATATTGTCATATTATGTGCTTCTTGCGATGAAATGAGCAAGTTTAAGTTTCAGGGTGGCAGAGAGGCTTGGAAAATAGCCCCTAATTGTCCACATGGGTAGACACACGGGCGTGTGTTTAGGCCGCGTGTGACACATGGTCAACCCATATGGGTGTGTTGATAGGTCGTGTGCCCCATGCACTATTTTATGAGAATTTGATTCATCACACGGGCCAGCACACGGGCGTGTGCCCTGGCCATGTGCTATTAAGAGTATGATGACGTCATAGTTAGAGAGCTCCATGGGTAGAGGACACGGGCGTGTTAAGGCTGTGAGAAGGACACGGGTTATAGACAAGGGCGTGTGCTCAGCCGTGTGAAGTAAGTCAGTGTCGACCACGGGTGTCAAACACGGGCATGTCTTAGTGGCACACGGGAGTGTCCCTTGGACAACACGGGCGTGTGGCCCCTGTTTAGGGAAATAAAAAATTCAAAGAGTGTTAAAGTTCCCGATTGATCTACGGAACCCTCCGATTATATGTTTTAGGCCTCATAGGCCCATAATATGCACATTATGAGTAAGAAAGACAAGTTTTAAGTTGAAACGAAATTTTACAGCCCAATAGTACAAGAGCAAGGAATGTTATGTATAGTAACACCTAATATCCTGTTCCGGCATCGAACACGGGTAAAGGGTGTTACAGCTTGGTCACCCGTGTCATAGAACACTTACTCAAGTGCTTAGAAATTATAATGTTGTATCGAATAAGTGTGTTCTGACAAAAATGTGTGCTCCTTGTCAGTATAGGAAATCTCATAAACTTGTTTTTCATGATTCTCAAACTGTATATTTATCACCTTTTGAGCTAGTTGTATTAGATTTATGGGGGTCGATTCCATTACATTCAGAGGGTTGTCTTTACTACCTTTCATTTGTGGATGCTTACAGTCATTTTACATAGATTTATCTTTTGAAGATAAAAGTTGAGGTTCTTGACAAGTTTATTCAGTTTCAAAATTTTGTAGAGATTCAATTTAGGTACAAGATTAAAAGGCTTCAAAGTGACTGGGTTGGTGAGTATAGACCATTGACTACGATTTTTTCCCAGCTAGGTATACAACACAGGCTAACTTGTCCACATATATCTGAACAAGACGGTATTGTCGAAAGGAAACACAAAAATTTGGTAGAGACGGGTCTCACGCTGCTTGCACAAGCTTCCCTACCCATGCATCTCTAGAGTCATATGTTTTTACATGTTGCTAACTTAATAAACAGGCTTCCTACACCAGTTCTTCAAGGAAAATCTCTTTACGAGAAGTTGTATCACACACTACCAGGCTATATGGTGCTTAAGGTTTTTGGTTGTTGTTGTTATCAGTACCTTAGTCCTTAAAACAAATATAAACTACAGTACCATTCTAGACCTTGCACTCATCTTGGGTTTAGTTCTAATCATAAAAGTTATATGTGCCTTGATGAAAATGACAAAGTTTGTGTCGAGACATATGATATTTGATGAAAGTTGCTATCTGTTTGCAAAGACAGGGACAGTGATAGGGACTTCCTGTACCAAGGACACTTCTTCGATGGTTCGTCAATAGCCAACTGTTCCAATTTTGCCTCGACAATTTTCTACACAGTCACCAGTTGCTCTTGCTGAAAGGACATTTGCTGTTGACATATCACCACCAATTGATCAAACCTTAAGCTTTATATGGCTACTTTTGCTAATCATGGGCCCTCAACAATCAATGGAACATTTTTTAGTCCGAAATGGACTAACGCTACTCAATAGGAATATGACGCGCTTTTGAAAAATCACACATGGGAGCTTGTACATTTGCCTTCTGACAGAAGGGTAGTGGGCTGCAAATGGATTTTCAATATTAAAAGGCATGCAGATGGGGGCAATGGCTCATTATAGAGGTCGACTTGTTGTGAAAGGATATCTACAATAAGTAGGTGTCAATTTCAATGAAACGTTTAGTCCGGTTGTTAAGCCTACAACAATCTGAGTGGTTTTATCCTTTGCTATTACATTCGGTTGGACCTTAAGGCAAGTTGATATAAATAACACCTTTCTCAATGGTGATCTTACTGAAGAAATTTACATGGTACAGCCCCCAGGGTTTGAACAACATAATGAAGGGTTGTCGTTGGTGTGCAAACTCAAAAAAGCCTTGTATGGCCTTAAACAAGCGCCTAGTGCTTGGTTCCAAAAACTGAGAGACCACCTTGTTACAATAGGGTTTGTTCTATCTAAATTTGAGGGTTTGTTCTATCTAAATCTGATGCTTCACTTTTTATCAAAAATCTGAACTTGCTACAAATAAGTTGCATGGATAACTCCAAAGGCACACCTACTACTATGATTTCATCTTCTGTGCTGTCGGCGAACACTGAAAGCCCTATTGAAAATGAGTCTGAATACAAGAGTATAGTGGGTGCATTACAATATATTGTGATCACTAGGCCCGAGATTACGTTTGCAGTAAACATGGTTTGCCAGTTTATGCACAAGCCCCTTGATCATCATTTCAAAGCTACTAAACATATTTTACGTTATTTACAAGCCACGGTTGATCATGGAATTTGTTTCACTGTTGCCCCTAGACTTTCTCTTAAGGGTTACTCGGATGCCAGCTAGGGTGATGATCTTGATGATAGGCTATCCACATCAGGGTTTTGTATTTTTCTTAGAGGGAACCCAGTCTCATGGGGTTCTAAGAAACAACAAGTGGTGTCTCGTTCTTCTACAGAAGTAGCAGAGGTCACCTGGTTAGAATTATTATTGGGAGTCACGTTGCAGGGAAGACAGTTCTTTGGTGTGATAATTCAAGTACAGTGGCAGTGTCTGCTAATTTGATTCTACACTCCAAGTTCAATCATGTAGAGCTGGATCTATTCTTTGTTCGTGAAAAGGTGGCAATGGGCAAAGTGATCGTTGGTTATGTTCTAGCTCAAGACCAGGTGGTAGATGTGCTTACAAAACCTTTGTTAGCTAGGTGTTTTAACATGTTCAAGACACGACTTAAGGTTGTCAGCAAAACCGAGTGGTTACAAAGGTACTCACCAGTTGGGTGAATATTAAGGAATGATTCATGTTGTAACTAATGAACGGTTAGTAGTTAGTTTGTTAAGAAATGGTTAGCTATTAGTTATTAAACGGTTAACAAATTTTGTATAAATTCCTTTAACTCAAACTTTTGAGAATAGTTTTTTTGGTTTCTTTCTGTTAATGAAGAAGCTATTCATGATACTCTATATTCATTATGTTTCTCCTCAACGTGGATAGGATGGCCCTTCGTGTCCGGTCCATGCATATTGTGCCACAGATATGTGGCTTCATAATGAAATTCGCAGAGGCCATAAATAGTGAAGCCTTGGTTATGGTGGGGACTGAAATGTTCTTCAATTAAGGCAGGAATGAAGAGGGTATACAAATTATGAGGCGCGCAGTGTCGGCTGAGCCACCTCTTCGATTGGTACTGTATTGAATAGCCGTAGGTTTAATTGTGACAGGTAAGGCTAGCCATATAGACCGAAGTACTGCTGAAGGTATGGTCATTATGCATTTCATATCTGAAAGTGATCCACACAAGAGCTAAAGAATATTCTGTAGGGAGAAGCTTTGGAGCATGTTGACTGCCGATAGTGCAAGATTAGTTCCAAGAATGTGGATCTGCCCTGATGATGACAAAGAGAGTGGACACTGCTCAGGCGAAGAATATGATGTTTCAGGGATAGGTGAATTTTGGATCGAATGCCCAAAATGCCAATTTGAAGTGAAATTGATGAAGCTGACAATGCGGGATGAAATTTAGCAAGGTTGTGGTTTTTTAAGCGTTTTAACATTGTTTGTTTGAGTTTGGAACTTGAGTAATAAATTATACATCTCTTGAAATATAAGTGAGTGGATACAAAATTGAAACGCCAATAGAAAAACACCAACCACATAAAATCTCGGTAGGCCAAATAAGGCAAAATAATGTTATTTATAGTAAGACAAAATAGAAGTTTAAGAAGTAAGATAGTATTGGGATGACTTTTAATAGTAAATGATTCAATATGTCCCACTTCTTTGACTTAAATTAAGAAGTATCTTTAAGGATTAAGCTGCTAAACCCAATTAAATTTCAATTTAGTCTCTCAATTATAAATTTTATAGTCAAAGATTAAAAGATCATATTGTTATTTGGTTGGACCGATAATTAAGAGAAATGCGTTTAAATTTCTGATTGGAAGTTTATCAATTTTTTTAAAAAAATTACGTAATTTCACTAAAATATTTGACTTTATTATTTAAAAAGTAAATTTGACATTAGTTTTAGAATGCTGATAAGCAGGGTGCTCCAATGAATAAACTAACCTTCCAACCAGGGTTTTAAACTTGAGGCAGCGTTTGTACAAACGACGTTGGTGTCTGACATCCAAATGCTAATTTTAATCCTAGTAAATTGTGGTACACAATATGCATGCTACAAGAAGGTTTTGAGGAATTGAAAGAAGGTCTCATCGAAGAAGAAACATTTAATGTTCACTGAACATTAGGCTGATTGACAAGACTTGTGTTTTTTGAACCTGATAGGTGAAGAATTAACTTTATAGAACTTGATAGGACGTTTATAGGTCTGTAAGTGGTACATGAAATGTTGCACAAAGATATGCTAAACAGTTGTTGTGTATTTGACCTTTATAGAATAGTCAACTAGAAGGGCAAGTTGTACGATTTATTTGATTAAGGAGGTAAACTTTATTCAAACCTATCTGACCGTCCTTTGTGGCATAAGTTTGGATGGTTTAACCTATGCGTCGCTTGGGTTTGAACCTCATCTTAAGAAAAAAAAAAAAATCACATGGGAAGGTGGTTTAGGATTAAATGAATATATATTTTTATTAAGATTTATGTTTGATTGAAAATAACTTTTTTAACATTGAAATTATACTTAGATAGTCAATATAAAAATATTTTAATATAAATAAAATTCTGAAAATTCGTAATTAACTTATCATGAATCAAAGTGAACTAAACAATTAAAATTTATCAGATTAATTAAATTAAATTAAATATAAATGTTTAATTTATTTAAGTTAATTTACTTTGTTTATTCTTTATCTTTAAAAATATTTTTATTTGAGATTATTATTTGTCTGTAATGTTAGTGAGACTGAAGAAAATTTTGAATGTCCTTACGCCGGTTTCTGAGAGGAGAGGAGTGCAAACAATCCGGTTTGGGTGAACATTCGGGTGGAAGAAAGAAGGCGGAAACAGGGCAACTGGAGTCCTGATCGGATAATTCTACTGAAAACCAGCACCACAGGGTAAAATCCTTCCTGCCAGTAAGTCTGTTAAAGAAAACAAAAAGCCAAAGTATTAAACAACAATAAATCAAAAATTTTCAAATTTCTTGCAAATTAGGGGTGGGAAAATTTTGAAAATAACTGGTTACATAATTTTACGGAAATGATTAGGATCCCATTTATGCCTCAAATCATGCAATCAACAACTATGCCGCGTGGAAACATGCAATAACCAAATTTGACTACAATTTTGCATTAAAAAAGAATATGTTGACTTACCCTTGCCGATCCGGGAATGATGCTTTGCCAATGCATCAAAGTAATTCGATTTTCAAGGTACAGCACCACCGGTTTTGCATGGAAACTCTGAAAAGTGTACAATAAAAAACAAATAAATGTTAGCAAGAACTAGTGTATAGGGTTTACTTATCATAAAAGCGAAAGGGTTCAGTTTCAAGTATTTTTTACCGCAGGATGACTTTTCCTCCACTCCTCCCGTTCTCCAGTTAGTCTCTGTCTGGCTATTTACGACCCTAGCGCCTCCGAGCATGGAACATCTTCCTCCGTCTCTTTGCGTTGCCTCTTAGCGGGAGAATTTGGTGGCCCATTTTGATTCAAGTGGAAGTGAGGGGCAGATATTGAAAATATGCAATAGTGAATAGTTCATAATGGTCTCTCTCTCTCTCTCTCTCTCTCTCTATATATATATATATATATATATGCAAATGAAGAGTGGTAGAGAAAATTAAAAGGTTAGACGCCTAAACGATAAAATTATATGGAAGAATGTGACTGTCCAGTAAATGCGATGAATTTTTCCTTCCGTTCACTGTAATTGCTTTTTTGATGAACGGCTTCCTATAAGAACACAAGTCCACAACAAATGTGATACAACTCCTTTTTTTAGTCATATCAATTAAATAATAAAGTATGGTTAGCAAAACTAAAAAAAATGTATTTATTGATATAGTAGTGTAAGAATCACAACAATGACCCTGAAAAGTAAACAAGATAATTAATTTTACCCCTCCATTTCCCTTTTTTACATAGTTTACCCATTAAACTTGTAATTTTTGACAAATCATTCTAAAATAGGATGTATAAGTTAAATGTATGTTAATTTTACTGACGTGGCATCTACATAGTAGTCTTTCGTGTTGGTCCGTGCAAAAAATTAATAAATTTATAAAAATTATAATTTTTAATAATAATTTAATATTATTATAATACTTTCTATATATATGTAAGAATACTTTAAATACTTTTTTCCAAAGATAATAACTAACTTTTATAAATAGTGGATGGCAGGCAGGCCTACATTTCTTGGTTTCAATAGGACTCTTTACGAGCGTTGTTTCTATCTACTATTATCTAAAAATAATCAAGTTATTACTGATTAGACGAAACTAAGAAATAACCCCTCATGTGCAAAACTATAGAAGATCCCCTTTAAGATCAAACAATTCCTTCGAATTGAATATGATTGTATGTGTGATAGCATCTACTTATCTAGGAATGTCAATCAACCCGATTATTGCAATTGCTCAGGATACCCTTTTTTAGTTTAGCTTCTAGAATCTATTTCTTAGTTCAAGGTCCCTCTTTACTAACTAGAATAAAAAAATTAGTAGATCTATTCCACCCAAAATGGGAATGAGTTGGGGTTATGAACTTATAATCTATAATTTGATGATCGAGTAGATTCCATGATTATAAGTTAATCCATACCGGATCAGACTTGAATAGGGCTATATACATTCTCATTATGAGAAAGGGTCATTCGAGCATATCTAAATAGATACTATGTTTACATATGGATCCCTATATCGTTACATTCCATTTAGGATTAGGAATGAGCGTAATCGGGCCTTCTTTTTACATATCTCCTTTATTTAGGACTCTATTCACCTCTTTTCTTTTTTTCTTCTATTGAATCGAGAAATAAATAGGTTTGATTGTCCATCTTTTTAATGTATATATATATATATATATATATATATATTTAATATAATCTTAATATAGACATCCTTTGGATTGTTAACGTCCACGTGTATGCCACTCAAAGAAATTAATAGGTTGCTAAAGCATAAAATAATTTTTAAATATGTTAATATTAATGTAACTTTTTTATAATTTTTTATTTTTAAAAACACTTTCTATATTTTTCTTTCAAATTTAATAAGTTATATTAAAAAGGTAAATACATGCTGATGTGGCATTCACGTTGCAGTCTATTTGTATGCCAGTCATAGAAGTAAATATCTTGCTGAAAATTAAAATATTTTTAAATATTTAAAAAAATTATTAATATAATTTTAGTAATATTTTTAATTTTGATAAGTTTTACAAAAAAAAGTACATGTATTTGGTTCAATTATAAGTGCTTTCTAGACTTTTAACCTAGCAATTTATAATTTAATCCAACCTAATACATGTTTATCTATTTTCAAAAATAAATATTATTTATTTATTTAATTTAAATAAATTAAATTTTTAATTAAATAATTTTCTCAACCCAATTCTAATTCCGTTAAAATCATCGCAACTTTACTATAAAAGAATCTGTGAGAAAATACATTTAATTTCTACATCCAACGGATTCACAACGACAAATTAATTTAATTCCATTTTCGAACTTCAATTAAATAAATAATAATTCGAAAAACTTAAACTAATTCTCAAGTCATTTGCATACTTAGTGAGAAACCACATTCATTTCCGAATGCAACCCATTTCTCCAACTCTATCATTTCTATTCATTTATATTCATTTGATTCAACATGCTATTCATTTATGGTTTAAATAAACTAGAGGAGGGGCCGATTGGACATATGTAATTAGGGCTTGGAACTTCATGGAAAGACTTTATAAGATTCGCCTGTGCATGATGTATAACAATTCATGACTGTGTTATTTCACAAAGTTCGTAACAACCCATCTACTTTTACACTTTTTGAGTGCAACTCTCATAATTGCTTCACACCAATTCGAGTTATATTTTTTGGCTTTTGACTCCTTTTATTATTATTGTTTTGTTTCTCTGACCACTCACCTTCTTATTACAATATAAATATTTGGCAACAACATCCCATGTTTTGGGTTGTCATTGTTCCTCCATGCCTAACACAAAAACCAAGCATATGAGCATAGCTTAGATAAAATGATTGAGCTTCATCTAAGCTACTGAACTTCATTCCTCTCATTTCCTCTATTGTTATCTAAGTAGCGTAGTTAAAATAAATAAATAAAATCATGAACCTGTCTATTCCCAAAAATTTTTGGTATTCTTTTGTAACAGCCCGATTTTGGGCTTAGTCGAAACAGTGGTTTCAGACTACAAATTCGATTTTGAGAAATTTATTTTATTTATATTTTTATGGTCTACAATTTCATGGAATGATTTCATGAAAATCTCATTCAAAAATTTTGACATTTAGGCACTCAATTTAGTCAAAAGAACTAAATTGTAAAAAGTGAAAAAGTTGAGTTCTACATGTTAGAGGTGTCCAATTGTTATGGAATTTTAAATTGGAGGTCCTTAAATGATAATTAGGCCATTGGTTAAGTTGTTGGACAAAAATGGACATGGATGGGTATGTTTCAAAAGATTTTTTTAAGGGGCATTTTGGTAATTTAGTGAATTAAATGAATTAGAAACAAAATTTAAATGCCAAATTTGTCCATCTTCAAGCTTAGGCAGAATTTAACATGTGGGAAGCCATGGATAGGGTTTTCAAGCTTTCCAAGCTTCATGGTAAGTCCATTCTAGCCCCGTTTTTCATGTTCTTTACGTTTTTGGAGTCCCGGTAACTTGATTTAGCTTATTCTAGCAATAATTTAACCTAGGGTTCATATTTGGAGAAATACCCATAGGTGAAATGTATTTATTTTGATGTTTTATGGTAGAATATGAAGCTTAGAATTATGTTAAACAACCTTTACTAAGAGATTTTAAGTGAAAACGAGTAAAACGACATAATCAGCAAAAATACCTAATGTATATAAGTGCATGTTAGAGCAAGAATTTGATGTTTCCATAGAAGGGAAAAATGATTAGCATGTTATAAAACATAAGAATAAGGGATGAAGCTTAATTTTCGAGCCTAGGGGCAAAATCATAATTATGCAAAAGTTTAGGGGCAAAATTATAATTTTGCCAAAGTTTGAGTTAGGGACTGTTTTGAGTAGTACATTAATTAAATAAGTGAAATGTGATGTCTTAGACCCCAAAAAATGAGATTTGGACCTAGAACGGGAGGAAAATCGAAAATCAGAAAAGTTGGTAAAATGATCGTTTTGGTATCGAGGTAAGTTCATATGTTTAATATGATAAATTGATATTTTGGCCATAAATACTATAGTATTGAGTTTCAGATATAATGATTAATGTTCGATAATAATTCGATATTGGAAAGAGAACTTGTATAATTTATATGTTAGACCATATTTTGTATTATGGCTTTGTATGATAACAAGAAAGTATTGACTAGCATAGTTTGATGAGAATAAGTTAAGTTGATGATATGATGAGATTTAGAATGTAAGTATGTAAGTTGAGTAGCATTTTACTATTATGCAATTATTGTTATTAGTAATGTTATTATTGAGTTATGCGACTAACCTTGAGAATTTGAGCAAGTATGTTTCAGCTATGACTTGACAAGGCATTGATATCTCAAAGTACATGGCTATACCATGGCAATTAAGGAAGAATTGATGGAAAAGTCCATGTTCATAACATGGAATTTAAGGAGGAATTGACGGTTAAGGATACCATGTAAGACCATGTCAAGACATGGCATTGGTAAGGCAAGGATCCCGTGTAAGACCATGTCAAGACATGGCATCGGCATTGATTAAAGACTCCATGTAAGACCAGATCAAGATGTGGCATTGGCACTAAGACAAGGATACCATGTAAGACCATGTTTGGAACATGGCATTTGGTAAGATAAGGATACCATGTAAGACCATGTTTGGAACATGGCATTTGGTAAGATAAGGATATCATGTAAGACCATGCCAAGGCATGGCATTGATAAGTTCTATAAGGCAAGGAAATCATGTAAGACCATGCCAAGACATGGCATTGATGAGTTACTATAAGGCAAAGGTCCCATGTAAGACCATGCCAAGGCATGGCATTGGTGAGTTCATAAGGCAAGGATATCACGTAAGACCATGTCAAGGCATGGCAATGGTAAGTTCAAAAAGGAAAAGGTTCCTGAGTAGTCCAAAGAGTAAGTCAAAGAAATGACAAGGTGAGAACATGAAGAAAGAGTACAGGTATGAGTACAGGTATGCATTTAAGGCTTATTTAATATTGAGATTGTAAGTAATTGAGATTATCAAGTATTAAGTAAGTGATGAGTTTTTAGTTATGCTTGTGACACTTTATGACATGATTGGCAATATGCCTATATTATGAAAGAGTACTCATGTGTTAAGTGAGAATGTTGCAGGTATGTAACCAAGCTATTAAGTAAGGTGCCCTTTGTATTCTGAGCCTTTGGTAAGGTTACCTATGAGTTCACCGGGAAAATCGATTAAGTGAAATTATGTGTGGCTTGTAGTGATAAGTGTAGGAATATGCATGTGTAATGTATGAGCAATATGCTTGATATATAATCCGAAATTAGAAAAATTGTTATAGGTAAGTAATGAATACAACTAAAGTGAGTGAGAGCAAAAATTTACAAATAAAATTGTTTTGGACAGCAGCAGTTATGTGATTTTAAAAAATCACCAAAAATAGTAGAAATTTAATTATAAGTTGGATGAGATATTGATCTAAATCTTATTGAGTCTATTTTCATATAAAAGAAACAGAGAAAACAAAGGATTTGTATAATTTGAGATATTTAAAAGTTTGTGAGACTGGTTCAAAATGACTACGTGATCCCCTGTTCTGTATTGGAAAAATCATTAAAAATTGTACAAAAATAATTATGTGATATAATTTATATTCCTGAAATTTTGAATGAGTCTAGTTTCAAATAAACTAAACAATAAGGTCATATGAATTTTTTACAATGAGATAATTGATTCTTGAAGAGAGGTCAGAATAGTCGAATAGTGAAATAGGGGAAATTTTAATGAATAAATTGTACTAATTGGCAAGACCAAAAATTCTAGAAATTTTATGGTATGAAGATATGTGAATCTAGTTTTAGGGAAAATTAGCGGTTTGTAATTTGGAGCTCTGTAGTTCAAGAAATAAATAATTTAGTGACAGCGATTCAAGTAGACAAATTAATGTGAACATGAGTAATAAGGTATAAGCATGTGAGTTAATGATTGTATCAATTAGAGAACTTGTTGTGAGGATTTGTCTCTTTGAGGCTTTGGTAAGGCTACAAATGAGTAAGTTGAGAAAGTAAGAACTTAGCATTATTTATGCAAGTTATGACAGCTTAGTAGTAAGCTAAATTCATTGCTAATGCTTATTATTTTTACATGTGAACTTACTAAGCTTTATAAGCTTACCCCCTTTTCTTTCCCATGTTTCAGAGTCCTATTAAACAAGCTTGGGCTGAAGGTCGTCGGAGATCGCTTCACACTGTAAAGCTATCTATGGGTATCTTTATTTATAAATGATTTAAGTTATGGCATGTATAGGGGCTTGACTAAGTCATTTTGTATATGTGTTAATTAATTTGATTAAACGTATTGCTTCATAACGGAAATAAGGATTATTCTATATTTAGCCACAAGTTGCGGCTCATATTGGTCATGGAGTTATAATGCTTGTGTATGCATGTGTTTGTTAAAGTTTAAATTATAAGTGAAATTTTGTGGCTCGGGATTTGGTAGAATGTATTGTTAAGTTTGGTAATGCCTCGTACCCAGTTCCGGCTTAGTATACGGGTAATGGGTGTTACATCTTTGTTCTGATTCTTCATTTAAGTTAACATTATCTCTATGTTGTCTTGAAGATTTAGTCATTCCTAATCGGTATCCTGTTTATCCCTAAACAATAAATTTGGAAACTATACAAACCCAATATTTTCACATTTAATCATTCAAAATCACATAAATCAATGTACTTACTGGTTAAGGTGCTTGACAATAGTTTCAATATTACCCTAATACTTTGAACTAAAAGCTCGATTAACCTATGTTTTCAAAAATTTGAAAATGGCCACCTATAACACTCCAAACCCGATCCTTAAGGAGGATTTGAGAATGTCGTGTCACTACTTTAAAACCATTATCTTAAAATTTGTTTTTGGCATAAACTAACTTAAACTATATTGTAAGTTGTTATTGATGTGAATTAGCTCGGTGATGTTAAGTCGAGTCACCTAAATTGCCTGATCGTCATCAAGGAAGTTTCGTTCGACTTAAGAAAAAAGACGTATTAAGCTAAGTTTGGGTGAAAGTTGACAAAGTGGTTTGAATGATAGGCTAGGTATGATTTTTGGTAGGTTCAGTTTAACAAAGAAATAAGGTAAATATTGATAGATAGGATTGAATGGAAAAGTGAACTTAAACGTCAAGAGCGATTCAACACTATAACGAGTGTCACCCCGATTCCTATATTGTTTAAGGTGGAAAGATGGTTCGATAGAAGGATAGATGAACGCCACACAAAAGGTTGGTGATAAGTTCAGAAACAAGTTCGGGTTGACGCCATTAGCACGCTAGATAAGTCACTCGAGACTCGTACGAAAACAGAGAGGAAGTTAACCTCACAGAAACAGAGTTTCATTCAATAAAAATGGAGAAAGTCCTTCAAAAAGTTTACAAAGAAACTATTTATAAACCTAAAATGCCTATTGATATTCGGCATCTATGATGTTCACACTAACTTAAATTTTGTTCACATTTGTATTTAACATGTTCACACAAAAGCATTAAAATTTGGTTCATGCTTGAAGATGGTGTATGAATTGGCCGAACCATCATGTTGCTTCACTTGATGTATTCATGCATACTTAACTTTGAAGAAAAACCTTTATTCCATAAATGTGCATCCCTTTAATGCTCCTACATCTCCCTTGGCCGAATGAAGCTTTAATGTGCCTTGAATACTGGAATGGTCATCTTGAATATGCATGAAGCATGCATGAAACGTCCCAATGTATGTTCCTCCATAAATACGGTCCATGAATCTTCAAATACATGAACATTTAGCAGCTCCCTCTTGCATGAACGTCCCAAATACATGTGCTCCTTTAAATGCCATCCATTGAACCTCAATTGTGCATGCACCTTGCATTAACTCCTCTTCATGCATTCGGCTGAACCTAAACACACTAAATCAAACATGAATCCGGCTGAACCTTAATAAAAAATCATCTAGATATATTAATAAACATAATAATTAAATTAAAACTCAATTAATATGAACTTAGCTAGCATATTAAATTCGGCTAGCTCAAAACATGTGAAAACAATTAATGAACTGATTTGAGCTAGGGAATTCGGTCATGAGCTGTATCAAATTGAATAAATTAAAGCTAATACTTAATTTATTTAAATGATAAAAGAGACGAACTGAAAGTAAGCTAAACTGAGCTCAAACGAGCTGAAATAAGCTTAAATGAGCTGATTCGAGTTGAATGGAGCTCGGGGAGATGAACATGAGCTAAAGTCGGCTTGCACAAGAGTGCAAGAGATCTTTATGGAGTTGGTCCGACCTTCATCAATAGCTTGGAGCTTTGTTTCGTCCCAAAGTTGAGTGAATAAAGCTGAAACAACTTCTTGGAAGAGCTTAGCTCGAGCTCGAGTGATTGGAATTCGGGCAGCTTGATGAGCTCCTTGCTCGAGCTTGGAGAGCTCCGGGGCGTGCTTACATCAATTATGAATAAACCATTTGTCGTACAAGACTAAATAAAATAGCACATTTTATCACCATAAATACTTTACTGTAATTTCATTAAAAATCACACTTTCATGAACACAAGTTTAAATACAAGATTCATTCTTCAAAATTAAACATCTTGACATCACCCTCATGTCAAGCATAATACAGAACAACAGAAATCTCACAACAGCAATTGTCCCCTAGCATAGTCCTAAAAAATACTTCAACAGTAAGCCCAAGAAAGAGAAGTAACTAAGTAAGTTTAAAGAACTTAGTGAGTTCCGACAGAAAACATATCAAATATTTACTAGTAGACCCAAACGGATCATTTCAAAGAGTTAAACAAACACACAATACGCCAGATGACGAGTACTATACATAGACAATCTATACGCCTATTACCTTTCTTTTGGCGTATACAATACGCTCATAATACCATTCAGACGAACTTTCTTCATGTTAACCATGTACCTAGATCCTTTAGTCAAAGTCATATAATTTATTTCCTTTGTTGTGATTTTCCAATCTGGTTTGCAATGTATAATTGCCCTACCAGAGGCTACACAACCATTTTCATGTATCGCGATCTGCTAGTTCAATGTACATTCCATTTAAGGCAACGCCATGAGTACATTTTCCTTAATCATCGTTTTCGTGATTTAGTTCATATCGTTCTTGCTAGAGAAGGTAGTGGTTTAAACATGAAGAATAGTTCTTACTCTTTAACACAAACAAACCAAAACCAGACTAACGACTCCGAACAATCATCTTCCATGTATAGATATCTCGTCTTTATAAAGTATGAATACTTACCTTAAACAAAGTATAAACAAAGATAGAACATAGATGGAAGTAAGAAGGAACTTACTAGAAAGTGCAACAAGTCTAAACAATAGGACCTTTGCCCTTATAATGGGAACTTTAAAGAGTGTCTTGAGCTATAATATAGATAGTTAAACTTATCAAATCATTATACCAGAAACTAAACATGCTTGCAATAAGCATTATCATAAAACCCAAAATCAGGAAGTTTCCATCCTTACATACAAATCTGACACTAAAGCATGCACTAAGATCACGCAAATAACCAAGAAAATAACCTAGAGTTCATTGATAGTACCAGGGTGCTAAAACGAATGAAGGAGTTTGCTGAATACAGTGAACCCAGCTTTAAGCAGGTTTCTGGTCTTAAGTTTTAAAGTAAGTGAGAGTAGGGAAAAATCTAGAAGGAAAATGAAAGCCAAGAAGACATAAAACTTGTCCAAGAAGTCACTACTAACTTTATACAACTAAACATGGAAGTAAGGTTTAGTGGAAAAGTCAAATTATCCCACTAACCCTCCCTCAATAACCGTGACTAAATATTCTTGCATTTTCTACATATAAAAAATTCCAAAAAATTCAATATAAAATAGATATTTATGGCGTTTTAATGAAAATCAAACAAAAAATAAACAAAAAGGAAAAGAAAGAGAGAGAGATAGACCTCATAGTGGGTGTTCTAGTTATCGATCCCCAAGGTTTTCTGGTACTGATCAATTACTTGCTCCGTTCTATTAAAAGAAGGCGAAACAAATAAGCTTTGTTTTTTTTTCTATGAAATATAGTTGAATTGGAATCCAGTTGAATTGGAATTTAAATGAAAGATGAACTCTTCCTATATTATTTTCTTTAGTCATAAAATTTAAATCCAAAACTTATTTAAATGACATCAAACTTCTTATCACTCGATTTAACATTGGTACCTTAAAAATTAAATTTAGATCGCATATACAAAGCATCTATATATCACATCACAGTAATTGAAACTAAATTTTTAATCTAACTTCACTAACTAATTAATGTTATGTTTGAGAACATGAAATTAAAAATTTAAATTTTGATATCATTTGTTGTTATAAATTGTAAGAATAAAATGCATACAAATAAATAAATTATTGTATTTTACTATTAAATAGACATCTAACAAATATATACTAATAATCATGAATACTATGTTTCAAAATGTGTTAACACTCCAACAATATTTTTAAAATACAAATTCTCAGATGTTATCTAAAATTTTTTTACCCAAACTAAACACCTCAATAACAACATTTGTAGACCTCAATTACAACAATAAAACATCTCAATTTCCAACAAATAAACAATTCAAATTGCAGTATTTGAACAGGGCTTCAACAGTAAAAAGAAAGGAGCAACAACAGCATCCAAATCTACTTTGCAGCAGTAACAGGAAATTTTTTAAGTAATTGGACAGCAACTAAATCTGAAATAATTTAGAAGTGGATAAATCAATGAAAAATGAAAATATAAAGAGCATTACCCATGAAATCAACTATACTCACTCTTTCCAACCAATGCTACTTGTTGCTCGACGAAGTTCAGATCCCTAGGCAAGTAAGAAAAGATGTGCACAATATCTAAAGCAAAAACCAATATGCAATCAGAAGGATTATTGAAACATGCCTAGCTAAAGTTGCATTTCAAGAGAATCCAAAATCTAGAGTTGATGCAAATGCAACATAGCGATATCAATGACTTGTAATTCACAGAAGGGAAAATCAGCAGGGAATTGTGTATGTCTATGAAAAAAGGAGCCTATGGATTAGCCAAGTTAATAGAACCTTTTTAGGAACAATACAACTACAATCAAGTTATTATTACTATAATAATACATTATAAATGGTGAAAGTGCTCACTACATTGAGCATTCTATCTGCAGGCTCTATTACTACCAACCATTGTATTATTGAAATTCCAAAAACACTAAATCCTACCTATTATAAAATATTAAAAGTTATATAAATTATTGCATTAATTATAACATTATTACTAATAATAATATATTAACCAACAGTGACCAAAACCATAAAAGTATTACTATCTTTGCTCTCAATTTTCAAATCAATTCCTGTCAGTTTCGATTAATTATACCCAGGGTAACATTGAGGCTCCATTTGGTTTTATGCAAGTCTAGTTTGTCAGAACAAAAATAACAAAAAGTGTACTTGATTTTTTTTAAAGGGGGACAGTATTTAAAAGAAAAAGATACATTATTTTTCTGTTACATATAACAATTATGTTTGATTAGTGGCCATCCATTTACTTCAAATGGCAAAAATGAAAATACATTAAAAAGTAACAAATCAAAATAGAAATAAATAAATAAAATAATGATAACTCAATAATAAATTTAAAATCAAAATCAAAGTTTTCAAAAAAGTGAGAATTATATTTCAGTAAACTAACTAGTAAACTGAGGTGCAACAGTGCCAAGAGTAAACCTAGAAAACTTCAAAGAAGACAATATATAAAAGAGTAACAACTGCCAGCAGAGAAAGGATAGAACCTAGGATATTGAGCTGCAGATCAGTCACAGTTGCAATTCCAACACCCAAAAATAGAATGGCCAATGAAAGCTGGATATTCCTACTGCAATAGCATACATATGTAATGAAACAAAGCCATAACCACAAAAGTACTTCAAAATAATAGCAGGTATAAACTGCAAAACCTAAAACCACTAGCAAACTTACTATATCAAAATGAAATAATGAGCTTCTTGAAACTTCAAGATTGAAACAGAACGAGCCTACCAATATATAAATGATATTCATATGTAGTATAATTTTACGTTGAAAGCTGAAGCCAATGACTCCTAAAAGGGCTTGATGCAACACGTCGAAATCTAACCCCTCAAAAATCAGAGCAAACTTTGATTGTTACTTTTGGACTTAGTCCAATAAGTAACCCATCCTGTTCCATATCCAATATAAATCCCAATCATATGAATCGGAACGTGAAAATTATAACATAATAGAAAAATTAGTGATTATTAATCAACAGCTATTATCATAAAAAGTCATTGAAATGAAAAATATTTCTCGTCTATTGGCAAATATTATTAACTAGCATAATAAAATGAGAATCTTACAACTTTTTCCCCCCGTGCAGCGGAAGCTTTCAAGAGTCGTTTCTAGATGAAAATAAAAAAAAAAAACTCACAAGCACTTACACAAATGAACTAATCCTACTTTGAAAAGTTATTTTACTTAATTCGAGTTAACTAACAAAGCCAAACTATAGGAAGTAAGATTCTTAATCACCCACATAAAAATTGCGAAAGGGAAATAATTGCACACCAACTTGTGAAGCGACTCTATAAAGTGTGGCGTGGATCATCCATCTCTACTGAAGCACCTTTCATTAAGGAAAAAAGAAAACGGTGAATATGATCTTATATCCTCCAAAGTAAAATACAATCCATCAATCCTTGCATCAATTATAATTAATGATTTTTACACTCAAAAGTTTATAAGGATTAGTAATATATAATGACACTTTCCGTTTCAACCATACACTCAATTTATGTACTCAAATCACGTCAGGGGAAGGGATCCAAGAAAGGGTTAAATTAAAGAAATGAGAGATAAGGAAAATGGGATACTTGGAGTGATCCAGAACTTTTTTTTAAGAAAAAGAACTGATGAAAATTTTATATAAAATCGTATTCTGGGTTTCTGTTTTCCTTTTGTTCTTTTTATATAAATACTCTTCATATTAAAGGATTGAGTAGGCACGAATGACCTCAACTACCGGTGCCCAACACATTGGACATTTTCCTCCAACATGGACCAGCTCATTGCCACATTTTGAGCACGTGCACATGTGCCCACATCTGTAACAATAAGATACAGAAAATTTAATGCCTCAAATTTATATGAAACTTGCGGATCAATTTTTAAGATTTACCTGTACAGTAATGAATCAATGTTGCCTTCACAGTATATACAACAGATGCCTTTCCTAACATTGTCCCAGTTAGAAACATCCTTCGGCAAGTTGTCGTCAATCACCCCTACAGCAGAACATTGCGATGATTAACAAACTAGAATATGAAACAAACCTAGCATGAGAAACTTTCATCTTTCATTACAGAACAAGAAAATCCATATTTTATTACAAAAAGGAAAAATCTGCAGTTTATTCCCTACTCTTTTCCCCCTCGATATCTTAAATGGTAAATAAGAGCAATGACAAGTAGAGAGCCTCATAAGGCATAAGCAGTCTCCTGGAGTAATCCAGAAGGAAAACCAACCCAAGTGAGCTAATACAGAAGGAAAAGAAGAACAAACCTTATGAACCAGCTGAACGGTTAAGGCAGTAGAAACTTCTTGTCTTATTGACCGCTATATCTCAAGTTGCATATCCATGCAAGCCTCCAGCATCCTCTACATATTATTCATCCTTTGCTGCATCCTAGCCATGTCAATCCTCAAATCGTTAATGACCTCCCACTCCTGCACCAAATTAGCAGAGCACAATTAGAAGATTGGTGGGGGAAACCGATTTGGGGGATTTTGGTTTGGGGATTTTGGGAAACCGATATAGGAAAATTTTGGGGACTTAGGAAATTTAGGGTTTGGGGAAATAAAAATTGGGGTTATAGGTTAGTTTTTTAGCAGAGAAAAAAATGACACCGTTCTTTAATAAAATGCAAGTATAGCTTATTTTTTGCGGCGTTTTTACTAAAAACGCCACTATAGCTCCATTTTTTGTGAACGCTGTTATTACACAATTTTAATTTTTTTTCTATTTTTAACCTATATTTTTCTATGTTTTTTCTTTCAAAATTTTTGTGCTGAGATTATCATTTTTTTGAATTTTTATTTTTATTATATTTTGAGTACTGAACTTTTTAACTAAAATATTAAATATTAAATTTTTAAGTTTTTAAGTTTTTAATTTTTTATTATTAAATTTTAAAAATTTAATTACATTATCAACTCTTTTAGGAATTTCTTTTTTCTTTCTTTTTACATCAACATTATTCTTTTAAGTATGGTCTGCATTAGTTGTTTAGATTTTTATATAAATGGCATTTAATTATATGTAAACACCTAAATTTTGATATAGATACATCTCAGAATTATATATAAATTTTGGTTTAATGTGTAATTCTAGATGTGAAATTCTAATTGTGGTTTAAATGTATAGTTGAAACTTTAATTTTGATTTAATCATACACATTATTTTAAAATATAAATACATCAATATATTTTTATATTGAATAAATATAAATTTTTATGTATGCAATATATAAATAAAAAATGATGTTAATTATATCAATAATTGTGTTAATATTTTATAAGATCTAGATCAAATTAAAGTTCATGTATACAATTGCACACTAAACCATTGTTCATGTATGCTTTTGGGATTTAACCCATTTTGATATATATTTTTTTAAAATAATAATTTTTATTTATCTTATTTTGATTTATATTCTAAAAATCCAAGATTAATCCCTAAATCATAAACTCTAGACCCTAAATATTATACCCTAAACCACAAACACCAAACCCTAAACCCTAAACTCAAAATCCCAAACCATAAATCATAGACCATAAAACCCGAACCCTAAACTCTAAACCGCAAACCTTAAACCATAATCCGAGACCAAATTTTTGGGAATTCATGTGGCCAATGTTAGTGTAGTACAAAACATATATTTTATATTCTTATATTAAATAATATGGGTGTAGTACAAAATGGCATGAACCTCAGTAAATTCCAAATATTTTCAGTTTTCAAACAGTATCTTTAAACCTTAAACCCAAACCCAAACTATAAAACCATAAACCATAAACCATAAACCATAAACCCTAATCTCTAAACTATAAAACATAAACCCTTAACCCAAAATAATAAACATTATATCATAAACCCTAAAACTCTAAACCATAGACATTAAACCTTAAATTGTAAACCCTAAACCCTAAAATAAAATATTTTTTTGCGGCGTTTTTATAAAAAACGCCACTAAAGCTTACCTTTTGCTGCGTTTTCCTAAAAACGCCACTAAAGCTAAAAAAATAAACGACGTTGTTTTGCTCAAAATTTTGTGGCGTTTTTATAAAAACACCGCTAATGCTCAGATCTATAGCGGCGTTTTTATGAAAGCGCTGCTAATGCTCAGATATATAGCGGCGTTTTTAAGGAAGCGTCGCTAATGCTCAGATCTATAGCGGCGTTTTTACGAAAGCACAGCTAATGCTCAGATCTATAGCGGCGTTTTTACGAAAGCGCCGCGAATGCTCAGATCTATAGCGGCGTTTTTACGTAAGGCCGCGAATGCTTAGATCTATAGTGGTGTTTCTACAAAAGCACTGCTAATGCTCAGATCTATAGCGGCGTTTGGGAAAAAACGCCGTTATTACTCCTTTTTAGCGACATTTTTGCCTTACTCAACTTTTTGCAGGCATTTTTTATTAAAACGCCATTAAAAGTCTGTTTTGGTGTAGTGAATAACTTAGTTCCATTCTAACCAGCTCTCATTAGACTAACTAAATCACCTTACCATAATAATAGATAATTCTATCAAATTAAGAACTTAAATTAAACACCTAATAATTAGGGTGGCGTATACTCCACAACAGAGTTCGCCAAACTATCAAGCTTGCCAAACACAAGATTTGTCAATTGGCACATTCATGGAATCTTATGCTTAGTCAAAATTACAGCCTTACCCACTCAGAATTTACTTTAAATACCAAATTTCAATAAATAGTAACCGAATGCTAGGACTTCGCTGGATGGGCTGTTACACCACCCTTGAAGTTGGTACTCTTTTTCCCTTCAATATGTTGAAATTTGGTTCTTGTTTACAATGGTTTTTAGGGTGTAGGTATAAATTTTCCATTTAACTCTACTACAGTATGGAAAGATAATGGTATTTCTTTCAATTGAAGCTTCACTGAAAATTCTCTTGCTTGTAGTTGGAACCGGTTGAATTGGTGGAATGGTAATAACACGATTATCTATAAAAATCTGAAGTAGCATCATCAATGGTTCATGCGTGTTACTTTTTCTTCCTTTTAACTTCAGCCTTGATTTAAAAGGATCCTATAAGATCTTACCTAAAGGGGATCTTTAAATAAATGCCACCATGAATTTAACAATTACCGTTCAAATAAAAATGATCAAATAGGAAAATAGGGACTAAGTTCACAATTTATGCATAACACAAGACTAATGATAAAATTTGACTACATAAATTTAACTACTATTGAATTGAAACTAAAGTTTCGAAATTGAAAAAAAAAATACAAAATTTGCCTGAATTGTAGTATATCCAATATATCCACAGCGCAGCCACGAATGACATAAAATGAATTTTTTTTCTATAGTTATATAAATATATGTTTTCAGCTAAATTGTAAGGAAATATATTACACGTGTTTCCATGTACATCTATTTAGATTAGCATTAACTATGAAGCTAAGTGTTCGTCTAATTGATTCTTAGTGTCACGAACTAAGAAAATTGTTGGATATTGGTAACTTCAAAGCAACTGCTGACTGAGCTTACAGTAGGACAGTCCAGATCTAACACAAGTTCACCATAAAAAAAGAGAATGGCTTTCATGAACCTGTACTAACAGAATCCAAACTTCTATAGCCTAACAGGCAATCCATAGTTATGGAATGTCTTGATTGTTCCATTCCATCCGCCTGCAACAATCACGAGTCCCCATGTTTCCGGAAGGCTCATGTGGTCGTTGGCACCAGTGTGACATAGTTGCTGCTGGTCATACGTGTAACTCTCACGCTCCGCAACTGTTGCATCCCACAAAGGAAGCTTTTCTTCAGGCCATGTGGCGGAGCCCTTGGATGACCCAGACCCATCAATGGAGAACCAGTTACCAATGGAGAACTGTTCTGAATCTCTGATCCAGGAACCACCCTCCATTCGACCTTCTCTTGGTGCTCGTGCCGAGTGCCTATGATCTGGACCCTGGCCTAACCAAGGTATTGCGACAGACACATCCTGGCAAAAGAAGTGCTCACAAGAACGAACAGATTTTGCATGTTTTGATGTTTGGAGACACATGTCATTGTAGTTCCAGACATAAACACGACAGTCTTCTCCAACTGAGATTATATGTTTCCCGGTTGATGTAAACGATGCCGACATCTGACTTCCTGACTTTGGCAGCGCTGCAAGGATTCAAGACAAATATTAGAGATAATCATATATATTAAAGCATAGGCAGGCAACACATGCACAAAACCATAAAAAAGTACTACATAGCCTTCAACTCCAAGCGTAGTGCACAAGTCATGATAATATTTACTATTCAATGCTTGACCTATTCTACTTTATCTTCGATGGATGTTTAGAAAGGAGTTATATGACATTGAATCCACCATACCTTTAAATTTACGAACTACGTCTATGCCATCGAATATTCGGAGTTTAGAATCTTCACAAGTTATCACAACTTTGGGTGATTCATCCCGGGAGAACTGCAAGTTGGAATGAAACTAATTAGTTCTGAAATGAAAATATTAGTGTGATAAGCGACATATATATGGCACCAATGGCTTTAGTGCAAAACCTGAATACATGTGATTTTGTTGCCAGAGGTTTTCTTTCTGCCATGAATATGAATCTCTGCCTCCAAATTGACACCGATGCCTATTGCACAGAAAAAAATAAATGAAAATACACTCGGTGCTGTACCAGAACAAGAAAACGATTACTGAACAACTACAAGTAGTATACTACAACTCTGATTGGCAATAACTTATTACCTGATGCTTCATAAAAGCGGCAAGTGCCCGCAATGGAACCAACCACAAATTCCTGCTAGAATAATGAAAGGACATGAAATGATTACCATTTTAAAAAGTTACGAAATCCAAAACAATCTTGTTTAGCAGATGAACAATGATTAGAGTATTCAGAACTGCGTGTACCTTCCCATCTGGCCGGTAACATATAGCAGTTATAATGTCCCGCATGTCCACCCAATGTACAACTCGTTTCTCGGCGACTCCCCAGATCCTAACTTTTCCATCTATTGAACCGCTGATGAAGTAATTGTCATCAATGGGATTGAACTGAATGCATGTGACTGTTTCCATCCAAAGAAAAAGCATGGTCAGAATTTAGACCATGGCATTATTTATTTCAGAGGAGACAAGAAATCAAGTCCTTCCATAGTTACCGTAGTTATTATGATAAAAAACATTTAGACATTGATTGCAGCCAACTTGCCACAGACGAACAGTTTGGTCCATGGAAGAAGAAACAAGAAACTGCAAAAAATAAAATTTGATTCAGTATAGCAAAAAAGCTAAAACAGAGGTCTGAAGAGCATTGAATTGAAGTATAAACAGATACACTAGAAGGTTTCTGCAGGATCGACTCACATTTGCATTGGACCATGCAAGATCTAAAACATCACAGCCATGGCCATGAAACTCTTGCATTGGTAACTCCTCAATCTGAAAAATCTTTTTAGGGACAACAACTGGTGATGGGATCAACTTTTTTCTGCCAAAACCGAACTTTCTTTTGTTCATCTTTCTAACCAAACCGCCCTCAGCAATGAAAGGTTTACTAAAGGCATCTGTGGATGTGACTCGCCATATCCGTACTACTCCGTCTTCACCGCCGGTTGCCAAATACTGACCATCCGGGCTAAACTTCATTGTCCAGATGAAGCCGGTGTGAGCCTTTATTTCTTGTCCCATAAAAATTGCTGTAGACTCCATGCATTCGTTCTTGTTGGGCTGAACCATCATTTTGTTCAACTTATGTACTTTGATGTCATGTTTCGATACCTTTGATGCACGTTTGGTTTCTCCTCCTTTCCTCGTGCTCAAAAAGTGTTTCCACCATTTCTTGAATTTTTTGGTATTAATTTCACGTTCATCCAAGTATGCTTGAGCTTCCTTTTGTTCACATCCTTTAGTAGGGGAAAATCTCTCATTCTCAATGTCGAGAGCGAAGCTCTGTCCTAGTTCTGATTCATCAACCAAAGGAATAGCTTGACAAGTCATTTCTCTCTCGCAACAAGCAATACTTCCTTCGCCATTGTTGACAGATAAAAATGAACAACTTGGGACGGCACCACTGCACTCTGTGATCCTCTTCACATCCTTTATCCTTGATGACTCTGTAAACTCCACCAGATCCATGGATCGCAGAAAACTTGCACGTCGCTCCTTCACACTTTGCAGCTCATTAAACCAAATTTCATACTCTAATCCATGTTTCGCAACAAGTGATTCTTCAACCAACAAGCAATCCAAGGAATCAAAGAACACATCATTTTCTCCCTCATAAGAGCTCAGCATGTCTTAAGACCAATGTTCCACATGAAAACCAGTTCTATGCAACTCAACAACTTTCCTAGAACCACCTTTAATACCTTTCAAAGCCCCCAATTCACGGACCGAATTTTACTCTGTTGATTATGTAAAACAATGGGATTGGAACCCAGCAATTCAACATATGAATATACAATTCTAAAAACATGGATAGATACGAGGAACCAACTTCTGGTCCAGCAGACCACCAATAAGGATCCCAATACAAAATTATAACATTAAAAAAAGGATATGATGCCCGGAACCCGGAAATGCTTGCAATAATCAATTAGTTAAAAAAAAAAATCCAAGACGAAAACTTGAATGTACCTTGGGTTCAATGCAAAGCAAACAACACAATTCAAAAACCATCACCGACTTCCCTGTGATCGTGGGTTGCTTAACACTTTAGTAGTCAATTTTGACGTAGTTTAAAATTTAACCACTGCAACTCTTATTCTACGGCAATAAAAAGAGGGTATCAACTATCAAGTGTAAACATAAAGAGAGAAACTGGCGGTTGAAGGAAAGGTGAAACAAAAAGAACATCGAATCAAATGGAATCCAGGAACGAAAACCAAATGGCTTATCAAGATATGGGTTGGACACGCACGAGGAACAAGAATAAAGCGGCGCTGCCCGGGGAAACAAGAAGCTACACTTGTGGTTTCTGCAACTAATTCTTTCTCTTAGCTTTTTTGTTGGTAACAATGGTGAGATGGTTATGAAGAAATACTGGAGCATGAATAAGAATTAGTGATAATAATAGCTCTATATCAATCTTAGTACCCGGCAAAGCAAAATTTAAAGGAAAAAAAAAAGAGAAAAGAAAAACTCAGACAAAGCTTTTTCAGTGTTGACAAGAAGAGAGCTGTGAAAAGGAGGTAGCATCTCAGAGATTATTGGTGCAAAATGTTTATAGTTAACAAAGTTAAAAGAGAATAACCATTAAAGCTACCATAGTTGGTTTTTTATGTGATCACATTTTGAAAATTTGTAACAGGGTACTGAGGGGGGCGTTACATGGTTGATTGCAGCTGGTGTAAGACACCAACAAAGGCTAGGGTCAACATAACTATAGCAGGTTACTTTCATAGGAAAGGGTCAACACCAATAACAATAGTGTCTAAACTGAGGTAGCAAAAAAAGGAAAGAATGAACCTGAAATGGTTAAACATATAGGGTGGTTGCTTTTCTGCAAAATAACAAGAACACACACAGATTCGCTCTCCTTCGCTGCTGCAGCAGTTTGTGCTGTGTGTGTGTGTTTTTAAGAAAATACTGTATTTAAAAAATAATTAGAAATTTAACCCTTTCAATATTTTAAAAAATAGACCTATTTTAGAGAAAAATAAAAAAAAAAATTTGTTGACTTTTTGAAAATGCATTCTGCAAAACACTTTTTATTTAATAACTTGACAGATTAACTATTATTTTTTCAAATACGATTACAAAACATATTTTCTATTTCTATCTTTAAAATCAACCTATTTCTTTAAATGAAATTTGGCCTATTTTCCATTATCTTCAAAATAGACTAATTTACTCTATCAAAAATTATTTTGAGTCTCCTTTTAGAGCCAGATTCCGGGTTTTGGGGTTTTTGTTGGAGAATAATCCAAAAGAAGATAATCATCAAATAAAAAGGGCCACCGCTTTGGATTCTGGCTTTTGTACTTCAAAAAAGAGAAAAAAACAACAAAAAGGATTTTCATCTTGAGATATTGACCCATTCTCTTTAGTTTTTCACTTCTCGCACAAAGCTTTCAGTTACTCGAAGAATCTCCCAAACCCAATCTGGTTTTGCCGTTTTCATTAACAAGAGTTTCAAAACGGGCTACCACTCTCTTTTTTTTCATGATTTTATTTCAGGAACAGATTTTCTGATACAGAAAAGCAAGATTGATGGTCTCAAAGGAACCAAAACTGAATAAAGAATCCACGTTATCCGATATATCTTCAAAAACAAGGGTCAATTTTACCAGAGGTCCTTGTACTATCAGTTTTTTACTACTATTAGAGTGACTTATTTCTATTTTTTCTTTTATCAAAATAAAAAAAATTAATATAAAAAATGCCAAAATACTACAGCCAAGATTTGGTACAGGAAAGATAAAATTAGTTTCCTCAAATTGATTTCACATTTTTCTACGAATTAATCAATCCCTAAAGCTTCTTTCTCATAAAAATTCAAAAATTAAAATGTCATGGTATCTCTCAACCGGTCAAGTCAGGGTCTCAACCAATGGTCCAAGGTTAAATTAGGTTTTGCAGACCGATCAAATCAGTGTTAAGTAAACAGAAAAATTGGTTTGACACAACCCGATTTCGTGGTCATCCCATCCACGTTTAGCAATCAAATTTAATTGGTCGACGGTAAAAAGAGCGGATAAAAAGTAAAATTTTTAGTATCCTCTCCGCTCTCAGCTCTCACTCTCAACCCTCAGCCAGGGAGTCTCAACTCTCAAGGTAATGTTTAGTTTTTTTTTTTAATAATTTGGAAATATTAGAAATATAAGTTAAACAAAAAAAATTGAAAATATATGTTTTGAAAATTATCATTTTTATATTTAGATTAGAAAGGAACTTTTTAGAAAAAAAATAAATTAGTTTGGAAATTACTATAAATAATCTAATATATATACTAAGGTAGCATTTTTTCACAAAAATGGAAAGTAAGCTTTGTTATACAAGTTCATATTTTGACATTTGGCACTACATTTTGTTGCCACGTGAATTTTTGTTATGTTAGTCTTTTGTGCTTTGTTTAAAAATTTGATAAAAAAATTATTATGTAGAAATGTTAACTAGATCCCCATAAATTTGTATTAAAAAAACCAAAATTTCATTTTTATTAACCCAAATTCCATAAATCACTGTAGTAATTTATATATAATTTCTTAAAAAAATGTAAATCAACATTATTAATGTAGCACCCTTTGCTGATCTGATCGTTGGATCCGAGCTACAAAATGTTATATTTGTTGTCAAAGCAACTACAGATAGATACACAATAAATAATCGTTCATATATTCAAACACATTAATTACATTCAAACAATGATAAACAATCAATATCGAGTCTCAATCGAGCTTATGAAAGCTCTTTTATCGACCCAAGCATGAAATATGACCAAATTGCAAAGTTTCAAAATTTCAGGACCAACGTCGTGACGTCATCTCCTCTATGTCGTGATGTCCCAAAATAGTTTATCACATTGTGACCTCAGGCCACTCGATGTCGCTGAGGTAACGATGTGACTCACTGTCGATCTACGTTACAACAAGAAAGGTTGTTCCTCGGGACGTGACCTCTATTTTTGATAAAAATGAACCACTTGGTACCTATTGCATCATGCACCACAAATGAGTCATCTTGGGACAATCTCATCAATTAGCATGTTGTGACTAGTTGTCCTCTCTGCAAACAGAACTTTATTGATATATTGCATGATAATACCTACCACAAAGGCAAATCGAATCATCATACTATTATAAGAAATTTTTGCTTACTTTCAAGAAGTCTTCTCAGTGAAATTCACATGACAACATCTACCTTGGGGCAAGTCCATTTAATGCCATGACAAGAAAACATTGATGGAGGTCATAGGTCTTATTTAGAGTCCCACTCAATATTTTAAAAAACGTGCAAAGTTTTTAATG
Organism: Gossypium australe; assembly: GCA_005393395.2. Lineage (NCBI taxonomy): Eukaryota > Viridiplantae > Streptophyta > Magnoliopsida > Malvales > Malvaceae > Gossypium > Gossypium australe. Next base: position 92,683,902 of record CM016624.1, read on the forward strand.
TTCGGTTTCAATCATGAATGGTCAATATATGCATGACAAATACATGTGACATTCTCCCCTAATCTATATGTCATGCTTATCTCATAAAATTAAAAACATAAAATTAAATGACTTGACCAGCCAAAGTTTTAATGATTCTATCCTTGAAAAATAAAAAAGTACAAAATTCACCCCAAACATATTTTGGGTCTTCAATTTTTCCACCACGGACATATGTTGTAGTTCGGTTTATGTTTCTGTCGTCACCATCTTTCCACCACCGTTTCCATGTCGCCGTCGCTGTTGGCAACCATCGATCGCCGTCGACCACCATCGCTGAACCACCGTCGATCACTTCTCGATTTGTTTGGGTCGGGTTCACGTCGTTTCGATCGATTTGGATGCGTCTTAATTTTTTGGGTTTCCTTCGAGAAAAATAGATTACAAAATTCCTATGTTCATTTCCGGCTCACATATTTTATTCTAAATAAATAATAAAATAAAAACTCTGCGTGGAGATGATAGTCCAGGATCTAAAGTACACATGCCTGAGATAATAATAAATTACAATTAAATTTCTAGGAATCATAACTTTGGCTAAATTACGTTATCATCCATAAAAATAAAATAATATCATACATTCATTCGCATACATTCCCTTAAACATGCATATAATTACTAGAATGTCACATCTTATAAAAAATAATCATACATGAAAAAGAGAGAGAATTTCGGTCTCGATTTACACTATAAACATAGCACAATCGTAACTCTGATACCAATTGTTGGAAAAAAATCCAATTTAAAAATGATTTTCTTGTACATCGAAAAATAAAAATTTTGAAAATCGACCCAGTTTGTGATATTTATAACAATAAACCCTAGACCAAAATCGTACCTGTGTTTTCAGATAGACAGATCCTTATCGTTCTCAACTTTCAACCAAACAATCTTCTTCACTATTCTAGTACCACGAATTGCCTTAAATGTGGGCTCGATTAAATCAAATCAAATACAAAAAATAAAAATAGTTTTCTTTTCTTTTGGGATGAAAATAAAAATTCTATTCTCAAATAGAAACCAACCAAATTATTATTCTAGAAAAATGCATTTAATAATTGTCAATAAATTCTCTTTATTTTTTAACGGAGTAATAATATCTTAAAGTTGTGTGTTAATAGCCGTACCGATGTCACCTATTTATAGAAAGAGAAAATAGAACCCTTGTTGAATTTTAGAAGTTTATTTTTATTGGGAAATATACCCATATTGTAGTAAACATATAACTGTTTTCTATTTATTTGAACAATGAATAAATAAATAAAGTTAATTTCACATTTCAGTATTATGTCTTTTATATTTTTTGTCTTTTATATTTTTTGTCTTTTATATTTTGCATGCATAGCAAAATTGTGACAAGCAAATATTAGCTCATTGATTGTTTAAAGTTCAAACTGAAGATAAGTGACATTGTAAGAACGTTTACGTTGCGAGAAAGAAAACTTACTTCAGTAGATAATCTAAATGAGTCCGTAATCCCGTAAAAGAATCAAAGTGAGCATTTGATTCAAATGATGAGAAGGATTATTATGTCATCTACAATTCCAATTGGGGAGATGGCCAATCTTGGCTATCGAAGTAGTTGACTCCATGAGTAGAGACATAAATATATTTATTGGTAGAATGATACATTAGATTAGATCCAAGATGAATTAATTCTGAAGAGAGCCTTGGGTCATTATTTTACACACACTTGAATTCAAAAGAAAGTTGTAGAGAGAAAATTCATTAAAGAGATTATTCTAGAAAATTTCTAGAGATATTTTTTATTTACAAATTGACCCAAAAGTTTAGAAAAATTATGAAATTACCTCAGTAGTAATTTTTCTGAAAAAATTTCTAATTCGAAGCGAGCCTACACTCGGCAGACGTGAGCTTGAGGATAACAAAGAAGACTACTCGGTTGAAGCGCTCATCCTAAAAGAAGCGAAAAGGTACAATTTTGATTAAGTGTTAGATATCACAACAAAGATCTTGTTTTGGAAAATTTTTTAAAGCTCTAGATTTTCCCTATATTTATTTTACGCTGCATTTTTCAAACCCATTTTTTTTTTCAACAATTGGTATTGAGCCAAGTTGTGTTCTATCTATAAGTATAACAGATAATTAAAATAAATTTCTCTTATTCTTGAATGATTTGATTACATAGAAAGTGGCATTCTTTAGGTCTTATGCATGTTTTGAGTTATATATGGGAATGGATGTGATATTATATATTTGTTATATAAATTTTTTATTGTCAAGGTTGTGGCTCTTAAGAAATAGACCATGGACTATCATCTCCACTTAGGGCTATTTTAAAAAATTCATAGAATTCTTGTGAGCTGGAAACAGAAATAGGACTTAAATGTAATTTTTTCAAAATGAGTCCACGACGAGGAAAAGATGCAATGGCGGTTGAAGACCCAAGGAATGCCTTGTGGCAAAAAATTATGTAATTTTATTTTTCCATTTATTTTCTAGAAATAGAACCATGAAAACCTTGGCTAACAATTTTATTTTAATTACCTATCACTTTGGCTAACAATTTTATTTTAATTACCTATCTCCATATATATATGTTTTATAATTGTTTATAATATTTATATTATGTAATGTTATAATTGTGATATATATAAGATGATCCACAACTGATAGATTAAAAAATAAGAAGTGTGGTAATGAGAAAATACATGTGTTGTATTGTTCTATTCACTTCTTTAGGTTATTTGATAACTGTGAGAAGTGTGTAATGAGAAGGTGCATGTCTAGGATTGCTTCTGGCTAGGAAATGCTTGGTTTTTAAGTGGTCAAATTTGACTCACCTCTATTTCCTGGGACCCTACTTGGTGTACGGTTTGCATTCACTTCTTCGATTTTTCCCTTAAAAGAAAAACTGTGGAGAATCAAAATTGTTTGTTTTTATGATTGATTGATTCTTGTGAATTGGTATTATAAAATTTTCATAGCATGCCATGCATATATTGGAAGCATGTCATTTAGATTAGATAAGAATGCCACTAGGACTTTTGTATGATCATTCTTGAAATTTGGGATAAAAAAACCTTGTATGTTTTTAAAATATTGAGTGGGAGAATGTAATACCCCGAAAATTACTACAGTATGAAAGTAATATATTATCCTTGATATAGTAAAATAAGGAAATAAAGTGACAAAAAGGGAAATTTTGAGTTATGTCAACATTGGAAATTATATTATGATATATTAATTCCAAGAAAGGACTAAACTGCAAAAGTGAGAAAAGTTTTGTGGCCCAAGAGTAAATACTCAAAATTTGGGGGGTTAAAGTGTAAATATGGAAAAGTTAAAAGACCAATAGTGCAAATATTTTAAGGGTGGAATGATCTAGAAACTAAGGAAAATGGATGAATTAGGACTAAATTGAATAGGTGAAGAAATATGAGGGACTAAATCGCTGTAACACACCAAACCCGACCTAAACGTTACGACCGGATCTGGTATGTCACATGGAAATGTTGTTTTAAAGAAACTTCACGACTGCTTAAAAATCCCGAGTTTTAATGTTTATAAGTTGAAAACCGTTTGCTAGTGTTTTGAGAAAAAGGTTGTTTACAATTTTAGAAAAAAACTGCGTATTAAGCGTTTCATAAAATATAATAATCGCAATAAATCAAAACCCAAATCATAAAATCCCGAAGGCCTTATTACATAACAAAAACCCAGAATTAAAGTAAGTTTAAAATAAAGAAGACGAATTCACGAGAAAAACATTGCATGGCCACCTCAAGTCCGCCTTGGCTCCAAATCCGCGGTCTAGCTATTACCTTCCAAGGGTATTTCGATAATTTACCCACCAAGGGTATTTCGGTAATTTCGCACCTGTAATGGCCTTTCCGAAGGCCACTGTCGCCTCGAGCGACTCGGCTACCATTTTCGGTCGTTACCAGACTATTGGGCCTAAAACCTGATTTCGGCCTATTCGAGCCCACATGCTCGTGTGGCCCACCTAGCACAAATCTAGCCACGTATATGAGATTCACCTAGTCTAGTCCAATATATGCTACACAATCACACAATTTACTCATATGGGCCCACTTCGGCCCATCGTGGCCCAAGCAGCCACAACCCACAAGAACACTACTGATGGCCTCAACTATCGCGTCGCAGCCCCCACACGTGCGCTTACACATTCGTGTGGCTACTATCGCCGTGTGACCGGCATTTTGACATTTACCGCTCTACAGCTAGAGTAGAGAAGTACACACCTGATAGGAATCTGGTGCTAACCCGCCCTCCGACCACTCCTGTGCCCAAACGCCCTCCAAGGTATCCTTTCTCCTATCATAGAATACTCTATATATAGCTAGCTTCTCTGTAATATCCTAGATTAGGGGTTATGCGTTTGGAGCATAACTCAAGTGTTAGCAGGCTTTAAGCATGTTTGGAGGTGTTTTAAGGGTTTTTAGAACTCTAGGATGAAGGTGAAAGCTTTGGGAAAATGTTGGATTTTAAGTCAAAAAGAGGAGCTACGTGAAAGAAGTCCTTAAGAGAATTTATGTGGAGTTTATGTCACACGAATGAGCTTGGTAAAGTGGCTACAAGGCGCCACTTAGGGCCTTGGTGCATGACGTCATAAGCTGGGAGGCAGGTAAGAGGTTCGAGCAACGTGGGAAGCATTAGATACTTTTATGTTTGCGCCAAAAAGGGGAACTGGGCTAAGGAGGCTTTAAAGGAATTTTTGGGGGATTATTGCCACAAGAAATCATGTGGTAAAGTGGCTGCAATGCGCCACTTAAGGCCTTGGTGATGACGCCGTGCACTGTGGGCAAGGGCTTTGGTTCGAGTCTGGTTGTCAGCAGGGAGGCGTGTTTTTATTTTGCTTTTGGCGTTAAAATAACGGGGAGCTAGGGAAAGAGGTCTTAAAAGAAATTCTGGGTGAATCATGTCACAAACAGCGCCTTGGCAAAGTGGCTTGGGGCGTTATCTGCAGCTTGCGTCCAAGGGCTCCAGCAGGTCTTGGGTTCGAGGCTTGTGAGCAGCAAGAGGAGTGTTTTTATTCTGCTTTTGCGTCAAGGTAGAGTTGGAAGAAAGTGGACGGCACTTGGGACTTTCAATTGGAGGAGGATTTTAATTCTCCTATTAATTTTCGGCTAAGGTAGGATAAATGTGTTTTATTTATTTTATTTATTTTAAAGGGTAAGATAAGAGATTATGTGTTGGGATTAATTTATTTTTTTTTAAGGTGATAAAGAAGGGATAATAGGAGATTTATGAGAAATTTGATAATGAATTGATAAGGTGGCCGAATGAGGGACTCTTTCGGGTGCCTAATCGGTTTTGAAGCTTTATAAGGAGGGGGTGCCGAATTTAGTTTCTTTTTCCCATTGCTTGTGCCGTTTTTCCTCTTGTGCAAAAGCCATTGCCGAAATTCTTCTACTTTTCCCTTATTCATCTTTTTATTTCTTCCAACCCCAAATTCCCTTGTAGCCGAATATTTCTTGTGATTTAAAGCCTTAGCCGAATCTTATAGCTTCCTTCTTCTCCTTTCTTCTCTTGAGATCATAAAGTGCCGAACCACCATTGTTGTTTTCAAAAGTCGAATCTCTAAAGGAGGGGCTGTCGACTTTTCTCTTTTAGTCTTCACAAGCAACGATAGTGGTAAGTAATCTTTCCTTAGCAATCAGTTTTTGCTTCATCTTCATTTGTGTGCCGAAATCAAGAGTTTAGGCTCTAATTTCCAAGGTTGGCCGAATGGCCTTATAACTCTTTTAAATGTGTTAAGACCGATTATAGGGGAAGGTATAGCCTAGCGCAAGAGATCTTTCGGGATTTGGAGGCTTGAGGTAAGTAGTGAAGTTTCGGCCTAAGGGCACTTTTTAATGCTTTTTGGTATAAAAGCCGATTCTGACAAGTGGATTATAGGGATTTCGACAGTTCAAGAGTAAGGCAAGTTTCAAGATTCAGATACCTTTTTTTGTAAGTATGTTAGATTATAGTTTATTCGATTAAGATCTCGTATATGGATGATTAACCGTTTGATGCTGATTAAGTGTTGTCAATGGATTCGAGTGCCAGTTAAGGAGTTCAAGGGGTAGTCCCTATCCCTAAGTTTAAGAGGAGATCTGTTTCTGCAGTTCGGGATTGGCCACTGGGGTGTGGGCCAGCGTCAGAACAAGAAAGTAGGCAGATAGCCGTAGTCTCGATTAGTGATAACATCGGGATCGAGAGCGTAGTTCTTCAAGTGATCAGGTGTGTAGTTAGCCTACTGTTTTCCGGGTTTATGTTATGTATGTGATATTGTGTATGTGCTATGCATGTGCTAACTAGTGCAGTGGAAATTGTGATATGGATACCCTCATGGGGTATGTCGATAATCCGGTAAGTACCGAATCTGGTGAAATGTGATTATTGATGTGAATATGTGATAATATGCTAAATAACATGTACATGCATTATCATGGAATTATTTTATGTTGCATGTGCATGGGTGGGATATGATATGAAAGAAGGACAGGGTGTACTTCGAGTACATGGTTTGATGAATGGCTCTGTGCCTCATCGTGATTCATATAGGCTATGTGCCATATCGTGGTTATTGATGGCTTTATGCTCATCGTGGATTTGATGATAGCTTCGGCTACATCGTGGATTGGCGCTGACTGAGGTCGCGTTGTGGATTATTTGCGATTAAGTTCGTGTGGATGGCATTTGTTGCCATATTGGAGCAAAAAGGGGAGGGTGATTTAATAATCCCCTGGTGTGTGGTAGGCTGGATACGGGGGTGTGTAGAGGATGGACCCTAGGCTGGGTTGGGCTTCATAATTGCATAATTGTGCATGTGAATAAATGTGGAAATGGGCCAAGCCTAATATGATATGTGGATTAATGTGAAATGGGCCAAGCCTAGTATGTGAAGTGGATAAAAGTGGTAATGGGCCAAGCCCAGTATGTGGAAACACGTGGTTAATATGTTATTATCTGATATGTGGTATGGATATGGGCCAAGCCCAAACTATGGAATTATGTGAACAAGTTGGATTATTATCTGATATGTGATCTGATGATGGGCCAAGCCCAATAAGTGAAATAATGAGATTAAGTGCATTGATATCTGATATATGGGTTAATATGTGGTTTATATGTGGGTGGAATTCAGTGGCCTAATTGCACACTGATTCTGTATGACTCACCCAATTTTTTATCAACCTTACAGGTGATGCTTAAAGCTTGGACAGGGTTGGAGTGGATACAAGGTGGCCCATGCAGAAGAAGAAGATGATTTTTGTTAAATCAGACTTTTCATATTTCAGTACTTTTAATTATTTATTTATTGTAATAAGGGCCACTTAAAGTATTTGAATTTTGTTATGTTTAAGTTGGATTTATAATTAAGTCAATATCTTGTAAGTTTTATTTTAAAAGCTATTTATATCTTAAAAGTTATATTAAAGTTTTGAATCCGGTATTTTTATAACAAGTTAAATTTTTTTCTTAGAATGTTTTAAAATTACGAAAGTGTTTTATTAAAGGCAACAAATTTTTAACGGTTTTTACTTTTAAGTAAGAATTTTTCAAACGTTTTCCGCAGTGGCACTTCAAATTCGGTCGTAGTGAATGGGCCGGGTTTGGGGTGTTACAGTTTGGTATCAGAGCCCAGTTCAAAACTCGACTTTGAGGGTTTTGGGTCTAAAAACATTTTTCAAAATGGGCTTTTCAAAAATATGGACTTTTATGAATGATTTTTTAGGTTATTCTGGCATGGCACCTGTATCTCCAACCCGAAGTCCGCCAGGTAAGTACCCCTGGCTATTGAAGTGATTTATATATGTGAATGTTATGGGCTTAGTTGGGCTCGTAGATTAGAAGATTAGGGCTATTGAACCCTAGGACTAGTGCACTTAAACATATGCATAAGACTTAAGGATAACTGAACAAACCTGTGTCTAAGTCACCGAGTTAATGTGTGTCAACCATTGTACGCATGTCTAGGAGTGGATTCGGTAAGAGCTTGGTACTTAAGCAGTCCTAGCGACTCACCTCCTCTTTACTCGAATCCTACCTGGTGCGTAGCTACGGTTCACCCTAACCAAGAGGACTTATTCACAGGCTAAACCAATAATTAAAACCCGGAAGGGACTAGCCATACTGTTTTATAAACACCTTAGTCTTTTTTTTAAAATCCTTAAATTACCCCTTCGATTTGTAACCAAATTTATTTTGGAAATTTCTCGAAAAATTTTCCTGGTTTGCCAAATTACTGAAATACCCCTAATGGTAAATTACTAAAATGCCCTTGGTTTCTAAGATTTCTATCGATTTCAATAAAATTTTCTTACTTTGCAAAAGTATTCATGAAACCCTAACTTATGAAAATTCAAGATACCCTGATTTGAAAGTTTTACGAAATTACCCCTGATTGACAAAATTACCTAAATGCCCCTGTGTTGTAAATCACTAAAACAACCTTAGTTTTAAGATTATCAAAATACCCTCGACTTTTGGTTAAAATGTTCTTACTTTATAAAATATCAGAAACCCTATTTTACAAAATAGCAAGATACCCTGATTGGGAGAATTTACGAAAATGCCCCTGACTCCTAAGATTACCAAAATAACCTCGATTTCTGAAATTTCTGCAAAATCTTGATTTGGAAAATCTTTCTTTCAAAAATATCCCTGAGTTTGGAAAATTTCAAAATGACTTTTGTGATTTTCGAATTGACCCCGATTTATTACCAAAATACCCCTGTAGGAAAAATGACGAAATTACCCCTGGGATGGGATTGGACCAAAATGCCCCTAGTAGTGTGCTGAAGGATGTGGATGAATGTGTTGCTATTGATGAATGTGAATGTGAATCTCTGAATTAGAATAGTGAACTTGAGCTGAAACTTTGATTGATCGAAAGAATCACTATTAAACTTCTTTTCATAAAATTTGCTCGTGGATAAACAGTGAAACAAAATTTCTAATGCATAAAAATTTTAAATCAGATTAAATCGAGACGTTAGAAATGAGTTCTAGTGGACGTGGTCGAGGTAGAATGACAGTATCGGAACTGGTAGGGTCTGGCCATGGGTCAGAAAGTGATGTGCCGCCGCCGGCAGTGGGCGCGGAGGATCAAGATCAGACTGGAGGAGATGACGCAGTATCGTTAGCTATGCTGCGGGTGCTAGAGCGAGTCGCTGGAGCTAATGTGTGCAATGGAGCTCGCAAGTCAGTGCCTGAAAGACTTAGAGCAAATGGAGCGGAGATTTTTAGAGGAGTGTCTGGAGTAGCTCCGAATGTGGCGGAGTATTGGTTGGAGGCAGTCGAAAGGATTATGGATGACTTGGACTGTACTAGCTGAGGAAAAGCTGAAAGGTGCTGTCTCGTTGCTCCGAGATGAAGCTTATCGATGGTGGCTCATTGTCAAACAAGGTACCCCTGCAGATCGAGTTGACTGGGAGTACTTTAAGGCTAAGTTTGATGGAAAATATGTTGGAGCTAGTTACTTGGACTCGCAAAGAAAGGTGTTTCTGAACTTGGTACAAGGAAGGATGTCGGTAGCGGAGTATGAAGTGGAATTTGTGCGGTTAAGTCAGTATGCTAAGGGGATCGTAGCTACTGATTACGAGAGGTATGTCCGATTCGAAGATGGATTGCGGGATGAGCTGCGAGTGTTGATTGCTCCGCAAAGAGAACGAGACTTTGCTGTTCTAGTGGAGAAGGCTCGGATAGCTGAAGAAGTTAAGAGGACTGTGAGACAGAATCGAGAAAAGAATAGAAACCGGAATAAGAGAAGTTTTGGACCGTCAGAGTCATTTGGAGAATTTCAGAAAAGGCCAAGGATTGAAAATTCTGTACGTGCACCTGTACCAGTCGCTAAGAATCAGAGTCGTGTATGTGCTCAGTGTGGAAGAGTTCATGTGGGAGAATGTTGGGGAAATAATAAGGAATGTTTCTGATGTGGGTCTAAGGCTCATTTGGTTAAGAAATGTCCTCAAGTGATGGATAGGGCTCGAGGTCAAGGTCGTGGAACCCCAAGCAGAGGAGCTGAAGGTTCTGATGTGAGGCAACCAAGGTTGGCTTAGGCAGTTAAAGTGAGGAGGAAATTGGACCAGATAGGATCGGGTAAGTTCCCTAATCCTGGAATCTCTTTATTGACTTGGTTTTATAGAAATAGTTCGTGTTTGTATGCGAGTGAAGTGTAAGGAACTTTGAATGCGAATCTTGAGATAGTATTTAAGGAATGTGTTAGTTTTGTTAAGATCAGAATGCGCAGCAGTAGAGTAGTGTGATGAGTTAGGAATGCACGATTGAACGATAGTAAGTAATTTCGAGGACGAAATTATTTTTAAGGAGGGTAGAACTGTAACATCCTAGATTAGAGGTTATGCGTTTGGAGCATAACTCAAGTGTTAGCAGGCTTTAAGCATGTTTGGAGGTGTTTTAAGGGTTTTTAGAACTCTAGGATGAAGGTGAAAGCTTTGGAAAAATGTTGGATTTTAAGTCAAAAAGGGGAGCTACGTGAAAGAAGTCCTTAAGAGAATTTATGTGGAGTTTATGTCACACGAATGGGCTTGGTAAAGTGGCTACAAGGCGCCACTTAGGGCCTTGGTGCATGACGTCATAAGCTGGGAGGCAGGTAAGAGGTTCGAGCAACGTGGGAAGCATTAGAGACTTTTATTTTTGCGCCAAAAAGGGGAACTGGGCTAAGGAGGCTTTAAAGGAATTTGTGGGGGATTATTGCCACAAGAAATCATGTGGTAAAGTGGCTACAAGGCGCCACTTAAGACCTTGGTGATGACGCCGTGCACTGTGGGCAAGGGCTTTGGTTCGAGTCTGGTTGTCAGCAGGGAGGCGTGTTTTTATTTTGCTTTTGGCGTTAAAACAAGGGGGAGCTAGGGAAAGAGGTCTTAAAAGAAATTCTGGGTGAATCATGTCACAAACAGCGCCTTGGCAAAGTGGCTTGGGGCGTTATCTGCAGCTTGCGTCCAAGGGCTCCAGCATGTCTTGGGTTCGAGGCTTGTGAGCAGCAAGGGGAGTGTTTTTATTCTGCTTTTGCGTCAAGGTAGAGTTGGAAGAAAGTGGACGGCACTTGGGACTTTCAATTGGAGGAGGATTTTAATTCTCCTATTAATTTTTAGCTAAGGTAGGATAAATGTGTTTTATTTATTTTATTTATTTTAAAGGGTAAGATAAGAGATTATGTATTGGGATTAATTTAGTTTTTTTAAGGTGATAAAGAAGGGATAATAGGAGATTTATGAGGAATTTGATAATGAATTGATAAGGTGGCCGAATGAGGGACTCTTTGGGGTGCCTAATCAGTTTTGAAGCTTTATAAGGAGGGGGTGCCGAATTTAGTTTCTTTTTCCCATTGCTTGTGCCGTTTTTCCTCTTGTGCAAAAGCCATTGCCGAAATTCTTCTACTTTTCCCTTATTCATCTTTTTATTTCTTCCAACCCCAAATTCCCTTGTAGCCGAATATTTCTTGTGATTTAAAGCCTTAGCCGAATCTTATAGCTTTCTTCTTCTCCTTTCTTCTCTTGAGATCATAAAGTGTCGAACCACCATTGTTGTTCTCAAAAGCCGAATCTCTAAAGGAGGGGTTGCCGACTTTTCTCTTTTAGTCTTCACAAGCAACGATAGTAGTAAGTAATCTTTCCTTAGCAATCGGTTTTTGCTTCATCTTCATTTGTGTGCCGAAATCAAGAGTTTAGGCTCTAATTTCCAATGTTGGCCGAATGGCCCTATAACTCTTTTAAATGTGTTAAGACCGATTATAGGGGAAGGTATAGCCTAGCGCAAGAGATCTTTCTGGATTTGGAGGCTTGAGGTAAGTAGTGAAGTTTCAGCCTAAGGGCACTTTTTAATGCTTTTTGGTATAAAAGCCGATTCTGACAAGTGGATTATAGGGATTTCGACAGTTCAAGAGTAAGGCAAGTTTCAAGATTCAGATACCTTTTTTTGTAAGTATGTTAGATTATAGTTTATTCGATTAAGATCTCGTATATGGATGATTAACCGTTTGATGCTGATTAAGTGTTGTCAATAGATTCGAGTGCCAGTTAAGGAGTTCAAGGGGTAGTCCCTATCCCTAAGTTTAAGAGGAGATCTGTTTCTGCAGTTCGGGATTGGCCACCGGGGTGTGGGCCAGCGTCAGAACAAGAAAGTAGGCAGATAGCCGTAGTCTCGATTAGTGATAGCATCGGGATTGAGAGCGTAGTTCTTCAAGTGATCAGGTGTGTAGTTAGCCTACTGTTTTCCGGGTTTGTTATGTATGTGATATTGTGTATGTGCTATGCATGTGCTAACTAGTGCAGTGGAAATTGTGATATGGATACCCTCATGGGGTATGTCGATAATCCGGTAAGTACCGAATCTGGTGAAATGTGATTATTGATGTGAATATGTGATAATATACTAAATAACATGTACATGCATTGTCATGGCATTATTTTATGTTGCATGTGCATGGGTGGGATATGATATGAAAGAAGGACAGGGTGTACTTCGAGTACGTGGTTTGATGAATGGCTCTGTGCCTCATCGTGATTGATATAGGCTATGTGCCATATCGTGGTTATTGATGGCTTTATGCTCATCGTGGATTTGATGATAGCTTCGGCTACATCGTGGATTGGCGCTGACTGAGGTCGCGTTGTGGATTATTTGCGATTAAGTTCGCGTGGATGGCATTTGTTGCCATATTGGAGCAAAAAGGGGAGGGTGATTTAATAATCCCCTGGTGTGTGGTAGGCTGGATACGGGGGTGTGTAGAGGATGGACCCTAGGCTGGGTTGGGCTTCATAATTGCATAATTTTGCATGTGAATAAATGTGGAAATGGGCCAAGCCCAATATGATATGTGGATTAATGTGAAATGGGCCAAGCCTAGTATGTGAAGTGGATAAAAGTGGTAATGGGCCAAGCCCAGTATGTGGAAACACGTGGTTAATATGTTATTATCTGATATGTGGTATGGATATGGGCCAAGCCCAAACTATGGAATTATGTGAACAAGTTGGATTATTATCTGATATGTGATCTGATGATGGGCCAAGCCCAATAAGTGAAATAATGAGATTAAGTGCATTGATATCTGATATATCGGTTAATATGTAGTTTATATGTGGGTGGAATTCAGTGGCCTAATTGCACACTGAGTCTGTATGACTCACCCAATTTTTTATCAACCTTACAGGTGATGCTTAAAGCTTGGACAGGGTTGGAGTGGATACAAGGTGGCCCATGCAGAAGAAGAAGATGATTTTTGTTAAATCAGACTTTTCATATTTCAGTACTTTTAATTATTTATTTATTGTAATAAGGGCCAATTAAAGTATTTGAATTTTGTTATGTTTAAGTTAGATTTATAATTAAGTCAATATCTTGTAAGTTTTATTTTAAAAGCTATTTATATCTTAAAAGTTATATTAAAGTTTTGAATCCGGTATTTTTATAACAAGTTTAATTTTTTTCTTAGAATGTTTTAAAATTACGAAAGTGTTTTATTAAAGGCAACAAATTTTTAACGGTTTTTACTTTTAAGTAAGAATATTTTCAAACGTTTTCCGCAGTGGCACTTCAAATTCGGTCGTAGTGAATGGGCCGGGTTTGGGGTGTTACATTCTCACCTTCCTTCTTTGTATCATTCCGATGTGGGATCCCTCCGTCAGTAGAGTTTAAATCCAACTCAAACTATTGCCGTCCAATTGGCAAAATAAATACTCCCTTGCTTTTCATGAGATTCGAACCCAGGCTCCCCTGTAGCATAATCCACGCCTGTAACCACTTGGCCACAAGCTCCTTTTGTGTCTAAAACCATGCGCAACTAAATATAAATCTATAGCCAAATTCTAAGGTCCATGTAAAAAGAAAACCAAAATGCAAGAGCCAAGACTTAAACCTTGGACCTCCTTCCTTCCTTGTGGCGTCACCCTTTTGCTCCCTAAGTGGCGTCACTTTGCCACTACACCACACACTCCACTTGTGTCATTTTTCTCCACATTTTATTCTTAAAGCCTACCTACTATCCCAGGGTTTTTTCCACCTAAAACCAAAATTTCCCTAAAGCCAAACTTTGATCCAGAGACTTCATAGAAGCCCTCAACCTTCCAAAATCACTCACCTAATATGTCTAACTTGCACTAAAGCCATTCTCTTGTTCTCTAAAAATTTTAAACGCTACTACTCCCAAGGCCCATTGGGCCTAATCCTACTAGGCCTAATTTAGGAATGTTACAAATCTACCTTCCTTAAAGAAATTTTGTCCTCGAAATTTCCAACTAACTAACAGTCGTACGTCCCAACCTACAACATTATGCTCACGCTGCGCACTCTGATTCCAATAACACTAACATTCTTTTAACTAAAATTTAGAACTCCTACACATACTCAAAAACACCTAGCCATTAAGGCAGACAAATCTTCCATACGCAACCAATTCTATATCCGAACATCACATCCAAACCAAACACATAGAATAGATACCAAAAATACAACATATAACAAAACAAAGTATCAGGAAACTTACGGATTTGGTGCCGGAGACTCGGGTGCCATACTTCCAGTAACACATATATTTCTTAAACAATATTTCAAACCAATTTTTGGAAAACGTTGTCAAACCCATTTCACAGCCGAGTTTTGCAACCTAGACTCTGATACCATAATTGTAACACCCCAAACTCGGCCTAAACGTTACGACCGGATCTGGTATGTCACATGGAAAAGTTATTTTAAAGGAACTTCGCGACTGCTTAAAAATCCCGAGTTTTAATGTTTATAAGTTGAAAACCATTTGCTAGTGTTTTGGGAAAAAGGTTGTTTACAATTTTAGAAAAAACTGCGTATTAAGCGTTTCATAAAATATAATAATCGCAATAAATCACAACCCAAATCATAAAATCCCGAAGGCCTTATTACATAACAAAAATCCAGAATTAAAGTAAGTTTAAAATAAAGAAGACGAATTCAAGAGAAAAACAATGCATGGCCATCTCAAGTCCGCCTCGGCTCCAAATCCGCGGTCTAGCGATTACCTTCCAGGGGTATTTCGATAATTTACCCACCAAGGGTATTTCGGTAATTTCGCACCTATAATGGCCTTTCTGAAGGCCCACTGTCGCCCCGAGTGACTCGGCTACCATTTTCGATCGTTACCGGACTATTGGGCCTAAAGCCTGATTTCGGCCCATTCGAGCCCACACGCTCGTGTGACCCACCTAGCACAAATATAGCCACGTATATGAGATTCACCTAGTCTAGTCCAATATATACTACACAATCACACAATTTACTCATATGGGCCCACTTCTGCCTATTGTGGCCCAAGCAGCCACAACCCACAAGAACACTACTGATGGCCTCAACTATCGCGTCGAAGCCCTCACACGTGCGTTCGCACGCTCGTGTGGCTACTATCACCGTGTGACCGGCATTTCGACATTTTCCGCTCTACAGCTAAAGTAGAGAAATATACACTTGATAGGAATATGGTGCTAACCAGCGCTCCGACCACTCTTGTGCCCAAACGCCCTCTAAGGTATCCTTCCTCCTATCACAGAATGCTTTATATATAGCTAGCTTCTCACCTTCCTTCTTTGTATCTTTCCGATGTGGGATCCCTCCGTCAGTAGAGTTTAAATCCAACTCAAACTATTGCCGTCCAATTCGCAAAATAAATACTCCCTTGCTTTTCATGAGATTCGAACCCAGGCTCCCCTATAGCATAATCTACACCGCTAACCACTTGGCCACAAGCTCCTCTTGTGTCTAAAACCATGCGCAACTAAATATAAATCTATAGCCAAATTCTAAGGTCCATATAAAAAGAAAACCAAAATGCAAGAGCCAAGACTTAAACCTTGGACCTCCTTCCTTCCTTGTGGCGTCACCCTTTTGCTCCCTAAGTGGCGTCACTTTGCCACTACACCACACACTCCACTTGTGTCATTTTTCTCCACATTTTATTCTTAAAGCCTACCTACTACTCCCAGGGTTTTTTCCACATAAAACCAAAATTTCCCTAAAGCCAAAGTTTGATCCCGGGACTTCATAGAAGCCCTCTAACCTTCCAAAATCACTCACCTAATAAGTCCAACTTGCACTAAAGCCATTGTAACATCCTGAATTGGTGAGACTTTGCATTTAATGTGCTGTGATGCGATGTTACGCTTAATGTGTTAATTAGAATATTTAAGGGGTTCAGATTGGGCTCATGGTTGGGCCGAGGCCTTAGTTAAAATTTTCTGGTTGGGCATTCTAGTGGAGAGCCAGGTAGGATAGGGCTTAAAGAATATAATATGTGAATTAAGACACAAAATGGGCTTGTGGCCCAGTGGTCAGTGGCGCTACATAAGGGAGCTATAAGGTGGCGGCAACTAAGGAGGCCCAAGTTCGAGTCGCATGAAGCCCAATTCTTTTAATTAAATTTTAGTTAATTTTCGGTATTTAAATGGATAGAGTGGGATGGAAATAAGGCTTAAAAATAGGAAGATTTACTCGAATGGATAATGCTAATAATGTGGCAGATAAAGGAAAGAAGAGGTGGTGTTATCCATGCCACTTGAGGATGAGTGATCAGATGTAGATAAGGGAGAAAATCTAGGAATTATCCAGTGAGCTAGGAGGTGGCCGAATTTCAAACTTTAAGGGGGAGGGGGAATCAGTTTTGATGTGGCTAAGGGGGTGCCGAAATTTCCCTTGTTAATTAATTAGCTTTAGTTTTCAAAAGAGGGTAATTCCGGCTTTTGGTTAGTGTGTGTGCCGAAAATTTGATTAGAAAATAGGGTACTTCTTAATTTTGGCATTTATTCTCATTCTCTTATCTTAGTTGTTTCTTTTCTCAAAAAGCTGAAAACTCCTAAAGTTCCATCTTCTTCTTCATTCTCTGCTAAAGCCGAAACCTCATAGCCTTTCTCTACACCTTTTTCCCGTTTTCTTCTACAAGCCGAAACCCTTAAGTATTCTTTCTCTTTCTTCTCATCTCCATAGCCGAATACCTCCTATTCTCTTTTGCCATCTCTTCACTAAAAGCTGAATCTACATAGATTTCTTCTTATCATCTTCTCTTTTTGATCTTCTCAAAAGCCGAAATCTTTTAGGAGTTGCCGAATTCTCTGTAAAGGTAGGTGCTGTGCTGATTTCTTTTGATCTATTCTTTTTCTCTTTCGGTTTTTAGAAGACAAAGCAGAAAGGCTAATGGATTGTTGGTTTCTTGTGTTTACGTGTTGGGCGACATTCGGGATTTGAAGTAAATCGCTTAGATCTAAAAGCTGGAACCGTTAGTCTCTAAACCTCATATCTCTCTTTTCGGGATTTTAAGGTAAGGGGTTCTCTTTAGATTCTCTTTAGATTCGCTATCGTAATTGTGATCTTAACCATATGTTATGATAAGGTCTTTTAATGGAATCAAATATCGATCAGGCGAAGGAGGGGATTGGATCTGTAAAACCAATCCCTAAGTTTAAGAAACGAGCGGTGTCAGCAGTACGGGATTGGCCACCGAGTTGTGGACCGGCTTCAGAACAACATCTTAGACATATAGCAGTCGTATTGGCTTCTGATAGTGTCGACATAGAAGGTATCATCTTGACTGTAATCAGGTGTGTAGATCTCTAACACATTAAATAATCTGTAATAAATATGTTATTGGCTAAAAGCCGGAAAAAGGCTGTAAAGACAGTCGTATTACCCAAAAAAGGGTAGGCAAGGGATGCCAGGTACGTAACCATAGAAACTTCTCTATGTGTATCGATGTATATGATAATCTGTGATCTCTTAGGTAGTATATTGTTTTAATTCTGCATAGATGTATGCATGGGATGGGGTTAATATGATGAAAGGGGAAGAGCATGTTTATAGGTCACTTGGTGATCGGTGGTTAAACCACGAATTATAAAGTTAGGTCACAATAGTGATCGGTGGCTAAGCCACGTTAAATTTATTCCGATTGATAGGAATAGGCAGTATGACTGTCGATATGGTGTGTAGCGGTTGGTGGGTTGATTATAGAAATCCCTGAGGTGTGATGGCTAGTATGGGCTGGTGTGTAGAGGATGGACTGTTAGGTTGGGTTGGGCCATGTTGCATGTAAATATTTTGTTGCCATTGTGTATGGGCCAAGGCCCATAATGTGTTTGTGGGCCTCGAGCCTTTTATGTGTTTTCAGGATTTGTACACTGAGTCTTGGTGACTCACCCTTTTATTTCCCTGACTTTTCAGATGAGCAGTAGATTGTGGACATGGGAGCCGAGGCGGATTCGAGGGGCCATCAAGTTATTTATTTTCATAAACTATTTCGGGTTTTCTTTTAAGTTTTAATTTTGGGACTATTTATGTAATAAGGCCTCCATAGCTTAGGTTTTAAATTTATATTTGTTAATGTTCACAGTTGTAAATTTATGTTCACAGACTTATTTATAAGAAGGGATAAAATGGAATTTTCAAACAAGTCTTACAGAAAAAAAATTACCCTCAAAGGTTTTCTGCAAATATCACTTATTTAACGAATACCTACATAAACAAAGCAAAGTTTTCAAAACAACGCGTCATTGATGAGTTTTTCAAATGAGATACATGCTCTCTTAAAAGTAAACAAGGAACTGCGTTTTTAACATTTCAACCCGTAACATGCCAGATCTGGTCGTAGCGTTTAGACCGGGTTTGGGGTGTTACATTTTGGTATGAGAGCCCAGTTGCAAAACTCGGGCTGTGAAATAGGTCCAATAGTGTTTTGAAAATTGATGTGAATTTGAGAAAAATGCTTTGGGTTGATATATAGCCTTCGAGTCTACCGACACCCGATCCACGCAGGTAAGTATTCTAATTCTTGATGTGATATACATGTTGGGTTTGATGGGCTTGATGGATGTAAACTAGTATGTTAGGCATTAATGGACTTTAGGCTTAGTTTAAACAACTCTCTAAATTCATAAGACTTAATCTAATTAGACATGTCCGTAAACAAGTCGCTGGGTTAGGGTGTGGTAACAGGCATACGCATGTCTAGGATTGGATTTAGGGAGAGCTTGGTATTTAAGCGGTCCTAGTGACCCACCTCCTCTTCGCTGGAATCCTACCTGGTGCGTAGTGACTGTTCACCTTAGCCATGAAGACTTGTTGACGGGCCAAAATTTATGATTAAAACCCGAAAGGGACCAGCCACCCTATTTTGCAAAATTACCAAAATACCCCCAAGTTTTGTAAAATTTCTGAAATACCCTTGATTTGTGAAAATTTCCCAAAATACCCTGGATTTGTAAAACTACCAAAATTTGTGAAATTATGGAAACACCCCCGGTTGGCAAAATTACCAAAATACCTATGTTTTGCAAACTTACCCAAAAACCCCTAGATTTCCAAAAGTACATGGTTTGCAAAATAAAATTTTCCAAAATACCCCTGTTTTTAAAAAAAAAATTCAAAATACCCATGTGTTACGATAATACCAAAACACCTCTATTTCGAAAAAAAACACCAAGATACCCTATTTTGAGGAATTACGAAAATACCCTGTAGGACAAAATTACGGAAATACCCCTGGGTAGTGAAATGACGAGGATACCCTTGTGTGACGAAGGTGAGTTTATGGATGTTACTCGTATGTTTGATGCTTTTATGTGATGTTCTGCTGGAATGCATGTGGATGCTGGATGTATGTGGTTCCTAGAACTAGGAGGTACGGACTTGAGACTAAACCTCGTGGATGTAATCTCGACTTCGAAAGAACTACTATTGAAATTGTTTTTCATAAGACTGTTCGTTGTTAAATCAGTGAAAGAAATTAATAATTCATAAAATTTCTAAATCAGATAAACGCGAATCGGTAGAATGAGTACAAGGGGTCGTGGACGTCCGCCGCGTGGCCGTGGTAGGGGTAGGATAGCCGTGTCAGAACCAGTAGGATCTGGCCACGGGTCAGGAAACGAGATGCCAGCGCCACCAGCTGCGGAGGCCGAATTTCAGGATTAGACGGCCGGAGATGATACGGTATCTCAGGCGATGTTAAGGGTTTTAGAGAGGGCTGCTGGGGCAGGCATGGGCACAGGAGCCCGGAAATCTGTTTCGGAACGAGTTAGAGTTAATGGGGCAGAAGTGTTTAGGGGAATTTCTGGTATAGCCCCGAGTACAGCTGAGTATTGATTGGAAGTGGTTGAACGTATAATGGATGATCTGGATCTCACGGAAGAGGAAAAACTGAAAGGGGTTATATCTCTCCTGAGAGACGAAGCTTATCAATGGTGGCTTACGGTTAAGGATGGTACGATCGCTGACCGTATCACTTTGGATTTCTTCAAAACGGCGTTCCAGAGTAAATATATTGGGACAAGTTATGTGGATGCGCGTGCAGAGCATTTTTGAATCTGGTTCAGGGAAGTAGATCGGTGGCTGCGTATAAAGCGGAATTCTTACGCCTTAGCCGTTATGCTCGAAGGATGGTGGCCACAGACCATGAACGTTGTGTTCGATTTGAAGATGGTCTGAAGGACGATTTGCGTGTACTGATAGCACCACAGCGGGAGAGGGAATTTGTTGTGCTTGTGGAAAAAGCTAAGATAGCTGAGGAGGTTAAGCGAACAGAGAAACTGAATCGGGAAGAGATAGGGGTGGAAGTAAGAGAAATTTTGGATCATCGGGGACAACTGGGCGTACTCAGAAAAGGCCTAGGTCAGATGGACCGAGACGGGATGAGAGACCTGCTGCTAGTCAGACACAGAAGTGTGCTCGATGTGGTAAATTCCATGTAGGTGAGTGTTGGGCGGGCAGTGGGAAGTGCTTTAGGTGTGGATCGACGGACCATCAGGTTAGAAACTGTCCGCAGTAACGGGGCAGTGAAGGACTCACAGGTTAAGGGAATGCACAGCCGGGAAGAAGAGGTCAGCAGCCACAGAGAGGTCGTGGTCCAGCCAGAGGTGGTAACAATTCCGGTCGAGGTCGTGGAGCACCGGATCAAGGGGCAGGAAACACTGAGGCAAGACAGCCGGGGTTAGTCTACGCTGTCAGACGGCGAGAGGAGGCTGACGCACCGGATGTCATAACCGGTACGTTTTTAATTTTTGGCTTGCCTTACACTGCATTGATTGACATTGTGTCGACGCATTCATATGTTGCTAGTAGGGTGTCCGGAACTTTAAGTGTAGATTCTGAGATTTCCTCTAGGGAGATGACTGTAGTTAGCCCATTAGGACACTCGGTGGTGGTAAATAAGCTTTATCGGGAGGTACCTTTAGAAGTTCAGGGAATAGTTTTCCTGACTGACCTGATGGAATTACCGTTCGGGGAGTTTGATTTAATCTTAGGTATGGACTGGCTGGTGAGATATCAAGCTAGTGTAGATTGTGCAGCCAAGCGTATGGTGTTAAAAACCCCCGAGGGTGGCGAACTGTTGGTAATAGGTGAAAGGAGGAACTGTTTGTGAAATGTGGTGTCTGCCTTAAGAGCAGAGAGGGTGGTGAGGAAAGGATGCAAGGCAATTCTAATGTTTGTTCGGGCTCTGGAAGCCAAGGAACTAACTGTCGGAGTTGTCAAGACGGTGAAGAAATTTCCTGATGTTTTCCCAGAAGAGCTTCAGGGATTACCCTCGGATCGTGAAGTGGAGTTTGGTATTGATCTTCTTCCGGGAACAGCACCAGTATCTATCGCTCTGTACGGAATGGCGCCGAAAGAGTTGGTGGAATTGAAGGTGCAGATACAAGAGTTGTTGGACAGAGGGTTTATTCGGCCAACCTTGGGGAGCGCCGGTGTTATTCGTTAAGAAGAAGGATGGATCAATGCGTATGTGCATTGACTATCACCAGCTGAATAAGTTGACCATCAAAAATAGATACTCGTTACCGAGGATCGACGACTTGTTCAATCAGTTGAAGGGGTCTTCAGTTTTCTCGAAGGTAGATCTGAGGTCAGGGTACCATCAGCTTAAGGTCAAGGAGGCGGATATTCATAAGACGGCCTTTAGGACTCGCTATGGTCACTACGAATTCATGGTGATGCCATTTGGATTGACCAACGCACCAGCAGCGTTTATGGATATGATGAACCGAGTGTTCCAACCTTACTTGGATCGGTTTGTCGTGGTATTCATAGATGATATCTTGGTTTATTCAAGATTGAAAGAGGAGCATGACTCACATCTGCGAGTGGTTTTGCAGATTCTGAGGGAGAAGCAGTTGTATGCCAAATTCAGTAAGTGCGAATTTTGGCTAAGTGAAGTTACTTTTTTAGGTCACGTTGTGTCGGTAGAGGGGATTAGGGTTGACCCTCGAAAAATTAAAGTGGTGTTGGATTGGAAGCCACCTAAATTGGTAGCAGAAATTCAGAGTTTTCTTGGTTTGGCCAGGTACTACAGAAGGTTTGTGGAGGGATTTTCTTTAATTGCGGCACCATTGACTAAGTTGTTACGGAAAGGGGTTCCGTTTGTTTGGTCTGACAAGCAACAAGGGAGTTTCGAGAAGTTGAAAAGGATTTTCACGGAGGCTCCGGTGTTGATTCAGCCGGAGGCTGGGAAGGAGTTCGTGATTTACTGTGATGCTTCACACACGGGACTAGGATGCGTGTTGATGCAAGATGGAAAGGTTGTTGCGTACGCATCTCGGCAGTTAAGACCGTACGAAGCAAATTATCCCACCTATGATTTGGAATTGGCAGCGGTGGTTTTTGCTTTGAAGATCTGGAGGCATTATCTGTACGGGGAGAAATCTATCATTTATACTGATCATAAGAGCTTAAAATACCTTTTGACTCAGAAGGAGTTGAATTTAAGGCAAAGGAGGTGGATCGAGTTATTAAAGGATTATGACTGCTCGATCGAGTACCATCCGGGTAAAGCTAACGTGGTGGCGGATGCCCTGAGCCGTAAAGTAATCTCTGACTTGAGAGCAATGTTTGCTCACCTTAGTTTATATAATGATGGGAGTTTATTAGCCGAACTTCAAGTGAAACCCTCTTGGGTCAGTCAGGTTAAGGAGAAGCAGCAGACTGATGAGTTGCTAAAGGGGAAGTTTCCAGTAGGATCAAGTGAGGGATCAACGGAATTTAGTGTGAATGAGGAAGGGCTATTATGTTTCCAAGAGAGAGTGTGCATGCCGAAAGATCCTGAGTTGAGGCGTAGGATTATGCAAGAAGCGCATGGTAGTCCATACGCTATGCACCCTGGAGGGAGTAAGATGTATCGGGATTTGCGAGAACAGTTTTGGTGGCTGGGCCTGAAACGAGAGGTGACCGAATTTGTGGGGAAGTGTTTGACCTGTCAGCAGGTAAAAGCGGAACATCAGTTACCATCAGGGTTGTTACAGTCGGTGAAGATTCTACAATGGAAGTGGGAAAGGATCACAATGGACTTTGTTAGTGGGCTACCTCTCACGCCTACTAAGAAAGATTCGGTCTAGGTGATTGTTGATCGCTTGACGAAATCTGCTCACTTCAGACCAGTACGAGTCGATTATTCTCTGCAGAAATTGGCTAAGTTATATATAGCGGAGGTAGTGAGGTTGCATGGGGTACCAGTATCAATCATATCGGATAGGGACCCTAGGTTCACATCACGATTCTAGAAGGCGTTGCATCAAGCGTTGGGTACAAAGTTGGATTTCAGTACAGCGTTCCATCCTCAGACCGATGGACAGTCTGAGCGGGTAATTCAGATCTTGGAGGACATGTTGAGAGGTTGTGTCATTGATTTCAAGGGTAGTTGGGAAGAATTTATACCATTAGCGGAGTTTGCATACAATAACAGCTATCAGTCTAGTATTCAGATGGCGCCCTATGAAGCATTGTACGGGCGAAAGTGCCGTACTCCTACCTGTTGGACGGATTTAGGGGAATGTCGGATGTTGGGTCCGGAGTTGGTGACCGAGACCGAGGAGAAGGTTGAGTTAATTCGGGCTTGATTAAAGGAAGCGTCGGACAGACAGAAGTCCTATGCTGACCTGAAGCGTAAGGACATAGAATTTGCAGTGGGTGACAAGGTTTTCTTGAAGGTGTCGCCATGGAAGAAACTATTAAGGTTTGGACGAAAGGGTAAGTTAAGTCCCAGATTCATCGGACCATATCGGGTGTTGAAACGAGTAGGACCGGTAGCCTATCAGCTTGGACTACCTTCAGAGTTAAGCTAGATTCACAATGTATTTCATGTTTCTATGCTGAGACGATATCATTCGGATCCATCTCATGTGGTGCCTGTGGAAGAAATCGAGGTAAGACCCCACCTATCCTTTGAAGAGGAGCCAGTGGAGATTTTAGATTGTGATGTCAAAGTGTTGCGAAGGACGATAGTTCCGTTGGTTAAGGTTCTGTGGCAGAATCACTGTTCTGAGGAGGCTACTTGGGAATCAGAGGAAGCGATGCGGCATCAGTACCCACATCTATTTTGACCAGGTAATTTTGAGGCCGAAATTTCTTTAAGGGGGTAGAATTCTAACATCCTGAATTGGTGGGGCTTTGCATTTAATGTGCTGTGATGCGCTGTTATGCTTAATGTGTTAATTAGAATGTTTAAGGGGTTCAGATTGGGCTCAAGGTTGGGCCGAGGCCTTAGTTAATTTTCTGGTTGGGCATTCTAGTGGAGAGCCAGGTAGGATAGGGCTTAAAGAATGTAATATGTGAATTAAGACACAAAATGGGCTTGTGGTGTAATATACTAAATATGGGCCTGTGCATTTTTATGTGGTGCTTGATTCATTGGTAATTTAAGAATTTGAGGTTTGGGCTGAGGCCTTGATTAAATATTTGGATTAGTCACCCTAGGGTTTAAAAAATAGTGTTTTGGGTAATTTAATTGATGTATTGGGCTTGTGGCCCAGTAGCTAGGGGCACAGTAGAGGGGAGCTTAAGGTGGCGTCACAAGCACTTGGGAAGGGCCCAAATTTGGCCGCTTGGAGCCCAAAAGATTGGGTCAAAAATTCGGCAGTCCAGGGGAGTTAGGTGGGATGGCACACTTGCTACAATTTAGGGGTTTTAATTCTTTTATTTTTTTGATAAATAGGAAGATAATGAAAAGAAAGATTAGGGCAATTTTTGAGGAGCTAAGGGATTAAGATAATAGGTGGGATAAAAGCTATCAGATGACAGCAGAGTTGGCCGAAAATCCAACTCTGGGAGGGGGATTGATTTGCCGAAATTTATTGGCCAGTGATCATCTTTTTCATTCTATTTTTTCTTCTTTCTTTCTCACCTATTCTCTACTAGCCGAAATTTATTTTCTCTTGTGAGCTTCTCTCCTTTTCTTTGCCGCAACTTGCTAGCTCTCCTCTCCTCAATATTTTCTTCCTAAAAGCTGAATTCTCCTTGCTCATATCTCTTCCTTCCATAGCCGAATCTTCAAGGTTGGTCTCTCTTTCCCGAAGGTGCACCATAGCCGATTACACCTTCCTAGTTTGGTAAGTTTTTGTGATGTATTTCTACCATATTTCTTTCTTTCTCATATTGTTCTTAAACCAAATTACCCCTCTAACATCTCGATTGATGATCACTCTCTGATCTTAGAAATTGAATTCTTTCTTGCTGAGATCTGTAATGCCGATTTGTGAAAAGCCGAAGGTAGGAAGGTGACGTTTTCTTAAAGGACTTTCGGGATTCGACAAATTAGGTAAGAGATCTATTAGTTTTAATGTGTAGGTTGAGATTTATTAACCTTGGCCGAATATTGAAGGGCTAAATCTTCGTGTGATTTTCTGGCTTTTGAGCAAGGCTTTACACTGAGGGAAGTAGATTTGGATATCAACTAAGGATAGTAGATATCGCGATATCAGGTGTGTAATACTTCCCCACCATCTTGATTTGATTATTAATGTATGTTCATAAGTTTTATATGTTATGATAAATGCCGAAGTCTCGGTTTAATGATGGAAGCCAAAGAGGGTAAAAGCAAACCACCAGGTTACTGAGTAATCTGATTAAATGCTATAAGTAAATTGCTTGTATGTGATTGCATGAGTTGGGTTGATGGTAGGAGGAAGTTATACGTTATACGTGTAGCGGTTTTTACCGTGATCTGTTGTAGCAGCTAATGTCGTGATCTGTTATAAGGGCTTCGGCCATGATATGTTGATGAGCAGCATGACTGCCATCTTGGCATGTAGCGGTGTGGGTTGATTGTAGAAATCCCCAATGGTGTGAACGGTTGGTACAGGGGCGTGTAGCGGATGGAAACCTAGGCAAACGGGTTGGGCCTTGCATATTATTTGTTATTTATATAAATGAAATTATTAATCTGTTTTATGGGCCTAAGGCCCAAAATCTAGTGGTGCATGAGGGTTGCACACTGAGTCTCGCGACTCACCCTTTTAATTAACATTTTAGGTGATACCTAGTGCTTCGGACCGGGCTGGAGAGGAACACAAGGTGGCCATGCAGAAGAATATGTGGATTTGGCAAAAAGACCCAAGTTAATTATTTTATATAGTATTTTGATTAATGGATTTTAAACTCCAATGTAATAAGGCCATGGGCCACTAGTTTTATTTCCTTTTCTTATGGGTTTAAATTATTTTTGTTTTTAGTTATTGGAATCATTTAGTTTACTTAAACTAAGGCATGTAATTAAGATTGGGTTTTATTTACAAAGGCATGTTTTATGTAAACTATATTTGGGCTTTTTCCGAAAATACAATATGTTTTACAAAATTTTTCTTAGTGACATACCAGATCTGGTTGTAGCGTTTGGGCCGGGTTTGGGGTGTTACAAATTGGTATCAGAGCCCGATTCAAAACTCGGCTCTGGGGGTTTTTGGGCTCAAAACATTTTCTAAAGTAGGGTTTTCGAAACATGCATATTTAAAAATGATACAGGTCTGTTAGCTCGGAATGGCACCTGCGTCTCCGGCCCAAGTCCGCTAGGTAAGTACTCTGAACCATTGTGTGATCTTTATATATGTGGGCTTAATGGGCCTAGTGGGACGTAGATTAAGTTAGAATTAGAACTTGATGGACTCTAGGTTTAGTACAAACTACTTCTTAAAAATTCATAAAACTTAATTCCACTGAACAAACCCGTTAACGAGCCGCAAGGCTAGGGTGTGGTAACCATCATACGCATGTCTAGGAAGGATCCGGAAGAGCCTGGTACTTAAGCAGTCCTAGTGACTCACCTCCTCTTCGCTGCAATCCTACCTGGTGCGTAGTGACTGTTCACCTTAGTCGAGTTAGGGTGTGGCAATGGGCATACGCATGTCTAGGAATGGATTCAGGGAGAGCTTGGTATTTAAGCAGTCCTAGTGACTCACCTCCTCTTTACTAGAATCCTACCCTGTGCGTAGTGACTATTCACCCTAGCTACGAGGATTTATTAATGGGCTAAACCTTATAATTAAAACCCGAAAGGGACCAACCACCCTATTTTGAAAAAATATCCCAAGGTTTTGTAAAATTTTCAAAACGTATTTGATTTGTGAGAATTTCCGATCAACCATGAACTTATAAAATACCTATGTTTCGAAAATTTACCCGAAAATCTCACGTTTACAAGAATAACCCAGACCGTGGAACTAGATTTTACTAAAAGAACCCCCGTTTTAAAAAAAATTTACCCAACTACCCTTGTTTTGCAAAATGACCACAATACCCTTAGTTTGTAAAATTACCGAAATACCCCCGAATTTCCAAATTACCAAAATACCCCCAAATTTCCAAAATTACCGAAATACCCCCGGAACTGCAAAATTACCAAGATACCCTTACTCCACAAAATCATCAAGGACCTTATTTTGAAAAAAATTACGAAAATAACCCTGTAGGATAAAATTACGAAAATACCCCTGGGTAGTGAAAACAACAACAACAGCAGCAACAACAACACTTTTCTGTAATGAACGCGAGTTCATGAATGTTGATATTGAGTGAATGAACTTGAGACTGTATTGTGTATGAATTCGAAAGAACTACTTTTTAAAACTATTAATCATAAGACTGTTTGCGATAAATCAGTGGAAAGAAATAATGATTCATAAAATTATTAATCAGATAAATGCAAATCGGAAGAATGAGTACAAGGGGTCGAGGACGTCCGCCGCGTGGACGCGGTAGGGGTAGGATGACCTTGTCTGAGCCAGTAGGGTCTGGCCATGGGTCAAGAAACGAACTGCCGGATCCTCCAGCTGTGGAGGGAGAGTTACGGGATCAGGCGACCGGAGATGATGCTGTATCCCAGGTGATGTTGCGAGTCCTTGAGAGAGTTGCTGGAGTAGGCATGGGCATAGGAGCCCGGAAATCTGTGCCAGAACGGCTTAAGGCCAATGAAGTAGAAGTGTTTAGGGGAGTTTCTTGTGTAGCCCCTAACACAGCTGAGTATTGGATGGAAGCGACTGAGCGTATAATGGATGACTTAGATTTTACGGTGGAGGAGAAGTTGAAAGAGGTCATGTCACTTCTTCGAGACGAGGCTTACCAGTGGTAGCTCACGGTGAAAGAAGGTACTGCTGCAGATCTGATTGACTGGGATTTCTTTAAGGAGTCATTCCAGGGAAAGTATGTTGGGGCCAGTTATATTGATGCACAAAGGAAGGCATTCTTGAACCTGGTACAGGGAAGTAAGACTGTGACTGAATATGAGGCAGAGTTCCTGTGTTTGAGCCGCTACGCTCGGGGAATGGTAGCAACGGAGTATGAACGTTGTGTTCGGTTTGAGGATGGGCTGCGAAATGAGTTAAGGGTTCTGATAGCACCGCAACGAGAGAGAGTTTTTGCTATTTTGGTGGATAAGGTTAAAATAGCCGAGGAAGTGAAACGGGTTGAGAGACAAGAAAGGGATAAGAATGGGGTAAGAGTAAGAGGAGTTTTGGGTCATCAAGAGCATCTGGGAATTTTCAGAAGAGGCCTAGGACTGATGGGCCAGTTCGTGCTCCGACAAGTCAGAATCAAGCATGTTCTACATGTGGGAGGATGCATTATGGGGAGTGCAGAATGAAAACAGGTGGATGCTTTAGGTGTGGATCAACAGAACATCTGATTAAGGACTGTCCCCAGATGAATCGGGTACAGCCGGTGAGCCGAGGTTCTGATCAGGCTGGAAGAGGTGGTCAGCCAGTACCAAGGGGTCGTGGCCCAAGTAGATGAGGAAATGGGGCAGGTCGTGGTCATGGAGCACCTGGTAGAGGTGCTGGTAATGTAGATGCAAGACAGCCAGGTCTAGTTTATGCAGTTCGTCGACAGGAGGATGGTGACGCACCGAATGTCATAACCGGTACATTTCTTATAGCTGACAGCCCTTTTCTTGCTTTGATTAATATTGGGTCAACCCACTCCTATGTTGCATGTTCGATATCTGAGACCTTAAGTATAGATTCTGAGACAACTACTAGGAAGATGACCGTGGTTAGTCCTCTAGGACAATCCAGGGTAGTGGATAAGCTATTTAAGGATGTACCGTTAGAGACTCAAGGGGTAGTGTTTCCAGCAGACTTAATGGAATTACCATTTGGAGAGTTCAATCTTATCCTAGGAATGGACTGGTTGACAAAGCATTGTGCTAAGTTGGATTGTGGGTCTAAGCGCATGGTGTTAAGTACCTCGGAAGGCGGGGAGGTGGTTGTGTTAGGAGAAAGAAGGAACTATTTGTCCAATGTAGTGTCGGCCTTGAAAGCTGTTAAGATGATTCGGAAGGGATGCAACGCCTTTCTAGCTTTTATTAGTGCTTTGGATGTTAAGGAGGTGACTGTCGATGGGGTTCGAACAGTCAAGGATTTCGCGGATGTCTTTCCGGAGGAGTTGCCAGGATTACCCCCGGATCGCGAAGTGGAGTTTGGAATAGAACTACTCCCGGGTACGGCTCCGGTATCTATTGCCCCTTATCGAATGGCGCTGAAGGAGCTGGTGGAGCTCAAAGCTCAGATTCAGGAGCTATTGGATCCAGGATTCATCCGACCGAGTGTGTCTCCATGGGGAGTGCCGGTCCTATTCGTGAAGAAGAAGGACGGATCCATGCATATGTGTGTGGACTATCGTCAACTGAATAAGTTGACGATTAAGAATAAGTACCCGTTACCGAGAATCGATGATTTGTTCGACCAGCTCAAAGGAGCTTCGGTCCTTTCTAAGATTGATCTAAGGTCGGGATATCATTAGTTAAAGGTGAAGGAATGAGACATTCATAAGACGTCATTTTGAACACGCTACGGTCATTATGAGTTTTTGGTAATGCCGTTCGGTTTGACGAACGCGCCAGCAGCATTTATGGATATGATGAACCGGGTGTTTCAGCCATACCTTGATCGGTTCATCGTAGTATTTATCGAAGATATATTGGTTTATTCCAAGTCTGAGGAGGAGCATGATGCACATCTTCGAGTGGTGTTGCAAATTCTGAGGGAAAAGTAGCTGTACGCAAAGTTCAGTAAGTGTGAGTTCTGGCTGAAGGAGGTGACTTTTCTAGGGCATGTAGTTTCCGCAGAGGGGATTAGGGTAGACCCTCGGAAAGTCGAAGCTGTGTTAAATTGGAAATCGCCGAAGTCTGTGGCGGAAATTCGAAGTTTCTTAGGATTAGCAGGATATTATCGAAGGTTCGTTGAGGGGTTCTCTTCAATACCGGCACCATTAACTAAGTTGTTGAGGAAGGGAGTATCTTTTGTGTGGACTGACAAACAACAGGAGAGCTTTGAGAAGCTGAAGAGAATTTTGACGGAAGCACTGGTGTTAATTCAGCCAGAGGTGGGAAAAGAATTTATCGTCTATTGTGATGCATCACACACAGGGTTAGGGTGTGTGCTGATGCAAGATGGAAAAGTTGTGGCATACGCGTCTCGACAGTTGAGACCGCATGAGTTGAACTACCCTACGTATGATTTGGAATTGGCGGCGGTAGTGTTTGCTCTGAAGATTTGGAGGCACTACCTATACGGGGAAAAGTCAGTAATTTACACCGACCATAAAAGTTTGAAGTATCTCCTTACTCAGAAGGAGTTAAATTTACGACAACGTAGGTGGATCGAGCTCTTGAAGGACTATGATTGCTCGATTGAATACCATCCCGGCAAGGCGAATGTGGTGGCAGATGCGTTGAGTAGGAAGGTGATAGCAGACCTAAGGGAGATGTTCACTCATCTTAGTTTGTATAAGGATGGTAGTTTGGTAGCTGAACTACAAGTAAGACCTATGTGGACAAGTCTAATCAAGGAGAAGAAACTTTTGGATGATGTCTTAAGTACTCGAATCCGACAAGTGCAGGAGGGTAAAGTAGAGGGCTATAGTCTGAACAATGATGGAGTTTTGTGTTTCCGTGGGAAGGTTTGTATGCCAAAAGATGAGGAGCTAAGGCAGATGATTCTTCAGGAATCGCATAGTAGCCCCTATGCTATGCATCCTGGAGGAGTTAAGATGTATCGGGATTTGCGAGACCAGTTCTAGTGGTCAGGTTTGAAGCGAGAAGTTACGGAATATGTGGGGAAGTGTTTGACGTGTCAACAAGTCAAAGCTGAACACCAGTTGCCTTCGGGATTGTTGCACCCGGTAAAGATTCCCCAATGGAAATGGGAGAGAATCACAATGGATTTCGTTAGTGGGTTACCCCTTACGCCCACTAAAAAAGATTCAATTTGGGTAATTGTGGACCGGCTGACGAAGTCTGCTCACTTCATACCGATTCGAGTGGACTTTTCTCTACAAAAGTTGGCTAAGTTGTACGTGGCTGAGGTTGTAAGATTACATGGTGTACCGGTGTCGATCATATCGGATAGGGACCCTAGGTTCACGTCACGATTTTGGAAGGCTCTTCATCAAGCAATGGGAACAAGGTTAGACTTTAGTACCGTTTTCCACCCACAGACTGATGGTCAGTCTGAGAGGGTAATTCAGATTTTGGAAGATATGCTAAGGGGTTGCATCATTGATTTTAGGGGTAGTTGGGAGGAGTATTTACCCTTGGCTGAATTCGCGTACAATAATAAGTATCAAGCTAGTATTCAAATGGCACCATATGAAGCATTATATGGAAGGAGATGTCGTACTCCAACTTGTTGGACGGAGTTGGGTGAACGTCATGTATTGGGTCCAGAATTAGTTTCGAAAACAGAGGAAAAAGTTAAGTTAATACGGGCTCGATTGAAGGAAGCGTCTGATCGGCAGAAATCTTATGCGGATCTAAAGCGGAAGGAGGTGGAATTCGCAGTAGGAGACCAAGTCTTCTTGAAGGTATCTCCGTGGAAAAAAGTAATGAGGTTTGGACGAAAGGGTAAGCTAAGTCCTCGGTTTATTGGGCCTTATCGGGTGTTAGAACGTGTGGGCCCAGTGGCTTATCGTTTAGAGTTGCCTTCGGAGTTGGAGCAGATACATGACGTATTCCATGTCTCGATGCTGAGACGTTATCGATTTGATCCTTCACATGTGGTGCCAGTAGAAGAGATTGAGGTACGGCCAGACTTATCCTTTGAGGAGGAACCAGTGCAAATCTTGGATCGAGATGTAAAAGTGTTGAGAAGGAAGTCTGTCCCTTTGGTTAAGGTTTTGTGGCGAAATCACGGCGCAGAAGAGGCGACGTGGGAGCTAGAGGATGTTATGCGACAACAGTATCCCCATCTCTTTTGATCAGGTAAATTTTGAGGCCGAAATTTTTTAAGGGGGTAGAACTGTAATATCCTAAATATGGGCCTGTGCATTTTTATGTGGTGCTTGATTAATTGGTAATTTAAGAATTTGAGGTTTGGGCTGAGGCCTTGATTAAATATTTGGATTAGTCACCCTAGGGTTTAAAAAATAGTGTTTTGGGTAATTTAATTGATGTATTGGGCTTGTGGCCCAGTAGCTAGGGGCACAGTAGAGGGGAGCTTAAGGTGGCGTCACAAGCACTTGGGAAGGGCCCAAATTTGGCCGCTTGGAGCCCAAAAGATTGGGTCAAAAATTTGGCAGCCCAGGGGAGTTAGGTGGGACGGCACACTTGCTACAATTTAGGGGTTTTAATTCTTTTATTTTTTTGATAAATAGGAAGATAATGAAGAGAAAGATTAGGGCTATTTTCGAGGAGCTAAGGGATTAAGATAATAGGTGGGATAAAAGCTATCAGATGACAGCAGAGTTGGCCGAAAATCCAACTCTGGGAGGGGGATTGATTTGCCAAAATTTATTGGCCAGTGATCATCTTTTTCATTCTATTTTTTCTTCTTTCTTTCTCACCTATTCTCTGCTAGCCGAAATTTCTTTTCTCTTGTGAGCTTCTCTCCTTTTCTTTGCCGCAACTTCCTAGCTCTCCTCTCTTCAATATTTTCTTCCTAAAAGCCGAATTCTCCTTGCTCATATCTCTTCCTTCCATAGCCAAATCTTCAAGGTTGGTCTCTCTTTCCCGAAGGTGCACCATAGCCGATTACACCTTCCTAGTTTGGTAAGTTTTTGTGATGTATTTCTACCATATTTCGTTCTTTCTCATATTGTTCTTAAACCGAATTACCCCTCTAACATCTCGATTGATGATCACTCTCTGATCTTAGAAGTCGAATTCTTTCTTGCTGAGATCTGTAGTGCTGATTTGTGAAAAGTAGAAGGTAGGAAGGTGACGTTTTCTTGAAGGACTTTCGGGATTCAACAAATTAGGTAAGAGATCTATTAATTTCAATGTGTAGGTTGAGATTTATTAACCTTGGCCGAATATTGAAGGGCTAAATCTTCGTGTGATTTTCCGGCTTTTGAGCAAGGCTTTACACTGAGGGAAGTAGATTTGGATATCAACTAAGGATAGTAGATTTCACGATATCAGGTGTGTAATACTTCCCCACCATCTAGATCTGATTATTAATGTATGTTCATAAGTTTTATATGTTATGATAAATGCCAAAGTCTCGGTTTAATGATGGAAGCCAAAGAGGGTAAAAGCAAACCACCAGGTTAGTGAGTAATCTGATTAAATGCTATAAGTAAATTGCTTGTATGTGATTGCATGGGTTGGGTTAATGGCAGGAGGAAGTTATACGTTATACGTGTAACAGTTTTTACCGTGATCTGTTGTAGCGACTAATGCCGTGATCTGTTATAAGGGCTTCGGCCATGATATATTGATGAGCAGCATGACTGCCATCTTGGCGTGTAGCGGTGTGGGTTGATTGTAGAAATCCCGAATGGTGTAACGGTTGGTACGGGGGTGTGTAGCGGATGGAAACCTAGGCAAACGGGTTGGGCCTTGCATATTATTTGTTATTTATATAAATAAAATTATTAATCTGTTTTATGGGCCTAAGGCCCAAAATCTAGTGGTGTATGAGGGTTGCACACTGAGTCTCGCGACTCACCCTTTTAATTAACATTTCAGGTGATACCTAGTGCTTCGGACCGGGCTGGAGAGGAACGCAAGGTGGCCATGCAGAAGAATATGTGGATTTGGCAAAAAGACCCAAGTTAATTATTTTATATAGTATTTTGATTAATGGATTTTAAACTCCGATGTAATAAGGCCATGGGCCACTAGTTTTATTTCCTTTTCTTATGGGTTTAAATTATTTTTGTTTTTAGTTATTGGAATAATTTATTTTACTTAAACTAAGGCATGTAATTAAGATTGGGTTTTATTTACAAAGGCATGTTTTATGTAAACTATATTTGGGCTTTTTCCGAAAATACAATATGTTTTACAAAATTTTTCTTAGTGACATACCAGATCTGGTTGTAGTGTTTGGGCCGGGTTTGGGGTGTTACATGTGGCCCAGTGGTCAGTGGCGCTACATAAGGGAGCTATAAGGTGGTGGCAACTAAGGAGGCCCAAGTTCGAGTCGCATGTAGCCCAATTCTTTTAATTAAATTTTAGTTAATTTTCGGCATTTAAATGGATAGAGTGGGACGACAATAAGGCTTAAAAATAGGAAGATTTACTCGAGTGGATAATACTAATAATATGACAGATAAAGGAAGGAAGAGGTGGTGTTATCCATGTCACTTGAGGATGAGTGATCAGATGTAGATAAGGGAGAAAATCTAGGAATTATCCAGTGAGCTAGGAGGTGGCCGAATTTCAAACTTTAAGGGGGAGGGGGAATCATTTTTGATGTGGCTAAGGGGGTGCCGAAATTTCCCTTGTTAATTAATTGGTTTTAGTTTTCAAAAGAGGGCAATTCCAGCTTTTGGTTAGTGTGTGTGCCGAAAATTTGATTAGAAAATAGGGTACTTCTTAATTTCGGCATTTATTCTCATTCTCTTCTCTTAGTTGTTTCTTTTCTCAAAAAGCCGAAAACTCCTAAAGTTCCATCTTCTTCTTCATTCTCTGCTAAAGCCGAAACCTCATAGCCTTTCTCTACACCTTTTTCCCGATTTCTTCTACAAGCCGAAACCTTTAAGTATTCTTTCTCTTTCTCTTTCTTCTCATCTCCATAGCCGAATACCTCCTATTCTCTTTTGCCTATCTCTCCACTAAAAGCCAAATCTACATAGATTTCTTCTTATCATCTTCTCTTTTTGATCTTCTCAAAAGATGAAATCTTCTAGGAGTTGCCGAATTCTCTGTAAAGGTAGGTGCCGATTTCTTTTGATCTATTCTTTTTCTCTTTCGATTTTTAGAAGACAAAGCCGAAAGGCTAATGGATTGTTGGTTTCTTGTGTTTACGTGTTGGGCGACATTCGGGAATTGAAGTAAATCGCTTAGATCTAAAAGTCAGAACCGTTAATCTCTGAACCTCATATCTCTTTTTTTTGGATTTCAAGGTAAGGGGTTCTCTTTAGATTCTCTTTAGATTCGCTATCGTAATTGTGATCTTAACCATATGTTATGATAAGGTCTTTTAATGGAATCAAATATCGATCAGGCGAAGGAGGGGATTGGATCTGTAAAACCAATCCCTAAGTTTAAGCTAAAAGTAGACAGATAGCAGTCATAGCAGTACGGGATTGGCCACCGGGTTGTGGACCGGCTTCAGAACAACATCTTAGACAGATAGCAGTCATATTGGCTTCTGATAGTGTCGACATAGAAGGTCTTGTCTTGACTGTAGTCAGGTGTGTAGATCTCTAACACATTAAATAATCTGAAATAAATATGTTATGGGCTAAAAGCCGAAAAAAGGCTGTAAAGACAGTCGTATTACCCAAAAAAGGGTAGGCAAGGGATGCCAGGTACGTAACCATAGAAACTTCTCTATGTGTATCGATGTATGTGATAATCTGTGATCTCTTAGGTAGTATATTGTTTTAATTCTGCATGGATGTATGCATGGGATGGGGTTAATATGATGAAAGGGTAAGAGCATGTTTATAGGTCACTTGGTGATCGGTGGTTAAACCACGAATTATAAAGTTAGGTCACAATAGTGATCGGTCCCTAAGCCACGTTAAATTTATTCCGATTGATAGGAATAGGCAGCATAACTGTCGATATGGTGTGTAGTGATTGATGGGTTGATTGTAGAAATCCCCGAGGTGTGATGGCTAGTACGGGTTAGTGTGTAGAGGATGGACTGTTAGGTTGGGTTGGGCCATGTTGCATGTAAATATTTTGTTGCCATTGTGTATGGGCCAAGGCCCATAATGTGTTTGTAGGCCTCGAGCCTTTTATGTGTTTTTGGGATTTGTACACTGAGTCTTGGTGACTCACCCTTTTATTTCCCTGACTTTTCAGATGAGCAGTAGATCGTGGACATGGGAGCCGAGGCGGACTCGAGGGGCCATCAAGTTATTTATTTTCATAAACTATTTCGGGTTTTCTTTTAAGTTTTAATTTTGGGACTATTTATGTAATAAGGCCTCCATAGCTTAGGTTTTAAATTTTTATATTTGCTAATGTTTACAGCTGTAAATTTATGTTCACAGACTTATTTATAAGAAGAGATAAAATGGGATTTTCAAACAAGTCTTACAGAAAAAAAAAATTACCCTCAAAGGTTTTCTGCAAATATCACTTATTTAACGAATACCTACATAAATAAAGCCAAGTTTTCAAAACAACGCATCATTGATGAGTTTTTCAAATGAGATACATGCTCTCTTAAAAGTAAACAAGGAACTGCGTCTTTAACATTTCAACCCGTAAAATGCTAGATCTGGTCGTAGCGTTTGGGTCGGGTTTGGGGTGTTACAGCCATTCTCTTGTTATCCAAAAATTTTAAACGCTACTACTCCCAAGGCCCATTGAGCCCAATCCTACTAGGCCCAATTTCGGGATGTTACAATCGCACTTTTACTAAATTAAGTGATGACTCAAGTATGGAAGTTTAAAATATCATAAAGGGCAAAGTGATCATTTAGCAAGGAAGATAATTTTGAAGAGTAATGATGATGTTGGTGATATTTTAGATTAAAATCAAATAAATAAATAATAGTTTATTAATATTTTGAATTGATTTTTTATATTATTATTATTTTATTATTAGTATATTTAGTACATAAGCAAAGAAAGATGAAGAATTCTCTTCATTTTTCCATGCTACAACGTTAGAAGAAGAGAAAGAAAAGAAATTTTCTTTTCTATACAATTTGGTCCTTTACTATGAAATCCCACTTTTTCTCTCAAATTCTTTGAAAATTTTCATAACCACCCAAAAGAAGAAGTGAAGTAGAGACATTAGAGAGTTAAAATATCATATTGAAAGAGAGAAATTGGAAGTGAAGTGGAGAAAATGGTAGAAAAAGTGAGGAAATTAAAGAGGCAAGGTAAGTACTTCAAGAAATTTCTTTATTTAATTTTAATCAAGTATAGAGTATGCTAAATTAATTGTGAATGTGCTAATATAATGTATGAAAATTTAAAATGGTATATTGAGTAGTAGAAAAAGAGAACAAATTGTAAAGTAAACAAAATAGGTTATGTGAATCTGAATGTTTAAAAAGAGAATACAAATGAAGTGTGATGATATAAAAAGTGAATGTGTGGGAAAATTTCAAGTTACATTGATTTTTTTTAATAAAGACTAAATTGTAAAATGTACAAAAGTTTATGTGTGAAATAAAGTATTGTGTTAGGAAGCTTAAAGAGAATGTTAAGTGTTAATGAATTAGTTACAAAGTGAAGTTAAAGTGAAATTATAGTTGTAAGAGGCCCATTTTGCCCGAGCCCATGAAAACCAAAATGAAAAATAATAAAAAATAATAAATGTCCTTTAACAGTCCAGTTACAAAGCTAAAACTAGTAGCCCATTACCCGTACAAATCCAAACCAATTACCTACCCAAACAAGCCCAAATACTGATCCACTACCCAAACAGATACCACCAGAACCAAACCCGAATAGACCCAATGACCCAAAACTCACACACGGCCCAAGTGGCCCAAAAGCTTGGGACGCAGGAAACCCTAGGTTTCCATTGCGCTGCAAGCGCCTCAACGAGCAGCCAGCGTCCCAAACCTTCGCGTCGCAAGCGCCGCAGCCACCAGCCCCTCGTCAAGCCGCGATTCGCGCGCAAGTAATGCCCCTATCGCCGCCGCTCTCTTCGTCTCCACCTGCAAAAAGGGAAAGAAACGACAACAAAAAGGCAGAATCAGTGTTTCCTTTTTTATTTCTGGGTTATAAAAAGCCCACCAATTTGTAACACACGGACACACATATACCGAGAAAAGAATACAAGCAAATATTCAAAAAACAGAGAAATAGAAAACATCGAAATCCTTTTACAGAGGTGATTTTCATTTTTTTATATGTTATTTTTATTTTTTTCTTTCGATTTGTACATATTTTCATACAAAATAATATAAAAGTACAAAGGAAGCGAAGTTTTACCTTTGCGCCGCCGTAGGCGACGGCGCGTGAGGCGCGTGGCGGTGGCCTGAAAGACCAACGATCCGAACTCAAATGAGGGCATTGAGAGAGTTTTTTTTTTTGAATTTTTTTAAAAGGCGTCTGAAATGATTTTTGGGTTTAATTTTGGCTTTTATAAACGATCCATACAATGCCGTTTTGAGGGCTGCCCTTAAAACCAAAAACGACGTTGTTTCAAGAGGGGATCCGCGCGTTGACCCGAAAACCCGGGGAGGATCCGCGCGTTTTATAAAAAAGGGGAATTTACCATTTCAATCCCTTTGCAATTTTATTTGTTTTAATTTCATCTAATTTAACATTTTCTTTATTTTTAAATCAGCCCTGAAGGTCTGTCTTTGTTTCAATTAAGTCCTTGGATTACTTAAAGGCCAAAAATCATTACAATGCTGTTTTGGAAAGAAGGCACAATTGCCCCATAAGTCCCTATGGTTTAACGCGTGTTTTGATTTAGCCCTTTTTATTTATTTTTATTGCTATTTAGCCCCTATTTTTTAAAAATCTTTCTTTATTTATATTTAAATTATTATGAAATTATTTTATCATGTTAAATATTCTATATTTTCTTTATTATTTATATATTAATTTATTAATATTATAAAATTCGTATATATTTTTATTATTATTTTACTTTATTTTGTTTAATATTATTTTTAATTACATATTATTTTTTTATATATTAGTTATTATATTATACATTTTAAAATTTTGTACATTGTATAATATTATATTATATCATATATTATTTTTTTAAAATTTTATTTTTATATAAAATATATTATATTGTATAACATATTATTTATTCTTAAATATATAGTTTTCTTTTATGCATTATGTTATTATAAATATGCTTTTATTTAAAGTTATAAATTATTTATTTATTTATTATCCCAAAATATATATTATGTTCTTTTTTTATATTGCAATATTTATTTATTGTTTGGCATATGTCATTGCATGAAATGTTCGATCTTGCATAAGAAGTTTTCATATTTATTTTGTAGTTTTTTTTTATTTTTTTATTTATTGCTTTATATTTGTCCATACTCTTTCATTCATTTACGATTGCTTTAGTATAAATATTGTTGTTAGTTGTATTTTATATTGCCTATATTAATGTGAAATGTTAGCATGTCATGATAGTTTTTGGTACTTATATTTGATGATGTATTAATACGATATTTTCATATGGATCATTGTTTAAAATAAAATACATTTTGCAAAATTACTATATTTTATTTAAAGGTTTTTTTTTTAAAATAAGGCAATGTTTTGTATCTAGAAATTCGGGGGAATAGTGCCCTAACGTGCTGGGTTTCGATTTTCGTTTGTCTAAATACTAAATATCCTTTTGATAAATTTTGTAAATCATAAGATGATTTTAGTTACGAGGGTTTAAAAATATCATGTCCTAACGTGCTGGATGTGATGTTTGTATTCTTTCGAAACAAAGGAATCTCAAATTTTAACTCAAATTATTTAAGTTTTTAAGAAATCATATTTTAAAAAAATTCTTTCAAATTTTCAGCATTAGGACATGATTTTATCGATTCGGTACCGATTTGGGCGTTACGAGGGTGCTAATCCTTCCTCGTACGTAACCGACTCCCGAACCTTTTTTTTTTAATTTCACAGGCCAAAATTAATGTTTTGAAATAAAATGTTTTATAAGGTGATCCGATCACACCTCGAAAAAAGATTGGTGGCAACTCCATTTTCGTTTTTAAAGTCGATCCCCTTTTTTTTTCAAAAAATTAAAAATGGTTTCGACAGCTTGGCTACGCCACTGGGGACAATAAGAGAGTCAAGCCGTAAAATTGATTATTTCCTGTCCTTTTGTTTAAATTTGAAAATCCGATTTAAAAATTATGATCCTTTTATTTGCATGTTGTTCTAATCTTATAAAGTATTACCGCATCATATTGCATGACCGTTGTGGTCACTCCTTTTAAGTGGGAGTGAGAAACTATGCCTTCGTGAGGTTTTCACCTCCGCATGGGCTAGTGGACTGCTTCCGGGATACATCTGTACCTATGTCTTCGTAAGGTTTTCACCTCCGCATGGCCATAGGGAAATGTATTCCCCTGAACTGAACTCGATCCATATGAGCCTATAATGGGTGAGGGTTGAGGAATCTGCTGGTTCAGGTACTGTAACACCCCCAAACCCAGCCCAAACGTCACGACCAGATCTGGTATGCTACGGGTTAATAGTTGAAAACTTCTCATTGAAGGGATTTGAAATCTCGGTTTGTTTAAGTAGGTATTCGTTAAAAATTGATAACTTATGCTATGGGCCTTATTACATAAACATTCCCAGAATTAAAACTTAAAGAAAAATTGAAAAATAATTTATGGAAGTAAAGCTTGATGGCCCCTCGAGTCCGCCTCGGCTCCCATGCCACAATCTACTGCTCATCTGAAAGGTCGGGAAAATAAAAGGGTGAGTCACCAAGACTCAGTGTGCAAATTCCGAAAACACATAATTGGCTTGAGGCCCACAAATACATTATGGGCCTTAGCCCATACACAATGGCAACAAAATATTTACATGCAACATGGCCCAACCCACACCTAATAGTCCATCCTCTACACACTAGCCCGTACCAGCCAACACACCACGGGGATTTCTACAATCAACCCACCAACCGCTACACACCATATCGACAGTCATGCTGCCTATTCCTAACATTCAGGAATAAATTCAACGTGGCTTAGCCACCGATCACTATTGTGACCTAATTTATAATTCGTGGTTTAACCACCGATCACCAAGTGACCTATTAACATGCTCTTCCCCTTCATCATATTAACCCCATCCCATGCATACATTCATGTAGAAACAGACAATGTACTGCCTAAAAGATCACAGACTATCACATACATCGATACACATAGAGAAGTATCTATGATTACGTACCTGGCATCCCTTACCTACCCTTTTCGGGTAATACGACTGTCCATACAGCCTTTTTCCGGCTTTTAGCCCATAACATACATAATACAGATTAATTAGTGTGATAGAGACCTACACACCTGATTAAAGACAAGACGAGACTCTCTATGTCGACACTATCAGAAGCCAATACGACTGCTATCTGTCTAAGGTGTTGTTCCAAAGCTGGTCCACAACCTGGTGGCCAATCTCGAACTGCCGACACTGTTCGCTTCTTAAACTTAGGGATTGGGTTTACAGATCCAATCCCCTCCTTCGCCTGAACGACATGTGATTCCATCACAAGACCTTATTAGTTGCTACCATTACAACATATGGTTGTTAATCCATATCACAAAGTTAAGATTATAAACACGATGAACGAACCTAACGAAAATCTGAAGAGAACCCCTTACCTTGAAATCCCGAAAGAGATGAAGCTTAGAGACTAGCGATTTTCGGCTTTTAGATCTAGACGATCTACTTCGATTCCCGATGCCGGCCAACACGTAAACACAAGAAACCAACAATCCATTAGCCTTTCGGCTTTGCCTTCTAAAAATCGAAAGAGAAAGTGAAGAGAAGAAGATCGGCACTTACCCTATCATGAAAGGTTCGACTACTCCTAGAAGATTTTGGCTTTTGAGAAGATCAAAAAGAGAAGATGATAGGAAGAAATCTATGTAGTTTTGGCTTTTAGTGAAGAGATCGGCAAAAGAGAGAAAAAGCAAAGAACAATGAATATTTGGCTTATAGAAAAAGAATGGAGAAGAGAATTAAAATCAAGAGTTTCGGCTTTTACATAAAAGTGAAGATGAGAGAATGGGATTTAGGGATTTCGGCTTTGGAAGAGAATGAGAAAAAAGAAGGAGAGAAAAACCCAAATGCCGAAATTGAAGAAGAGAATGGAAGAATAAAACCCTAAATGCCGAAAATAAAAGATATCCCCCTTACTTAACCTAAATTTCGGCACCTACTCCCTAAAAACTGAAAATGCCCCCTTTTAAAACTAAAACTAGGCTACTAGTCAAGGGAAATTTTGGCACCCTTTGAACTTACCAAAACCGATTCCTCCTCCCCCTCAGTGTTGGAATTTTGGCCACCACTATGACTAGAAGATAAATCCTAAATTTTCTCCCTTATCATTACCTGATCTCTTATCCACAAGTGGCCCAGATAACACCACCTCTTCTTCCTTTTATCTGCCACATTATCGGCCATATTATCTACATTATCCAAACATATATATATTCCCCTATTTCCAAGGCTCATTGCCGTCCCACTCTACTCACTTAAAAGCCGAAAATTAGCAAAATTTTAATTAAAAGAATTGGGCTTCATGCAACTTGAGTTTGGGCCTCCCCAGTTGACGCCACTTCCGTGCTCTTTAAGTGGCGACACTTTGCCACTGGGCCACAAGCCCATTTTGTATTTTAAAACACAGATAACATCTTTTAAGCCTTATCTTTTCAAGCTTTCCACTAGAGTGCCCAAACAGAAAATTTTAACTAAGGCCTCGGCCCAACCTGGAGCCCAATATGAACCCTTTAAACATTCTAATTAACATATTAAGCGTAACTGCACAGCAAATGCAAAGGCCCATTAATTCAGGATGTTACAGTTCTACCCCCTTAAAGAAATTTCAACCTCGAAATTACCTGGTCAAAATAGATGTGGGTACTGCTGCCGCATCGCTTCCTCTGGTTCCCAAGTAGCCTCCTCAGAACTGTGATTCCGCCATAGAACCTTAACCAACGAAACTGTCTTCCTTCGCAACACTTTGACATCACGATCCAGGATTCTCACTGGTTCCTCTTCAAAGGATAGGTTAGGTCTTACCTCGATTTCCTCCACAGGCACCACGTGAGATGGATCCGAACGGTATCGTCTCAGCATAGAGACATGAAACACATTGTGAATCTGGCTTAGCTCTGAAGGTAGCTCTAGCTGATAAGCTACCGGTCCTACTCGTTTCAATACCCGATATGGTCCAATGGTTCTGGGACTTAACTTACCCTTTCGTCCAAATCTTAATACTTTCTTCCATGGCGACACCTTCAAGAAAACCTTGTCACCTACTACAAATTCTATGTCCTTACGCTTCAGATCAGCATAGGACTTTTGTCTGTCTGACGCTTCCTTTAGTCGAGCCCGAATTAACTCAACCTTCTCATCGGTCTCGGTAACCAACTCCGGACTCAAAATTCGGTGTTCCTCTAATTCCGTCCAACAGGTAGAAGTATGACACCTCCGCCCGTACAATGCTTCGTAGGGCGCCATCTGAATACTAGACTGGTAACTGTTGTTGTACGCAAACTCTGCCAACGGTAAGAGCTCTTCCCAACTGCCCCTGAAATCAATGACACAACCTCTTAACATGTCCTCTAAGATCTGAATTACCTGCTCAGACTGACCATCGGTCTGAGGATGGAGCGCTGTACTGAAATCCAACTTCGTACCCAACGCTTGATGCAACGCCTTCCAAAATCGTGATGTGAACCTAGGGTCCCTGTCTGATATGATTGATACTGGTACTCCATGCAACCTCACTACCTCTGCTATATATAATTT
Organism: Gossypium australe; assembly: GCA_005393395.2. Classification (NCBI taxonomy): domain Eukaryota; kingdom Viridiplantae; phylum Streptophyta; class Magnoliopsida; order Malvales; family Malvaceae; genus Gossypium; species Gossypium australe. The sequence goes on from CM016624.1 coordinate 92,728,039, forward strand.
AGCCAATTTCTGCTGAGAGTAATTGACCTGTACTGGTATAAAATGAGCAGACTTCGTCAAGCGATCAACAATCACCCAAACCGAGTCCTTCTTAGTAGGCGTGAGAGGTAGCCCACTAACAAAGTCCATTGTGATCATTTCACACTTCCATTGTGGAATCTTCACCGGCTGCAACAACCCTGACGGTAGCTGATGTTCTGCCTTTACCTGTTGATAGGTCAAACACTTCCCTACAAATTCGGTCACCTCTCGTTTTAAGCCCAGCCACCAAAAATGTTCTCGCAAATCTCGATACATCTTACTCCCTCCAGGGTGCATAGCGTATGGACTATCATGCGCTTCTTGCAAAATCTTACGTCTCAACTCAGGATCTTTCGGCATGCACACTCTCCCTTGAAAACATATTAGTCCTTCCTCATTCACACCAAAACCTGCTGATCCATCCCTTGATCCTACCCGAGACTTCCCCTTTAGCAACTCATCAGTCTGCTGCTTCTCCTTAACCTGACTGACCCAAGAAGGTTTCACTTGAAGTTCGGCTAATAACCTCCCATCATCGTATAAACTGAGGTGAGCAAACATCACTCTCAAGTCAGAGATTACTTTACGACTCAGGGCATCCGCCACCACGTTAGCTTTACCCGGATGATACTCAATCGAGCAGTCATAATCCTTTAACAACTCGATCCACCTCCTTTGCCTTAGATTCAACTCCTTCTGAGTCAAAAGGTATTTTAAGCTCTGATGATCGGTATATATGACAGATTTCCCCCGTACAGATAATGCCTCCAGATCTTCAAAGCAAAAACCACCGCCGCCAATTCCAAATCATGGGTGGGATAATTTACTTTATGCGGTCTTAACTGCCGAGATGCGTACGCAGCAACCTTTCCATCTTGCATCAACACACATCCTAGTCCCGTGTGTGAAGCATCACAGTAAATCACGGATTCCTTCCCAGCCTCCGCCTGAATCAACACCGGAGCCTCCGTCAAGATCCTTTTTAACCTCTCGAAACTCTCTTGCTGCTTCTCAGACCAAACAAACGGAACCCCTTTCTGTAACAACTTAGTCAACGGTGCCGCGATCAATGAAAATCCTTTCACAAACCTTCTGTAATACCCGGCTAAACCAAGAAGACTCCGAATTTCTGCTACCGATTTAGGTGGCTTCCAATCCAACACTGCTTCAACTTTCCAAGGGTCAACCCTAATCCCCTCTGCCGACATAACGTGACCTAGAAAAGTAACTTCCTTTAGCCAAAATTCGCACTTACTGAATTTGGCATACAACCGCTTCTCCCTCAGAATTTGCAAAACCACTCGCAGATGTGAATCATGCTCATTCTCCGATTTCGAGTAAACCAGGATGTCATCTATAAATACTACGACAAACCGTTCCACATAGGGTTGGAACACTCGGTTCATCATGTCCATAAACGCTGCTGGCGCGTTGGTCAATCCAAATGGCATCACCATGAATTCGTAGTGACCGTAGCGAGTCCTAAATGTCGTCTTATGAATATCCGCCTCCTTGACCTTAAGCTGATGATATCCTGATCTCAGATCTATCTTTGAAAAGACCGAAGCCCCCTTCAACTGATCGAACAAGTCATCGATCCTCGGCAACGGGTATTTGTTCTTGATGGTCAACTTATTCAGCTGGCGATAGTCAATGCACATACGCATTGATCCATCCTTCTTCTTAACGAATAACATCGGCGCTCCCCAAGGCGACACACTTGGTCGAATAAACCCTCTGTCCAGCAACTCTTGGATCTGCGCTTTCAATTCCACCAACTCCTTCGGTGCCATTCTATACGGAGCAATAGATACTGACGCTGTTCCCGGAAGAAGATCGATACCAAACTCTACTTCACGATCCGGGGGTAATCCCGGAAGCTCTTCTGGGAAAACATCAGGAAATTCCTTCACCGTCCTAACATCCCCGACAGTTAGTTCCTTGGCTTCCAGAGCCTGAACAAACATTAGAATTGCCTTGCATCCTTTTCTCACCATCTTTTCTGCTCTTAAGGCCGACACCATATTTGACAAACAGTTCCCCCTTTCACCTATCACCAATACTTCGCCACCCTCAGGAGGTTTTAACACCAACCGCTTGGCTGCACAATCTACACTAGCTTGATACCTCACCAGCCAATCCATGCCTAAGATTAAATCAAACTCCCCAAATAGTAATTCCATCAGATCAGTCAGGAAAACTATTCCCTGAACTTCTAAAGGTACTTCCCGATAAAGCTTGTTTACCACCACAGAATGTCCTAATGGGCTAACTATAGTCATCTCCCTAGAGGAAATCTCAGAATCTACGCCTAAAGTTCTGGACACCCTACTAGCAACATATGAATGCGTCGACCCAATGTCAATCAATGTAGTGTAAGGCAAGCCAAAAATTAAAAACGTACCGGTTACGACATCCGGTGCGTCAGCCTCCTGTCGACGTCTGACAGCATAGACTAACCCCGGCTGTCTTGCCTCAGTGTTTCCTGCCCCTTGGCCTGGTGCTCCACGACCCTGACCGGAGCTGTTACCACCTCTGGCTGGACCACGACCTCTTTGTGGCTGTTGACCTCCTTTTCCCGGCTGTGCATTCCCTTGACCTGTGGGCCCTTCACTGCCCTGTTGCTGCAGATAGTTTCTAACTTGGTGGTCCGTAGATCCACACCTAAAGCACTTCCCACTGCCCGCCCAACACTCACCTACATGGAATTTACCACACCGAGCACTCTTCGGTGTCTGACTAGTAGCGGCAGGTCTCTCATTCCGACTCGGTCCATCTGACCTAGGCCTTTTCTGAGTACTCCCAGTTGTCCCCGATGATCCAAAATTTCTCTTACTTCTACCCCTATCTCTATCCCGATTCAATTATTCTGTCCGCTTAACCTCCTCAGCTATCTTAGCTTTTTCCACAAGCACAGCAAATTCCCTCTCCCGCTGTGGTGCTATCAGTACGTGCAGATCGTCCCTCAGACCATCTTCAAATCGAACACAACATTCGTGGTCTGTGGCCACCATCCCTCGAGCATAACGGCTAAGACGTAAGAGTTCCGCTTCGTACGCAGCCACCGACCTACTTCTCTGAACCAGATTCAGAAAAGCTCTACGCTACGCATCCACATAACTCGTCCCGATGTATTTACTTTGAAACGCAGTTCTGAAGAAATCCCAGGTGATACGGTCAGCCACCGAACCATCCTTAACCGTAAGCCCCCACTGATAAACTTCGTCCCGCAGGAGAGATACAACCCCTTTCAGTTTTTCTTCTTCCGTAAAATCCAGATCCTCCATTATACGCTCAACCGCCTCCAACCAATACTCGGCTGTACTCGGGGCTATACCAGAAATTTCCCTAAACACTTCTGCCCCATTAACTCTAAGCCGCTCCGACATGGATTTTCGGGCTTCTGTGCCCATGCCTGCCCCAGCAACCCTCTCTAAAACCCTTAACATCGCCTGAGATACCACATCATCTCCGGCCGTCTGATCTTGAAATTCGGCCTCCGCAGCTGGCATATCGTTTCCTGACCCGTGGCCAGATCTTATTGGTTCTGACACGGCCATCCTACCCTTACTACGGCCATGCGGCGGATGTCCCCGACCCCTTGTACTCATTCTATCGATTCGCGTTTATCTGATTAGAAATTTTATGAATTATTAATTTCTTTCACTAACTCATAGCTCTAGGAGCCACGTACATTCAGCCATCATACATCAACATACAAGCAGCATCCATGAACTTACATTCATCATCTAAGGGTATTTTCGTCATTTCACTACCCAGGGGTTTTTCCGTAGTTTTGCCCTACAGGGAATTTTCGTAATTTCCCAAGATAGGATATCTTGGTGTTTTTTTTCGAAATAGAGGTATTTTTAAAATAGGGGTATCTTGGAAGATTTAATTTTGCAAACTTGGTACTTTCGTAAATCTAGGGATTTTCGGTAAATTTCACAAATTTTGGTAATCTTACAATTCCAGGGTATTCTGGGAAATTTCCACAAATCAAGGGTATTTCAAAAATTTTACAAAACTTGGGGATATTTTGGTAATTTTGCGAAATAGGGTGGCTGGTCCCTTTCAGGTTTTAATTATAAATTTTGGCCCATCAACAAGTCCTCGCGGCTAAGGTGAACAGTCACTACGCACCAGGTAGGATTCCAGCGAAGAGGAGGTGGGTCACTAGGACCGCTTAAGTACCAAGCTCTCCCTGAATCCAATCCTAGACATGCGTATGCCTATTGCCACACCCTAACCCAACGATTTGTTCACGGGTTTGTTTGGATAGATTAAGTCTTCTGAATTTAAAGAGTTGTTTAAACTAAGCTTAAAGTCCATCAATGCCTAACATACTAGTCTACGTCCATCAAGCCCATCAAGCCCAATCATGCATATCATATCAAAAGTTAGAATACTTACCTGCGTGGATTGGGTACCGGTAGACTCGAAGGCCATATCTCAACCGCAAAGCATTTTTCCCAAATTCACATCAACTTTACAACACACTACTAGACCCATTTCACAGCCTGAGTTTTGAACCGGGCTCTGATACCAAAATGTAACACCCCCAAACTCGGCCCAAATGTCACGACTAGATCTGGTATGCTATGGGTTAATAGTTGAAAACTTCTCATTGAAGGGATTTGAAATATCGGTTTGTTTAAGTAGGTATTCGTTAAATAAGTGTTATTTGTAGAAAACCTCTGAAGTTGCAGATCTCATCTTCCTGAAGTTGCAGGAAGCAGATCAAAGGCACTTTCAGCCTTATCTCCCTGAAGTTGCAGCGGAGTATACTGAAGACAGAAGATCTCATCTTCCTGAAGTTGCAGGAAGCAGATCAAAGGCACTTTCAGCCTTATCTCCTTGATGTTGCAGCGGAGTAGACTGAAGACAGAAGATCTCATCTTCCTGAAGTTGCAGGAAGCAGATCAAAGGCACTTTCAGCCTTATCTCCCTGAAGTTGCAGCGGAGTAGACTGAAGACAGAAGATCTCATCTTCTTGAAGTTGCAGGAAGCAGATCAAAGGCACTTTCAGCCTTATCTTCCTGAAGTTGCAGCGGAGTAGACTGAAGATAGAAGATCTCATCTTCCTGAAGTTGCAGGAAGCATATCAAAGGCACTTTCAGCCTTATCTCCCTGAAGTTGCAGTGAAGCAGATCGAAGATAGCAGATCTAGCATTCTTGAAGTTACAAGAAGCAGATCAAAAACATCAGATCTTGACTCCCTGAGTTTGTAGTAAAGCAGATCAAAAGATAGTGGATACTGCTGTCATGAAGTTGCAGTGAAGCAGATCCAATACCATTGCAGTGGAGTTGGAAGCTATTTGGAGAAGACGAGGGCCAAGAGGTCAAGATTCAGCAAGACCGGGCAAAATTGGTCCTTTTATAGTCTTTGCTCTATTCTCGTTTCACGACAATGAGCAAAGAGGGGCAGCTGTAAGAGGCCCATTTTGCCCGGGCCCATGAAAACCAAAATGAAAAAAAATAAAAAATAATAAATGTCCTTTAACAGTCCAGTTACAAAGCTAAAACCAGTAGCCCATTACCCGAACAGACCCAAACCAATTACCTACCCAAACAAGCCCAAATACTGACCCACTACCCAAACAGATACCACTAGAACTAAACCTGAATAGATCCATTGGCCCAAAACTCACACACGGCCCAAGTGGCCCAAAAGCTTGTAGATGCAGGAAACCCTAGGTTTCCATTGTGCCGCAAGCGCCTCAGCGAGCAGCCAACATCCCAACCTTCGCGCCGCAAGCTTCGCAACCACCATCCCCTCGTCAAGCCGCGATTCGCGAGCAAGTAACGCCCCTATCGCCGCCGCTTTCTTCGTCTCCACCTGCAAAAAGGGAAAGAAACAAAAACAAAAAGGCAGAATCGGTGTTTCCTTTTCTATTTCTGGGTTATAAAAGCCCCAACAATTTGTAACACATGGACACACATATACAGAGAGGCACGTGAGGCACGTGGCGGTGGCCTGAAAGACCAACGATCAAACTCAGATGAGGGCATCGAGAGAGTTTTTTTTGAATTTTTTTTAAAGGGCATCTGAAATGAATTTTGGGTTTATTTTTGGCTTTTATAAACGATCCATACGGCGCCGTTTTGAGGGCTGCCCTTAAAACCAAAAACGACGTTGTTTTAGGAGGGGATCCGTGCGTTGACCCGAAAACTCGGGGAGGATCCGCGCGTTTTATAAAAAAGGGGAATTTACCATTTCAGTCCATTTACAATTTTATTTGTTTTAATTTCATCTAATTTAACATTTTCTTTATTTTTAAATCAGCCCTGAAGGTTTGCTTTTGTTTCAATTAAGTCTTTGGATTGCTTAAAGGCCAAAAATCATTACGATGCCATTTTGGAAATAAGGCACAATTTCCCCATAAGTCCCTATGGTTTAACGCGTGTTTTGATTTAGCCCTTTTTATTTATTTTTATTGCTATTTAGCCCCTGTTTTCTTAAAATCTTTTCTTTATTTATATTTTAAATTATTATTAAATTATTTTATCATGTTAAATATTCTATATTATCTTTATTATTCATATATTAATTTATTAATATTATAAAATTTGTATATATTTTTATTATTATTTATTATTTTATTTTGTTTAATATTTTTTTAATTACATATTATTTTATATATATATTAGTTATTATACTATACATTTAAAATTTTGTACATTGTATAGTATTATATTATATCATATTATTTTTTAAAATTTTATTTTTATATAAAATATATTTATATTGTATAACATATTATTATTCTTAAATATATAGTTTTCTTTTATGTATTATGTTATTATAAATATGGTTTTATTTAAAGTTATACATCATTTATTTATTTATTATCCCAAAAAATATATATTATGTTCTTTTTTTATTTTGCAATATTTATTTATTGTTTGGCATATGTTATTGCATGAAATGTTCGATCTTGCATAAGAAGTTTTCATATTTATTTTGTAGTTTTTTTTATTATTTATTGCTTTATATTTGTCCATGCTCTTTCATTCATTTACGATTGCTTTAGTATAAATATTGTTGTTAGTTGTATTTTATATTGCCTATATTAATGTGAAATATTAGCATGTCATGATAGTTTTTGGTACTTATATTTGATGATGTATTAATACGATATTTTCATATGGATCATTGCTTAAAATAAAATACATTTTGCAAAATTACTATATTTCATTTAAATGTTTTTTTTTTGAAAAATAAGGCAATGTTTTGTATTTAGAAATTCGGGAAATAGTACCCTAACGTGCTGGGTTTCAATTTTCCATTTGACTAAATTTTGTAAATCATGAGATGATTTTAGTTACGAGGGTTTAAAAATATCATGTCCTAACGTGCTGGATGTGATGTTTGTGTTCTTTCGGAACAAAGGAATCTCAAATTTTAACTCAAATTATTTAAGTTTTTAAGAAATCATATTTTAAAATTTTTTTTTCAAATTTTCAGCATTAGGACATGATTTTATCGATTCGGTACCATTTTTGGGCATTACGAGGGTGCTAATCCTTCCTCATACGTAACCGACTCCCGAACCTTTTTTTTTGAAATTCGCAGGCCAAAATTAATGTTTTGAAATAAAATGTTTTATAAGGTGATCCGATCACACCTCGAAAAAAGATTGGTGGTGACTCCATTTTCATTTTTAGAGTCGATCCCCGTTTTTTTTCAAAAAATTAAAATTGGTTTCGACAATATTAAATAATGAAATTTCAATGTATTAGGAATTAAATTGTAAACTTGTGAAATTTATAATTGAAATAAGAGAAGTTATAATAAAAGTTAATGATAAGTGAGTTTTAAGGATTAAATTGGACAATATTAAAAGTATAATGATTATGTATGTCTAAATGAAAGTTAATACAAAGAACCATGAAAGGGTAAAATTATCATTAAAATAGTTTCTAGAAAGCAGCAATGGTTCAACTTTGAAAAATCACCAAAAATTGTGGAAATCGAATTAGAGGTTGAATAAAATATTAAATTAAATTTTATTGAGTCTAGTTTTACATAGAATAAATGCTGTAAGCAAAAGGATTTCATATTATGAGATATATGAATTTTTGTGAGATAAGGTCAGATTGATTTCGGGTTCCCCTTTTCTAACTTTGGGAAATCATCAAAAATTGTAAAAAAAAAATTAGGGGCTTAAATTTATATGTTTAAATTATTAATGGTTCTATTTTCAAGAGAAACAAACAGAAACATCATCCAAACCCCTTACTAAGAGATAATTAATTTTTAGTAAAGAAATGTCGAAGCTATTAAATAGCTGAACAAGGATAAATTTGAAGATTTAACTGTACTTATTGGATAAATTAGAAATTCTATGGTAGAAAGATATTTAAGTCTAGTTTCAAAAACATCAAGCTTATCTTAATTTAGAATTCCGTAGCTCAAGATAAAAATAATTTAGTGACTATGACTCAAGTGGACAGCTTTGATATGAACCTATAAGTAATAGTGGAATTATAGATAATGTTACATATAAGCATGTTATATACATTAAGGATGTGTAATGGAGAGGAGGAGGAAGAAAATATATATGAATATTCAGCTAGCATGGGTTTACATTAAAAATGGCTAATTTGCATGTTTTAGGCTCAGGGACTAAATTGAATAAAAGTAAAATTTTAGGAGCAATTTTGTAAAAATGTAAAAAATGACCAAATTGCATAAAATGAATTGCTTTATTGTCTAAATTAATATATTAAAAGAAATTGTTAATATCAAGTGGGTCTAGAGCTTTAATTTTGTTGTATGATGATATTATAAAGTGATTTTGTTAAATATTGATGTTAGGATCAAATTGCGAACATGGTTAAAATATTAGGGTCTGGTATTAAATTTTTATTTTATTAAGGATTGTATGATAGCCTAGAATATTTGGATAAATTATTAAATGAGAAAAAAATTAGTTGATTTGATAGATTAACTAGTTAAGGGACTAAATTGTAAAAGTTGTAAAAGTCGGGGTAATTGTGTAAATTCAAAAAATTAAAGGGTATAAATTGTGAAATGAATTGGAACTGAAATATATGCTAATTAATGAGTAATTTTATATTTAAGATTAAGATTTCATAGATACTTGAGGAAAAGGAAAAATAGCGAAATAGTCCCATAACTCCTGCAATTATTACAATTCAATTCAGGTAAGTTCGTATGGTTAAATGATAATATTTATTTATTAAATTGATGAATGGTATTATGTATTTATTCATATCTATTGCTGAAAATAAGATTATTGTTAAATTATGAAATTGAATTAAATGTTCAAAACGAGTGGAACGTGGGATTGAGTACAATCGTTCTGTGGCAAAGGATGAATTGACTGATAAGACCATAATTGGGTTATGGCACTATGAACGTAAGACCATGGTTGGACCATTGTTTATATGAAGACCATAGTTGGGCTATGACATTTTAATGAAAGGACCATAACTGGGTTATGACACTTTGAACGTAAGACCATGGTTGGACCATGGTAGTAATTATATGTAAGACCATAGTTGGGCTATGGCATTCTGACGATAAGACCATAACTGGGTTATGACAATACTAATGTAAGACCATGGTAGGGCCATGGCAATGCATGTGTAAGACCATAGTTTGTAGCACCCCAAACCCGGCCTAGACGTTATGGCCGAACCTGGCGATGTCACATAATAGCGTGTTGAAACTAAGTTGTTACGATAAAACTGTTTTCATTTACTTATTCTTGTTTACTCCAAAATCGCTTTGTAACACCCTAAACCCGGCCCAGACGTTATGGTCGAATCTAGCGACATCGCATTGAAGTGTTTTTCGAAAACATCGTATCTTTAGAAAATCCATGCTTATTATTACACCTCATTTATGTATCTTGAATAGAAATTTAGGGTATCTTGTTCTTTCAAAACTTAAGTTATTTCAGTAGAACATTGACCATATTAATTTGTTACTATATTTTAAAACCAAGTTTGATGCGGAAGCTTTTATTATAAGTTGCGAAAATGTAGTGTTCTGAAAACCAATTATCTTTTGGAAAACCACGTTCTACTACTAATCAAATGTAAATTAAAATAAGTAAAATCCCCCAAATTAAAAGTTAAAACTTAAGAGGCCTTATTACATAACAAAAAACCAAATTAAACTTATAGAAAATAAACTCAATTATATATCTAGGTGCGGTTATGTAGCCACCTTCAAATCCCTCGCAGCACCAATCCACCTAAGTCTGGGATTACCTGTACAGATAAACAGAGAGGTGAGTTTACGAAAACTCAGTGTATAACCCCATGCAAATAAACAACCAATCGTGCCTTTAGGCAAGTACAGTCTGGGCCTAAGCCTAAGTCAATGATAGTTCAGTTTAGTTGGGCCTTAGCCCATTACAGTATCAGTATCAGTATGGGCCTTAGCCCATAACAGTATCAGTGTGGGCCTTAGCCCATAACAGTATTAGTAACAGTTTAAGCATGCAAACAGAAGTCTTACCTATCCAACCTCTATAGTCCACTCCGTCCAGCCCATCACTCCATGTGGGGACAAAATCACATACCCATCCCTACACTCTAAAATTAGCACCGGTTGCAGCACTAAACAGTATTTGCAGCAGAGCTGCCAGTACAGTACACTTCCTCCAATCATAATAATCCCATCCCATGCAACATATCACACATGAATGCAACATACATATATATATATATCATGGCATGCTCATATGTGGTCATACCTAACATAGGGGCATAACAGTCATTTTACCATAGGGGCATAACAGTCATTTTATCAGGTTGGGGTCTAGGTGTACTTACCAACCCATCAGTAGGTCCACAGTCGTCTTGGGTGACTCGTGCAACCTTAACAGTCAAACAATGCAAATGGGCCCAAGGTCCATAATGAGGCCCATGTGGGCCCACACGCTCGTGTGGCCCACTTAGCCCAAAATGGGCTCGGTCATGTAACTTACACAACTTGGCCCAAAATTCTCCACATGTTTGTGCGGTTTACCCGTGTGGAGCCCACGAGACCGTTAGGCCCACACGGCCTATTTTGGCCCCAAACGGCCCAAGACTACGAAATTGCTGACGGTGGCCTCCGTAGTCTAACGCTCACATTTTATGTGTTCAGTTTACCACACGAGCGAGCACACGCTCGTGTAGCGTCAATGTCATACTTTTTCGGCTTTTGCTGAATTGCAATTTGGGCAGTGTTTACACTTTTCGGCATTTCACCGATGCCATTTATGAAAGTACTATTACACACTTGGATCCGAAAAGATCGCAGACAGTCCTCGACCACTCCAGAACCTATGTTCACCCATAAGATTCGGTTACTCACATATCAATTAAATTTAAAACGAACCCAAATCAAAATACATAACCATTTAATTGCCAGCCGCTTATCTTGATTGACAATCGAATCTCTACACACTTTACTCATTAGAAACGATAATCACTAGAACTCAGGATTAGTACCTGCAATTCAATCAAAACCCCTTATTAACAAGTATCTACAAGCACGATTTAAGCCCAAAACGAGTATCAACTTACCGAAAGTACCAAATCGTAGCCTAGCAAGGAACACTAAATCGGCAGAGATCAAAGAAAAAGTCAGCACAGTGAGGGTAGGGGAAGAGAGTGCATTCGGCCAAAAGCAGGAAAAAGGGGAAAAGAAAAAGATGAGAAGAAAAGAAAGGGGATGTTCGGTGTAACATCCTAGAATTATGGGTTCTGCATTTTTTTACTATTTCTTTGTTTGGCTTGTTAAGCATGTTATTTTGGTGTGTTTGGGGGTCTTGGGAAGGCTCGGGGTCAAGCTAGAGCCTTGGTGAAATTTTGCTTTTTGGGCACTTTAGGGAGGGAGAGCTGGTTGAAGCAGGCTTTAAGAATATTTTCTAATATTTGTTGACACAAGAAGGAGTGTGGTAGAGTGGCAAGTGACGCCACTTAAGGAGCAAGGGAGGGGCGTCACAAGGGAGCAGAAGGGGGGAAGGAGTTCGAGTCTCAACTGCAACATGTGGAACTTTATTTTTATGCTCAAGATGGTGGAGTGTTGGCTTTTGGCTGGGACTCTTCATGGTGGTTGTTGAAGGAGTCAAAGCATTTGAAATGGATGGACATGAGAGCTTGAAGAAGTTTGAATCGGTCAAGCCAATTCAAATTGGTGATGGGGAGTGAAGCTAGGAGCAAATCAAGGGATTTGAAGTGAGGGGGAGGTATTGGCCGAATGCGGGGGTCTTGAAAGGGGGAATTTTGGTTTAGTTGCTAGAGGTGTGTGCCTGTAATATCCTGGAATAGGGGCTATTTTGTTATTTCATTGTTTGCATGTGTTTGGTCTGCGGTGTTGTTGTTTTTGATGTTTTGGGGCTTACTTGTAAGCTTGGGGTAAGCCTGAGTGGTAGGGAAAATTTTAGTTTTTAAGCTTTATGTGAGAGGAGCTGAAGGAGCTGGGGTTTATAGGTATTTTTTAGGTGAATGTTAGCACAAGAATTGAGCTAGTAGAGTGGCAAGGGAGGCGCCACTTGGAGCTTGGGTTGACGTCACTTGCAGGGGAAGAGGTCCTGTGTTCGAGCTGCAGAAGTCTCACATTTTGCTTCCATTTTGACGACATGGAGGAGGAGAGGTAGTGTGCAGTTCAAACTCTGCCATAGACCAAGTCAAATAACTTGAATGGTGGGTGGAGAGTGAATCTAGGAGGTTGACTAGTTCAAAGTTGTTTGAACTAGTGGTGGGGAGTGTTTGTAGGTGGTGGCCGAATGTTGGGTGCTTCATGGGGGGAGTGGCCGGTTTGGAAGGTGTGTAGGTGGGAGTGCCGAAATTATTTTGGCATTTTTGGTGAGTTTCGACCAGCTCTTGTTTAGTGTACCAAAAGCCGAACCCTCAAGTAAGTTCTCTCATTTTTGCTTCTTGAAACCGAAACCCTAAGCAACTTTTACCTCTTTTGTTTCCTTTGGCCGAAACCTCCCATTTCTTCTTCTTTTTCATTTGTACTAAGCCGAACCTAGTATCCTTTTCTTCTCATACTTTCATTTCTTCTCTCTTGAAACACTTGTGCCGAATTCACATTGCCTCTTTAGCCAAATTCTCCACTTATTCCTCTCCATTTCACTTGAGTCGAATCTTTCTTCAACCTTTGCCGATTTCCCTTCTCCTTTTGAACCACATTTCTTTTGCTTTTTACCTTCAAGACTCTAGCCGAATCTCTCCCTTGTGTTGCCGAAACTTCCCCTCTCCTAGTAGTTTTCATCTTGGCCGAATATTAGTGTGGTGTGGATCTATTCTGGTTTGGTTTCAATCGGGTGTAGGGGAAGGTAAGTGCTTGGCCGAAGGTTCATTTCCCCTCTCCTTTGTTCTCTGTCGATTTTGGTTTGATTAAGAGCCGATTTCGACATTTGTTGAAGGGAGTTAACCTCTTGTGTTGGAATCGATTTCATTATAGGGTATCCGGGATTCGAAGCAGGCAAGCGAAGTCTCCATCTGTGAGTGATCGGTTGGTAAGTGGTGGTAAGGGTTGGTTTTATTAGTCTATTCTTTGAGTTTCGTTAAGCCAAAGTCTCTAAAAGATTAACTGTTCTTCTTAATAGGGTGTGGACGTTTGCTTGAGAGGAAACCATCGTTTGGTTCGAGATTTGGTAGGAAACCAAATCGTTTGTAAGGTAAGGGTTCAAATAATAACCCATTGGTTTATTTGGGTTGGCCGAATGGCCTTGGTTCTGATATTCATGTTTGGCCGATTTTAGGAGCAAGGTAATCGAGGGACTTAGATCGGTTCTTTGGGATTAAGGCTTGCGTGTTAACAGGTGTGTAACTAACACACTCTTTGCTTAGTAATATGCTTAATAACCTGATTGTCTATTAAAGCCAAAACAGTATGGTTGGTTGATATGATACCCTATGGGGTATGTCGGGTAAGTCAGTTTCATTACGAGTTCTGTTATTGATATATGATATCATGATCTATGATATATGTATTGTGAGATGCAATACTAAACATGTTAGCATGATTTGCATGATTGGCATTCTTTACATGAGTCGGTATGATAATGGGTGATATGAGAGGAGGGGGAATATGATATCCGTGTCTTTGGGACACCAGAGGTTTGGCACCTCCAGTGGTTTGGTACCACAGATCGATTTATTGTGACTTTGGGTCACCAGAGGTTTGGCACCTCATAGCGACTTGTCCCAGTGGCCTAGTACCACAGTGGGTTGGCCCCACAGTTGATATTATGGGATCGTCGCTAGTGATTTGGTATCACACGTGGGTTGGCCCCACACCTTGACTATTCGTGGCTTCGGTCACCAGTGATTTGGTATCACATTTGTGTCTTTGGGACACCAGAGGTTTGGCACCTCATAGCGACTCGTCCCTGTGGTTTAACACCACCGTGGGTTGGCCCCACTTTTGAGATACGGGATCGTCGCCAGTGATTTGGTATCACACGTGGGTTGGCCCCATAGATGGTTTATTCGTGACTTTGGGTCACCAGTGGTTTGGCACCACATTGATGGATATCGTGACTTTGGGTCACCAGTGGTTTGGCACCACCAGTGGTTTGGTACCACACGGGGTAGAAAAGGGTGTTATGGATGGTTAGGATCGGGTGCATTAATTGTATTGCTTTGTTATGGTGTGTGTTAGTATGTTGCATTATCAGGAGGGGGATTTATGCACTGAGTCTTGTGACTCACCTTCTCCCTTATCATTACAGGTGACACCTAGATCGCGGACATGGAGCCGGGTGGACTCGAGGTGACCATGCCATGAATAAAATCGGATTTGTACTGATTTAAAAGCTTGATACTTTATTTCAGTTATTTTCATTTGGTTTTGTTGGGATTATAAAAGGCCTTTAAAATTTTGCTTAGGTTATTTATGCTTAGATTTGATTTCTATTATGCCTTAACAAACTATTGGGTTGATATTGGATAAAACTTGGAAAGATAAGGTTTTCGAAACTACAAAACGACGTGTTTTAAACTTTACCATCGGGTATCACGCTGTAATTAAAAATGAACGTAACTCAAATGTTTTCCAAACTTAAGATTTCTCCACACTAAGTCCAACAAAATGTTTTTAAGCAACTAAGAGGAATTACACGGACTTCCAAATGAGATACACTTGTTTTACTTATGGATTCAAAATAGTTTTCAAAATTTCCGGGTTTTCAAAAATGCACTATTGGTTTTAAACAATTCTACCCCAAGATTTTCACAAGTATAAGTATAACAAAAGGGTTTACCTCAAATTTTTACTCGGAAACCTAACCTCTCAAATAAGATTTTTCCCAGTAGCATACCGATTCGGTCGTGGTGTATTGATCGGGTTTGGGGTGTTACAGTGCCAAAATTCTCATAAGTCTTAGCTTTTTCCATTTTGGTATTTTCTGTTATAGGGGTGAGTGTGCGCCAAATTTCCAAGCTAGTGACCTTGGTGTTTTGCATTTTAGTTTCGATAACTCAAGTGGTAGGGGTCTTCATTTTGTCAGCTCATTATTGCTAGTGCCGAAATACTCAAGCCATTATCTTCTTTTCTCTTCAACTTGGTGTTGGCCGAAACTCTTTGTACCTCTCCTCTACTCTCTTCTTGTAACACCCCAAACCCGGTCAATACGCCACGACCGAATCTGGTATGTCACAGAGGAAAACGTTTTGAAGAAAATTGAGTTACCGATTTAATTTAAAAAAAATAGGTGCATGATAGTTTACTTTTAAAATCCCGTAAGTAAATCTTTTAAAACTAAGTTGACAATCCCGAATTATTACTTTGTAAACCGTTTGCATTTGAGAGTAGAAACTTCAATTTGTAAAACATTTTACTATCAACGATTTTTATTATTACCCGATGGTGAGATTTTGAAAACTATTTCGTTTTGTAGTTTAGAAAACTTCGTGCTCAAATAATATATAATCATATAATTTCTAAGCCATATTTGAAACATATCCAAAGCATATAAATAATCCAAAATCGTAATTTAAATGGCCTTATTACAAACCCAAAATAAATATGAAACCAAATTTAAATAAGGTAAAGTACCCAAACCAAAGTTCGTGTAGAACCAAATTTATTTAATGCATGGCCACCTCGAGTTCATCCGGCTCCTCATCCGCGATCTCACGAATCACCTGAAAAGATAAGGGAGAAGGTGAGTCACCAGGACTCAGTGCATAATCCCTCTCCCGGGTAAATGCCACGTACTTACACAAATTATAACCAAGCAATATATATATATATATGTAATGCACCCAACCTAGCCATCCGTAACACCTTTTTCTACCCCGTGTGGTACCAAACCACTGGTGGTGCCAAACCACTGGTGACCAAAGTCACGATATTCAATATTGTGATACCAAATCACTGGTGACCAAAGTCACGAATAATCAAGTTGTGGGGCCAACCCACGTGTGTACCAAATCACTGGCGACGATCCCATATCTCAAAAGTGGGGCCAACCCACGGTGGTGTTAAACCACAGGGATGAGTCGCTATGACGTGCCAAACCTCTGGTGTCCCAAAGACACAAATGTGATACCAAATCACTGGTGACCAAAGTCACGAATAGTCAAGTTGTGGGGCCAACCCACGTGTGATACCAAATCACTGGCGACAATCCCATATCTCAAAAGTGGGGCCAACCCACGGTGGTGCTAGACCACAGGGACGAGTTGCTATGAGGTGCCAAACCTCTGGTGTCCCAAAGACACAAATGTGATACCAAATCACTGGAGGTGCCAAACCTCTGGTGTCCAAAGACACGGATATCAAATCTTTCCCCCTCCACTCATGTTCCCAAACCAATGTATTAAGAATATCAATCATGCCATCATACTTTGATATGATCATATAACATACTTAAATAATAGATCATGATATCAATCAACATATATTAACATCATATTGAAACGGACTTACCCGAATCCTTGCACAAACCCATCAAGGTATCTTATCAAAATCTCATAGATTCCCACTTTAATAACATGATTAGACAATATATATATGTATATAACCGAATTATAAAGTGTGTAAGATACACACCTTTCACCAACGCAAATACTAACTTTCAAAGATCTGATCTACCGCACTAGATCACCTTGTCCTACATTCGGCCAAACCACAACACTTTAATCAAGACCATTCGGCCAACATCATATCTTAATCCCAATAGCCTTAGGCTTTCTCAACCAACTTAAAGAATATTGAATCCTTACCACTTGACTTACCAACTTCGATTGCTAAAGGAATGGGGCTTAGATCGATTGCTTCCGAAGTCCCAAAGAGCCTATCTTCCAAAACCGATTGAAGGAAACCCAATGATTATCTACCCTTATTGATATTCGGCCAAAACAACACCAAAAGAGAGTGGAAAGTTTCGGCAATATGGTTAAAAGGTGAAGGGATTTTCGGCTATGGTTTTGAAAAGAAGAAATCAATTGATTTGAGACTAAAAAGAAATGAAATTCGAGAGTAGAGAAGAGAATAAAAATAAGAGAGGGAGGATTCGGTTTAATCAACAATGGAAGAAAAGAAAAGAGAGTTTGGAGAAGAGAGAGGTTCGGCCTAAAGAAAG
Organism: Gossypium australe; assembly: GCA_005393395.2. NCBI lineage: Eukaryota > Viridiplantae > Streptophyta > Magnoliopsida > Malvales > Malvaceae > Gossypium > Gossypium australe. The sequence goes on from CM016624.1 coordinate 92,745,627, forward strand.
AAAAAGGAAATATGATTTTGAGCAAATACCAAAAGAAAGAAAAGATAGAGAGATGGGCGAAAGAGTGCACTAAAATGCAAAATGTGTTTTCGGTTTCAAAGGAAAAATGAGAGAAGAATTAGAATTTGGTTCAACACAAAAATGAGAGCTAAAATCCAAAGTAAATTTGCACAAAAATGCCTAGGTATATTCGGCCAAAGAGGGAGTTTTTTTGGAGAGAAAAAGAAACAAAAGCCAAAAGGTGCACAAATGCTCAAGTTGGCCAACTATTCCCCCCAAACTTCCTATCAACATTCGGCCACCCCCTAGCCACACATGCCGTCCACATACAAGCACTAAAGGCCTTGGAATAGTTTCCAAAACGTCTTCCTTAAGCCAAGCCTTATGTCCCCCCATCCTTCCATAACCTTAAGATTCCTTTCCCAAAGTACAAACTTTCCTAAACCAATATTCAACTTACCAAAAATTGAAAGTCCAACCTATCATAATTAGAATTTGACCGTCCATTAATGCTAGGATACACATAAAACAAAAAATAAAGTCTTCAAAATGCTAATCATGCTACTCGAACCTCTACCCTCAAACAAACCTTCATGCATCATAACCACCTTGCCACTAACTCCTCATGTGCTTAATTTAACACTTAAATTAACTTATGTGTCAAGTTCACTTAATCCACTTCATTAAATATACAATACTAAGAATTATTCTAGCTTCGTAAATAAATCCAAACCATCTCAAGACTATACTAACTCATGAATTATGCACGAACGCATAACCCCTAAATCTAGGATATTACACTTCTCTTTACCGAAACCGTAAGGTGATTACCCTCTTACTCTCTATTTCTTTTCTCTTCTCTCTTAAGTTGATAGCCGAAACTTCAACCCTTCCTTTCTTCTTGTCTTTTCTTTCTTCCTACTTTTCTCCTTTACAACAAGTCGACTTCTCCTAAAGCCCTTATCGCCGAACCCCTTCTCTTGTGATCTCCACCATAGCCGAATCCTTGCAGCTCCTCCTTTGACACCCTTTTATTTCTCTCTTTAGCCGAATAGTTCCTTTGGTCCCAAGTGAATCAGTTTCACCTTGTTATTGGATTGTTGAAGGTAATGTTCTTCTTTTTTCTCTTGTCATAAAAACCTAACCTTCTTCTCCTTCTATTTCTTTCGGCTTCTTTCCCTTTTCTTCTCTACTCCTCTATCTCCTTTTTGTTGCACTAACCGAATCTCTATTCTTTTTCCTCTTGAATCGATGCTGCTCGTATAGCCTAGGGCGTGAAGGGCTATTTTGTTTTCTCTCTGTCGAGTCTACTTTGGTTTATCACCACCATTATCATCGCAAGGTAACTTCGTGCAATAACTTTTCCTTCTCTAAGTGTTCTTTTAAGCCGAATACTCAAAGGAAATCTTTGACTGTTAGGCCGAATCTCTGCTTCTCTCGAAACTCTTCTCTGATTTGGGAACGAATCAGTTGTTCTGCGGTTCATCACTTATCAAGGTAAGAAGTCATTTCTTTTTGAGCTTTCTGCTATTATTTCCTTTGCGTTGCTGTCTTCCTTAATCGAATTTCCTTATTAGTCAATCAGTGTTTCTCTTTGAGTACGGATCAAGGCTCTCTTCATGGATGTGAGTGCCAGTCAAACTAAGGAGGGGAGTGGACCCGTAGTCTCTGCCCCTAAGTTTAAGCGACGTGCTGTGTCGGCGGTTCGAGACTTTCTGCCAGGCTGTGGTAGGGAGCCGACATCTGCCTGGGTTAGACAAATTACGATTGTTTCTCCTAGTGAGAGTGTCGACAATCTAGAGGGTCTAGTCTTACGCGTAATCATGTGTGTAATGCTCACACTTTTCTTTATTGTTTTACGTAAATAACTGTGTTGGCTGAAAGCCGAAACGACTGTACAAATAGTCGAGATACCCTTGTGGGTAAGGTTGGAGACGTCATGTAAGTACCGTTAAAATTGCCTCTTATGTAATATGATTATGTATGACTTGATTAACTTCTATACATGAATGGGTTTTGGGATGTGAACGAAAGGGGAAGTGTGATTCAGTGACTATTGTCACAGTGGTCTGGGACCACAGTGGTTTGGAACCACGTATACATATGTTTATCAGTGACTTGTCTTAGTGGTCTAGGACCACAGTGGGTTGGCCCCATATATACTTATCAGATATTGTCACAGTGGTCTTGGACCACAGTAGGTTGGCCCCACGTTTATATATTCTGTGACTTTGTCACAAATAGTCTGGGACCACAGTGGTTTGGAACCACAGTTGCTTGATGCCATGGGTGTTTGGCTGGTACATGCGACCTAGAGGATGGAAAACTAGGTTGGGTTGGGCTGCATTGCATACATTTTTACTACGCTATATTGTGTTGGCAAATGCCCAATGTGTTCTGTGGGCTTAGGCCCAGATTGCTTTCGTGAGGGGATTTACACACTGAATCTCGATGACTCACCCCTCTGCTTAATTTTGCAGGTAACCCCTAGATCGCGGATTTGGAGTCGAGGCGGACTTGAGGTGGCCATGCGATATTATTCTCGTAAATTCACTTTCTTTCTTTAAACTTGTTTTTAATTGGGATTTTGCTATGTAATAAGGCCTCCTATTCTTTAATTTGGGTTTTGGAATTTATGCTGTTATAACATTTCTTATGAGATGCCGAATATGGAGTTTTCAAAAATAACAATCTAAACAACCATGTTTTTCAAGTGTTAACAAAAGATGGCAAGCGATTAGTTAACTAAATTCAAAAATTTCTCTTAAACCTACAAACACTAATTTCAAAATCTCACGTTTCGGAATGCCACTAGTTTCTAGTTTTTGTACCACAAAACCCAATTCCAACTAACAATTATTTAAAATAGGAGTTGTTAAGAAACTCTTAAGCTAAATATTATTTTTAAGATAGAAACACAAAACAAAAAGTTTCAAAATTTTGACGTTTCTTTAAACTTCCAAAGTTCATTTAAACAACCTTTCCCTGTGATATACTAGATCTGGTCGTGACGTTTAGGCCGGGTTTAGGGTGTTACAATTGTGGTATCAGAGCCAGGCTTGCAAAACTCGGCTGTGGGTGTGTGGTTCAAAAATGTTTTCCAAAATTGGTTTGTAAATGGTTTAGAAAAAAATACATGTTTTTTTGAAAGTATGGCACCCGAGTCTCCGGCACCAATCCGCACTGTAAGTTTTTTGATTATTACTTGAATTCCTGTGAAATATTGTGATAGATAGTTTTAAGAAATACAACTTTAGAAACTGAGACCTTTAGAAATATGTGTTCGCAGAAACTACTTCTAATACTATTTTCATAAGACTGTCCGGTAATAAACACTGGAAGAAATACTAACCCATAAAATTTTAATCAGAGTAAGTCGAATTCGTAATCATGAGCACTAGAGGACGCGGACGTGGTATGCGCGGTCGTGGTAGAGGCCGGGGTGTTGAGGCTGAACCCTCGGGATTAGGGCATGGGCCGGAAGGTGAAGTGCCAGTATCACCAATTGCAGAAGCGAGATTACATGACCAAACTGGTGGAGACGATGCTGTGTTTCAAGCTATGTTGCGTGTTTTGGAGCGGGTCGCTGGAGTGAGCACGGGATCGGTAGCTCGAAAATCTGTTTCTGAGCGACTCCGAGCTAATGGGGCTGAGATATTTAGGGGCATTTCTGGTGTGGCGCCTAACGTAGCTGTGTACTGGCTGGAAGCAGTTGAACGAATCATGGGCAATCTTGATTGTACCACAGAGGAAAAGTTGAAAGGAGTAGTGTCTCTCGGTAAGGGATGGTATATTAGTGGACCGTATTACCTGAGATTTCTTTAAGTCAGCATTCCAGGGAAAGTATGTTGGGGCAAGTTACGTGGACGCTCAGAGGAAGGCATTTTTAAACCTGGTCCATAGGAATGAGTCGGTGACTGAGTATGAGGCGGAGTTCCTGCGTTTAAGCCGTTATGCCCGGGGTATCGTTGCAACAGATCACGAGCGTTGTGTCCGATTTGAGGATGGTTTGAGGGACGAGTTGCGAGTACTGATAGCTCCGCAACGAGAAAGGGAGTTTACTATTCTGGTTGAGAAGGCTAAGATAGTCGAAGAGGTGAAGCGATCTGAAAGTCAAAATCGGGATACGGATAGGGGTAGGAATAAGAGGAACTTTGGGTCGTCAGGATCTGCTGGGGGTTTCCAAAAGAGGCCTAGGTTTGATGGGCCTAGTCAAGTTGTGAAGTCTGTTACTGTTGGTCGGTCTCAACCATGTGCTAGATGTGGAAATTTTCATTCGGGGGAATGTTGGGGAAGAAATAGAGAATGCTTCAGGTGTGGATCTGTAGATCATCTGGTGAGGGACTGTCCACAGGAGCCAAACAGGGCACGGCCAGTTGGTCAGGGTTATGCACAGGCCGGAAGAGGTGGTCAGCGGTCGCTGAGAGGTCGTGGTCCGGCCAGAGGAGGAAATGGTTTTGGCCGAGAGCGTGGAGCACCGGGCAGAGGTACTTGGAATACAGATGCAAGACAACCTGGATTGGTTTATGCAGCTCGACGTCAAGAGGGCGGCGATACACCGGACGTCATAACCGGTATGTTCCTTATTTTTGGTTTGCCCTTTACAGCACTGATAGATATTGGGTCAACACATTCGTATGTTGCTAGTACTGTGTCTAGAACTTTGAATATAGAATCTGAGGTTGCTTCTAGGGAGATGACTGTGATTAGCCCTTTAGGACAATCTGTAGTGGTAAACAAACTATTTAGGAGTGTGTCTTTAGAAGTTCAAGGGATAGTCTTTCCAGCTGACTTGATGGAATTGCCGTTCGGCGAGTTCGATTTGATTTTAGGCATGGACTAGTTAGTTAAGTATCAAGCAAGCTTGGATTGTGCTGCTAAGTGCATGTTATTGAAGACTCTCGAGGATAAGGAGGTATTGGTGATAGGTGAGAGAAGGAATTACTTGTCCAATGTGGTGTCTGTTTTAAAGGCTAAAAGGATGGTGAGAAAAGGGTGTGAGGCTTTCTTAGCTTTCATTAGTGCTTTGGAAGCCAATGAGTTGTCTGTAAGAGATGTTAGAACGGTGATGGATTTCTCAGATGTTTTTCCAGAGGAGCTTCCAGGGTTACCTCCGGACCGCGAGCTGGAGTTCGGTATTGATCTTCTTCCGGGAACAGCTCCGGTGTCTGTTGCCCCATATAGGATGGCGCCGAAGGAGCTGGTGGAACTTAAAGCTCAGATTCAAGAATTGTTGGACTGTGGGTTTATTCGACCAAGTGTGTCTCCGTGGGGAGCACCGGTGTTATTTGTCAAGAAAAAGGATGGGTCGATGCGGATGTGCATTGGCTATAGGCAATTGTACAAGCTGACGATTAAGAACAAGTACCCACTGCCAAGAATTGACGATCTGTTCGATCAGTTGCGAGGTGCTTCGGTCTTCTCGAAGATAGACTTGAGGTCAGATTATCATTAGCTTAAGGTCAAGGAGGCAGATATTCATAAGACAGCTTTTCTAACTCGTTATGGTCTCTACGAGTTCTTAGTGATGTCGTTCGGGTTGACGAATGCACCAGCTGCATTTATGGACATGATGAACATGGTATTCCAACCCTACTTGGATCGGTTTGTCGTAGTGTTCATTAGATGATATCTTGGTATATTCAAGGACGGAAGAGGAGCATGATTCACATCTTCGGATTGTTCTACGGATTTTGAGAGAGAAGCAACTGTATGCCAAATTCAGCAAGTGTGAATTTTGGTCGAGGGAAGTTACCTTTCTGGGGCATGTTGTGTCTGCCGAGGGGATTAGGGTTGATCCCCGAAAGGCAGAAGCTGTTTTGGATTGGAAACCACCAAAGTCTGTAGCGAAAATTCGAAGTTTCCTTGGGTTAGCTGGGTACTACAGAAGGTTTGTTGAGGGATTCTCATTAATCGCTGCACCTTTAACTAAGTTGTTACGGAAAGGGGTACCGTTTGTCTAGTCAGATAAGCAACAGGAAAGCTTTGAGAAGTTGAAGAGGATTTTGACGGAGGCACCAGTATTGATTCAGCCTGAGGCTGGGAAGGAGTTTGTTGTCTATTGTGATGCGTCGCAACAGGTTTAGGATGTGTGTTGATGCAAGAAGGGATAGTCGTAGCATATGCATCTCGGCAACTGAGACCACATGAAGTGAACTATCCCATTCATGACCTGGAGTTAGCCGCGGTAGTGTTCGCTCTGAAGATTTGGAGGCACTACTTGTATGGAGAGAAGTCTAATATCACACCGATCATAAGAGCCTGAAATATCTTCTTACCCAGAAGGAGTTGAATTTAAGGCAGTGGAGGTGGCTTGAATTGTTGAAAGATTATGATTGCTCGATTGAATATCACCCAGGTAAAGCTAACGTAGTGGCAGATGCGTTGAGCCGTAAGGTGATATCTGATTTGAGGGAAACGTTTGCTCATCTCAGTTTGTATAATGATGGAAGCTTGTTAGCTGAACTTCAAGTGAAGCCTTCATGGGTAAGCCAGATTAAAGAGAAGCAATTGTTAGATGAATCGTTGAGTTCTAGGTTTCAGCAAATGGAAGGTGGTGAAACGAAAGATTTTAGTTTGAGCAGTGATGGGGTATTGTGCTTTCATGGAAAGGCTTGTATGCCGAGGATTCCGAGTTGAGACAAAGGATTCTGCAGGAAGCGCATAGTAGTCCATACACTATGCATCCCGATGGGAGTAAAAAGTATCGGGATTTGCGTGAACAATTTTGGTGGCCAGGTCTGAAGCAAGAAGTTACCGAGTTTGTGAGTAAGTGCTTGACGTGTCAGTAGGTGAAGGCAGAACATCAGTTGCCTTCAGGGTTGCTACAGCCAGTGAAGATTCCACTTTAGAAGTGGGAGAGGATAACTATGGACTTTGTTAGTGGGCTACCTCTTATGCCTACTAGAAAGGATTCGGTGTAGGTGATTGTTGATTGGTTGACGAAGTTTGCTCATTTCATACCGGTTCGTGTTGATTACTCACTACAGAAGTTAGCCAAGCTGTATGTAGCAGAAATTGTGAGGTTGCATGGGGTACCAGTGTCTATCATATCAGACAGAGACCCTTGGTTTACATCGTGGTTCTGGAAGGCGTTGCATAAAGTGTTTGGTACAAGACTGGATTTTAGCATAGCGTTTCATCCACAGACTGATGGTCAGTTGGAGAGGGTAATTCAGATTCTAGAAGATATGTTGAGAGGCTGTGTTATCTACTTCAGGGGTAATTGGGAGGATTTCTTGCCATTGGCAGATTTCACATACAACAATAGCTATCAATCCAGTATTCAAATGGCACCTTACGAAGCGTTGTATGGTCGTAAGTGCCGTACTCCTACCTGCTGGACAGAGTTGGGTGAGTGACAGTTGTTGGGTCCGGAATTGGTTTCAGAAACAGAAGAAAAGGTTAAGTTGATTCAGACTCGATTGAAGGAAGCTTCTGACAGGCTGAAATCTTATGTAGATCTAAAGTGTAAGGAGATAGAATTCACAGAGGGTGATCAGGTTTTTCTGAAAGTTTCACCTTGGAAGAAGGTTTTAAGGTTTGGACGAAAGGGCAAGTTGAGCCCCACATTCATCGGGCCTTATCGAGTGTTGAAACGTATGGGACCAGTAGCTTATCAGCTCAAGTTACCTCTGGAGTTGAGTCGGATACATGATGTATTTCATGTTTCAATGTTAAGACGCTATCGTTCGGATCCATCTCACACAGTGCCGATAGAGGAAATGGAAGTGAGACCTGATTTTTCTTTTGAAGAAGAACCAGTTCAGATCTTAGATCGAGATGTTAAAGTGTTGAGAAGGAAGTCAGTTCCATTGGTTAAAGTTTTATGGCAGAATTACGGTTCAGAAGAGGCTGCGTGGGAGCCGGAAGATGCAATACGACAGCAATACCCTCACCTCTTTTGAACAGGTAAATTTCGAGGCCGAAATTTCTTTAAGGGGGTAGAACTGTAACATCCTAGAATTAGGGGTTCTGCATTTTGCACTATTTCTTGTGTTTGGCTCGTTAAGCATGTTATTTTGGTGTGTTTGGGGTCCTGGGAAGGCGCAGGGTCAAGCCAGAGCCTTGGTGAAATTTTGCTTTTTGGGCACTTTAGGGGGGAGAGCTGGTTGAAGCAGGTTTTAATAATATTTTCTAGTATTTGTTGACACAAGAAGAAGTGTGGTAGAGTGGCAAGTGACGCCACTTAAGGAGCAAGGGAGGGGCGTCACAAGGGAGCAGAAGGGGGGAAGGAGTTCGAGTCTCAGCTGCAGCATGTGGAACTTTATTTTTATGCTCAAGATGGTGGAGTGTTGGCTTTCGGCTGGGACTCTTCATGGTGGTTGTTGAAGGAGTCAAAGCATTTGAAATGGATGGACATGAGAGCTTGAAGAAGTTTGAATTGGTCAAGCCAATTCAAATTGGTGATAGAGAGTGAAGCTAGGAGCAAATCAAGGGATTTGAAGTAAGGGGGAGGTATTGGCCGAATGTGGGGGTCTTGGAGGGGGGAATTTCGATTTAATTGCTAGAAGTGTGTGCCGAAATTCTCATAAGTCTTAGGTTTTTTCCATTTTGGTATTTTCTATTATAGGGGTGAGTGTGTGCCAAATTTCCAAGCTGGTGACCTTGGTGTTTTGCATTTTAGTTTCGGTAACTCAAGTGGTAGGGGTCTTCGTTTTGTCAGCTCATTATTGCTAGTGCCGAAATACTCAAGCTATTATCTTCTTTTCTCTTCAACTTGGTGTTGGCCGAAACTCTTTGTACCTCTCCTCTACTCTCTTCTCTTTACCGAAACCATAAGGTGATTACCCTCTTACTCTCCATTTCTTTTATCTTCTCCCTTAAGTTGATAGCCGAAACTTCAACCCTTCATTTCTTCTTGTCTTTTCTTTTTTCCTACTTTTCTCCTTCACAACAACTCGACTTCTCCTGAAGCCGTTATCGCCAAACCCCTTCTCTTGTGATCTCCACCATAGCCAAAACCTTGCAGCTCCTCCTTTGACACCCTTTTATTTCTCTTTTTAGCCGAATAGTTCCTTTGGTCCCAAGTGAATCGGTTTCACCTTGTTATTGGATTGTTGAAGGTAATGTTCTTCTTTTCTCTCTTGTCATAAAAGCTGAATCTTCTTCTCCTTCTATTTCTTTCGGCTTCTTTCTCTTTTCTTCTCTACTCCTCTATCTCCTTTTTGTTGCACTAACCGAATCTCTATTTTTTTCCTCTTGAATCGATGCTGCTCGTATAGCCTAGGGCGTGAAGGGCTATTTTGTTTTCTCTCTGCCGAATCTACTTTGGTTTATCACCACGATTATCATCGCAAGGTAACTTCGTGCAATAACTTTTCCTTCTCTAAGTTTTCTTTTAAGCCGAATACTCAAGGGAAATCTTTGACTGTTAGGCTGAATCTCTGCTTCTCTCGAAACTCATCTCTGATTCGGGAACAAATCAGTTGTTGTGCGGTTCATCACTTATCAAGGTAAGAAGTCATTTCTTTTCGAGCTTTCCACTATTATTTCCTTTGCGTTATTGTCTGCCTTAACCGAATTTCCTTATTAGTCAATCAGCGTTTCTCTTTGAGTACTGATTAAAGCTCTCTTCATGGATGTGAGTGCCAGTCAAACTAAGGAGGGGAGTAGACCCGTAGTCTCTGCCCCTATGTTTAAGCAACGTGCTGTGTCGGTGGTTCGAAACTTTCTGCTAGGCTGTGGTAGGGAGCCGACATCTGCCTGGTTTAGACAAATTGCTGTTTTTTCTCCTAGTGAGAGTGTCGACAATCTAGAGGGTCTAGTCTTACGCGTAATCAGGTGTGTAATGCTAACATTTTTCTTCACTGTTTTGCGTAAATAACTGTGTTGGCTGAAAGCCGAAACGACTGTACAAACAGTTGAGATACCCTTGTGGGTAAGGTTGGAGACACCAGGTAAGTACCGTTAAAATTGCCTCTTATGTAATATGATTATGTATGACTTGATTAACTGCTATACATGGATAATATGTTTGCATCGGGTTTTGGGATGTGAACGAAAGGGGAAGTGTGATTCAGTGACTATTGTCACAGTGGTCTGTAACCACAGTGGTCTAGAACTACGTATACATATGTTTATCAGTGACTTGTCTCAGTGGTCTGGGACCACAGTGGTTTGGAACCACGTATACATATGTTGATCAGTGACTTGTGTCAGGGTCTGGGACCACAGTGGGTTGGCCCCACATTTATATATTTTGTGACTCTATCACAAGTGGTCTGGGACCACAGTGGTTTGGAACCACAGTGGCTTGATGCCACGGGTGTTTGGCTGGTACAGACGACCTAGAGGATGGAAAACTAGGTTGGGTTGGGCTGCATTGCATACATTTTTACTACGCTATATTGTTTGGGCGAATGCCCAATGTGTTTTGTGGGCTTAGGCCCAGATTGCTTTCGTAAAGGGAATTACACACTGAGTCTCGATGACTCACCTCTCTGCTTAATTTTGCAGGTAATCCCTAGATCACGAATTTGGAGCCGAGGCGGGCTTGAGGTGGCCATGCGATATTATTCTCGTAAATTTGCTTTCTTTCTTTAAACTTGTTTTTAATTGGGATTTTGCTATGTAATAAGGCCTCCTATTCTTTAATTTGGGTTTTGGAATTTATGCTGTTATAACATTTCTTATGAGATGCCGAATATGGAGTTTTCTAAAATAACAATCTAAACAACCATGTTTTTCAAGTGTTAACAAAAGATGGCAAGCGATTAGTTAACTAAATTCAGAAATTTCTCTTAAACCTACAAACACTAATTTCAAAATCTCACGTTTCGGTATGCCACTAGTTTCTGGTTTTCGTACCACAAAACCCAATTCCAACTAACAGTTCTTTAAAATTGGAGTTGTTAAGAAACTCTTAAACTAAATGTTATTTTTAAGATAGAAACACAAAACGAAAAGTTTCAAAATTGCGACGTTTCTTTAAACTTCCAAAGTTCATTTAAACAACCTTTCCCTGTGACATACTAGATCTGGTCGTGACGTTTAGGCCAGGTTTGGGGTGTTACATTCTGCCAACACAAGCAGGGTGTTAGGAGGAGCAATCCAAATTGGTAGAGAACTAGAAGAGTGTGGCGGAAGAAAGGGAGAAAAAGAAACAGTTTAGGGGAGGAGAGGGTTACGGTTGAGGGAAAAAAAGAAAAAAACAAAAAAAGAGAGAAGAGGTTTTCGGCGGAGGGAGAATTCGGCAGAGGGAAAAGCAACACAGAACCAAAATGAGGAGCCCCTCCTTTGCCGAATTCTTGAGTGCCTAAGAGTCCAAATTCAGCACACCTCTACCTCTCCCCTCATCCCTTGATTTCCTCCTAAAATCCCTCCTCAAATCTCTCCACCTGATTACACCTTCCCTCAACCACACAATTCGAGTTCTCCTCAACTACTTCAGTGTTTCAGTCAAACTGCATCACCTCCCACAGCACAACAACAAAATAACTATTCCCTTGCCACTACCAAGATTCGAACTTCAGTCCTCTGGCCTAGGTACCACGCCACTTACCCCTTAAACTCACAGGCTTTTTATGTCATGCTTTACCCACATATATTTAAAAGCCTACTAACCAAATGCAAGGGTTTTATTCCCCAAAAACCAAAATTTTACACAAGCCCAGGCTCGAACCCAAGACTTTTCAGACACTCCCAAACACACCCAAATCACTTAGCTACTAAAGTAGATAGGTATTTATATTAAAAACATGCAAAAAAAACCTAAGTTTTTGGGTGTTACAACTCTACCCCCCTAAAAGAAAATTTCAGCCTCGAAATTTACCTATTAAAACACATGAGGGTATTATTGACGCATCGCCTCTTCGGGCTCCCTTGTGGCCTCCTCTGAATTGTGATTATGCCAAAGTACCCTTACCAGTGGGATAGACTTCTTCCTCAAGACTTTCACATCACGATCTAAGATTTGAACCGGTTCCTCCTTAAATTTTAGGTTCGGTCTAACCTCAATCTCCTCAGTTGAAATCACGTGCGTGGAATCAGAGCGATAACACCTCAACATAGAGACGTGGAATACGTCATGAATCTAATCCAACTCTGGAGGTAACTCAAGTTGATAGGCAACCGGTCCCACACGTTTTAGTATGCGATAAGGCCCAATGAACCTAGAGCTCAACTTGCCCTTCCGTCCAAATCTCAATACTTTCTTCCATGGTGAGACCTTAAGAAAGACGAAGTCCCCCATAGAATACTCAATCTCCTTGCGCTTCAAATCCGCATACAACTTTTGTCTGTCTGATTCTGCCTTCAATCGATCCCAAATTAATCTGACTTTGTCCTCAGTATCAGAAACCAATTCAGGGCCCAAAACACGCTGCTCACCCAACTCAGTCCAACACGATAGAGTACGACATCTAAGACCATATAACGCCTCGTAAGGTGCCATCTATATGCTAGACTGGTATCTGTTGTTATACGCAAACTCTGCCAATGGCAAATAGTCTTCCCAACAGCCTCGGAAATTTATTACACAACACCTTAACATATCTTCTAGAATTTGAATCACCCTTTTTGATTGACCATCTGTCTTGGAGTGAAATGTAGTACTGAAGTCTAGTCTTGTACCCAAAGCCTCGTGTAACTTCTTCCAAAATTGAGTCGTGAAACGAGGATCTCTATCTGATATGATGGAAACCGGTACCCCATGCAGTGTTACTATCTCAGCCACATATAGTTTAGCTAGCTTCTGCAAGGAATACTCAGTCTGCACTGGTATAAAATGGGCTGACTTGGTCAACCGATCCACTATGACCCATACTGCATCCTTCTTAGTAAGCGTTAGAGGCAGCCCACTAACGAAGTCCATAGTTACCCTCTCCTACTTCCAAAGTGGACTTTTAACCGGTTGAAGCAACCCCGAAGGTAACTGATGTTCGAATTTAACCTGTTCGCAAGTCAGACACTTACTTACAAAGTCAGTAACTTCACGCTTAAGACCTAGCCACCAATATAACTCTCGAAGGTCTCGGTACATTTTATTCCCGTCGGGATGCATAGCATAGGGACTACTATGCACTTCTCGTAGTATAGACTACCTCAAAGCAATATCTCTTGGTTCACAGACTCTCCCACGGAAACACAGTACCCCTTCGCTATTCAGTCCAAAAATTGAAGTTTCCCCATTCTCAATCTGTCGGAAACGAGGACCCAAAGACCTATCTTCTAACTATTTACCCTTAATCTACTCAACCCATAACAGTTTAACTTGGAGTTCAGCCAACAAACTACCATCATCAAATAAGTTGAGACGAGCAAACATCACTCTCAGATCCGTCATAGCCCTACGGCTCAGTGCGTCCGCCACTACATTGGCCTTACCAAGATGGTATTCAATCGAACAGTCATAATCCTTAAGCAGCTCAACCCATCTACGTTGCCTATGATTTAGCTCCTTCTAAATGAGGATATATTTGAGGCTCTTGTGATCTGTGTAAATGATACACTTCTCACCGTATAGGTAATACCTCTAGATTTTCATTGCGAATACCACCGTGGCCAACTCCAAGTCATGTGTCAGATAATTCACCTCATGGGACTTAAGTTGGTGAGACGTATATACCCCCACCTTACCTCTTGCATCAACACACATCCAAACCGACATATGATGCATCGCTATAGACAGTGAATTCTTTCTTAGACTCTGGCTGTATTAAGACAGGGGCCTCCGTCAGAACCTTCTTAAGTTTCTCAATACTCTCTTGCTACTTATCAGTCCAAACAAACGATACCCCGTTACGCAACAATTTAGTCAGATGTGCAGCAATTAACGAAAATCCTTCAACAAAACGACAATAATACCCTGCCAAACCCAGAAAACTTCGAATCTCAGATACTGTCTTAGGCGGCTTCTAAAACAATACAACTTCAATTTTCCGAGGATCCACTCTAATCCCTTCAGTAGATACCACATGGCCCAGAAATATTACCTCTCGTAGCCAGAATTCACACTTGCTGAGCTTAGCGTATAACTATTTCTCCCTCAAAATCTGCAGAACAACTCAGAGATGTGCGTCATGTTCATCTTTAGTTCTCGAATACACCAAGATGTCATCTATAAACATCACTACGACCCAGTCCAAATATGGCTAGAAGACTCGGTTCATCAGATCCATAAATGCTGCTGGTGCATTCGTCAATCCAAACGGCATCACAAAGAACTCGTAATGACCATAACAAGTCCTAAATGCTGTTTTGTGAACATCAACTTCTTCGACTCTCAATTGATGGTACCCCGATCGGAGATCAATCTTAGAGAAGACGGAAGCTCCTTGAAACTGGTCGAATAGATGATCAATCCTTGGCAGGGGTACTTATTCTTAATAATTGGTTTATTCAGTTGCCAGTAGTCGATGCACATAGCATGGATCTATCCTTGTTTTTCACAAATAACACCGGTGCTCCCCATGGAGACACACTAGAGCGGATGAACCCTCGATCCAGTAACTCTTGAATCTGAGCCTTAACCTCCACTAGCTCATTCGGTGCCATTCTATAGGGAGCATGGACACTGGAGCTGTACCCGATAGGAGTTCAATCCCAAATTCTAATTCACGGTTTGGGGGCAATCCAGGTAGTTCATCGGGAAAAACATCAGGAAAATCTCTGACTGTTCTGATATCATTAACAGATGGAACCTCAGAATCGACACCACTGATGAAGGCTAAATATGCTTCACAACCCTTACGAACCAACTTCTCGGCCCTCAAGGTAGAAATCACATTTGACAAATAGTTCCGACGTTCCTCTATTAGCACCACTTCATCCCCTTCGCAGTTTTTAGTACCACTCGCTTAGTAGCACAATCCAAATTCACTTGATGCTTAACCAACCAATCCATTCCCAGTATTAAGTCAAATTCACCAAAAGGTAGTTCCATTAAGTCCGCCAAAAAGGTGGCTCATTGCACCTCCAAAAGTACATCTCTGAACAATTTATCTACTTTAACTGATTGCCCTAAAGAACTCAATACAGTAATTTCACTCATAGTTGTTTCAACCATTACACCCAAGGTCTCAGACATCGAGCATGCTATATACAAATGTGTAGACCCAACATCAATCAGTGCAGTATAAGGTACATTATGGATAATGAACATACCAATAATAACATCTGGGGTGTCTCCGTCCTCTCGACGACATGCAACATAAACTAGAGCTGGCTGCCTCGCCTTAGTATGACTAGCACCTCTACTCAGTGCTCCAGGACCACGACCCATACCATTTCCATCTCTGGCTTGGCCACGGCCTCTCAGTGGCTGCTAAACACCTCTCTGTGGCTGAATAGTACCCCGACAGTAGCTTGCATCTGATCGTGCCTCCGTGGACAATCTCTGATACGGTGCTCTAGTGATCCGCACCTCAATAATGCCCCAATCTTTTTCCAGCATTCGCTCTGATGGCGTCTACCATAGTCACCACATGGCTGCGGTCCAGTAGCAGCAATAGGGGCCCTAACTCTGACCGGCTCATCCACTCTGGCTTTTTTATTCGGCCTCTGAACGGAACTTGAGGGCTCCGAATCCCTCTTATTCCTACCCTTTTCTCTATTCAGACGCTTACTACGCTTCACCTCCTCGACAATCTTCTCCTTATCGACCAGTATGGCAAAATCTCACTCCCTATGTGGAGCTATCGAAACTCTTAGACTATCCCTAAGGTCGTCCTCAAAACGTACAGCATAAACCATAGCTGGCTACCTCGCCTCAGTATGACCATCACCTCTGCTCTGTGCTCCACGACCACGACCCATACCATTTTCATCTCTGGCCTGGCCACAGCCTCTAAGTGGCTGCTAAACACCTCTCTATGGCTAAACAGTACCCCGGCAGTAGCTTGCATCTAATCGGGCCTCTATGGACAATCTGATAAGGTGCTCTAGTGATCTGCACCTCAATCATGCCCCAATCCTTTTCCAACATTCGCCTTGATGGTGTCTACCACAGTCACCACACAGCTGTGGTCTAGTAGTAGCAATAAGGGCCCTAACTCTGACCGGCCCATCCACTATGGCCTTTTTATTCGGCCTCTGAATGGAACTTGAGGGCTCCGAATCCCTATTATGCCTACCCTTTTCTCTGTTCAGACGCTTAGTGCGCTTCACCTCCTCGGTGATCTTCGCTTTATCGACCAGTGTGGCAAAATCTCGCTCCCTTTGTGGAGTTATCAAAACTCTTAGACTATCATTGAGGCCGTCCTCAAATCAGTTGCCATCATCCCACGTGCATAGCGGCTTAATCGCAGAAATTCAGCTTCATATTCAGCCATTGACTTATCCCCCTAAGTCAAATTTAAAAATCCCCTCCTTCGAGCATCCACATAACTAGCACCCATATACTTTCCTTGGAAAGTAGTCTTAAAGAATTCCCATGTCAATCAGTTAGCCTGAGTACCCTCTTTAACTGTAAGCCACCACTGATAGGCTTCGTCTCGTAGCAAGGACACTGCACCTTTTAGTTTCTGTTCAGGGGTGCAGTCGAGGTCATCCATGATCCTCTCTGTGGCCTCAATCCAATATTCAACCACGTTAGGGGCAACTCCAGCAATACCCCTAAAAATCTCAGCCCCATTAGACCGAAGTCGTTCTGTAACTGACCTTCGGCCCCTAGTATCAGTATTGGTCCCAAAGACCCTCTCTAGAATTCTTAACATGGCTTGAGACAGTGTGTCGTCCCCATCCGCTTGATCATGCGACCCAGTCTCAGCCACAGGTGAAGCTGGTGTCTCACTAGTCTCTGAATTAGGGATATGATCAGACGACGAGGACCCAGCTCGAGCACCTCTACGGCCTCTACCACGGCCTCTTGTACCCCATCCGCGAGTACTTCTTGTGCTCATTACCGAATTGCGTTTTATCTGAATTAACATTTTTATGCAGATCAGTTTACAGTTTCAGTTATTTATTAGTAAAGTTTATGCAAATCATTATCAGTAATTCAGAGTTCGTTTTCGTAGATCGTAATCTTACTATAGTTTTCAGTTCACACTAACTAGAGTGTTTTAGTATAGTCTTCTACCTACACTAGTCTCAGTATTTTCTATTTATAGCATTTCAGTTTAAAACAAACACCAGTTTCAGAAGACTTACAGGATCGGTGTCGGAGACTCGGTGTACCACACATTCGGTAAAATATTCCAAAACTTTTCAGATCATTTGGAACAGTTCTTTTTTAATATTACAAGTTTTAGAAAAAAACCTAAAATCACAGCCGAGTTTTTGAAACATTGCTCTGATCCACTAAATGTAACACCCCAAACCCAGCCCAGGTAGTATGGCCGAATCTAGCGACATCACATTGAAGTGTTTTTCGAAAAGATCGTTTCTTTAAAAAATCCATGCATATTATTAAACCTCGTTTATGTATCTTGAATAGAAATTTAGGGTATCTTGTTGTTTCAAAACTTAAGTTATTTCAGTAGAACATTGACCATATTAATTTGTTACTATATCTTAAAACCAAGTTTCATGCGGAAGCTTTTATTATAAGTTGCGAAAATGTGGTGTTTTGAAAACCAATTATCTTTTGGAAAACCGCGTTCTACTACTAATCAAATGTAAATTAAAATACGTAAAATCCCCCAAATTAAAAGTTAAAAATTAAGAGGCCTTATTACATAACAAAAACCAAATTAAACTTATAGAAAATAAACTCAATTATATATCTAGGTGCGATTGTGCGGCCACCTCCGAATCTCTCGCAGCACCGATCCGCCTAAGATTGGGGAATACATGTACAGATAAACAGAGAGGTGAGTTTACAAAAACTCAGTGTGTAACTCCATGCAAATAAACAGCCAATCATGCTTTTAAGCAAGTACAGTCTGGGCCTAAGCCCAAGTCAATGACAGTTCAGTTCAGTTGGGCCTTAGCCCATTACAGTATCAGTATCAGTGTGGGCCTTAGCCCGTAACAGTATCAGTGACAGTTTAAGCATGCAAACAGAAGTCCTACCCATCCAGCCTCTACACTCCACTCCGTCCAACCCATCACTCCATGTGGGGACAAAATCACCCACCTATCCCTACATTTCAAAATTAGCACTGGTTCCGGCATTAAACAGTATTTGCAGCAGAGCTGCCAGTACAGTACACTTCCTCCAATCATAGTAATCCAATCCCATGCAACATATCACACATGAATGCAACATACATACATACATATATATCATGGAATGCTCATATATTGTCATACCTAACATAGGGGCATAACATTCATTTTACCACAGGGGCATAACAGTCATTATATCAGGTTAGGGTCTAGGTGTACTTACCAACCCATCAGTAGGTCCACAATCGTATCGGGCGACCCGTGCAACCTTAACAGTCAAACAATGCAAATGGGCCCAAGGCCCATACTGCAACCCATGTGGGCCCATACGCTCGTGTGGCCAACTTAGCCCAAAAATGGAGTCGGCCATGTAACTTACACAACTTGGCCCAAAATTCTCCACATGTTTGTGTGGTTTACTTGTATGGGGCCTACGAGCCCGTTGGGCCCACACGGCCCAACATGGCCCAAAACGGCCCAAGACCATGAAATCGCTCATAATGGCCTCGGTAGTCTAACGCTCACGTTTTATGCGTTCAGTTTACCACACGTGTGAGCACACGCTCGTGTAGCGTGAATTTCATACTTTTTTGGCTTTTACCAAATTACAATTTGGGAAGTGTTTACACTTTTCGGCATTTCACTGATACCGTTTATGAGAGTACTGTTACACACCTGGATCTGAAAAGATGCGCAGATAGTCCTCGATCACTGCAGAACCTATGTTCACCCATAAGATTCAGTTACTCATATATCAATTGAATTTAAAACGAACCCAAATCAAAATACATAACCACTTAATCGCCAGCCGCTTACCTTAATTGACAATCGAATCCCTACACACTTTACTCACTGGAAACAATGATCACTAGAACTCGGGATTATTACCTACAATCCAATCGAAACACTTTGTTAACAAGTATTTAGAAGCACGATTTAAGCCCAAAATGAGTATCAACTTACCGAAAATACCAAACCGTAGCCTAGCAAGGAACACTGAATCGGTAGAGATCAAAGAAAAAGTTGGCACAGTGAGGGTAGGGGAAAATAGTGCATTTAGCCAAAAGCATGAAAAAGGAGAAAATGAAAGATGATAAGAAAATAAAGGAGATGTTCGGCCAACACAAGTAGGGTGTTAGAAGGAGCAATCAAAATCAGCAGAGAACTAGAAGAGTGTGGCAGCTAAAAGGGAGAAAAAAATAGTTTAGGGGAGGAGAGGGTTATGGCAGAGGGAAAGAAAGAAAAAAGAAAAAAGGGGAGAAGAGGTTTTCGACAGAGGGAGAATTCGGTAGAGGGAAAAGCAACACAGAATCGAAATGAGGAACCCCTACCTAGCTGAATTCTTGAGTGCCTAAGAGTCCAAATTCGGCACACCTCTACCTCTCCTCTCATCCCTTGATTTCCTCCTAAAACCTCTTCTCAAACCTCTCCAGCTGATTGCACCTTCCCTCAACCACACAATTCGAGTTCTCCTCAACTACTTCAGTGTTTCAGTCAAACTGCATCACCTCCCATAGCACAACAACAGAATAAATATTCCCTTGCCTCTACCAAGTTTTGAACCTCAGCCCTCTGGCCTAGGTAGCACGCCACTTACCCCTTAGACCCGCAGGCTTTTTATGTCATGCTTTGTGTAACACCCCTAACCCGTATCCGTTGCCGGACTAGGGTTAAAGGTATTAACCGAACAGATCGGAAACATTTACATAAATGTCATACAATTGAATATTAACCTCAACCATAATGTCCCCTTAGTAGGTCATCGAGACCTAAAACATGCTATAAATCGGGTCGAGACTAAATCGAAACACATACAAAATTTCATGGAAATTTAAAACTTTTTTAAGTTTCAGGGGTTACACGCTCGTGTGGGCAGGCCGTGTGCCTTCCACGACTGCTAGACACACCCGTGTGTCCTCCCCATGGTCGAAACTGACCTTTGCTCCACGGCCACCAAGCACGTCCATGTATTTTGGCCGTGTCGATCCTGTTGAAAACCACACGGCTACTAGGCACGTCCGTGTGCCAAGGCCGTGTACTCTTATGCCAGCTACTGACTTAGCCCCATGGTCACTAGGCACGCCCGTGTGCCACAACCGTGTGGCAAAATAAGCCATTTGCAAGGCCAAAATGCCACCCACATGGGTCTTACATACAAGCAAAATCATCAAGACATCTCATACCTATTTAGCAACCAATAACATACCAAAAATAACCATCCAAATTACAAGACTAAAACTCAACTCATCACAAGCATAATTCATTCATTTGCTTAATCAAAACTTAACCATTTCATGAATCAACTAACCATGCCAAAAACATACTTCACACATATCACATTCATTCAAGCAAATTCTCAATTCATAACTAGCCAAATCACATGGCAAAGTTCATATAACAAACTTATATCAAATACTAGCCTATACATGCAATATCTAGCTATATACATTTCCCAAAATGTACCAAAATGAGTTTAGTAGTGTGATGACGATCCTTGATGATCCCGAGCCTTTAGTAGCTTTGACGACATATAAAATAGAGAAAACACACACAAAAAGTAAGCTTTCCAAAAGCTTAGTAAGTCATAATACAAACTAACTTAGCATGGAAGGCATATGTGCACATAAGTACATTGGCACATCTTAATTACTTAACAAACTATCACATATATGCTTTGATCTATGTACTTGACCATATTTTCCACATTCATCAATTCAAAAGTCTTATATATACAAGCTCTTTCATGCTTACTTTCACATATCATAATGTTATCCCAATATACATAATCATCATAGTAAGATCACATAAATACTTACCTTATATACACACTTGGTGTATAAATCAACGTACCTGAAATGGATTCATTATTTACATAGCCATTCGTATCACAGACTTGCCTGTTGAACCGTAAGGAATCTAGTAGGATACTTAGAAAGCTCAGACTAGTCGTACAATGCCAACGTCCCAGACGAGGTCTTATATGCACTCAGATATCGATGCCACTGTCCCAGACAAGGTCTTACACGAATCAATACGATGCCGATGTCCCAGACATGGTCTTGCACGTAACGCTCATATCGATGCCTACGTCCCAGACGAGGTCTTACACAAAATCTGAAATCAATGCCAACGTCCTAGATAAGGTTTTACATGATAAAACAAAACAGATACCTATGTCATGACATAGCTAATCCTACCTATTCCTAGGTTCGTATGGGACTTCTCGGACATTGTCACTAAGTAATCCTTATCTCAGAATTCATGAACAGATCATATAATAAGTATTCATCGATAACAATAGTCATAAGAACATACATAATTCCATACGAATACGTTTATTTGCATAATGACTTACCCCGGATTCGATTTAACGGAAATGGAAACGGCTACTCGGTTACTTTCGCTTTCCCGCGATCTGAGTCCGTTTTCTTCGTTTCTTGATCTATACATATTTAGAATTAACCCCTTTATTCACTGATTCATTCAATTCAATCCAAGGACACACATTTAGGGCTATTTACAAATTAACCCTCACATTTGCATAATTTATCAATTTAGTCCATTTTTCTTAAAACATCAAATTCACAAAATTATCACACATCCAAGCTTAGCCGAATGCATATATATATATATCATACAAGCCCATATTTTCCATCAAATTTGCAATTTAGCCCTTCAAATTACTATTTACTCAATTTAGCCCTAATTAGCTAAATTCATAAAAAATTCAAGAACAAAGTATGTTCATCTAGCTCAAATCTTTCATTTAACACCATAAATCATCACAAATCTCAACATAACATCAATGGAATTTCTCATGAACAACATCAATTCATCAAATTAAGACATGGGCTTGATAGTAGACTAAGCAACAATTGCAAAAACATATAAATTATCGAAAACCGAATCAAAATCATACCTTAATGAAAGAGTTTTATAGCCGAATGCCCTAACTTCATATTTCTTTCTCTTTTTCTTTGGTATTTTTGGCTAGAGTGGATGAACATATCCACTAGCTTTCTCATTTGTTTTATTAAAAACATATTATTAATCCATTTACTAAAAATATCCATTCAATTAATAAATAGAACAAACATATAATTAGGGCATATTTGTCCTTTGTTCATCCACTAACTAAATAGTGGTCTATTTGTTTCATAAGGCCTTCACCTTTAAAAGCCACATCACATAAATACTTTAACAAATAGCATGAATCTTTGCATTGTAATACAATTTAATCCTTTTGTCAGATTAAGCACATAGACGGACAAATTATCACACAGAAACTTCACATATACTAATTCACATATCAATGACACAGAATATAATATTAAAATATTATAGAACTCGGATTTGTGGTCCCGAAACCACTGTTCTGACTAGGGTATAAATCGTACTGTTACACTTTACCCACATATATTTAAAAGCCTACTAACCAAATGCAAGGGTTTTATTCCCCAAAAACCAAAATTTTACACAAGCCCAAGCTCGAACCCAGGACTTCTCAGACACTCCCAAAACCACCCAAATGACTTAGCCACTAAAGCAGATAGGTATTTATATTAAAAACATGCAAAAAAAAAAATACCTAAGTTTTGGGGCGTTACACGCTTAGTTTTTTAATTGATTGTTCTAAAACACAATTCATTGCGAAAGCTTTAGAAATAATTTATTTTATGAAAAATCGAGTTAATTAGGTAAATTCGTCCATTTTAGACAACCGCTTTGTTTCAGAGAAAACCGTTTGTTCATTGAGTTTGTGCAGTTTTTAAATCCACAAAAACACTCTAAAATCCGAAATAAAAGAAAACAGTCCAAAATTCAATTTGTATAAAAAATAACCCAGAAAATAATTAAGAAATAAATACCAAAATTGAAATTAAAACATTTTAAAATACGTGTGGCCACCGTCGAGTCCTCCGCTACACCGATCCGTCAAGTCTGGGTATGTCCTATGCATATTAAACAAAAAGGGTGAGTTTACGTAAACTCAGTGTGTAATCCCGCAGAAACAAACAAACAATCAGTATTCACAGTGCACGGTTGAACAGTCTTGGGCCTAAGCCCTTTTCAGTATCAGTGACAGTTTGGGCCTTAGCCCATCTCAGTACAGTGTCAAAATGCAGTAGGGCCTTAGCCCATCACAGTATCAGTAGCAGTAAAAGTTATGCAGTAGCAAAAACCTACCCAACCAGCCTCTGCACACCATCTCCGTCCAACCCTACACTCCATGTGGGGATATAATCAACCCACTCATCCCTACACTCTAAGTAGTACCGAATGAGGCACAATACAGTAGTTTGTAGCTGAGCTGCCAGTAAATTAGGCTTAAAGCCTTTCAGTACACTTCCTCCGAATAACAACCCCTAACACAATGTAATGCAACGCACAATGGATGGCATGCTATTATGCAATTTCAGTACATATATTCAGTTCAGATATTAACATGCTCAATACAGATATCATTCAGTAAATTTCACACATTTAAGGATCTAAGTAGCGCTTACTGACCCTACAGTAGGTTCACAGTCAATTTGGGCGACCCATGCAACCTTAAAAACATTTCGGTAAAAATGGGCCCACATGCCCATGTGATCTGCACGTGTGGGCCCACACGTCCGTGTAGCCCACTCGGCCCAAATTGGCCTTGGCCGTGTGATCCATTTTTAAAGTAACCCATGCTAACTCAATACTCATATATGTTTTCACTATTTGCTTATATGTTCATTCAAAGCTGTCTACTTGAGTCATTATCACTAAATTATTTATATCTTGAGCTACAGAATTCCAAATTAATATCCTCTTGATGTTTTTGAAACTAGACTCAAATACCTTTCTACCATAAAATTTTCAGAATTTATAGTTTATCAAATAAGTACAGTAAAATCTTTAAAGTTATCCCTATTCCACTGTTTGGCAGCTTCGACCTTTCTTTACTAAAAGTTATTTATCTCTTAGTACGGAATTTAAATGATGTTTCTGTTTGTTTCTCCTAAAAATAGACTCATTAAGGATTTAAAAATATAAATTTAAGCCCATAATTATATTTTTTTTCAATTTTTTTATGATTTTCTAAAGTCAGAACAGGGGAACCCAAAATTATTATGAGCTTGTCTCACAAAATTAATTATAACTCATGATTTACAATTCCATTGCTTACACTATTTCTTCCATGAAATAGTAGACTCAATAAAATTTAATTTCAAGTTTATTTAACTTCTAACTCAATTTACACTATTTTTGATGATTTTTCAAAGTTCGACTACTACTGCTGTCCAAAACTGTTTTAGTGCAAAATGTTGATTTCGTAGTTTTTAACACCCTTATTTCCTTTCTCTACAATTTTTCGCATCATTTTATCTTATTTCTCGATAGCAAGCAATTTTGGCTTTTCGCCGAATCCTGTTTTTTGCGTTTCGGGTACACACCTGGTATCGTTTTGATGCCTATTGTAACAGCCTGATTTAGGACCTAGTCAGAACGGTGGTACAAGACCACAAGTCTGAAGTAGTAATATGATTTTTTAAGGTATTTTAGATTTTTGCATGATGATATGAAAGTTTCATGTAGAAATTTTATGGAAATTTCCATTAAAGGGTCCATTAGGACTAAATTGCAAAAGTTGCAAAATATGAGTTTCTAGAAGCTTTTTGTATTAAGTAGCTTGAGAATATTAATTAGAAGTCCTTAAATAGCAATTTTCCCAAATTATAATTTTTGGACAAAATTGGAAATGAGTTAGAAATTTGTAAAAGTTTAATGAGAAGGGCATTTTGGTCATTTATCTATTAAATAATTAAAATAGGAAAAAAGATGACAAAAATCATTCTCATCTTCTTCCTCAAGTGCTGAAAATTTGAAAGAAGCCATAACTAGGGTTCTTCAATTTTTCAAGCTTGCTAGTAAGTTCATATTAGCCCCGTTTTTAATATTCTTTGTGTTTTTGGAGTCCTCGTAACATGAATTAGCTATTTTTAGCTATAAGTTGAGCTATGATGCATGTTCAAAAATCTACCCATATATGACATGTTTGTAAAATGATGCTTTATGGAAGATTATGAGAGTTTGATGTTAGATAAACATCTTTTTCTAAGTGAATTTCATGAGAAATGCTAATAAGGACTAGTTTGTAATTATTATAAAATTTGCCATACATGGTAGAAATAGTGAGATTTTGTTATTGCTATAGTTGAGAAAATGATCAGCTAAGCATGAAGTTCACAAAAGATGAATTAAAATCACTTTACGAGCCTTGGGAAAAAAGTGTAATATGAGAAAGTTTAGGGGCAAAATAGTAATTTTGCCAAAGTGTGTGTTAAGAATCATTTTAATCAATGTGATTATTAAATGATCTAAACTATTATTATAGATCAAGAAAAATGAAGCCCGGATCAAAACCGAGGCAAGAACAAAGTCGAGCACTAAATTGAATATCTACATACATTTTGTATATCGAGGTAAGTTTGTATGATTTCTAAGCTTTATGATTACTATCATTGAATTGCTTAATATAATGTACATTATTACCATAGAAATGCTTAATGTTATGTTAAATAAAAAAATCAATGAGATTAAGCATGAGAAAGTCCCGATTGAAGTTGAATTACTTAGGATACTCGATCTACCATATGAGATAAGAAAGTCCGTATAAGACCAAGCCAAGGCATGGCATCGACAATCAAGCAAAGTTATCATGTAAGTCCAAGACTAGTCTTGGCATTGAAGAGTTATTATGAGATGAAGACCCATGTAAGCCTAAGCCAAGGCATGGCATTGGTGAGTCTCCAAGCAAAGATGTCATGTAAGTCCAAGACAAGTCTTGGCATTGAAAAGCTATCATGAGATAGAGATCCCATGTAAGTCCAAGCCAAGGCATGGCATTGGTGAGTAACAAGGAAGATTTCAAGTAAGTCCAAGACAAGGCTCAGCATTGACCAGTTCATGAGTAATGATACCAAATAAGACCATGTCAAGACATGGCAATGGTAAGTTCCTAAGGGAACACATAAGGAAGACTTTGAGTAAGTCCATGTCAAGATATGGCATCGATACCAAGATGAGAGATCCCATGTAAGATCATATCTAGGATATGGCTTTGGCATCGAGCTATATGTGGGATGAGATTTAGTATCCTTGGTTATTCATAGAAATTCATCGGGCAAATGAGTAAAGCTTAAATGAGATAGCAAGAAAATTAAGTAAGCAAAGCTATTATCAAGCTGGAAATGAGTATTATTCATGTTATGAATGATGAATTAGAGATTATGATTATTATAGTAAAGTATGCTGATCTATGTGATCAAGTGATACAGGTACCTTGTTTACCACACGAGCATGAGACTAGTAAGTATCATGAGATATGTAAGAATCAGTAAGAGTAAGTAAGCTTAAATAGCTGAAATTATGATGCCATTGTTTATGCTAAATGGTTTATGTTAAACAAGTATGATGTTATGTGAATTATATGCAAACTTACTAAGCTAAATGCTTACGTCTTTTATTCTTTCTTTCTATGTAGTCCCGCCAAGCTAATCTCGCGGATCATCGTCATCGGAGCTCGGAGCACACTATCAATCGCTATTTTGGTATAACCAAGATGTTTATATTAAGTATGGCATGTATAAGAACATTTCATTTTGAGAATATGTCTTAAAAAAAAAAGGGCAAAAGTATGGGCTATCAAGTTTATTATTCTTTTGTATATGGCTAAGTGATTGGCCAAGATTAACTAAGTATGTATGTTTATCGATATCAATGAAGCTTGTAATATTGTTCATGAAAGATGTAGTAATTTGAGTTGTTGGATTGAATATAAGATTGATCTTGATTTCAGGGTGGCAATTGGCTTGGTAAATAGCCTTCAAGTGCCCACACGGATAGACACACGGACGTGTGTCTAGGCCGTGCGTCCCCTGCACCTTAGTACTTTAAGTTAGATTAGATTACGGGCTAATTCCACGGCCGTTTGTTTAGGCTGTGTGTGACACACGGTCAGAACATGGGCCTGTGCCCTAGGCCGTGTGAATATAGTCAGTGTCGACCATGGTCTAAGTCCGCGAGCGTGTCAAGGCCGTGTGAATATAGTCAGTGTCGACCACGGTTGGAAGACATAGGCGTGTCTTAGGGGTACACGGGAGTGTCCCAAGCCACATGGGCGTGTGACCCCTGTTTTAAGGAAAAGTTTTCGATTGAATTTCGAAAGTTTCCAGATATGTGTTTAAGGCCTCGTAGGCCTATGAGATGTATGAGTTGTTTAGGAAAGAGAAGTTTTTATTTCGGAACGAAATTTTATAGCCTGTAAATACAAGTTTAAGCAAGTTCAAGCATAGTAATGCCTCGTATCCGGTCTTAGCCTCGGACTCGGGTATGGGGTGTTACATTTAGTGGTATTAGAGCTACGGTTTAGTCAGTTCTAGGACTAACGTAGCACGAGCACGAGTCTAGCTATACATGCCATACGTAAGAATGTTTTTATAATGATAGTGTGACGACTCCTGATGACTTAAATTATGTTTATACATATAGTAAATGGATCCCGAAAGAGCTGTGGCAGATGACATAGAAAGTAACGCGCCAGCTCCCGCTGAAGGGATGGTGCCGAACGAGAATGAGAATAGACCCACTGAAGAGGCTAGAGAAACCTTCCTCCATATGATGAACACATGGTATACGGAGTTCGTTCGTATGAACCCGAATGCACAACCCCCTCTACCCTCGCCTATTCCACAATCTAATCCTGTAGCCCCTCAAGTAGTAGAGGTGGTAAGAGGAGACAAACCTCCAGTTGATAGGATCAGGAAACATGGGGCAGAGGAATTCCGGGCTAAAAGAGATGACGATCCAGAGAAGGCCGAATTCTGGTTAGAAAATACCATCAGTGTATTTAATGAGTTGTCGTGCACATCTGAAGAATACATTAAGTGTGTAGTTTCTCTTTTAAGAGATCCTGCCTATCAATGGTGGAACACCTTGGTATCGGTAGTACCAAGAGAGAAGATTACTTGGGAATTCTTTCAAGAAGAGTTCAAGAACAAGTATATCAGTCAAAGGTTTGTGGACCATAAAAGGAAAGAATTTCTAGAACTGAAGCAAGGCAAGATGTCTGTGACTGATTATGAGCGTGAATTTGTACGACTCAACAAATACGCTCGAGAATGCGTCTCCACTGAGGCCAGCATGAGTAAAAGATTCGAAGATGGACTAAATGATGACATCAAATTGTTTGTTGTTGTCTTAGAACTAAAGGAATTCGTTGTGCTAGTAGAGAGGGCTTGTAAAGCCGAAGAGCTAGTAAAAGAGAAGAGAAAATCTAAAATGGAGTCTCGTGACTCTAGAAAGAGACAGTGGAATAAGTCATTCCAATCCTCATCCAAGAAGTCAAGAGATTTCTCCACCCGATCAGCTACTTCCACTGGGTTTTCAAGGAAGGACAAGAGTAAGCAGTATTCAGGAAATAAGGCACAGACGACTTTAGTTGCTAGTGTGGTGAACATCCGATCGGATAGACCCGAATGCCCACAGTGTGGCAGACGTCATCTGGGAGAATGCTGAGCACATGAAAATGCATGTTTTAGACGTGGTTCCCAAGACCACTACATAAAGGATTGTCCTGAGACGACAAAAGAAGAGAGAACTCAGAACCCGAGATCAGGGAGTATGATCAGAGGAAGACAGCAGAAGAACCCAGGAAGTGGGGCAAGTGGAAGAGGTAACCCTAGAGAGCAGGCCACGAGACCCGAGGGTAGGGCGCCAGCAAGGACTTATGCCATTGGCGCTCACGAAGAGGCATCTTCTCTTGATGTTATCACGGGTACCTTTTCTATTTATGATATCAAAGTTATTGCTTTAATAGATCCCGGATCCACACACTCTTACATTTGCATGAAACTAGTATCCAATATGAGTATGCCTATAGAGTCTATAGAATTTATGATTAAGGTGTCTAATCCTTTAGGCAAGAGTGCGTTAGTTGATAAAGTTTGTAAAGATTGTCCATTAATGGTTAAAGTCCATTTGATGAGTTTGACATCATTCTTGGTATGGACTGGTTGACCACCAGTAATGTAATAGTTAATTGTGGGAAGAAATACCTTGACATGAGATGTGAGAATTGAGACTTTCTCCATGTAGAATCAGATGAACAAAGTAGATTGCCACTAGTAATTTCTCATATGACGGCACAGAGATACATAAGAAAAGGGTATGAGGCATATCTTGCCTTTATGATGAATACTAGAGAAACAGAGCTAAAGACTGAGTCAGTACCAATAGTCTGTGAGTACTTGGATGTTTTTCCTGAAGAATTACCAGGACTACCACCAGTTAGAGAAGTTGAGTTCAGTATTGAGCTAGCTCCCAGTACTGTACCAATATCTATTACTCCTTACAGAATGGCTCCAACGGAGTTGAGAGAATTGAAGTTACAGTTGCAAGAGTTAACAGATAAAGGCTTTGCAAGATCAAGTTGTTCTCCATGGGGTGCTCCAGTTTTATTTGGGAAAAAAGAAAGATGGCATCATGAGATTGTGCATAGATTATTGTCAGCTTAATAAAGTGACAGTGAAGAACAAGTACCCATATGAGTAAATTGTATGATTGTGTAGTAGATATTGAACTGGTCTATGTGAATCTCATATCTGTGGCTAGATTTGGGCTAAATGGGCCACACGAGCGTGTGGGCCCATTTGGACCGAGAATGGGCCCTAGGCTCATTTGTATCGTTATCTCTGTTTAGAATACCTTGGTTTGTGAAATTACGAAATACCCCTAATTTGTGAAATTACCAAAATACAATGGGATTGCAAAATTATCAAAATATCCCTGGTTTATGAAATTACCGAAATATCCTCGGATTGCAAAATTATCGAAATACTCCTAATTTGTGAAATTACCGAAAGGCTCCTAATTTGTGAAATTACCGAAATACCCTCAGATTGCAAAATTATCGAAATACCCCTGATTTGTGAAATTACCGAAATACCCCTATTTTATAAAATTATCGAAATACCTCAGTTTACAAAATTACCAAAATACCCCTAGTTTTCAAAATTACTAAAATACCCTCTATGAGTAAAGTTATCGAAAGACCCTCGATGGGTAAAATTACCGAGATGCCCTTACGAGGCAAAATGACTGTTTTACCCCTAACCGATTAAATACCGTTGTACCCTCGTAGTAGTACTAGTGTTGTATGTGTTAATTGTATGATTGATTATGTTTGAGATGCACTGCATACATGGATTAGTTATGAGTGGAATTACCAAATTACCCCTGTAGGGTAGGATTATCGAAATACCCTTATAGGGTAAAATGACTATTTTACCCCTGAGGGTAAAAGACTGATTTTGTGCCATGACTTGACTGTGATTGTATGACTGTGTTTTAACTAACTTGACTGTGGTCGCATACACCTGTGATGATAGAGCATGACATACACGACATATTGCATGGGGTTGGGACAAAGTTACGGAGGAAGTGTACGGCCCATTGCCGTTTTGTACAAGGCTTTCAGCCTTTCTGCGATAAATATGGCTCTATGCCATCTTGATTATGGCTTTGTGCCAACCGTATTTACCCGTGGCTATGTGCCTAACATATATATTGATGACTCTGTGTCGATCGTAATTACCCGTGGCTGTGTGCCGATTATATTACCGTCGCTGATGGCTATGTGCCAAACTTATTACAGTCATCGATAGCTTTGTGCCATCTTGATTATGGCTCTGTGCCATCCTGATTATGGTTTATAACCATTCTATTTACGGCTTTTAGCCGTTCTGTTAACCGGCAGCGATGCTGCAATATTTATGGCTTTAAGCCGTTTTGTTCACGGCGTCGAGCCGTTCTGTTGACTTAGTGCCGCAACCGGTGCTAAGCTTGGTGTGTTGGCTGGGTGGGTCAGTTTTATCCCCACATGGTGTGTTGGTTGGTACGGGTGGAGAGTTGGTGGTTAAGGGTTGGGTTACATGTTCATTGCATTGATATGATTTTGGGGCTTAGGCTCAGATTGTTACCGAATAAGGCTTAGGCCTAGACTGATACCGTATGGGCTCGAGCCCAGGCTGTGACCGTAATAGGGGATTACACACTGAGTTTTAGTAAACTCACCCCGTTTTTAACTATGCAGGTAATCCCCAGCCTTAGAGGATTTGGAGCTGCGGAGGACTCGGAGGTGGCCACACGTCGGATATGGTTTAAAGACTAAACTTAGCAATTTTATTTTAATTTAGTTATTTTAAATTATTAGGTTAATAATTTTTGTAATAAGGCCATTGGGTTTTTCTTTTTAACTTTTATTTGGTATTTCTTTAAATTACAAACTGCTGGTCTGTTAAACACGGGTTTTTAAAACTATAACCACTATTTTCAAAATATCACGTATTCGCAAATGTTTGAATCAAACTTCCGCAACAATCAAGGTTTTGAAAGTAATAATGATTTTGCAAGAGAATGACTTTTAATAAACTACGTTTTGAAGATAAGCAAACGAAATCTGAGGTTTTACATGGCAGAAAGTTTTAAATTCTTTAAGAAGGGTTTCTAACGAAAGCATGGTTTTCGAAAAACTCTTCAATGTGACATGCCAGATTTGGGCCTAACTTCTAGGCTGGGTTTGGGTTGTTACATTAATGGTATCAGAGCCCGGGTTGAAAAACTCGACTGTGATTGGGTCTTCAAAATGGAATTTCTGAAAGTATTGTTTCAAAAAGGCTTGAAAAGATTTGATGTTCTGAAATTGTACTGACCATTTTTCGAAAGTGTGGTACACTGAGTCTCCGGTACCAAATCCGTAAGCTTTCTAAATACTTTTGTTTGTTTAGAGATTGAAATGGAGTAAGTTAGAAATACGGTGGTTTCTTTAGATATTGGACTGTATTTTTGGTATTTATTCTGTGTGTGTTTTGTTTGGATGCAATGTTTGAATATAGAAATTGTATGCATGTGTGATAAATATCTGTTTGTTTCTGTGGTTAGATGTTTGGTTGTGTGTAAGAGGTTTCAAGATTAAGATAAAAGTGTATTAGCGTTATTGGGATGAGAGTGTGCAGCGACAGCGTAGTAGAGTAGTCTGTGTTAAACGACTATTAGGTAGTTAGAAATTTCGAGGACGAAATTTCTTTAAGGGGGTAGATTTGTAACACCCCGAATTTGGGCCTAGTAGAATTGGGTCCATTGGGCCTTAGGCACGGGAGCGTTTAAAATTTTTTAGAATAAGAGAACAACACTAATGCAAGTTGGACCTATTAAGTGAGTGATTTTGGAAGGTTAGGAGGCTTCCATGAAGTCCGGGGATCAAACCTGGGCTTTAGGAAAAATTTTGGTTTTAGGTGAATAAAACCCTGGGAGTTAGTAAGTAGGCTTTAGGAATAAAATGTGAAAAAAATGACACAAAAAGGAGTAGTGGTCTAGTGGCAAATGGCGCCACATGGAAGACAAGGAAGTGACGCCATAGAGGAAGCAAGGGGTCCAAGGTTCAAGTCTTGGCGCTTGCATTTCATTTTGATTTCTTTTTAAATGAACTTAGACTTTGGCCTATAGGCTTATATTTAATGGCGCATGTTCTAAGTCACAAAAGGAGCCTGTGTTGTTGTGGCATGTAGCGTTTGGAGCATAGGAGAGGGCAAGGATTCGAATCCCATTGCAAGCAAAAAGGGATATTTATTTTGCTAAGTTTGGGAAACAGGTGGTTGTGTTGGAATTAAACTCTACTGAATGAGGGATCTCACATCGGGAAGTTAGCATGAGAGTGGGAAAGAAGCCGGCCTTAAATAGAGCAATCTATGAGGAGAGTAAGCATACCTTGGTTGGCATTTGGGCATAGGAGTGTTCAGAGCGCGAATTAACTTAAGATTCCTATCAGATGTGTAATTTGCACTATTCTAGCTGTAGAGCGGCAAATGTCGAAATGCCAGTCACACGGCAATGGTAGCCACGCGAGCGTGCGAGCGCACGTGTAGGGGCTTCGATGCGATAGTTGAGGCCATCATGAGTGTTCTTGTGGGCTTAGGCTGTTTGGGCCTCGATGGGCCGAAATGGGCCATATGGAGCCCGTGGGCCCATATGAGTAAATTGTATGATTGTGTAGTAGATATTGAACTAGTCTATGTGAATCTCATATCTGTGGCTAGATTTGGGCTAAATGGGCCACACGAGCGTGTGGGCTCATTTGGGCCGAGAATGGGCCCCAGGCCCATTTGTATCGTTATCTTTGTTTAGAATACCTTGGTTTGTGAAATTACCGAAATACTCCCAGTTTGTAAAATTACCAAAATACCTTCAGTTTGCAAAATTACCGAAATACCCCTAGTTTGCAAAATTACCGAAATACCCCTGATTTGTGAAATTATTGAAATACCATTGGATTGCAAAATTACCAAAATACCCCTGATTTGTGAAATTATCAAAATATCCTCGGATTGCAAAATTATCGAAATACCCCTAATTTGTGAAATTACCGAAAGGCCCCTAATTTGTGAAATTATCGAAATACCCTCAGATTGTAAAATTACCAAAATACCTCTGATTTGTGAAATTATCGAAATACCCTTGAATTGCAAAATTACTGAAATACCCCTAATTTGTGAAATTACTGAAATACCCCTGGTTTACAAAATTATGAAAATACCCAGTTTGTGAAATTACCAAAATACCCCTGGTTTGCAAAATTACTAAAATACCCTCTATGGGTAAAGTTACTGAAATACCCTCGACGGGTAAAATTACCGAGATGCCCTTACGAGGTGAAATGACTGTTTTACCCCTAACTGATTAAATGACTGTTGTACCCTCATGGTAGTACTAGTGTTGTATGTGTTAATTGTATGATTGATTATGTTTGAGATGCACTGCATACATGGATTAGTTATGAGTGGAATTACCAAATTACCCCTGTAGGGTAGGATTACTGAAATACCCTTATAGGGTAAAATGACCATTTTGCCCTTGAGGGTAAAAGACTGATTTTGTGCCATTACTTGACTGTGATCGTATGACTGTGTTTTAACTAACTTGACTGTGGTCGTGTGACTGATATGCTTGTAATATATGTTTTAAATGACTGTTACTGAGTATGGTCATTCTGCATACACTTGTGATGATTGAGCGTGACATACACGACATATTGCATGGGGTTGGGACAAAGTTACGGAGGAAGTGTACGACCCATTGCCGTTCTGTACAAGGCTTTCAGCCTTTCTGCGATAAATATGGCTCTATGCCATCTTGATTATGGATTTGTGCCAACTGTATTTACCCGTGGCTATGTGCCTAACATATATATTGATGACTCTGTGTCGATCATAATTACCTGTGGCTGTGTGCCGATTACATTACCGTCACTGATGGCTATGTGCCAAACTTATTGCAGTCACCGATAGCTTTGTGTCATCCTGATTATGGCTCTGTGCCATCCTGATTATGGTTTATAACCATTCTATTTACGGCTTTTAGCTGTTCTGTTAACCGGCAGCGATGCTGCGATATTTATGGCTTTAAGCCGTTTTGTTCACGGCGTCGAGCCGTTCTGTTGACTTAGTGCCGCAACCGGTGCTAAGCTTGGTGTGTTGGCTGGGTGGGTCGGTTTTATCCCCACATGGTGTGTTGGTTGGTACGGGTGGAGAGTTTGGTGGTTAAGGGTTGGGTTACATGTTCATTGCATTGATATGATTTTGGGGCTTAGGCCCAGATTGTTACCGAATAAGGCTTAGGCCCGGACTGATACCGTATGGGCTCGGGCCCAGACTGTGACCGTAATAGGGGATTACACACTGAGTTTTCGTAAACTCACCCCATTTTTAACTATACAGGTAATCCCCACCCTTAGAGGATTTGGAGTTGCGGAGGACTCGGAGGTGGCCACACGTCGGATATGGTCTAAAGACTAAACTTAGCGATTTTAGTTTAATTTAGTTATTTTAAATTATTGGTTTAATAATTTTTGTAATAAGGCCATTGGGTTTTTCTTTTTAACTTTTATTTGGTATTTCTTTAAATTACAAACTGCTGGTCTGTTAAACATGGGTTTTTAAAACTATAACCACTATTTTCAAAATATCACGTATTTGCAAATTTTTGAATCAAACTTCCGCAACAATCAAGGTTTTGAAAGTAATAATAATTTTGCAAGAGAATGACTTTTAATAAACTACGTTTGAAGATAAGCAAACGAAATCTGAGGTTTTACATGGCAGAAAGTTTTAAATTCTTTAAGAAGGGTTTCTAATGAAAGCATGGTTTTCGAAAAACTCTTCAATGTGACACGCCAGATTAGGGTCTAACTTCTAGGCCGGGTTTGGGGTGTTACAAAGTTCGTATGAAAGAAACTAAACTTACCAATATTGTTTATTAAATCTAAGCATACAATATCATGTTTTCTATCCATTAGCAAAATTGCCTAAACACATGCATTCAATCAAACATGTTAGTCACCAAAATCTTCATATCAATCAAGTTAACATAGATGAGCTCTTTATATTATTTTCCTTTGATACATCATTCATTTCATTCCATAATTCTCTTATCATGCCTAGTGGTTTTGTGTCCGTTGACTCATTGAAATTATGATGGATGCTTAAGTAGTACACTCGAGGTGTACGGTTCTGTAATCCATCAATTATTATTCAAAGGTACCCATAGGGCACTTAATCAAGGAACACACTCTCAAGCCACATATCGTATAACAGGATTACCAGTCCAGGCTAAACCCTAATTGTAACGTATACTCGAGAGGTATTATATCAGGATTACCTGTTCGAGCTAAATCCTTTCTATAATGAGGTCAATAGGATTACTCGTCCGAGCTAAATCCCGTGCACAAAAAATGCATGACCTCATCCATTTCGGGAAAGCACATATATTCATCGGAATTTAATATTCAATTGGGATTTAACCCCTTTTTCATCATCTCAAGCATGTATTAAATTTCCCATTATAGCATTCAAGCAATGCATATCAATATAAGTCACATATCATACAAACACAACATTCAATTAACATAATTTCATGCTCGATTAAGTTACACGAACTTACCTCGACACTTATTCGCTTATAAAATCTACTAAGCCGAAACCTTTTCTTTTCCTTGGTCTAACTTCGAATTCGTGTTGTCTGGGTCTATATAAATAGCTTTAATCATCAATTTCACATATTTCATATTTATTTGAACTCAGTTTATGTCTTAGGAAAAATTACCATTTTGCCCCTAACTTTTCCATATATGCCAATTTCGTCCCTAGGGTGGAAACATGAAACTCGTGCAATTTTCTCCATATTCCAAGCCTAACCAAAATCCCATTACAAAATTTACAGCACATGTACTCATAAAATTTCAGAATTTTTCATCAAATTTTACAAGTTTACATTTTAGTCCCTAAATCATGTTTTCATTAAAAATCAAAAGATGTTTACCTATCAACAACCTTTCATTTTTTACCATAAATTTCTAATTTTCAACATATTCATCCATGACCCAAATTTCATACCTTGATAACTTTTCAAATTAATCCTCAAATAGATAGATTAGACTATCCTGGTTTCAAAAATATCAAAATTACTAAAAACGGGAAAATGAAACTTATCTAATTAAGCCTTGAAAGTTTCTTCTCTCTCTCCTAGGGTTTCCATAGAATTTGGGGTTGAAGATGACAAAATAATAAGATGATATCTCTTTATAATCTTTTAATTAATTAATTATTTCAATTTCCAATTTAGTCCCCACTCTTTTCTAATTTTTCCATGGATGAGTCACCAAAAATCTACATACTTTTCTTTAATGGTCTAATTACCATATAAGGACCTCTAATTTTGAATTCCATAGCTATTTGATCTTTATAACTACTAGAATTAAACTTTCGCATTTTATGCAATTTAGTCCTTCTCGTAATTAAACACTTAATTGATGAAATTTTCGTATCAAAATTTTCACACGACACGTCTATCATAATACGGACCATATAATGAAATAAAAATAAAATTCATTTTCGGATCGGATTTGTGGTCCCGAAACCACTATTCTGATTTCACTGAAAAATGGGTTGTTACAACTCTCCCCAATTAAGGATTTTCGTCCTCGAAAATCTTTCCAGTAAAGAGATTCGGATATTGCTTCCTTATAGTATCCTCCGGTTCCCAGTAGCCTCCTCTATACCATGTCATTGCCAAAGAACTTTTACTAATGCCACCTTCTTATTTCTTAACTCTTTTGTTTCTCGATTTAAGATTTCGATCGGTTTTTCACTATGTGTCATATCAGGCTGAATCTCTACCTCTGTCGGAGAAATAACATGTGAAGGATCGGATCGATACCGCCATAGCATAGATACATGAAAAACATTATGAATCCAATCAAGTTCTAGTGGTAAAGCTAACTGATATGCAACCGGTCCAATTCTTTCTATAATCTCATATGGTCCAATGAACCGTGGGCTCAGTTTTCCCTTGCGACCAAACCGAAGAACTTTCTTCCAAGGTGATACCTTCAAGAATACTTTGTCACCGACTTGAAATTCTATTTCTTTTTGTTTCAGATCAGTATAGGACTTTTGTCCATCAGAGGCTACTTTTAAACTGTCCCGAATCACTTTCACTTTTTCCTCGGTTTCATGAACTAAGTCAACTTCGTGTACCTTTTTCTCACTGAGTTCTATTCAATACAATGGAGTTCTACATTTGCGACCATACAAAGCTTCATATGGTGCCATTTTGAGGTTAGACTGATAACTGTTATTATAAGTAAATTCAACCAAAGGCAAATACCTTTCCTAGTTACCTTCAAATTCAAGTACACAACACAGAAGCATGTCTTCTAAAATCTGTATCACACGCCCAAATTGTCCATCTGTTTGAGGATGGAGTGCATTACTAAAGTGTAAATGAGTTCCCAAAGCTTCTTGCAACTTACTCCAATATCGGGATGTAAATCGAGGATCTCTATCTGAAATAATAGAGATTAGCACTCCATGTAGTCTTACTATCTCAAAAACAAATAATTCAGCCAATCTATCCAATGAAAAATCCATACGTACCGAGATAAAGTGTGCTAACTTCGTTAAACGATCAAAAATTACCCAATTGGCATCTTTCTTCTTTGGAGACAGGGTAACCTCGATAGAAAGTCCATAGTAATTCTTTCCCATTTCCATTCTGGTATCGTAACCGGCTGTAATAGTCCAGAAGGCAACTGATGTTCAGCTTTTATTTATTTACATATCAAACATTTAGATACAAACTTAAAAATATCACATTTCATTCCTGCCCACCAGTATATCTTTTTCAGATC
The DNA here is from genome assembly GCA_005393395.2 of Gossypium australe. Taxonomy (NCBI): domain Eukaryota; kingdom Viridiplantae; phylum Streptophyta; class Magnoliopsida; order Malvales; family Malvaceae; genus Gossypium; species Gossypium australe. The sequence continues at coordinate 92,783,953 of CM016624.1, forward strand.
ATTATACATTTTATAGCTACTAGGATGAATAGACATATTACCATTATGAGCTTTATTCGAAATCTTCTGTACGAGTTCTGAACCTTTCGGTACACATACTCTATCTCTGAATAACAAACAATCATCAGTCCCAGTCTGAAATTCTGAGTTAGGAGTTGATTTACTCTGTATCCGTTTTGCTTGTAACTTACTATCATTTTTCTGAGCTTTAGAAATCTGTTGCGAAAACATTGGTCCAGCTTTTAATTCAGCTATGATTGAACCATCATCAGACAGCGATAGTCAGGCATTCATTGCTCGCAAAGCATACAAGGATTTTCTGCTCAAAGTATCTGCCACTACGTTAGCTTTTCCTGAATGGTAGTTAATAACCAGATCATAATCTTTCAATAACTCAAGCCACCTACGCTGTCTCAAATTCAAATCTTTCTGTGTCATCAAATATTTCAAACTTTTATGATCAGTGAATATATGACATTTTTCACCAAACAAGTAATGCCGCCAGATTTTCAATGCAAACACTATGGCTGCCAATTTAAGATCGTGTGTGGGGTAGTTCTTTTCATGTGGCTTTAGTTGTCGTGAAGCATAGGATACTACTTTACCATCTTGCATCAAAACACAGCCTAACCCATTCAATGATGCATCAGTATAAACTATAAATTCCTTACCCGATTCTGGTTGGACTAACACTGGAGCTTCTGTCAATAAAGCTTTCAACCTGTCAAAACTCTGCTGGCATTTATCAGTCCACTCAGACTTTACATCTTTCTGTAGTAAACGAGTCACTGGAGAAGCTATCATTGAATTTCCTTTTTACAAACCTCCGATAGTAACTAGCTAGTACCAGAAAACTTCAGACTTCTGACACTTTCTTCGGTGGCTTCCAGTTAACAATGGCTGAAATTTTATTCGAGTCTACCCTAAAACCTTTAGTAGATACAATATGCCCCATAAAACTAACTTCCCGTAGCCAAAATTCACATTTACTAAATTTGGTATACAATTATTTCTCTCACAGAGTTTTCAACACTATTCTCAAATGCTCAGCATGTTCATTTTCATATCGATAATAAACTAAAATATCATCTACAAATACCACCACAAACCTATCCAAATATGGGCTGAGAATTCTGTTAATCAAATCCATAAACACTGGAGGTGCATTACTCATAGTGTCCATACCTGGTTCTAAAAGCTGTCTTTGGGACATCTGATTCTTTTACCCATAGTTGATAGTAACCAGAACGGAGATCAATCTTTGAAAATATAGTGGCACATTTTAACTGGCCAAACAGGTCATCAATTCGAGGCAATGGATACTTGTTCTCTATTGTAACTTTGTTGAGCTGTCTGTAATCAATATATAGCCTCAACAATCGATCCCTCTTCTTTACAAATAGAACCGAAGCACCCCAAGGTGAGAAACTAGGTCGAGCAAAACCTCTTTCAGTCAACTCTTGCAATTGTACTTTCAACTCTTTTAATTCAGTAGGAGCCATTCTGTAAGGTGCTATGGATATAGGTGTTGTTCCCGGAACAAGATCTATAGAGAATTTGACTTCTCTATCTGGTGGTAAACCAGGTAATTCTTCTGAGAATACATCAGGAAATTCACAAACAACCGGCACTGATTGAATCTTTGGCTCAGATACTTTAGTATCCAGCACATATGCAAGGTAAGCGTCATAACCCTTTTGGACATATTTCTGTGCCGATATTGCTGAAATCATATTATGTAATCCATCTAGTTTATCAGATTCAACAAAAAGTAATTCACCATTCTTACATTTCAACACAATATATTTCTGTTTGCAATTCACCACTGCATCATATTGGGTTAACCAATCCATTCCCAAAATCACATCAAATTCATCAAATGGCAATAACATCAAGTTAGCCGAAAAGCAATAACCTTTTACCATCAATGGACAGTTCTTACAAACTTTATCCACCATAACACACTGGCTTTGGGGGTTGAATCTTTAACCACATTTTTAGTGAATTCAACAGGTAAATTTTTAACAGTCACTAAGTTCGTGCATATGTATGAATGTGTGGAACCAGGATCAATTAAAGCAGTAATATCAGTATCAAGTAGAGAAAATGTACTAGTAATGACGTCTGGTGCAGAGACATCTTCTCTAGCACGAATAGCATATGTCCTTGCAGGTGCTCGTGCCTCAGATCTAATTGATGTATCCTTGGTAGTACCTTGACTACCACCAACATTGCTAGGATGACGAGGTGATCTACCTTTCAAGGCAGGATTACTAGGCTTTGGAGCTGGTTCTATCTCTTTTTCAACTATTTCGGGACAATCCCTAAGAAAATGGTCAAGTGAACCACATCCAAAACAAGCTCCACTTCTAGATCGACATTCCCCATGATGAAATTTATTACAATGTTTACATTTCGGGTTAGGATTACCAACAGTACCCACACTGGTCACGGACGAAAATGAAGACCTCGGGTTAGAAAGTTGAGAGCCCCGCTCTCTTCCTGAATATCCCGTAGAGGTGGTCACACGATCATAATAATTCTTTAACTTCTTAGAAAAAAATGATTGTGACTTACTCATAGTTCTTTTTCCAGAAACCCAAGCCTCTTTTTCAGCTTGTTTCTTTTCTTTACTTAATTCCTCAGCTTTGTGTGCTAAACTGGCTGACACCACAATTTTTTTTTTTTATTTCGAGAATTCCAATCAATAACTTAATATCTTCATTTAGACCCTCTTTAAAGTGTTTACACATCTCAGCCTCAGTTAGAACCCATTCTCTAGCATATTTGCTCAACTGAACAAATTCCTTTTCATATTCGGATACAGTCATGTTTCCCTACTTGAGTTCTAAAATTCTTTCTTCTTCTGATCCATGAATCTTTGACTAACATATTTCTTTCTGAATTCAAATTGGAAGAATTCCCATGTAACATTCTCTCTCTGTACAACCGAAGTTATGGTATTCCACCAATGATAAGCTATATCTTTCAGTGGGGATATTGCACATTTTAGACATTCGACAGGTGTAGAGGATAATTCATCAAAAAACGGATAGTATTTTCTAGCCAAAACTCAGCCCTTTCCGGATCATCATCTACGGTAGCTCTAAATTCTTCCGCCCCATGTTTGCAGATTTTATCTATCGAAGGCTTAGCAATTCTAGCGGGTTCAGAACCCTGTGGTAGCTCAGGAATTGGTTGTGGAGCAGGTGGGGGAGGTCGTTGTACCGTGGGGTTTGTTCTTAAGTACTGGGTAAACCATCATTCATCAATTGAAAGAAGGCTTGTTTTGCCTCCTCACCTCGGCCCTCAGACACTGGCCTTTCACTACCAGATGCGAACGTAACTCTTTGAACTGAAGCTGAAGCATTACTCTTAGCTTCCTCGGATTCAGCTCTAGCTCGGTTGGATAACATTACTATATGAAAGACACATTTAAAATGATCAGGAGTGTTCACACTATCACAATTTATATAATGGCATGTATAGCTAAACTAGTATTTGCTACGTCAAATCTGAGAATCGGCTAAATCGTAGCTCTGATTCCACTAAATGTAATACCCCTGACTCGTATCCGTCGTCAAAATAAGGTTTTGGAGTATTACCAAAACGTTCATAACATTTACAGATAATTCATGTCAAATTCTTTTCATTTACCGAAATTATTCGTAACGTCCCTTAAATGAACCCTCGAGGCCCAAAATGAATTTTGGAATCGAGTCGGGACTTAATTGAAACCTCTAAGAATTTTAAAATTACAAAAATTTTCTAGGTTTCAAGGCTCACACGCCCGTGTGGTGAAGCAGTGTACTACACATGCCCGTGTCCTTAACCCATGTAACTCTCTAACTTATAAGGTATGAGAAATTTGAAGTCACATAGCCAAGTCACATGCCCCATGTGGTATTTGGATAGCTGTCCTAAGATAGCAGAAGAAAGAGAGCAAATGAATAAGGTTCCATATGGTTCAGTAGTTGGAAGCCTTATGTATGCTATGTTTTGCACATGTCTAGATATCTATTTCACAGTAGGAATGGTTAGTCAATATCATTCGAATCCAAGTCTCAAGCATTGGCAAGCTGTAAAACATATATTAAGGTATCTTCAAAGAACCAGGGATTATATGCTTCTGTATTCTGGGGAAAGCCTTACTCATGTTGGATACACAGACTCAGACTTCCAAACCTGTAAAGATTCGAGGAAATCGATGTTGAGAAATGTATTAGTTCTAGGCTGCGGAGCCATAGTATAGAGAAGTGTAAAACAAACTTGCGCTACTAACTCTATTATGGAGGTCGACTATGTGGTTGTTTCTGAGGCAATGAAAGAAGTAACATGTCTTCGAAAGTTTTGAACTGAACTTGAAGTTATTCCTAGTATGGAAAAAGCTATGACACTGTATTGTGATAACAGTGCTGCAATAGCTAATACCAAGGAAATGAGAAGTCGCAAGAGGACGAAAAATATTGATCGGAAGTATCACTTGATACGAGAGGCAGTAGCCGAAGGAATTGTAGATGTGATGAAAGTAGCTTCTGAAGATAACCTTATGGATCCATTTACTAAGACTCTTGTAACTAGGAGTTTTAACAAACATATCGAGGATATGAGAATGCGAAACATGACACATTTACTTCACTAAGGAAAGTGGGAGACTGTTGGGAAATGTACCCATATTTTAATAAACATGTAACTATTTTCTATTTATTTAAACGATGAATAAATAAATAAATTTAGTTTTCACATTTCATTATTTTGTCTTTTTTATTTTTTTCTTTTATATTTTGCATGCATAGCAAAATTGTGATAAGCAAATATTAGCTCACTGATTGTCTAAAATTCAAACTGAAGATAAGTGGCATTGTAAGAACGTTTACATTAGGAGAAAGACAACTTACTTCAGTAGATAATCTAAATGAGTCTGTAATCCCATAAAATAATCAAAGTGAGCATTTGATTCAAATATTGAGAATGATTATTATGTCGTCTATAATTCCAATTGGGGAGATGGCTAGTCTTGGCTATCAGAGTAGTTGACTCCACGAGTAGAGACATAGATGTATTCATTGGTAGAATGATACATTCGGCTGGACCCAAGATGAATTAATTTTGAATCCATTTGTGGATTAATTCACTTGTGACACTTATGGTGTGATTTACCTAAATCTTGAGTTAGTCATTGACCATGCGTATACAACTCATGTGCTTTGATATAAGTGGAGACTTATGCTTTAAAGATGATCGAGCCTATAACCGGTATGTTGGTTACATGACTAGTGTATAGTATGGATTTACTAGTAATAATGAAATTAATAACTCAATTAAAGGGTTAGTGATATAATCTTATAGGCATTGTGTGGATTGATAAATATGGAAAGTGGTCAGGGGTTACTTGTTCTCGAATGAGCAATTTATCACAATTATTTGTTGACAGTGATCATATTAATCATTAAGAAGACACAATGGTGACAATGTGTAACACCCCAAACCAGGCCCAAACACCACGACCGGATCTGGCATGTCACTAGAAAAGAGTTTAAAAAGTTTCACGAGCTTCAGAAGAATTCTAAGCCATTTTTTTATTTTAAAATCTCAAGTGTCTTGGCTCAGTTGAAAACCCGTTGTTCATTTAACTTAGAAATTAATTAGCCAAGCCTTGCGATTAGGTGACATTTAAAACACTTATCGATTATTTTTTTTATCATTTGATTATTAGCAAAATCCCTTTTTATGAGCAATGTCGTTTGTCAGGTTGTAAAGAAAACTTCCATTTACATTTTGTAAAACGTCCTATTGAGTAGTTTGTAATTAATGTGTCCAAAAATTAAAATCATGATTTACCAAATTGAAGTGGCCTTATTACAAATCAAAATATCCAAAAGTAGTAAATAATAACTAAAATAAAGTTCTAATTAAATCACCCTTGCGTGGCCACCTTGAGTCCCCTTCAGCCCAGTCCATGCTACTAAGAGTCACCTGAAATTTGTTTAAGCAAATAGGGTGAGTCACAAGACTCAGTGTGCAACTAGTCCACATAATCCACTATTGGGCCTAAGCCCCAAAACACCATTGGCCGAAGCCTAATCATTATAGCATAAACAAGTAATCAACATGATAACCCAACCCAGCCTAATGTTCCATCCTCTACACTCTGCTCTATTTGTCCATCCTCAACACACCTGTGGGGATTTCTACAATCAACCCTCCATCCTCTACACACCTCTTTGGCAGTCATGCTGACAGACACACTGCTCAAAGTCAATATAACGTGGTCTAGCCACCGATAAACACGTGATCAAATCACCGATACGATAATGAGGCACCAAACCATCATTTAATGTGACAGTGTCACCGATATACACTTCCCCTTCATATGATTAACATCCCAATATCCCATGCACATGCAACATAGCATAATAAACAGGTCATATGTTGTCATACATACAATATTTAGCATGCACACACGATCATGCTATCATCAATAATTATAAGACTTAACTAACATATACTGACCTTAGGTTTCGGTTTTACCCAACATGGGTAACTCAATCATCGTTGCCGCGATTTTCGGCTTTCAAACATAACACATACACGTTTATACAATTAAAAAATAGTGTGGTAATTACATACCTGTAAACCCGAAGAACTAAACTATCGATCCCGCTAACGTCCTCACTAGCATGGATCACAACGATCTGCTTATCCCTTTCAGAAGCCGGCCCACAACCCGATGGAAAGTCACAAACGGCAGACACCGCACGTTTTTTGAACTTAGGGGCTGGGATTACAGGTCCAACCCCCTTTTTTGCTTGACTGGTATTTGATTCCATGAAAAGATCTTGGTCAGAAGACCTAGTTAAGACATTGGAACAGAGAAAAATAAGAATATAAGTTCCAAGTGAAGATTTCTTACCTAGATCGATAGAATCCGGAGATTAGAAGGCTTGGATTAAGCGGTCGATTGAGTACCTAAGCAAATACCAAGTGAGAATCGGTTGAAAGAAAATAGATTAGGAGAGATGGCCTTTCGGCCAAATGAATACATGAACCCGCCTACCACCATTCAGCCAACACCACTTACCAAGGCCCTTTTCACAACTTGCCACAAGAACAAAGATGTTGAATCCACTGCCCTCTACAATCGGCCAAAACACCCAAAACACCAAAGTTAAAGCCTTCGATTAACAACCAAAGAGAGAAGAAAGAAACAAAACACTTACCACCCTAATAGGAAAACCAATTGAGAATGTTGGGAGAAAGAGTGACGGCAGTCCTCTGAAACAACAACGAATGAATGGAGGTGAACACACCATGGAGATTCGGCTTTAGAAAAATAGAAAAGAAAAGAAGGAATAATAGTAAAGAACGAACCCAATTCGGCTATGGGATTTCGGTCCAAAAAGAGAAGGTAGAGAAGTAAAGAAGAAGAATGAAGTTTCGACTATTAAGTAAAAAGAAAGTTTCGACAGAGGGTGGCTTCAAGAGAAATCGGCTTAATGAAGGATGTAGAGTAGTGGAAGAGAAAGGTTTCAATTAGGGTGAAGAATCAAGTTGTAGAAGATGCAAGAGAGGTTCGGCTTACACTAAATCAAGAAGGAGAAGAAGAGAGAAACAATGTGCTACTGTTTTGGTGAAAGAAATGAATGACAACTCCCGATGCCAAAAGAGAAAAAGGCTTCTAAACTCGTTGGCTGCTAAATTCGTTTTGGTTACACCACTCTTTTTTTTTTTCAAAATGGCACTAAAACTAAGCATACTTTCGGCACACACTCCCCAAAACTGAAACACTCCCAAACACCCTCTGCATGACCGAAATTCCCTCCTCTACACATTCGGCCAACATCTTCACCCCACTCCAAATCCCTTATTTTTCTCCACAAAGTGCTCCTTAACACCCATTCAAACCGATTGACCACTTCAACTCTCCCCCATCACCTCTCATCCACTCATTCAAACACCTTTGACTCATTCCACACCCCCTTTTCAAGGTTCCTAGTCGAATCCACCACCTCCCACCTGACGCCAAAAAGAATTTCCCAAAATGTAATCTATGCTACTCGAACTTGTTCCCTCTCCTTGTGGCGTCACTTCAAGCACACTAAGTGGCGCCTCTTTGCCACTTCACCAACTCCACTCTTGTGTCAACTAACCATAAGCAATACCTCTTAAAGCCTGCCCCCAGCTAGCTCTCCCCGAAAAGTGCCTAAACCAGGAATTTTCAGCAAGGCCCAGGCTTATCCCCAAGCCTTCTTGGGACCCCCAAACACATCCAAACCACAACAAAGCATAGCCTACACACACAACACACACACCAAAACAGAACCCCAAAAACCAGGATGTTACAGTTCTACCCCCTTAAAGAAAGTTCGGCCTCGAAATTACCTGGTCAAAAGAGATGAGGGTACTGCTGGCGTATAACATCCTCAGGTTCCCACGTCACCTCTTTCATACCGTGATTTCGCAATAAAACATTAGCCAACGAGACCAATTTCCTTCTTAGCACCTTAACGTCTCGTTCCAGAATCTGCACCGGTTCTTCTTCGAAAGACAGGTCTGGACTTACTTCAATTTCCTCCACTGGCACAATGTGAGATGGATCAGACGGTAACGTCTCAACATCGAGACATGGAACACATCATGTATCTGCTCTAATTTTGAAGGCAACTCAAGCTGATATGCCACTGGTCCTACACGTTTCAACACCCGATAAAGCCAGATAAATCTGGGACTTAACTTACCCTTCCGTCCAAACCTCATCACCTTTTTCCACGGTGAAACTTTCAAGAAAACCCGACGCCCATTGCAAACTCTATCTCCTTCCGCTTCAGATCTGCATATGATTTTTTCTGTTGGACGCTTCCTTCAACTGAGTTCGAATTAACTTAACCTTCTCCTCTATCTCTGTAACCAATTTTGGACCCAACATCTGACGCTCACTCAATTTTGTCCAACAGGTAGGAGTATGACACCTCCGCCCATACAACGCTTCATAAGGCGCCATCCGAATACTAGACTGGTAACTGTTGTTGTATGCGAATTCTGCCAACTGTAGAAACTCTTCCCAACTACCCTTGAAATCTATGGTGCACCCTCTCAACATATCCTCCAAGATCTGAATTACTCTCTCAGACTGGCCATAAGTCTGTGGATGAAACGCTGTACTGAAGTCCAGTCTTGTACCCAATGCCCTATGCAATGCCCTCCAGAATTGTGACGTAAACCTAGGGTCTCTATTTGATATAATCGATACTGGTACCCCATACAACCTCACAATTTCTGCTACATACAGCTTAGCCAACCTCTGAATAGAATAGTCGACACGCACAGGTACAAAATGAGTGGACTTCGTCAACCGATCCACAATCACCCACACCGAATCTTTCTTAGTAGGTGTAAGAGGTAGCCCACTAACAAAGTCCATAGTGATCCTCTCCCATTTCCACTGTGGAATCTTCACCGGCTGTAATAACCCTGAAGGCAACTGATGTTCGGCTTTTACCTGCTGACACATTAAACACTTTCCCACAAACTCCGTAATTTCTCGCTTCAATCTAGGCCACAAGAACTGTTCACGCAGATCCTGGTACATCTTACTTCCTCCCGGATATATAGCGTAAGGGCTACTATGCGCTTCCTGAAAAATCATCTGCCTCAACTCCACATCCTTCGCCATACAAACCTTCTTATGAAAACACAAAACCCTATCACCGTTCAAATTGTAATCTTCTACCCCACCATTCTGTACTTGTAGAAGTCGAGCACTCAAGACATCATCCGATAACTGTTTCTCTTTAATCTGATTTACCTACGTCAGCTTCACTTGAAGTTTAGCTAATAGACTTCTGTCATCATATAAACTGAGATGGGCGAACATCCCTCTCAAATATGATATTACCTTCCGGCTTAACGCATCTGCCACCACATTAGCCTTACCCGGATGGTATTCGATCGAGCTTAATCCTTCAACAGCTCAATCCACCTTTGCTGCCTTAAATTCAACTCCTTCTGAGTTAGAAGATATTTCAAACTCTTGTGGTTGGTGTAAATAACGGACTTCTCTCCATACAAATAAGGTCTCCAGATCTTCAGAGCGAAAACTATCGCAGCCAATTCCAAATCATGCGTGGGATAGTTAATCTCATGCGGTATTAACTGCCGAGATACATACGCAACAACCTTCCCATCCTGTGTTAACACACATCCTAACCTTGTGTGTGAAGCATCACAATAAACCACGAACTCTTTTCCGACCTCAGGCTGAATCAACACCGAAGCCTCTGTCAAAATCCTCTTTAGCTTCTCAAAACTTTCCTGCTGCGTGTCAGTCCAAACAAAAGGTACCCATTTCCTCAATAACTTAGTTAATGGTGCCGCAATCAATGAGAACCCCTCAATGAACCTTCGGTAATACCCAGCCAGACCAAGGAAACTCCGAATTTCTGCCACAGACTTAGGCGATTTCCAATCCAACACAGCTTTAACCTTCCAGGGATCAACCCTAATCCCTTCTGCAGATACCACATGACCCAGAAAAGTAACGTCCTTCAACCAAAACTCACACTTGCTAAATTTGGCGTACAGTTACTTCTCCCTTAAAATCTGCAGAACCACCCGAAGATGCGAATCGTGTTCCTCTTCAGTCTTGGAACACACTAGAATGTCGTCTATGAACACTACGACAAACCGGTCCAGATAGGGTTGAAAAACCCGGTTCATCATATCCATGAATGTAGTTGGTGCATTTGTAAACCCAAACGGCATCACCAGGAACTCATAGTGGCCATAGCGAGTCCGGAAGGCCGTCTTGTAAATATCTACTTCCCTGACCTTAAGCTGATGATATCCTAACCTCAAATCTATCTTTGAAAAGACCGAAGCCCCTTTGAGCTGATCAAACAGGTCGTTAATCCTCGACAGCGGGTACTTGTTCTTAATTGTCAACTTATTCAAATGGCGGTAATCAATGCATATTCGCATGGACCCGTCTTTCTTCTTCACAAATAGTACCGGCGCTCCCCATGAAGATACACTGGGTCGAATAAAACCACGATCTAATAGCTCCTGGACCTGAGCTTTAAGTTCAACCAGCTCCTTCGGCGTCATCCTATAAGGGGTGATGGACACCGGAGCCGTACCTGGAAGTAGCTCAATTCCGAACTCCACCTCACGATCCGGAGGCAACCCTGGAAGCTCTTTAGGAAAGACATCCACAAATTCCTTTACTGTTCTACCTTCATTTACGGTCACTTCCTTTTCATCCAATGCGCTGACAAAAGTTAAGAAAGCCATGCACCCTTTTCTCACCATTCTTTCCGCCTTAAGAACAGACACTACATTGGACAAGCAGTCTCTCCTTTCGCCTATTACTAAAACTTCATCATCCTCGGGAGTCCTTAACACCATGCACTTAGCAGCACAATCCAAGTTTGCTCAATATCTTACCAACAATCAATGCCTAAGATCAAATCGAATTCCCCGAATGGTAGTTCCATCAAATCAGCCGGGAAAACCAACCCTTGTACTTCTAGAGGCACATTTCTAAAAAGTTTGTTTACTACTACAGATTGTCCTAAAGGACTAAGTACAGTCATCTCCCTAGAAGTAGTTTCAGAGTTCATGTTCAAAGTTCCAGACACCACACTAGCAACATAGGAATGCGTCGATCCAATATCAATTAATACAATAAAGGGTAAACCGAAAATGAGGAACGTACCCATTATAACATCTGGTGCATCCCCCTCTTCTCAGCGTCTGGCTGCATAAACTAACCCAGGCTGTCTTGCCTCTGTACTCCCAGCACCTCTGCCCGGTGCTCCAAGACCTCGACCCAAACCATTCCCTCCTCTGTTCGGGCCACGACCTCTCGGCATCTGCTGTCCACCCCTACCTGGCTGCACATACCCCTGACCTACCATCCGAGCCTTGGTCATTTCCAGCAAACAATTCCTTATCAGATGATCCTTTGATCCACACTTGAAACATTCCCTAACTCTTCCCCAGAACTCTCTTGCATGTGACCTCCCACACTGAGCACACTGTTGAAATTGCCCAACAGCAGCTGGCGTTGCAACACGACCCGGTCCATCAACCCTAGGCCTCTTCTAGAAACCCCCAGATGACCCTGACGATCCATAACTCCTCTTATTTCTACCTCTATTGTTGTCCTTATTTTGCTTCTCAGTCCGTTTTACCTCCTCGTCTATTTTAGCCTTTTCCACCAGGATAGCAAAATCCCTCTCTCGCTATGGAGTTATCAACACTCGTTGCTCGTCTCGCAGCCCATCCTCGAACAGCACGCAACGCTCATAATCGGTCACAACTATCCCTCGAGCGTACCGGCTCAACCACAGAAATTCTTCCTCATACTCAGCTACCGATTTACCCCCTTGAACCAAATTCAAGAATGCTTTCCTCTGAGCATCCACATAACTGGCCCCGATGTACTTCCCTTGGAACGTCATCTTAAAGAAATCCTAATCAACTCGGTCCGCTGGAGTACCTTCTCTCACGGTGAGCCACGACTGATATGCCTCATCCCGAAGTAGAGACACTGTGCCCTTCAGCTTCTCCTCTGCCGTGCAGTCCAAATCATCCATAATTCTCTCGACTGCCTCTAGCCAATACTCTGCCACATTTGGAGCTACCCCAGAGATACCCCTAAACATTTCAGCTCCATTAGCTCGGAGTTGCTCAGGGAAGGACTTCCAAGTTGCTGTTCCAGTGCTTGCCCCAGCTACTTGTTCCAACACACGCAACATCGCTTGAGACAGGGCATCATCTTCACCAGTTCTGTCTTGTGGTCCTGCTTCCGCCACAGGTGATGCTGGCGCTTCGCCCTCAGGCTCATTTCTCGCTTCCGAGAGTTCAACCTCAGTACCCCGGCCTCTCCCACAGCCACGTGTAACACGTCCACATCCTCTACCACTCATGTCTATCACTCCATCTTACTCTGATTACAAATCTTATGCGTCAGTATTTTTCCACTGTTTATTAACGAGTAGTTCTATGAAGATAGAATTATAAGTAGTTTTTCCGCAAGCATATGTATACCTAAAGGTTTTCATTTCTACACTAGAGTTTCTAACTCCTATCATCCATAGCGATATATCCACAACATATAGTTACCTCATGCAAATTACCCAACAAACAAAAAACTTACCTGGTAGACTTGGGCCGAAGACTCGGGTGCCATATTTCTAGAAAACAGATTCATATATATATATTTTTTCTAAAACCATCTTAAATACAAGATTTGGAAAACGTTTTGAACCCAAAACCCAAGGCCGAGCTTTTTAAACCTTGCTCTGATACCAAAATGTAACACCCCAAACCCGACCCAAACACCACGACCGGATCTGGCATGTCACTAGAAAAGAGTTTAGAAAGTTTCACGAGCTTCAGAAGAATTCTAAACCATTTTTTAATTTTAAAATCTCAAGTGTCGTGGCTTAGTTGAAAACCCGTTATTCATTTAACTTAGAAATTAATTAGCCAAGCCTTGCGATTAGGTGACATTTAAAACACTTATCGATTATTTTTTTATCATTTGATTATTAGCAAAATCCCTTTTTATGAGCAATGTCGTTTGTCAGGTTGTAAAGAAAACTTCCGTTTATATTTTGTAAAATGTCCCATTGAGTAGTTTGTAATTAATGTGTCCAAAAATTAAAATCATGATTTACCAAATTGAAGTGGCCTTATTACAAATCAAAATATCCAAAAGTAGTAAATAATAACTAAAATAAAGTTTTAATTAAATCACCATTGCGTAGCCACATTGAGTCCCCTCCAGCCCAGTTCATGCTACTAAGAGTCACCTGCAATTTGTTTAAGCAAATAGGGTGAGTCACAAGACTCAGTGTGCAATTAGTCCACATAATCCACTATTGGGCCTAAGCCCCAAAACACCATTGGCTGAAGCCCAACCATTATAGCATAACCAAGTAATCAACATGATAACCCAACCCAGCCTAATGTTCCATCCTCTACACTCTGCTCCATATGTCCATCCTCAACACACCTGTGGGGATTTCTACAATCAACCCTCCATCCTCTACACACCTCTTTGGCAGTCATGCTGATAGACACACTGCTCAAAGTCAATATAACGTGGTCTAGCCACCGATAAATACGTGATCAAATCACCGATACGATAATGAGGCACCAAGCCATCATTTAATGTGACAGTGTCACCGATATACACTTCCCCTTCATATGATTAACATCCCAATATCCCATGCACATGCAACATAGCATAATAAACAGGTCATATAATGTCATACATACAATATTTAGTATACACACACGATCATGCTATCAACAATAATTATAAGACTTAATTAAAATATATTGACCTGGGGTTTCAGTTTTACACAACATGGGTAACTCAATCACCGTTGCCGCGATTTTCGGCTTTCAAACATAACACATACACGTTTATACAATTAAGGAATAGTGTGGTAATTACACACCTGTAAACTTGAAGAACTAAACTATCGATCCCGCTAACGTCCTCACTAACAGGGATCACAACGATCCGCTTATCCCTTTCTGAAATCGGCCCACAACCCGGTGGAAAGTCACGAACGGCAGGCACCGCACATTTTTTGAACTTAGGGGCTGGGATTACGGGTCCAACCCCCTCCTTTGCTTGACTGGTATTTGATTCCATGAAAAGATCTTGGTCAGAAGACCGAGTTAAGACATTGGAATAGAGAAAAATAAGAATATACGTTCCAAGCGAAGATTTCTTACCTAGATCGATAGAATCCAGAGATTAGAAGGCTTGGATTAAGGGGTCGATTGAGTACCTAAGCAAATACCAAGTGAGAATCAGTTGAAAGAAAATAGATTAGGAGAGATGGCCTTTCGGCCAAATGAATACATGAACCCTCTTACCGACATTCGGCCAACACCGCTTACCAAGGCCCTTTTCACAACTTGCCACACGAACAGAGATGTTGAATCCACTGCCCTCTACAATCGGCCAAAACACCCAAAGTACCAAAGTTAAAGCCTTCAGTTAACAACCAAAGAGAGAAGAAAGAAACGAAACACTTACCACCCTAATAGGAAAACCAATTGAGAATGTTGGGAGAAAGAGTGACGGTAGTCCTCTGAAACAACAACGAATGAATGGAGGTGAACACACCAGGGAGATTCGGCTTTAGAAAAATAGAATAGAAAAGAAGGAATAATAGTAAAGAAAGAACCCAATTTGGCTATGGGATTTTGGTCCAAAAAGAGAAGGTAGAGAAGTAAAGAAGAAGAATGGAGTTTCAGCTATTAAGTAAAAAGAAAGTTTCGGTAGAGGGTGGCTTCAAGAGAAATTGGCTTAATGAAGGATGTAGAGTAATGGAAGAGAAATGTTTCAATTAAGGTGAAGAATCAAGTTGTAGAAGATGCAAGAGAGGTTCAGCTTCCACTAAATCAAGAAGGAGAAGAAGAGAGAAACAAGGTGCCACGGTTTTGGTGAAAGAAATGAATGACAACTCCCAATGCCAAAAGAGAAAAAGGCTTCTAAATTCGTTGGCATCTAAATTCGTTTTGGTTACACCACTCTTTTTTTTTCCAAAATGGCACTAAAACTAAGCATACTTTCGGCATACACTCCCCAAAACCGAAACACTCCCACACACCCCCTGCATGACCGAAATTCCCTCTTCTAAGACCTCACATTTGGCCAACATCTTCACCCCACTCCAAATCCCTTATTTTTCTCCACAAAGTGCTCCCTAACACCCATTCAAACCGATTGACCACTTCAACTCTCCCACATCACCTCTCATCCACTCATTCAAACACCTTTGACTAATTCCACACCCCCTCTTCAAGGTCCCTAGCCGAATCCACCACCTTCCACCTGACGCCAAAAAGAATTTCCCAAAATGTAATCTATGCTACTCGAAATTGTTCCCTCTCCTTGTGGCGTCACTTCAAGCACACTAAGTGGCGCCTCCTTGCCACTTCACCAACTCCACTCTTGTGTCAACTAACCATAAGCAATACCTCTTAAAGCCTGCCCCCAGCTAGCTCTCATCTAAAAGTTCCTAAACCAGGAATTTTCAGCAAGGCCCAGGCTTATCCCCAAGCCTTCCCGGGACCCCCAAACACATCCAAACCACAACAAAGCATAGCCTACACACACCAGAACAGAACCCCAAAAACCAGGATGTTACACAATGAGATAAAATAATATTGTATTGAGTGAACGAATTTATCTCAAGGGAATCAAGGATATCATATGAGGATAGCACACACATGACAAGGTTAATGGACAAAGCACTTGGATGAATTGCTTTCGTAAAGTGTATACAATAAGGAATTTTCAATCATGGTACTTCTTGTGGACTGACTTCATAATTAAGTAATTGTGAATTATTGGAACGATGCTTCTGGACATAATTGCAATCACTAAAGCCTAATTGTATATGTCCTATTGATCCTTCCGCTAGCTCAACAAAAGCTCGATCGAACTACATTTGAATCAGAATAAAATTCTACGACTTTGGAAATAATTTAATTTAGTCAATTTATTTGATGTGGAATTAAATTAGATGGTCATGAGAATTGTTAAAGTGAGAAATTTATTAAAGAATTTTCTTGAAAAATTAATGTGCAAATTCTAAGTGAGTTTGAGAAAATTAATTTTCATCTAGTAAAATTAAATTAATCAAATTAATTAAAATTAATATGATATTTTTGGAAATTAATTTTCAAGTTAGACAATTGGTCGAATGGGTAATTGAACTTGAAAATTGGACCTGAGATTGTAAATTAAGATTAGGAGGCGAAAAACTAGTCAAACCAAGCCTGGTATGTGAAACTGAGCTGACGGTCCAACCGGTGGCTAGACTGAACCAGTCGGGTCGTCACTGACCCGAACCGAATTGGCAGTAGCTAAATTGGCTCAGGGTGTTGTAAGGGTATCGCACTTGTATCACTGGACACGGTAGGTACGATGATGTCTCTGTGGCCGCCGGCGGTTGGTCTTCGGTGATTTAGTAGTGAAAGAGTTACACTCCTACTGGGACTCTACCAAAGAATTTGATTTCAGATTAACTATTCCAAACATAATATTATTTTAATAGTTTAATATTAAATTTAATTTAATACTTATCTTAATATTTTTTTATTAATTTAATATTAAAGTGATTATCTTAATATTAAACTTAATTTAATATTTATCTTGTAGATAAACATTCTATTATTTTAATAAGATTTAATATTAAATTTAATCTAATATTTATCAAGATAAATATTATATTAATTTAATATTAAAATGATCAAATTTTATCATAGTTGAATTCTCTAAACTCTCCCTATATAAAAAGAGCCTTGGGTTATTATTTTACACACACTTGAATTTAAGAAAAAGTTGTAGAGAGAAAATTCTCTAAAGAGATTATTCTAGAAAATTTCTAGAGATATTTTTCTGATTTCCAACTTGACCCAAAAGTTTAGAGAAATTGCAAAATTACAACACTGGTAATTTTTGTGAAAAATTTTCTGATTTGAAGTGAGCCCACACTCGACAAACGTGAGCTTAAAGATAGTAGAGAAGACTACTCTGTCGAAGCAATCATCCTAGATAAATCTAAAACGTACAATTTTGATTAAGTGTTTATTACTTTAGATATCACACAATCAAGATCTTGTTTTGGAAAAATTTTTAAAACTCTGGTTTTTCCCTAAATTTATTTTCTGCTGTGTTTACCAAATCCCTTTTTTTCCAACAATTTCCTACTTAGAGTAGGACCAGGGTGGATGGAATCCCCCAATATTCCTATAAGGGTTGCCGCCCCTTCATATTCCATAGAGGGATTTTGGGTCACTTTCACATAGGGCCAAATTACAAGTTCTTCTTGAACTTTTCAACCAGTGCTTTGTATTTTGATTTAACCCGATTCTATTTTTCTATCAATAAACTTCAATACTTATATTTTATTAAATACTTTTCTCATCCCAATTTTACTCCTGGTAAAATTATGATGATTTTACCCCTGATAAAATTTCTGAGAAAATATATTTAATATTTCACCATTCAACTTGTTCACTATGATCGAATGGTTTATTTCATTTTCTGTCTTTAAAAAATCTCAAAAACATAAACTCATTCTTCAATCATTTCTAAGTAATTCATGTTCATTTCTCATTTTCATTTATGTTTCCATTTTCATTTCCATTTTGAGAAAACCACAGTCATTTCCAAATGATTCCATTTCCCTATTTTTGAGAAAACCATAATTATTTTTGAATGTTTTCCATTACTCTATTTCACCATTTCTATTCATTTAAGTTCATTTGATTCATCATGCAATTCATTTCTAGTTTCAACGAGCTAGCGGAGGGACTGGTTGGACATATGCAATTGAGGATCAATTGATTTATAATTATGTTTCAACTTTTCTCATATTAATTATAAACTCATTTAGTCAGGAAGTCATTCCATTATTGTGTCGTGACTAAGTTCTCTCCAATGGCTTACCATTATGAGAGCAACTCGATTAGTGAAACAACCCTAACCCGTATCCGTCACCGGAACAGGATTATGGAGCATCACAAAAGCTTATAGAATAATTTCATGCAATTCGTGTCATTTACTTTTCATATATGAAACTAGTCATATTGTTCCTTGATTGGACTAGGGCCCAATAAAAACATTTTAATTGAGTCAGGACTAAATCAGGAACTCAGATAAATTTTCGCAAAATTTCAAAATTTTTCCTACATGCAAGGCACACACGTCCATGTGGTCAAAAAACACACCCTTATGGTCAAGGAACATGCTCGTGTGACCATAGGACACGCCCGTGCTGTAGGCCGTGTCCAACCTAGTGTAACTCTTTGACTTGTGCCACACGGCCAGCCATAGGCCTATGTGATCAATTTAATTTTCAAAAATTAGGTGCAGGGTTCACATGGCCAAGACAAACGCCCGTGTTCTAGGCCGTGTATCACACACGGCTGGGACACACGCCTGTGTGCCAAATTCTGAGCATTCTGTTTCTCAAATTTAAGATGCAGGGGACACACGGTTAAGACACATGCCCATGTGTCTACCTGTGTGGACAAATTAAAGTCAATTCCTAGCTTTATTTCTCACCCAAATTTGCCAACAACCTACATCAACAATTGCAAACATATACCAACCAATACAAGCATTATAATCAAGCCAATTCTAACATCTAAATGATATATCTTTTCATGCATTCATGTTTAAAATTTTTTACCTTTTGTAAGCATACGTGTTAGTCAATTTTACTTATTCAAAATTTACCCTGCATTAGATATATACCATCTACTATTTAACCATTTCCAATCATATTGATTATATTATAACCTTTATATAAACATGCCAAAATATATCACTCTAGCCATTCCAATGGCTAGATTACATACAACCATTTACATGCCATCAATGCCCAAGTCAGCTTATACATGCCATTATACCAAAATGAGTTTACTATTTATACCAAAACGAGCTATAGGATAGTGTGATGTTGCTCCGACAGATCTCCAACCTTTACAAGCTTCCGAGCACTATAAAACAGATAAAATAAAACCTAATAAGCATTTAATGCTTAGTAAGTTCGTATAACAAGAATTAAACTTACCATTTACATTCATTATAATAAGCATACAATAACATGATTTCCAACAAATTGACAAGTTTGCCTAATCACATACACTCAAACAAGCATGTTAGTCACATAATTCACATTTACACCAAATAAGCATAGATGAGCTCATCATGTTACAAACTTTCAATTATTTTAGGCGCATTTGAGATATAATTCATTTAATCTCATAATGTCTTATTTCAGGAATTTGTCCGTTGAATCATTGAAATTTTGATGGATACTCAAGTAGTACACACAAGGTGTACAAAACCGTAAACCGTCAACTGATATCAAGGGTACCCATTAGGGCACTTAATCAGGGAGCACATTCTCGAGCCACTTATCAGGATGCTCAGATAAGCTATGTAACAAAACACTTATCCGGGCTAATCAAGAAACTCATAAGAGTTTTACTCAAGAAGCTCATAAAGCTTAACAGATAACTCTGAAGAGTTAATATCAGGGAGCACCAGATAAGGTAACAGGGAGTTCAAGCGAGCCATGTCAGGAAGCCCATAAGAGCTTATATCAGGACGCTCATGTAGAGCTGCGTTTGGGTCCGCATTATATGCTGGATCACAACCGATCAAGTCATGTAACAGGACACTTAGACAGAGCTGCGGTAGTGTGCAACAACATGCAAAATCACTACCGATCAAGATGCTCGCAAGAACTATTTATCAGGATGCTCGAGAAGGCTTTATCAGGATTACTCATCCGACCTAAATCCTGTCTGCAACATATGCAGGATCACATTCAAATTGGGAAATTACATATATCCATCGAATTTTCATTATTCAAACGGAACTTAACATTTATTCAAGCTATATTGGACATATAATTTATATCATACTTTAAACATGTATAATTCATAAAATCACATAACACATTCAATGCAAGCATATAAATATACACAATTCGATTACACGAACTTACCTTAATAATCATCCATACAAGAAATTCTACTAATCCGAAACTTTTCTTTTCCTCGATCTAGCTTCGAATTTGAGTTGTCTGGATCATAAATGACTTTAATCATCAATTTAGTCCATTTCATATTCAATTGGATTCAACTTACACCCTAGGCAAAATTACCATTTTGCCCCTAAACATTCCATAAATTCTAATTTCGTCCCTAGGCTCAGAAAATGAAATTCATGCAATTTAATCCTTATTCCAAGCCAAACTAAATTTTACTTACTACAATAACAACCCTTCAATTTCAAAAAAATTAGAATTTTTCTATGGGTTTTACCACTTTTCAATTTAGTCCCGAAATCATGATTTCATCAAAATTCTCTGTGAAAAAGTTATTTATCTATCAACAACCTTTCATTTTCTACCATAAATTTCAAATTTTTAACATATTCATCCATGGAAAAACTTTGTTACTTTGATAAATTTTTAAATTAACCCCAAAATAGATAGATCAGACAATCCCGATCTCAAAAATATAAAAATTACTAAAAACGTGACAAGAATGCTTACCCAATTAAGCTTGATTAGTTTCTTCTCTCTCTCCTAGGGTTTCCATGAAATTTGGGGATGGAAGATGATAATAAAATAAGATGATATTTCTATTTAATTATTTATCATCTTTAATTATTTTGATTTCCAATTTAGTCCTTAGCCTTTTCTAATTTTTCCATGGATAAATTACCATATAAGGACCTCAAATTTTGAATTCCATAGGTATTTATACTAGAATTTAACTTTTTCATTTTATACAATTTGGTCCTTTCCCCAATTAAGCATATAATCGATAAAATTTTCTTATCAAAATTTTCATATGACATTCCTATCACAATGCAGATTATGCAATAATACTAAAATAAATTTTCTTTCTGGCTCGAATTTGGGGTCCCGAAACCACTATTTCGATTTCACTAAAAATGGGCTGTTACAATTAGTGCTTGTCCAATGACCTTGTCATAAGTGTGTTACCCTCATTGAGTACCCTTAATCTCTTTGGGATAATATCCGTTCTTCTAATATGATCTTATTTTATCTCTTGGTAACAATTACATCTTCCTTCGTGAAAAGTCAATCACTATCAAATAATGATTAAGTCATCCATCACAAAGACAAACAACCCGTGGCCATGTTTACTTTCATCAACTATGTAATGCCAATGAGAAGATGTAACACCCCATACCTGACCCGGTCGTCAGGTCCGGACTAAAGGGTACTACACTCAAGATCCCAAAATTTACTAACTAATTCTTATTGCAATCCGAAATTCATGTTCACAGGGTACAATTATTATGAAAACAAAGTCATCTATTCAACCTTGCAATATACATGAATTTACTTCTAGTTATATACTTTAATCTAATATAGAAAATATTTTACAAAGTAGTCTTTAACATGCTGATTATTTGCATAGGTTTGAAAATAACATTTTGAGCATAACTAACTATAGCTACGACTATAGCCCTAAGGCTTTGCCTCTAGGCCACCCCGCGGTATCTATATTATGACTAAGAAACAAATTTTCCTTAGCACGGCAGATTCTGGGCTAGTCCCTTCTCGAATTCTCGAATTTTCTCTTTTTACCTGCAATACATAATAACACATACATAAGTTCAAATGAACTTAGTGAGTTATCCATACCTTGCACCGATAGAATCATAACAAGCTGGCATTTCATAATTTAGAATTTAAGTCTGACTACTTATACTATGATGGTTTGCCGATCTCATTGGCGTAGTATTTACATCATACGAATTAGCTCACTTGTACTTGAGGCATTATCCTCAAAGACACCGTCGCTTATTTACTTGTGCATCCTAGAGGACAATTCATCTTACTCAATTGTCTTTGATCTATTATGGATGAATTGAAGAAAGAAGATTTCATGTTCGTCTATACAAAGCCTTGCACACATAAAGCTTTCACTGATGAGATTTCATAGATGAAATACTTGAATACAAATTTAGTAGTGATTGACCTTTTGGCGAGTTATCCTAGCGGATTCTATCATCACTAGTTCCCTTTACGAACCCTAATGCATCTATTTTATTGAGAGGAAACCCTTGCGGATTCTTACTTGCTAACTTGTGAAAGAAAATTCATAGATAATTCCTATAGTGTGTCATGCACCAATAATTACAGATAATCAAATAAGACAGATTTTGCGAATAGTCCCTGTTGCAGATTGTTACTAGCGACTTGTCCTAACGAACTCAGATTTGTATAATGATCCTCATAGATTTATCTTTCAAACTCAAGTATGTGAATTCATGCTTTATGAAACATATTGATGGATTATAAATAAGACCACCATTATGAATTAATAAAGAAATCCACTTATCTTAATCAAGTAGACTGATTTGGGGGGCCATCATCCTACCTCTGCCTCACAATAACATATAACATGTAGGTAGATTCTTAAAAGAGAATCCTCTATTTGTGGAGTCATCCATATGAGATAATCCTGAAGGACAATCATATATTTCATATATGAACTTGTATAAACAGATAGCTCATTATTGGCAGACTTATCAAGCGGATCACATATTTGTGGAGACATAGATGCGAACATATATATATATATATTCACATACGCTACTTTATCTCACGGAGCTCCATTGGATTATGACATCTAGGCAAGTCTAGCGGATTCATAAACATGAACTGTGTCATAGACCTTATATCTTTTCCATGGCCATGGACCTGCATTCATTCATATGTCCCATAAAGGACTCTCATATACGTCCCATAAAGGGCTCTATATTGGTGTGCACCTTTCATCGTACAGCCCGTCAGAACTTCTGCAAAGCCACATATTATTAATTTTAATTTTTGATATAGTCTGCCCGAACCTCTACAAATCCTCATTGTTAATTTGAACACTTACATGTTCCTCCGCAAGGTCGGGGCATTCACCAATCATGGTTTGCATTTTCATGCCCTACCATAGGCAAATCACATATCATATTCCCTTCCCCGTCTTATATTTCAATCACACTTCAAAAACCCTCCACCTTTGCATAAATCATACACATCCATTTTATACACAAGCATTTAACCAATACAGTTATTGTTCATACATGACATACATTATGCCACACATCTCATTCATAACTCATGGATAGACTTGCAATCAGCCATATATTTTCATATCTATACACAACATGCATCATGATGTATCATCATTCATCCATAGAATTCATCAACTTAGAACAGATGTTATAGACCCAACAAACAATACTAAAACGTAAACATCAATTTAAAGCTTTAGTTCTCGAACTCACTTGGAGGTTGAAGCCAAATCCATCTACTTTTCTTTTCCCTTGCTACCCGAGCCTCCAGCTTACAAACATAACAACCATTTTAGAATTTCCATCGAAATAATTCATTATCATAAAAACCAGAATTAGTTTGCATGTAGATGCCATTAAAATGATTATCCACAACTTTATCCAAGATAAAAAAGAATCGTTGGATTAGCTGAAATCCTTAAATTTCTTCCCTTTTATTAAATCCAGGAACATAGAAAGGTTAAGAAGCTTACCAACTTAAGAAATCATCAATTACTAATGCACAAACTTTAGTTACCTTCTTCCATGCAGATCACTCCTTAATATTTCTCTCTTTCAACTAGAACACTGAAGAAGATGAAAAAAGAACAGAAAAATTAGAGAACCACACCAAAGAATAACGTCTCTCCTTTACATATTACTCACGCACTTCCTTCATTGATCTCAAATTCAATAGCCAAGTGTGCATATCCATAATCATCATGTCTTGCACTAAGAAACTTTCTAGTTCAAATGTAACAAACCAAGGTTGAAATTCTACCTTTCCACAACCAATCCACCAGTTGCTTTTATTTCCACTAGAGCCCGCTCAATTTATAAGTTTCTCAATTTAGTATCCAAATTCACTATTCCAATTTGAACTTAACATTTCAGGGTGTGACGTAGCATATAATTTACCCATGTTTCAGGCTATGAATTCCACTAGTGTGAATGATGCTACATACTGCAGAAGTCGTACATCCAACGCACTGACTTCCAGTTCCTTATCTATTCAAATTCAATTTTTTACTTACACCAAAGTGTACGAGTCACACATACATAGTCCTTCATCCACTCAAGATTTAGGTATGCCACACTATGAATGTCATGTAGCAGCCCATTTTCAGTGAAATCAGAACAGTAGTTTTGGGACCACAAATCTGAGGTCAAAAAATTTATTTTATTATTATTTTATGGTCTATAGCATGATAGTATAATTGTAACATCCTGAATTTTTGGGTCTATGCGTTTAATGTGTAGACATGTTTAATTAGTTAATTTGAGAATTAGAGGTGCAATGGGGCTCAAGGATTGAGCCGAGGCTTTGATTAAATATTTTGTATAGACACTTTAGGGCTTAAATTAAAGTTGTAGTAGTTTAATTGACATATTGGGCTTGTGGCCCAGCAACTAGGGGCACAGTAAGGTGAGCTATAAGTGGCGTCACTAGTGCATGAGGAAGGCCCAAATTTTGGTTGCTTGAAGCCCAAGTTATAGGGCTAAATTTTGGCACTAATTGAGTAAGGGGGGACGGCACAAGGCTATTTTTTTTGGGGAATTTTATTATATTTATTTTATATGGATAATATGCAGATAAAAGCTATTATTTAGGGATATAGTCTTTAAGGATAATAAGCAGATAAAGGCTATTTTTGAGGAGATAACAGATTAAGATAAGGGAAAAGGGATAGGAGCTATCATGTGTGGCAGTGTTGGACGAAAATCAATCTCTGCTAAAAGGGAGGAATCGATTTTCTATATAAAGAGGGGGTGTGCCGGAATTTTGAAGCCTCTCTTCTATTTTTCTTTTCTCATCTTCTTTCTCTCAAAAGCCGAAAGTCATTATCTTCTTCACCCTTTCTTTCTAAAATTTCTTAACCACTATTGTTATTCTTCTTCTAATATCTAAAAGACGAAACTAACACCTGTTATTCTTCTTAATATTCATTGGCCAAATCACCCTTAGCCACCTTTTCAATTTTTAAATCTTCCAAAAGCCGAAATCACTAGGATCTCACCTCCTGAAGTTGCCGAATCTTCTTTAGTGGAGTCTACTTGTGCGAAATCTGAAGGAAACAATAGGTAAGTGTTGATTTCGAGATTTCAATGTTCTTTCGGCTTTTCAAAGTCCTTAGCCGAATGGCTATTTAGAAACTAATCCTTTATTTTACTATTATTTTCGGCATTTCGGGATTTGAAGAAGGATTCAATTGCATAGATCTTTAAGTTATAGAATCGTGATACTTTCAGGATTTCAAGGTAAAAAACTTTATTGATTTTAGTATATAAAATCGGGTAGAATACTAACTATGGCCGAATATAGGAGAGGCCTATTTTTCACATCTTTTTCGGCTTTTAGAAGCAAAGTGTAGATCGGTTTAGCAAGGGGTATCTGCGTTAATCAGGTGTGTAATACTTCCCCACCATCTAGAACTGATTATTAATATATATTCATAAGCTTATATGTTATGATAAAAGCCGAAATCTCGACTTAATGTGGGAAGCCCAAAAAGGGTAACGCAAATCGCCAGGTCAGTGAATAATCTGATTAAATGTTATAAGTAATTTTCTTGTATATGATTGCATGGGTTGGGTTGATGAAACGAGGAAGTTATACGTTATATGTGTAGCGGTTTATACCGTGATCTGTTACATGTTGTAGCGGCTAATGCCGTGATCTGTTATAAGGGCTTCGGCCATAATATGTTGATGAGCAGCATGACTGCCATCTTGGCGTGTAGCGGTGTGGGTCGATTGTAGAAATCCCCAATGGTGTGAACGGTTGGTACGAGGGCGTGTAGCGGATGGAAACCTAGGTAAACGGGTTGGGCCTTGCATATTATTTGTTATTATTATAAATGAAATTATTAATCTGTTTTATGGGCCTAAGGCCCAAAATCTAGTGGTGCATGAGGGTTGCACACTGAGTCTCGTGACTCTCCCTTTTAATTAACATTTCAGGTGATACCTAGTGTTTCGGACCGGGCTGGAGAGGAACGCAAGGTGGCCATGCAGAAGAATATGAAGATTTGGCAAAAAGACTCCAGTCAATTATTTTATATTGTATTTTAATTAATGGATTTTAAACTTTGATGTAATAAGGCCATGGGCCACTAGTTTATATTTTGTTTTATTATGGGCTTTTATTACTTTTAGTTATTTAAATTTTTATTTTAATTAAACCAAGGCATGTAATTAAGTTTGGGTTTTTAATTACAAATGCCTATTTTATATAAAATATATTTGGGCTTTTCTGAAAATACGACATGTTTTACAAAATTTTTCTTAGTGACATACCAGATCCAGTCGTGGTGTTTGGGCCGGGTTTGGGATGTTACAAATTGGTATCAGAGCCCGGTTCAAAACTCAGCTTTGGGGTTTTTGGGCTCAAAACGTTTTCTAAAAATGGGTTTTTGAAACATGTATATTTATAAGTGATACAGGATGGTTTTCTCAGCATGGCACCTGCGTCTCCGGCCCAAGTCCGCCAGGTAAGTATTCTGAACCATTGTGTGATATAAATATATGGGCTTGATGGGCTTTATGGGACGTAGATTAGTTAGATTAGAACTTGATGGACTCTAGGCTTAGCTGAAACAACTCCTTAAATCTCATAAGACTTAATTTCACTAAACAAACCCATAAACGAGTCGCAAGACTAGGGTGTGGCAACAGGCACGCGCATGTCTAGGATTGGATCCGGAAGAGCCTGGTACTTAAGCAGTCCTAGTGACTCACCTCCTCTTCGCTGGAATCCTACCTGGTGTGTAGTGACTGTTCACCCTAGCCATGAGGATTTGTTAACGGGCCTAACTCTATAATTAAAACCCGAAAGGGGCCAGCCACCTTATTTTTTACAAAAAAAAAAAAAACAACAACTACAACAACAACATCAAAATGTCCCTGGTTTGTAAAATTACCAAACTACCCTTGATTTGTAAAATTTCCCAAAATACCTCTGATTTGTAAAAATTACTAAATTGCCCCTGATTTGTAAAATGACCAAAGTACCCCCAGACCTCAAAATTACCAAAATACCCCCAGACCTCAAAATTACCAAAATACCCCCGGGATTGCAAAATTACCAAAATACCCTTATTTCACAAAATCACTAAGGAACCTGATTTTGAAAAATTATAAAAATACGAAAATACCCCTGGGTAGTGACACAACGAAAACACCCTTACGAGATGAATGTAAATTCATGGATGCTATTTGTATGTTGATGATTGAATGTATGTGTTTCCTAGAAGTAGGGGATACGAACTTGAGACTGAACTGTGAATGCAAATTCGAAAGAACTACTTTTAAAACTACTAATCATAAGACTGTTCTTGGATAATCAGTGGAAGACAACCAATAATTCATAAAATTTTTAATCAGATAAATGCGAACCGATAGCATGGGTACAAGGGGACGAGGACGCTCTAGATGTGAATACCGGTGCGTACTCTACCATAGTATACTAAGTGTTTATTTTGGCGTTAAAATTAGAGTGCGCAGCGAAAGCATAGTGGTGAGACTTAGGTAGTATGATTACTAGTTAGTTGGAAATTTCGAGGATGAAATTTCTTTAAGGAGGGTAGAACTGTAACATCCTGAATTTTTGGGTCTATGCGTTTAATGTGTAGGCATGTTTAATTAGTTAATTTGAGAATTAGAGGTGCAATGGGGCTCAAGGATTGAGCCGAGGCTTTGATTAAATATTTTGTATAGACACTTTAGGGGCTTAAATTAAAGTTGTAGTAGTTTAATTGACATATTGGGCTTGTGGCCCAGCAACTAGGGGCACAGTAAGGTGAGCTATAAGTGGCGTCACTAGTGCATGAGGAAGGCCCAAATTTTGGTTGCTTGAAGCCCAAGTTATAGGGCTAAATTTTGGCACTTAATTGAGTAAGGGGGGACGGCACAAGGCTATTTTTTTGGGGAATTTTATTATATTTATTTTATATGGATAATATGCAGATAAAGGCTATTATTTAGGGATATAGTCTTTAAGTATAATAAGTAGATAAAGGCTATTTTGAGGAGATAACAGATTAAGATAAGGGAAAAGGGATAGGAGCTATCATGTGTGGCAGAATCAATCTCTGCTAAAAGGGAGGAATCGATTTTCTATATAAAGAGGGGGTGTGCCGGAATTTTGAAGCCTCTCTTCTATTTTTCTTTTTTCATCTTCTTTCTCTCAAAAGCCGAAAGTCATTATCTTCTTCACCCTTTCTTTCTTTCTAAAATTTCTTAACCACTATTGTTATTCTTCTTCTAATATCTAAAAGCCGAAACTACACCTGTTATTCTTCTTAATATTCATTGGCCAAATCACCCTTAGCCACCTTTTCAATTTTTAAATCTTCCAAAAGCCGAAATCACTAGGATTTCACCTCTTGAAGTTGCCGAATCTTCTTTAATGGAGTCTACTTGTGCCGAAATCTGAAGGAAACAATAGGTAAGTGTTGATTTCAGGATTTCAATGTTCTTTCGGCTTTTCAAAGTCCTTAGCTGAATGGCTATTTAGAAACTAATCCTTTATTTTACTATTATTTTCGGTATTTCGGTATTTGAAGAAGGAGTCAATCGCATAAATCTCTAAGTTATAGAATCGTGATACTTTCGGGATTTCAAGGTAAGAAATTTTATTGATTTTAGTATATAAAATCGGTAGAATACTAACTATGGTCGAATATAGGAGAAGCCTATTTTTCACATCTTTTCTGGCTTTTAGAAGCAAAGTGTAGATCAATTTTGTAACATCCCGAAGTTGGGCCTAGTAGAATTGGGCCCAATGGGCCTTAGGCGTAGTAGCGTTTGAAATTTTTGAGAACGGCATTAATGCATGTTGGACCTATTAGATAACTGATTTTGGAAGGTTAGAGGGCTTCTATGAAGTCCCTAGATCGAACTTTGGCTTTGGGGAAATTTTGGTTTTAGGTGAAAAAAACCCTGGAAGTTGGCAGGTAGGCCTTAAGAATAAAAAAGCGGAGGAAAATGACACAAGTGGAGTGTGTGGTGTAGTGGCAAAGTGATGCCACATAAGGGGCAAGGGGGTGACGCCACAGGGAAGGAAGGAGGTCCAAGGTTCAAGTCTTGGCTTTTGCATTTTAGTTTCTTTTACTTGGATCTTAGAATTTGGGCCATAGTTTATATTTAGTTGCGCATGGTTTAAGGCATAAGAGGAGCTTGTGGCCAAGTGGTTAGCGGCGTGGATTATGTTGCAAGGGAGCCTGGGTTCGAATCTCATGAGAAGCAAGGGAGTATTTATTTTGCGGATTGGACGGCAAGAGTTTCAGTTGAATTTAAACTCTACTGACGAAGGGATCCCACATCGGAAAGATACAAAGAAGGAAGGTGAAGAGCTAGCTATATAAAAAGCATTCCAGGAGGTGAGTTATCATACCTGGTTGGCGTTGGGCAAAGAAGTGCTCGGAGCGCGGTTTAGCAGCTTCAGATTCCTATCAGGCGTGTAACTCTCTCTACTCTAGTTGTAGAGTGGCAAATGCCGAAGTGCCAGTCACGGCAATAGTAGCCACACGAGCGTACGAGCGCACGTGTGGGGCTTCGACGCGATAGTTGAGGCCATCAGTAGTATTCTTGTGGGTTGGGGCTGCTTGGGCCGCGATGGGCTGGAGTGGGCCCAATTGAGCAAAATGTATGATGGTATAGTATATAGTGAACTAGACTAGGTGGAACTTATATACGTGGCTAGATTTATGTTAGGTGGGCCACACGAGCGTGTGGGCCCGAATGGGCTGGAATCGGGTTTTAGGCCCAATAGTCCGGTAAAGACAGAATTGATAGTTGAGTCGCTCGGGGCGACATTAGGCCTCTGGAAAGGCCATTCCAGGTACGAAATTACTGAAATACCCTTAGTGGGTAAATTACCAAAATACCCCTAGAAGGTAAATTATTGTTATACCCTTAGAGGTTGATTGGCTTGATTATGTCGTATTTGTTATTCTGATTATGATGGTAATTCGTTTCATACGTTATCTGTGATATATGATTTGCATACATGTCATACTGCATACGAATTATTATGTCATATTGCATGGGTATGATGAGAGGAGGGGGAAGATATGATTCTAGACTGTCACCAGTGGTTTTGACCATACAGTGGGTTGGCCCCGCTTTCTATATTATTTTTGTGACTAAGTCTAAGTGGTTTTGACCACACCGATATTATTTGTGACTACGGTCACCAGTGGTTTTGACCACATATTGCTATCTTTGTGACTCGTCCCAGTGGTTTGGTACCACAGTGGGTTGGCCCCACATATCAATATACAGGATTGTCATCAATGGTTTTGACCACATTGTGGGTTGGCCCCACACATATTATTGTGACTACGGTCACCAGTGGTTTTGACCACCAGTGGTTTTGACCACCAGTGGTTTTGACCACACGGGGTAGATTTGGGAGTTTCGGATGGATAGGATGGATGGGTTGCATGACATGCATATTTGCACATGGATCTGTGTATGAGCTTAACATACTTTGTATGGGGATTTACACACCGAGTCTCGATGACTCACCCCTTAGTTAATTTTGCAGGTAATCGTTAGATCGCGAATTTGGGAGCTGAGGCGGACTCGTGAAGGCCATACATTATTTTCTCGTAAACTTGTTCTCTTATTTCAACTTATTTTTAATTTGAGATTTTAAGTTGTAATAAGGCCGCTTTAACTGTATTTTTGGTATTTTATCTGGTTTAGCTTTTAATATGATTGCTGCCTATTGTTATCAAATGTTCAATAGGGGAATGTCCTAAACCCTTAATGTCCGTTTTCCAAAATGTTAACAAAAGGATATCAAGAGAATAAATATTTAAACTCGAAATTTTAACAAACGCGCAGTTTTTAAACAACCCTTTTATGTGACATGCCAGATCCGGTCGTAATGTTTAGGCTGGGTTTGGGGTGTTACAGGTTTAGTAAGGGGTATCTGCATTAATCAGGTGTGTAATACTTCCCCACCATCTAGAACTGATTATTAATATATCTTCATAAGCTTATATGTTATGATAAAAGCCGAAATCTCGACTTAATGTGGGAAGCCCAAAAAGGGTAACGCAAATCGCCAGGTCAGTGAATAATCTGATTAAATGTTATAAGTAATTTGCTTGTATATGATTGCATGGGTTGGGTTGGTGAAAGGAGGAAGTTATACGTTATATGTGTAGTGGTTTATACCGTAATCTGTTACATGTTGTAGCGGCTAATGCCGTAATCTGTTATAAGGGCTTCGGCCATAATATGTTGATGAGCAGCATGACTGCCATCTTGGCGTGTAGCGGTGTGGGTCGATTGTAGAAATCCCCAATGGTGTGAACGGTTGGTACGGGGGCGTGTAGCGGATGGAAACCTAGGCAAACTGGTTGGGCCTTGCATATTATTTGTTATTATTATAAATGAAATTATTAATCTATTTTATGGGCCTAAGGCCCAAAATCTAGTGGTGCATGAGGGTTGCACACTGAGTCTCGCGACTCACCCTTTTAATTAACATTTCCGGGCTGGAGAGGAACGCAAGGTGGCCATGCAGAAGAATATGAAGATTTGGCAAAAAGACTCCAATCAATTATTTTATATTGTATTTTAATTAATGGATTTTAAACTTCGATGTAATAAGGCCATGGGCCACTAGTTTATATTTTGTTTTATTATGGGCTTTTATTACTTTTAGATATTTAAATTTTTATTTTAATTAAACCAAGGCATGTAATTAAGTTTGGGTTTTTAATTACAAAGGCCTATTTTATATAAAATATATTTGGGCTTTTCTGAAAATACGACATGTTTTACAAAATTTTTCTTAGTGACATACAAAATCCAGTCGTGGTGTTTGGGCCGGGTTTGGGGTGTTACAATAATCGTATAAAAATTTCGTTAACAAATTTTACCGTTTACATGTTTAATTTGACAAAAAGGAGTAAATCATATAAAGTGTAAAAGTTGAGTTCTAATAGCTAAAAGTATTAAATAACTATATAACTTTAAAGTGGAGGTCATTATATGGTAATTAGACCCTTAGTATGTTAGTGGGAGATAATGGCTTGGCATTTTGTGTAAATATTAATGTTTTTAAAGGTTAATTAAGTAATTAAATAATAAATGATAAATTAATAAAAAAAGAAAGTTTTCATCATTATCTTTCTTCAAACAAAACAAGAAGGGAAGGAAGCCATTTTTGTGTTTTACATTCAACCAAGCTTGTCTAGCTCAATTAGGTATGAGTTTTTTCCCGTTTTTAGTGATTTCTATGTTTCCGGGTTCGTTGTGGCTTAATCTAGCTAGCATGGAGACTAATTTGTGAAATTGTTAAACTATTAGGGTTTTATCATTGATGAACATGCTTGAGTTTTGAAGTTTGATGATAGATAATGAATGGTTTTTGTTAGATAAACAATTTTTGTCAAGGAAGTTTTAGTGAAACTGCCAAATAGGGACTAAATTGAAAAATAGAAAATATTACATGGTGAAATTGTGAAATAATAGAAGTATAGTGCATGTAAGGACCTACTTGGTATACAACCATATTGGGTTGTGGTGAAATTGTATAAATTTCCATTTTTATGAACTAGGGACTAAATAGCAAAGAATTAAAAGTATAGGGGCAAAATGGTAAACTTGCCAAATATATGTGTTGGACTAAATTGAATGTGAAATATATTGAATTGGGTTAAATTTATCCGTATAGATTCAGTCAGACCTCATACGGAGTTAGATTGAGGCAAAGAGAAAGTCTCGGATTAATCGCCTCCATGTAATTAAATTGAGTATTTATATGTTTTAATTGAATTATATGTATGTGATTTGTATAATTGCCATGTATAAATACGAATTGCATATCCGACGACGTACGTCGATTACCGAGCCTCTTTTGAAGCTTAGGAATCCGTAGGATACAAATGACATGTCATTAGGAATTACCGATTCTCAGCTCGTATGAGCTTACCTGTAACAGTTCGATTTTAGCTAAATCAAAATAATGGTTTTAGAACCATAAATTCGAGGTCAAAAATTATTTTTAATATTATTTTATGTGTTTACAGCATGATAGCATATATGTATGAAAGTTTCGTGGTTTAATTTTATCAATTGGATGTCTAATTTTATAAAAGGACTAAATTGCCTAAAATGCAAAAGTTGCATTCTACTTGTTTAAAGTGCCTAATTGCTATGGTTTATTAAATGAAAGGTCCTTTTGATGTTATTAAACCATTGATTGTGAAATTTGACATAGATGTGATTTATAATGTTTTAAACAAAGGTTAAAATGGTAATAATAGAATTAATGTATAATTAATTAAAAAAAACATAATGGTGGCCATTTTATCATCTTTTTGCACTGAAAATAGAAGAAAGAAGAAGCCATTTTCATGTTTTAGGGTTTGGCATTTGTGTTTGTGATTAAGGTATCATTTGAGTTCGGTTTTTAATGATTTCTATGTTTTTGTGATTGTTGCTTTGAGTATTAGCTAGCCCATACCTTAATTTTCGATTTGGTTGATGATTTTGTGATATGCCATTATTGAATATATATGTTTGTGATGGTTGATGACGAAATATGGAAGATAGATGTTAGATTTAAATGTTTTGTAAAGTGAATTTTGACAAAAATGTCAAATAGGGATTTCTTTGTGAAAATGTGAAAATGTGTGGTTAAATGTGTGAAAAAATTGAAAATATGGGCGGATAGTAATATATGGAAAAATCGGCTAGCTTGGGTTTGTGTTTAGTTTCATGAAATTGTGATTTTATGTGATAAGGACTAAATTGAATAAATGTGAAACTTTAAGGGCTAAAGTGTAAAATGCCCAAATATGTGTTTGTGGTCTAAATTGAATGATTTGATGAATAAATGAGTTAATTTTGAATTCATATAGATCAAGAACGAAAGAAATCAGATTTAGATCGAGGGAAATCGAAAGTTGTTGATTAAAAGAATCGATACGTTCATCCTATCTCTGAGGTAAGTTCATATGCAAATAAATGTCTTTAAATTGAATTATATATGTTTAATTGTCATTGAACTGCTATGAATGTTGAATGATCAAATACGAGCAAGAATCAAAATGGTTATAATATCCAAAAGTCTCGTATGAACCTTAGGAATACTATAGGATACAAATGTCATGACATTAGGATTACAAAGATGTAATTACATGTAAGACCATGTCTGGGACATTGTCATCATTATATGATTTCGTATAAGACCCTGTCTGGGACAGTGGCATCGATATGTGATAACATGTAAGACCATATCCGTGATATGGCATTGCACGAGTTATATGTGATTTACGAGTATCCTTAACGATTCCGAATGGTTCAACGGGCAAAGTGAAGTCAAGAAAGAATGTGTGAATGAGTTAAGTGACTCAGGTACGTATGAGATTCATACGAGTATTGAAAAGGGAAGTATTTGATGAATTCTCTTATGAATTGAATGGTGTTTGAGAATAGATGCATAAATGTATGTTGTATGTTGTGATTTGATCAGTAATGCTTCGTAACCCTATTCTAGCGACGGATACGGGATAGGGGTGTTACATTTGTTGGTATCAGAGCTAGGTTTAGTCGATTCTAGGACTAACGTAGTGTGTGTGAGAGTCTAGCTATACATACCATATATACTCTGCGATAGTGTGATGATTGCTGATAGCTTAAATTGTGTTTTCGTATAGTAATGGATCCCGGAAGAGCTGTAGCTGATGATGTAGAGAGTAACATGCCCGCTTCTGCTTATAGGGCAGCGCAATCTGACTCAAGACTTGTAACTAGTAGCCACTAGGGAGAGGCTAAATAGGCCTTTTTCCAAATGATGAGTGAGTGGTTCACGGAGTTCGTTCGAATGAATCCGGTTGCTCAACAACCTCCACCCTCGCCTATTCCTTATCAAGTCCCTGTTGTGCCACATGTAACAGACCGAATTTGACCCAAATCGAAACGGTGGTTTCGGGACCACGAATTCGAGTCTGAGATATATTTATATAATATATTCCGTGCTTATTATATGTGAATTATAATGTGTGAAAGTTTCGTATGAAAATTTGATCGTTTGTGTGTTTAATTTAATAAAAGGACTTAATCGCGTAAAGTGTAAATGTTGCAAACCATAGTGAAAAGTGTCTAAGTGATAGTGGCTTTTAAATATGAGGTATTAAAAGGGAAAATAGCCCATTTTTAAAGTTAGTGGGTGGCTAAAGTCATCTTTGTCCTTATTATATAAGTTAATAATATTAAGTAATAAAGGGTATTTTGGTAATGTAATTATATTATCATGATATGATAAAATAAAACAAAAATAAAGCCACTATCGTCTTTTCTTATTCTTGGCTGAATGTGGAGGAAAGAACAATGGCTTGGTTCCATTTAATTTTCGGCAATTATAGTCTCAAATTCAAGGTTAGTTTTATTTTGGTTCTTGATAATTTTTACGTTTTTGAGATCGTTGCTTCGAATATTAGCTGACCCATGTTAGAATTTTTGAATTTGAGCATGCTTGATATTTGGACATGGCTAAATGTTGGTGTTTTATGATGTTTGATGGAAAAATATTAAAGTTATGTTAGAAATCTACAAGTTTTGAATTGGAAATTTTGGTAAAATTGAGTATTTAGGGCTAAATTGCAAAAGTCAAATTGTAGAGGGATTAAAATGCAAAATAAATGAAACTAATGGACTTGTATAGACCTTGTGAACATTCGGCCCTTAGGTGGTGTAATGAAATTTTGTGTATTTTGTGTTTTGTGAAAATAGGACTAAATTGTAAAAATGTGAAATATTAGGGGCAAAATGGTAATTTGCCTATTTAGGTGTTTTTGGATTAAATTGAAATGAAATGTACTTGAATGAGCTTATTTTAAATATGTTTAGATCAAGAACAAAGAAAATCAGATTTGGATCGGGGAAAAGCGAAAGTTCACGAATAGCCAGTCTTCGTCGTCTGTCGATAGTCGAGGTAAGTCTATGAGCAATTATATGTCGAAAACTATTTACGTAGTATAACAAATGATGGAAATTGGAAATTTTGGATATATAATTGTGGAATAGCCGTGTAACACCCCAAACCCGGCCCATTCACTACGACCGAATTTGAAATGCCACTGCGGAACACGTTCGAAAATATTCTTACTTAAAAGTAAAAACCGTTAAAAATTTGTTTCCTTTGATAAAAACATTTTCGTGATTTAAAATATTCTAAGTAAAAATTAAGTTATTATTAAAATACCGAATTCAAAACTTTAATATGACTTTTGAGATTTAAATAGCTTTTAAAATTAAACTTACAAAATAATATCCCACTTATAAATCCAACTTAAACATGACAAATTCAAATACTTTAAGGCCCTTATTACAACAAATAACTATTCAAAAACTACTTAAAATACTGAAATTAATAAATTCTATTATATAATGAAAACAACTTCTTCTGCATGGGCCACCTCGTATCCACTCCAAACCCGGTCCAAGCATCACCTGCGATGTTGATAAAAATTGGGTGAGTCATACAGACTTAGTGTGCAATTATTCTACTGAATTCCACCCACATGTCAAACCATGTATCAACCCATATAACAGATATTAATGCAACTTATTCACATGCTTTCACTTATTGGGCTTGGCCCACATTCATATTAATAGAGTTCACATATTGGGCTTGGCCCATAACCATATCACATTCTTATAACAGTGTATTAACCACATGTTTCCACATACTAGGCTTGGCCCATTACCACATTAATCCACATATCATACTGGGCTTGGCCCATTTTCACATTAATCCACATCACATTCTGGGCTTGGCCCATTTCCACATTTATTCATATCACATGTTGGGCTTGGCCCATTTTCACATATATTCACATACAACATCATGCAATTATGAAGCCTAACCCAGCCTAGGGTCCATCCTCTACACACCCCCGTATCCAGCCTACCACGCACCAGGGGATTATTAAATCACCCTCTCCTTTTTACTCCAATATGGCAACAAATGCCGTCCACGCGAACTTAATCGCAAATAATCCACAACGCGACCTCAGTCAGTGTCAATCCACGATGTAGCTGAAGCTATCATCAAAACCACGATGAGCACAAAGCCATCAGTAACCACAATATGGCACATAGCCTATTTCAACCACGATGAGGCACAGAGCCATTCATCAAACCACGTACTCGAAGTACACCCTGTCCTTCTTTCATATCCCACCCATGCACATGCAACATAAAATAATGCCATGATGATAATGCATGTACATGTTATTTATCATATCACATATTAATATCAATAATCACTTTCAGATTTAGAACTAACCTGATCATCGACATACCCCTTGAGGGTACTCATATCAAAATTTCCACTGCACTAGTTAGCACATTCATAACACACATACAGATATCACATACAATCATAAATCCCGGAAAACAGTAGGCTAACTACACACCTTATCACTTGAAGAACTATGCTTTCGATACCGATGCTATCACTAGGCGACACTACGGCTATTTGTCTACTTTCTTGTTCTGACGCTGGCCCACACCCCGCTGGCCAATCCCGAACTGCAGAAATTGCTCTTCTCTTGAACTTAGGAGTAGGGACTATTTCTTGTCCTCCTTGACTAGCATCCACGTCCATCGCAAATCACTTAATCAGAATCCTTTGGTTAAACGTCATAATACAAGATCTTAGGCGAATAAACTACAATTTAACTTACTTACCGAAACGATCTAGAATCCCAAAGGCTCCTATGTACTTCTGTCGATTTGCCCTTAAGAATCATAGTACATAATCGGTCAACACTTAATAACCAAAATGGCCTATGGCCGAATATTAGTACTTACTTACCTAGCTTACTTAAATCCCGAAACCTGCACTTGTCTTATAGAATTGTCGAGATCCCTATATATATCAGATGTTAGAATCGTCCTAAACACAAATCTATGGACAATGGCCCCTTGGCCGAATATTACCAGTTGCTTACCTTAATCTCTACAAATCCCGAAAGACTCCTTTAATGCTCCCAACGTTTGTTTAGAGAGACTACAAGAAAGTAGTCGACGTCACCTTTCCTTGATGATTCGGCTTTTGAGACCACAAGAGAAGAAAAGAAAAAGAGATGTTGATGAGGCTCACTAGAGATTCGGCTTATGCTCTAAATGATGACTACACATTCGGCTATGGCTCTCAAAAAAAGATGGGGTATTCGGCTATTCAAGAAATAAAAAGAAGGGATTTTGGGTTGAAAGAAAATAAAAAAAAAAGAAGAGGAGAGGAGTAAAGGAATTTCGGGAAAGCAACACTAAAGAAAAACTAACAATTTTCGGCACTTAACCCCCTCCTTATGACCGAATT
Organism: Gossypium australe; assembly: GCA_005393395.2. Lineage (NCBI taxonomy): Eukaryota > Viridiplantae > Streptophyta > Magnoliopsida > Malvales > Malvaceae > Gossypium > Gossypium australe. Next base: position 92,822,949 of record CM016624.1, read on the forward strand.
TACCAACACCAATAGCCCCTCAATCGGCCACTACCTCTCCCCCTTATCACATCCCAAAATTCTCTCCAATATTATCTCTTTTTCACCCACTTAAAATAAATAAAATAAACAACAATATCCCTTACTAATATCCCATTTAATCTCTTATCCTATCTCCTAAAATAAATAAAATAAAATCTCATTTAATTTAAATAAAACCATAATTATCCTATATTAAAATAAACAAATAAAACTACAATTATCCCACTCTTAGTCGAATATTAATAGGAGAATTAAAATCCTCCTCCAATTGAAAGTCCCAAGTGCCGTCCACTTTCCTCCAATTCTACCTTGACGCAAAAGCAAAATAAAACATTCCCCTTGCTGCTCACAAGCCTCGAACCCGAGACCTGTTGGAGCCCTTGACACAAGCTACAGGTAACGTCCCCAGCCACTTTGCCAAGGCGCTGTTTGTGATATAAACTCCCCAAAATTTCTTTTAAACCCTCTTTCGCCAGGCGCCTTCTTAACGCAAAAATAAAAGCTCCTTCCTGCTTCCTTCGCAACTCGAACCTGGGCCCTCTACCCATTGCTTGAGGTGTCACTTGCCCAAGCCTTAAGTAGCGCCTTGCTGCCACTTTACCAGGCCAACCCTTGTGTCCTAAATCCCTCACGGATTTCCCTTAAAGCCTCCTTAGCCCAGTTCCCCTTGTCTTAGTGCCAAAAGAAAAATAAAATTACACTACTTACTGCCAAGGTGATTCGAACCAAGGCCCTTCCTCACTGCTCCTGGCGTCCTACTCCAAGGCCCTAAGTGGCGCATTCCAACCACTTTACCAAGGTGTCTTCTATGTCCAAAAATGCCTACAAATTTCCTTTAAGGTCTCCTTCGCCTAGCTTCTCCTTTTAAGCACTTAAAACAAAATTTTCCTAAGGCATTCCCTTTTTATCCTAGAGTTCTAAAAACTCCTAAAACACGTCCAAACACCCTTAAAGCCTACTAACACTTGAGTTATGCTCCAAATGCATAGCCCCTAATTTAGGATATTACAAGCCGAATGTTATTGTGGTGACTTAGGTTCAAATTTTATTTGATGTAAGTGATTAAGTTATCTAAGTTCGATATATGATAGTAGAATGATAATAAAATACATGTGTTGTATGTGACTTTGGTATTAAATAATGTGTACGAAATGGTTAATTATGATGACATTCGGGCTTCGAGCCTAGCAGGCCTTGTGCCGGTGTTACACATATATGTATATCGGACAAAATGCCTAGCAGGCCTTATGCCGGTGGAATGAATTTCAGACCTTGGGTCTAGCAGGCTTAACGCCGGTGTGTACTTCAGGCCTTGATGCCTAGCAGGCTTAATGCCGGTGACATTTATAATTGAAAAGCTATGGATTATTTACAAGGTGGGATATAACTACGGCAATAAGGTAAAGGTTCGGGTAAGCCTAAGTTGTACTTAAGATGTAAGTAAATAGGTAAGTATATATATAAATACCCTTTCGAATCAAGTAAATTGAGGTATGGCCGAAGCTTTTGTTGAAATGTTAAAGTGAACTTTCATTCATATTGAAATATGAACATGATAGGTGTATTGAAGTATGAGTTTGATTATGCTATTGAGATTCGGCATATGTATAAATGGTATATGTGAATAACAGATCATATGTGGTTAAAATATATGTTATATTAATAGTCTCGAATTATGCAAATACCTAAGGTATTTAAGTGTTGAGGTTTCATGCTTATGATAGATGGTTTGTAATATCCGGAATTAGGGGTTATTTGTGATTGAACTGTTTTGCATGTGTTTGGACTGTGGTGTTATTATTTGAGATGTTTTAAGACTTAGTTATAAGTTTAGAGCAGGCCTGAGTGGTAGGGAATTTTTTTGTTTTTAAACTTTAAGTAAATGGAGCTAAAGGAGCTAGGGATTATAGGTATTTCAAGGGGGATTTTAGCACAAAAAGTGCCTTGGTTAGGTGGCATGGAGGCGCCACTTAGGGCCTTGTGATTGACGCCATCAACAGGGGAAGGAGATCACAGGTTCGAGCTGCAGGAACCCCACTATTTGCTTATTATTTTGACGCTAAGGAGGGGAAGGAGTTGTGCTCAGCTCAAATTCTGCCAGATAAAGATGGACTAAGTAAAACCTATTTGAAATTGCGGCAAAGAGAAAATTTAGGAGTTTGATGAGTTCAAACTCATTTGAATTGTTGGTCAGGAGAGAATTTAGGTGGTTGCCGAATTTTGAACTCCTGCTTAGAGAGGAGTGTTCGGTTTGGAAGCTAAGGGGAGGGAAGGGCTGAATTTCTTAGGTGCTCAGATGGCATTTTTGGCTAGCTAAGGTTTGATGCAATCGGTTGGGAGCAAAGCCGAAACTTCATCTTGTTGTGTTTTGTTTCTTCTTGTACCATTTGAAGCACCTAGCCGAACCTTTAAGTGAGCTCTCTTTTTCTTCTTCTTTGAAACCGAAAGCCACAAGCACCATAGACTTTTGCCGATTCTCCCTTGGGCACTTAGCCGAATTTTGCACTTGCCTTTCTCTTTATTTCATTAGTAGCCAAAACCTTACTCTCCTAAACACCTCCTCTCCTTTACTCTCCATTCTTGTTGGTGGCCGAATCTTCTACTATTCCATCTCTCTCTTTTCTTTTCTTATTCTTGTTCAAAACTGAAAGCACCCTCTTCCCTTTCATCTTTTTCTTTTCTTCTCTCAAAGTCTTTTGCCGAAACCCTCTCCACCTTTCTTTGCTGAATTCCTACTCTTCCCTTTTTACTGTCTTTTTCCTTCTCTTCTCCCATTTCTAGCCGAATCTCCCTACCTTCTTCTTGTGGTGTTTTGACCAAATAGCAAACAAGGGTGGATCTCTTCTTTGGGATTTCTTCAATCGGTTTTAGGAAGGTGAGTGTTCATGGCCGAATGTCTTTTGTTAGTTCTCTTTTCTCTGTTGTCTCTCGTTAAGGCAAGAACCGATTTTGGCAGTGGTTAGCAAGGTTTCTAATCACCTTTGAAACCGACCTCTCCTAGGTACTCCGGGACTTTGAAGCAGTCGAACTAGGCTCTCTACTCTCTGGCAATCGGTTTGGTAAGTCAAGTGGTAAGGATCTATGCGGATGAGACATAGATTGCGGATATTGAGCGGAGGAGGACACGAGGTGGCCATGCATCCCAGTTTTGGTTTTGGGCTTCAAACTTCTATTTCGTCTTTATTAGCTTTCTTTTAATTTGGTTTTTGGTTTTGTAATAAGGCCGCTAGTATTATTTTGGGTTTTAATTACTTACTTTTACTTTGATTAAATTACTCATAAATTGGATTATAGACTTGTTAAATTAACCGGTAAAAAGCATGTTTTCAAAACTATAACTCTTTCGAGTTTTAAAAATGTTACCATCGGGTAACAGAGTTCACAAAATAATGAGGTAACTTGAATGCTTTTATAACTTAAAGTTTCAAACAACTTCAAAAGCAGATGGTTTTAACTTGATTATACTCGACACACTCAGTTTTTAATAAAAACTAAACATTTTTCTAAAATTTGTAGAATCAAGTGAATTTTTCTAGCATAGGTTTAAAACAACCTTTACAACACTTAAACAACTTTTAAAATGATCAAAGAGTCTCTTGGGAAACTTTCCGACACATTTGTGTTTTCAAGCGGTTTTCACTCCGTAACATGCCAATTCGGTCGTGGTGTGTTGACCGGGTTTGGGGTGTTACATGGTTGGCCAATTTGCTAAATGAGATTCATGACATACGGCTTTGGTGAAATTTAAATGATAAATCATTGTTTTTTTTTAAATCCTATTCGAATTGATATTTGTTTGTATGCATAATAATGTTTGAATGTTTAGTTAAATACCGAATTTGCCTTAGACTTACTAAGCTAGTGAGCTTACATTATATGTGTTCGTTGTCTATTTTATAGACTTTCATCAAGCTACTGGCTCAGAGGATCATTGGACAAGTCAAACACACTATCAACTCTTTTGGTACTTATATACCTAGTTTTTGATTTGAAAGGCATGTATAAGCTAGGCTGAATTGTAAACCTATGGTACTTAATCTCGTATATATATATGTATATAGCATAGCCTTGCGATAATGGCTATTACTTTTGGCTAAACTTTACTCATGTGTTTCGGTATAGTGACATGTTTAATTGTTAATGGTTATGTGTTTTTAGTTATGTCCTAAGCTTAGATCAATTATATATATATATATATATATATATATATATATATTAAGCTGTTTAATTATGATTCGGTGATGAGATTGGAGAGGTTTATATGTTTATTGTGCATGGGTTGTAGAGGTTTTAATTAATATGTATATATTCGGCCATTGTACTCATGTATATTTGTATTAGGTATAAATTGGTTTTGTGGTCTATGGCATATTTAGGTAGAATAATGCTTTGATAATGTGTATTAGTTATTATATATTCAAGTTGTACATGACACATTCGTACATGAATTGAATGCGAAATTGTTATATGCTATAATGGAAGAGTTGGTCATATGTATATGTGCATGCATGGTATGTATGGCTATACTATTTGAATAGTTAGGTTCGGGTTAGAAATGCATGATAGTATATGTTTTAACTGTTATTAATCGAGAATGAAAGAAATAGGGTTGTATGAAGTGAAGTAGTATATGTGATTGATCTAGTGGCAGGTTTGAAATGGTAAAGAAGATGAGTTTATAATTCATGGTATAATGGACACATTGGATGTAGTTGTATCTGTATAATTTATATATATGTATCTTGATATACATGTGATAAATTTATTATCACAAGAAGGAAATTTTACGAAGTTGGTTGTTAAATACGAACCTAGATTGAGTCTTTCGTATGTGCATAGATACCCCATAGAGTGCTATGAGAGTTTATGATTAATTATGCATATGCATATGATTTGTGAAATGACAAGGTGATTATTGAATAAGTGATAGATGTGTTTATGTTTACTACATATGCATAAAGTGAAATTGCATACTCAAACTTGTTATAAACATTTGAAAAACATATATTCGATGATTCAATGGTTTGGAATGTACAAGCATGAATTAAATCTCTTTGAGTTTAATAAATGTATGATTTGTGATATATGGCTATGACGATTTGAGTTAAGTTCTGTAATGCCTCATAACCCTAATCCAGCAACGAGTACGGGTTAAGGGTGTTACATTTGATTGGTATCAGAGCTTACAGTTTAGTCGATTCTAGGACTACCGTAGCGCGTAAGAGTCTAGCTATACATGCCTTAATTGTATATACGATAGTGTGGTGACTTCTGACATTTCAAACTGTGTTTTATATAGTAAATGGATTCCGATCCTGACAGAGCCGTAGCAGATGATGTAGAGAGCGTAGCGCCTGATCGCGCACGCGGATCAGTGCCGGTAGACTATCGACCAGTTTCGGGTAGCCATGAGGGAGAGGCTAAGCAAGCCTTCTACCAGATGATGAATGAATGGTTTTCCCAGTTTGTTCAGAATAACCCGGCTGTACCACAACCTCCACCCCTGAATAATCCAACTTCGGTACCTTCAGCACCCCCGATGATCGATCCGATGAGATCTAGCAGGCCAGCCGTTGATAAAATCAGGAAATATGGGGCCGAAGAATTCAAAGCTAATGATGATGATGACGCAGAGCGAGCTGAGATGTGGCTTGATAACACTATTCGGGCACTTGATGAACTATCCTGTACTCCTGATGAATGCCTAAAGTGTGCTATATCGCTACTTCGGGACACTGCATATCACTGGTGGAATACACTAGTATCAGTGGTTCCGAAAGAAAAAATGACTTGGGATTTCTTTCAGATCGAGTTCCGTAAGAAATATATCAGTCAAAGATTCATCGATCAGAAAAGAAAAAAATTTCTGGAATTAAAACAGGGTCGTATGACTGTGACGGAATATGAGCGGAAGTTTGTCAGATTGAGCCGTTATGCCCGAGAGTGTATATCAATTGAAGTCATTATGTGCAAAAGATTTGAAGACGGTCTAAATGAAGACATAAAGTTGCTTGTTGGCATTCTTGAAATCAAAGAGTTCGTGGTACTAGTCGAGCGAGCTTGCAAAGCTGAATAGCTCGGAAAAGAGAAAAGAAAGGCTGAAATAGAAGCTAGAGACACTCGTAAAAGATCATCGAGTAAGACTTTCCATTCAGTGCCTAAGAAGTTCAGATATGACTCCAGCCGACATAAAGCTACTTCAGACCTACCTAGACGAGATCGACCTCCAGTGAGTTCCCAAGCCACTTCGATGGCTAGTGTTGGTAATGTTCAGCAGAACCGGGCTGAGTGCAAACATTGTGGAAAATGGCATTCTGGGAATTGTAGATTCCGTGATCGGTCCTGCTTTAAATGTGGATCGTCGGACCATTTCATTCGAGAGTGCCCGATGCTACCCGAACAAAATACGGCTCAGAACACTAAATCGAGCAGCGCTCTAGCACGGGGCAGACCACCTAGACATTCAGGCAATGTAGGTGGCTGTCAGAGAGGGACGAAGGACACTGCAGCTCGATCAGAGGCTAGAGCTCCAGCTAGAGCTTATGCTATACGAGCCAGAGAGGATGCTTCTTCCCCAAATGTCATTACCGGTACTTTCACGCTTTATGATATTACTGTGATTGCATTGATTGATCTTGGTTCGACTCATTCATGTGTGTGTGAAACTCTAGTATCCAGTAAGACTCTGTCAGTTGAGTCTACTGAGTTTGTGATCAGTGTATCCAACCCTTTGGGTAGATGTGTTCTCGTGGATAAAGTGTGTAAAGGTTGCCCGTTGTTGATTCGAGATTCCTGCTTTCCAGCTGATTTAATGTTGTTGCCTTTCGACGAGTTCGATATAAATTTGGGAATGGACTGGTTAACTTTGCATGATGCAGTGGTGAATTGCATGATTTGAGATGTCAGAATGGTGAGATCGTCCGAGTTGAATCTAGTGATTTAAATGGGTTACCTACCGTAATATCCTCGATGCTAGCCCGAAAGTATGTGAGAAAAGGATGCGAAGCTTATTTGACCTATTTATTGGATAAGAAAGTGTCTGAAAAACAGATTGAATCTGTACTGATTGTGTGTGAATACCCAGATGTGTTTCCTGAAGAATTACCGGGATTACCACCAGTACGAGAGATTGAGTTTGGCATTGAATTAGTACCGGGAACGACTCTAATTTCGATATCTCCGTATTGGATGGCACCTACTGAGTTGAAAGAATTGAAAGCACAGTTGCAAGAGTTGACAGATAGGGGCTTTGCACAGCCGAGTTTCTCTCCTTGGGGTGCACCAGTTCTGTTTGTGAAAAAGAAAGACGGGACTATGCGAATGTGTATTGATTATCGGCAGCTGAATAAAGTGACAATAAAGAATAAATACCCGTTACCTCGAATTGATGATTTGTTTGACTAATTAAAAGGGGCTTCAGTGTTTTCAAAGATAGATCTGAGATCGGGTTATTATCAGTTGCGAGTCAGAGATACAGATGTGCCAAAGACTGCATTTCGGACGAGGTACGGACATTTTGAGTTTCTGGTTATGCCTTTTGGACTTACTAATGCACATGCTGTTTTTATGGATTTGATGAATCGGGTTTTCAGACAGTTTTTGGATCGGTTTGTAGTAGTGTTTATTGATGATATACTGATCTACTCTAAAGATGAAACCGAGCATGCCGAGCATTTGAGATTAGTGCTACAAAATTTGCGAGATCGACTGTAACACCCCAAACCCGGTCAACACGCCACGACCGAATCTGGCATATTACAGAGGAAAACGTTTTGAAGAAAATCTAATTACCGATTAAATTATAGAAGGCAGGTGCATGATTAGTTAAAAACTGGTGGTTTACCTTGAAATCCCGTTAATAAATCTTTCACATTTAGTTGTTGATCCATAAGTTAGAAAACATTTATGTCATTTTAAGAAACCCGAATGATTACTTAGAAAACCGTTTACATTCAAGTGTAGAAACTTAAATTTGAAAATCATTTAAGTTGTCGAAAACAATTAAGTTGAAATTTTACTATCAAATGATTTATATTACCCGATGGTAAGATTTTGAAAACCATTGCGTTTTTATAGTTTAGAAAACCTTGGGCTCAATTATTAAATCAACCATGATATTTGTTTAGCCATGTTTAAAACAAATCCAAAGCATATAAATAATCCAAGAACATAATTTAAAAAGGCCTTATTACAAATCCAAATAAAGATGAAAACCGAATTAAAATAGAGTATAGAGTATAGTACCCAAACCGAATTTTTATTGCATGGCCACCACGAGTTCATCCTGCTCCTCATCCGCGACCTACGAATGACCTGAAAAGATAAGGGAGAAGGTGAGTCACCAAGCCTCAGTGCGTAAATCCTTCCCCCGATTAATGCAACATGCTTAAACATTTCATAACCGAGTAATGTAAATAATGCACCCAACCTAGCCATCCATAACTCCTTTTCTACCCCGTGTGGTACCAAACCATTGGTGGTGCCAAACCACTGGTGACCCAAAGTCACGATATCCAATATTAATGTGGTGCCAAACCACTGGTGACCCAAAGTCACGAATAATCCATCTGTGGGGCCAACCCACGTGTAATACCAAATCACTGGCGACGATCCCGTAATATCAATTGTGGGGCCAACCCACTATGGTGCTAAGCCACTGGGACGAGTCGCTATGAGGTGCCAAACCTCTGGTGTCCCAAAGACACGAAATAAACTGTGGTACCAAACCACTGGAGGTGCCAAACCTCTGGTGTCCCAAAGACACGGATATCAAATCCTTCCCCCTCCTCTCATATCACCCATAACAGTGCAATTATTATGCAAATCATGCCATCATGCTTTATTATGTATCATATAGAAATATATATCACATATCATGGTGATAAGTATCATATAGCAAAACATATCGAAACGGACTTACCCGAATCCTTGTTCATACCCTTACGGTATCATAACGAGAATCTCATAGTTTTCGGCTTTTAATCAAGATTAAGTTATTAACAAATACCAAGCTATAAAGTGTGTAAGTTACACACCTGTCACTAACGCAAGTTCTAAATCCTGAAGACCCGATCTACCGCACTAGATCTCCTTGCCCTACATTCAGCCAACAACAACCTTAGTCTCAAAAGCCTTCGGCTTGACATCCACTTAAAGAATAATGAACCAACATGAATCCTTACCACTTGACTTACCAACTTCAATTGCTAGAGAAATAGGGTTTAGATCGATTGCTTCCAAAGCCCCGAAGAGCCTAAAAGAAATCGGTTCCTAAGAATGGTTAGAACCTTGCTAACAAATGCCCAAAAATTCGGCCTTTGCCCTCATGAAAAACGACAGTGAAAAGAGAAACGAAATAAGGAAATTCGGCCAAGACACTTACCTATCTTCAAAACCGATTAGAGAAGAACTCAAAGAGAATCTACCCTTGTTGATATTCGGCCAAGGCAAAACAAAAAGGAAATGAGAAGTTTCGGCTATGGTTTTGAAAGAAGAAAACAAATATATGTGGCTAAAAAGAAATGAAGTACGAGAGTGGCAAAGAAAAATAAAGAAAAATGAGAGGGAGAGAATTCGATTTTAGCAACAATGGAAGAAAAACCAAGAGAAATGGGGAAGAAGAAGGTTCGGCCAAAAAGAATGTAAAAGAAGAGATGTAGGTTTTTTTTAACAAATATGAAAAGAAAGGAAAAGAAAGATGGAACAAAAGAGGTTCTTTTCGGCTACAAAGAAATAAAATATGAGAGGGAGGTTCTAAAAGAGATTCGGCCAAATGCCTAAGAGAAAATCAACAAGCACTTAAGGACATTCGGCTTTTGGTTCACTTTGGTGCACTAGGGAGAAATTGGCAAGGTTCAAAGGGTTTTTGGTTATGGCTCAAAACAAAGAATGAAAGCGTTCCAAACTAGCCGAAAATGACCACCTAACCAGAGGAAATTTCGGCACCAACTAGCTACCAACAAAACAAAATTCGGTCACTCCCCCTTAGGCCCCAAAACCGTCCAAATACATGGACTCCAAGGTCAAACTTTTCCACACAAGACTTTCCACAGCAAAACACCTTGCATCATGCCTTATGTCCCCTTATCCTTCCTTAATCAATATGATTCTTATCCCTAAGTTCAAGCTTTCCTAATCTATTATTCAACTTGCCATAAAATTTTAAAGTCCAACCTTACCTTAATTAGAGCTTGGCCGACACTTAATGTAAGGATGCATAAAAATATAGTCTTCAAAATGCAGTCCATACTACTCGAACCACTTCCCTCAAGCAATCCTTCATGCGCCATAACCATCATGCCACTAACTCCTCATGTGCTAAATTTAGACATTTAAATTAACTTAAGTGTCAGGATCACCTAATCCACTTCACTAAATTCTCAATACTAAAAATTATTCTAGCTTCGCTAATAATTCCAAGCCTTCACAAACTATACTAAGCACACAATAAAATCATACCCGAGTTAAACAAGTAACAAGATGATACTCAAATTTTTAGGATGTTACAATTCTACCCCCTTAAAATAATTTCGTCCTCGAAATTACCTGATCAAAAGAGTTGAGGGTACTGCTGCCTCATCACAACCTCCGGTTCCCACGTAGCTTCTTCTATTCCATGGTTCCGCCATAATACCTTCACTAATGAAACTGACTTCCTGCGCAACACTTTCACATCTCGATCTAGAATCTGCACTGGTTCTTCTTCTATTGTTAAATCTGGACTCACCTCTATTTCCTCTACTGCCACGACATGCGATGGATCAGAATGATAGCGTCTAAGCATGGAGACATGGAACACATCGTGAATCTGACTCAGCTCTACTGGCAACTCGAGCTGATAAGCTACTGGTCCCACTCGTCTAAACACCTTATACGGCCCAATAAACCTTGGAATTAACTTGCCTTTTCTCCCAAATCTTAACACTTTTTTCCATGGCGAGACCTTCAGAAAGACCTTGTCACCCACGGCAAACTCTATATCCCTCCGCTTGAGATCGGCATACGACTTCTGCCTGTCCGAAGCTTCCTTCAAACGAGCCTGAATCAACTTAACCTTATCCTCAGTCTCTGCAACCAACTCTGGTCCTAACATCTGACGCTCACCCAACTCTGTCTAGCATGTAGGTGTGCGACATCTCCTACCATACAACGCCTCGTATGGTGCCATCTTAATGCTTGCCTGATAACTATTGTTGTACGCGAACTCAGCTAATGGCAAAAACTCTTCCCAGCTGCCTCTGAAATCCAAAACACAACCTCTCAACATGTCTTCTAAAATTTGTATAACCCTTTCCGACTGCCCGTCAGACTGTGGATGAAATGCCATACTGAAATCCAACCGCGTACCCAAAGCTTGATGTAACGCTTTCCAAAACCTCGACGTAAATCTAGGATCTCTGTCTGAGATGATCGACACTGGCACACCGTGCAACCTCACTATCTCCGCCACATACAACTTAGCTAACTTCTGAAGCGAGTAATCCACCCTTACCGGAATGAAATGAGCTGACTTAGTCAGACGATCCACAATCACCCAAACTGAATCTTTCTTACTAGGTGTAAGGGGTAATCCACTGACAAAGTCCATAGTGATCCTTTCCCACTTCCACTGTGGAATCTTCACCGGCTGAAGTAATCCAGACGGCAACTGATGTTCAGCCTTGACCTGCTGACACGTCAGACATTTACCCACAAACTCAGTTACCTCCCACTTTAGACCTGGCCACCAATACTGTTCTCTTAAAACCCGATACATCTTGCTACCTCCAGGATGCATAGCGTATGGGCTGCTATGTGCGTCCCGAAGAATTTTCTGCCTCAACTCTACATCCTTCGGCATACAAGCTCTCCCTTGAAAACACGATACTCCATCTCTGGACAAACTATAATCCTCTAAACCACCATTCTGAACCTGCAACCTCCGATCGTTCAAACCCTCATCCTCTAACTGCTTTTCTTTGATCTGCTCTAACCAAGTCGGCTTGACTTGCAGTTCTGCCAACAGACTCCCATCGTCATACAAACTAAGATGGGCAAACATCGCTCTTAAACTAATACAACCTTACGGCTCAACGCGTCTGCCACCACGTTAGCCTTGCCCGGATGATACTCAATCGAACAGTCGTAGTCCTTCAACAACTCAATCCATCTACGCTGCCTCAAGTTCAAATCCTTCTGATTCAAAAGATACTTCAGACTCTTGTGATCCGTGTAGACTATCGACTTCTCTCCGTACAAATAGTGTCTCCATATCTTCAAAGCGAAAACCACTGCGGCTAATTCCAAGTCATGCGTCGGATAGTTAACCTCATGTGGTCTCAACTGTCGAGATGCATAAGCCACTACCTTCCCTTCCTGCATCAGCACACATCCCAAATCAGTATGTGATGCATCACAATAAATCGCGAATTCCTTGCCTGCCTCAGGCTGAATTAAAACCGGAGCTTCAGTCAGAATCTTCTTCAACTTGTCGAAACTTCCTTGCTGCTTCTCAGTCCACACAAATGGAATTCCTTTCCTCAATAACTTAGTCATTGGTGCAGCGATCAAAGAAAATCCCTCTACAAATCTTCGGTAATACCCCGCCAGACCTAGAAAACTCCGAATCTCAGCCACTGACTTAGGCGGCTTCCAATCCAACACTGCCTCAATCTTCCGAGGATCCACTCTAATCCCTTCAGCTGATACTACGTGACCTAAGAAAGTCACCTCCCTAAGCCAGAATTCGCACCTACTAAATTTGGCATATAGCTGATTTTCTCTCAGAATCTGTAACATTACTCGTAAATGTGCATCGTGCTCCTTTTCTGACTTTGAATATACCAAGATATCGTCTATAAATACCACAACAAACTGATCCAAAAACTGCTGAAATACCCGATTCATCATGTCCATGAATGCTGCCGGCGCGTTAGTCAACCTAAACGGCATTACCAGAAACTCGTAGTGCCCATACCGAGTGCAAAATACCGTCTTATGGATATCAGCCTCTTTCACCTTTAGCTGATGATACCTAGACCTTAAATCAATCTTGGAGAAAACCGCTGCCCCCTTAAGCTGATCAAACAAGTCATCTATCCTCGGCAAAGGATACTTGTTTTTGATCGTCAGCTTATTCAGCTGGCGGTAGTCTATACACATCCGCATCGAACCATCCTTTTTCTTGACAAAAAGTATCGGCGCTCCCCAAGGCAAAACACTTGGTCGAATAAAACCTCGATCCAACAACTCCTGAATCTGAGCCTTTAATTCCACTAACTCCTTCGGTGCCATCCTATACGGAGCGATAGACACTGGCGCAGTTCCGGGTAACAGATCTATACCGAATTCAACTTCACGATCCGGAGGCAGTCCCAGAAGTTCTTCTGGAAATACGTCAGCATATTCCTTTACCGTTCGGACGTTCCCTACAGTAGACTCCTTAGCCTCCAACGTACACACATGAACCACAAATGCCTCACAGCCCTTCCTGACCAACTTCACAGCTTTCAACGCAGATACCACGTTGGATAGATAATCTCTTCTATTACCTATCATAACCACCTCTTCACCCTCAGCTGTCTTCAAAACCATGGGCTTAGCAGCGCAATCCAAACTTGCCTGGTACTTGACCAACCAGTCCATCCCAAGAATCAGATCGAACTCCCCAAACGGCAGTTCCATCACATCAGCTTCAAACACTACCCCTTGGAGTTCTAAGGGCACATCCCTATACAGCTTATTTACTTCTACAGAGTGACCTAAAGGGCTAAGTACTGTCATCTTCCTAGAAGTAGTCTTAGAGTCTAGGTTCATAGTCTCTACTATGCTACTAGCAACATACGAATGTGTCGAACCCACATCTATCAAAGTAGTATATGGTAAACCGAAAATTAAGAACGTACCGGTTATGACGTTCGGTGCGTCACCCTCCTCTCGACGTCTTGCTGCATACACCAAACCAGGCTGTCTTACCTCAGTGTTGCCTGCTCCTCTGCCCGATGCTCCGCGGCCCCGACCAGAGAACCATTACCTCCTCTACCATTACCACGACCCCTCTCCGGCGGCGGTCCCTCATTTCTATACTGAGCACGACCCTGACCCTCAGACTGATTCCTGGCTAGCTTACGTGGACAGTCCCTCACACGATGATCCAACGAGCCACACTCAAAATATCCTTTTCCACCAGTACAACATTCGCCCCAATGAGATTTCCCACACCGATTATACTGTGCTGGTCCTTGATTAGCAGTAACAGACCTCCCAGACTGATTCGGTCCACTCTGCCTAGCCCTTTTCTGAGAATTACCGGCCGACCCAGATGATCCAAAACCTCTCTTATGTCTAATCCGGTCGTAATTCTGCCTCACAGATTCCTTTATCCCCTCGGCTATCTTAGCCTTTTCTACTAGCACAGCAAACTCTCGCTCCTGCTGTGGAGCAATCAGCAACCTCAGCTTATCTCTCAAGCCATCCTCGAATCTGACACATCGCTCGTGCTCCGAAGCCACGATACCTCTAGCATACCGACTTAATCTTAAAAATTCTGCCTCATACTCTGATATGGACTTAGTCCCCTGAACCAGCCTCAGGAATGCCTTCTGCTGCGCATCAATGTAGTTAGACCCAACATATTTCTTCTGATATGTTGCCTTAAAATAGTCCCAAGTGAGATCCTCCGCTGCAGCACTATCCCACACCATAAGCCACCATTGGTATGACTCATCCCGAAGAAGCGACACTATCCCTTTCAGCTTTTCCTCAGCATTCAGATCCAAATCATTCATGATTCGCTCCGTCGCCTCTAACCAATACTCTGCCATACTGGGAGCTACACCAGAAACACCTCGAAATACCTCAACTCCATTGGCTCGGAGTTGCTCAGGTACAGATTTCCGAGCTCCCGCGCCTCCACCTACTCCAGCTACCCTCTCAAGAACTCGCAGCATCGCCTGAGACACTGCGTCATCCCCCGTTTGATCCTGAAACTCACCACCTACAGCTGGTGGTGGTGCTGGTGGTACCTCATTTTCGGATCCTTGACCAGACCTCACTGGTTCAGACACAGCCATCCTACCCCGATCGCGTCCACGCGTAAAATGAACCCGACCTCGAGTACTCATGACTAAAGTCTCGACTTATCTGATTTAAAAGTTTTATGCATTAGTCATTATTCCACTATCTTTAAAGCACAGTCTTATGAAAAGTTTTAATAAGAGATTGTTTTGCGAATCCATAGAGTCCTATAAATTTCAGTCTCTAAGCTAGTCCACTAACACTAGTCATTCAAAGTTTATAACATCCAAAAATCACAACCAAAGGCTAGGGGTACTTACCTGGGTGGATTGGTGACGGAGACTCGGTACCATGCCTTTCAAATCTTATAATTTCAAACAAAAACATTTTGAGACCATACTTTAAAACATTTTGGGCCTCGAGCCCACAGCCGAGCCTTTGAACTTGGCTCTAATACCACAATTGTAACACCCCAAATCCGGTCAACACGCCACGACCGAATCTAGCATATTACAGAGGAAAACGTTTTGAAGAAAATCTAATTACCGATTAAATTATAGAAGGCAAGTGCATGATTAGTTAAAAACCGGTGGTTTACCTTGAAATCCCGTTAATAAGTCTTTCACATTTAGTTGTTGATCCATAAGTTAGAAAACATTTATGTCATTTTAAGAAAACCTGAATGATTACTTAGAAAACCGTTTACATTCAAGTGTAGAAACTTAAATTTGAAAATCATTTAAGTTGTCGAAAACAATTAAGTTGAAATTTTACTATCAAATGATTTATATTACCCGGTGGTAAGATTTTGAAAACCATTGCGTTTTTATAGTTTAGAAAACCTTGGGCTCAATTATTAAATTAACCATGATATTTATTTAGCCATGTTTAAAAGAAATCCAAAGCATATAAATAGTCCAAGAACATAATTTAAAAAGACCTTATTACAAATCCAAATAAAGATGAAAACCGAATTAAAATAGAGTATAGTACCCAAACCAAAGTTCATGTAAAACCAAATTTTTATTGCATGGCCACCACGAGTTCATCCGGCTCCTCATCCGCGACCTACGAATCACCTGAAAAGATAAAGAAGAAGGTGAGTCACCGAGACTCAGTGCATAAATCCTTCCCCCAATTAATGCAACATACTTACACATTTCATAACCGAGTAATGTAAATAATGCACCCAACCTAGCCATCCATAACTCCTTTTCTACCCCGTGTGGTACCAAACCACTGGTGACCCAAAGTCACGATATCTAATATTAATGTGGTGCCAAACCACTGGTGACCCAAAGTCATGAATAATCCATCTGTGGGGCCAACCCACGTGTGATACCAAATCACTGGCGACGATCCCGTAATATCAAATGTGGGGCCAACCCATTGTGGTGCTAAGCCACTGGGACGAGTCGCTATGAGGTGCCAAACCTCTGGTGTCCCAAAGACACAAAATAAACTGTGGTACCAAACCACTGGAGGTGCCAAACCTCTGGTGTCCCAAAGACACGGATATCAAATCCTTCCCCCTCCTCTCATATCACCCATAACAGTGCAATTATTATGCAAATCATGCCATCATGCTTTATTATGTATCATATAGAAATATATATCACATATCATGGTGATAAGTATCATATAGCAAAACATATCGAAACGGACTTACCCGAATCCTTGTTCATACCCTTACGGTATCATAACGAGAATCTCATAGTTTTCGGCTTTTAATCAAGATTAAATTATTAACAAATACCAAGTTATAAAGTGTGTAAGTTACACACCTGTCACTAACGCAAGTTCCAAATCTTGAAGACCCGATCTACCGCACTAGATCTCCTTGCCCTACATTCGGCCAACAACAACCTTAGTCTCAAAAGCCTTCGGCTTTACAACCACTTAAAGAATAATGAACCAACATGAATCCTTACCACTTGACTTACCAACTTCAATTGCTAGAGAAATAGGGTTTAGATCGATTGCTTCCAAAGTCCCGAAGAGCCTAAAAGAAATCGGTTCCTAAGAATGGTTAGAACCTTGCTAACAAATGGCCAAAAATTCGGCCTTTGCCCTCATGAAAAATGACAGAGAAAAGAGAAAAGAAATAAGGAAATTCGGCCAAGACACTTACCTATCTTCAAAACTGATTAGAGAAGAACTCAAAGAGAATCTACCCTTGTTGATATTCGGCCAAGGCAAAACAAAAAGGAAATGGGAAGTTTCGGCTATGGTTTTGAAAGAAGAAAACAAATGATATGTGGCTAAAAAGAAATGAAGTACGAGAGTGGCAAAGAAAAATAAAGAAAAATGAGAGGGAGAGAATTCAGTTTTAGCTAACAATGGAAGAAAAACCAAGAGAAATGGGGAAGAAGAAGGTTCGGCCAAAAAGAATGTAAAAGAAGAGATGTAGTTTTTTTTAACAAATATGAAAAGAAAGGAAAAGAAAGATGGAACAAAAGAGGTTCTTTTCGGCTACAAAGAAATAAAATATGAGAGGGAGGTTCCAAAGGAGATTCGGCCAAATACCTAAGAGAAAATCAACAAGCACCTAAGGACATTCGGCTTTTGGTTCACTTTGGTGCACTAGGGAGAAATTGGCAAGGTTCAAAGGGTTTTTGGTTATGGCTCAAAACAAAGAATGAAAGCATTCCAAACTAGCCGAAAATGACCACCTAACCAAAGGAAATTTCGGCACCAACTAGCTACCAACAAAACAAAATTCGGTCACTCCCCCCTAGGCCCCAAAACTGTGCAAATACATGGACTCCAAGGTCAAACTTTTCCACACAAGACTTTCCATAGCAAAACACCTTGCATCATGCCTTATGTCCCCTTATCCTTCCTTAATCAATGTGATTCTTATCCTAAGTTCAAGCTTTCCTAATATATTATTCAACTTGCCATAAAATTTTAAAGTCCAACCTTACCTTAATTAGAGCTTGGCCGACACTTAATGTAAGGATGCATAAAAATATAGTCTTCAAAATGCACTCCATACTACTCGAATCACTTCCCTCAAGCAATCCTTCATGCGCCATAACCATCATGCCACTAACTCCTCATGTGCTAAATTTAGACACTTAAATTGTAACATCCCCAAACCCGGCCCATTCACTACGACCGAATCTGGTTATGTTAGTGCGGAAAAGTCGGTGGAAAATCTATTTAACTTAGAAAAATTTAAAACTTGCTAACTTTTGAAAAATCCATGTTTATTTAAACTTATGATTAAAACTTTGTTATTAAAATATACTCATACTAAAAGATTAATATATACAAGCCAAATTGAATAAGTAGGTTGGAAAAAATATACTTATCTTCACATAGTGTTTCAAATTCTTCAAACCATAATAAATACTAATATAATCATAACAAAAATAAATAAGAGTTAAAAGGCCTTTATTACATATTCTATTTAAACCCAAATACTTAAAGTAAGCCTAAAACATTTAATCTCTTCTTCTGCATGGGCCACCATGTGTCCACTCCAACCCGGTCCGATCGACGTGTCACCTGCGATGCTTAAAAAGTTGGGTGAGTCATCCCCAAACCCGGCCCATTCACTACGACCGAATCTGGTTATGTTAGTGCGGAAAAGTCGGTGGAAAATCTATTTAACTTAGAAAAATTTAAAACTTGCTAACTTTTGAAAAATCCATGTTTATTTAAACTTATGATTAAAACTTTGTTATTAAAATATACTCATACTAAAAGATTAATATATACAAGCCAAATTGAATAAGTAGGTTGGAAAAAATATACTTATCTTCACATAGTGTTTCAAATTCTTCAAACCATAATAAATACTAATATAATCATAACAAAAATAAATAAGAGTTAAAAGGCCTTTATTACATATTCTATTTAAACCCAAATACTTAAAGTAAGCCTAAAACATTTAATCTCTTCTTCTGCATGGGCCACCATGTGTCCACTCCAACCCGGTCCGATCGACGTGTCACCTGCGATGCTTAAAAAGTTGGGTGAGTCATACAGACTCAGTGTGTAACCAAACCATCGAAATCCACCCACATGCTAACCACATAACATCCCAATTATCAAATGCAACATGCAAGTATAATTATTAGACATTACCACAATCTGGGCTTGGCCCACCTTCAAATTATAACAATTACTGGGCTAGGCCCTTTTCACATTAGTCCACTGATCACTGGGTTTGGCCCATGTCCACGTATGTTCCCAAAACATACCTATTCATTGGGCTTGGCCCATTTTCATATTATTTCATAAACGGAATAATGCAATCATGAAACCCAACCCAAGCCTAGGGTCCATCCGCTACACACCCCCTGATCCAGCCTACCACACACCAGGGGACTATCGAGTCACCCTCTCCTTTTCCCTCCAAAAAGGCAACCAATGCCATCCACGATGTAGCGTATAGCTAACATCAAACCACGATGGAGCACATAGCAATCCATCAAGCCACGATATGGCATAAGCCGATATCAATCAAGGTAACCACGCGAACTAAATCGCAAAGATCCACAACGCGACCTCAGTCAGCGCCAATCCACGATGTAGCACAAAGCTGACATCAACCTCGTACTCGAAGTACACCCGTACCTTCTTTTCATAACCCGCCCATGCACATGTAACATAAAATGATGATAAGGTGGTGCATGTACATATTAAACACAATCATAGGCATACTCACATAATAAAATCAATGATCATATTTACAAACTTTGCTACTAACCTGATCATCTTCATACCCCTTAAGGGTACCATTTTCACATTTAACTGCACTTATTAGCATCATACAACATAAACAGATATACTCAAATCCCGGAAACAATGGTTTAACTACACACCTTATAACCTGGAGCTCTAAACCCTCGATCCCAACGCTATCGACTAGCGAGACTACCGCTATCTGCCTATAGCTATCTCCTGCCGCTGGCCCACACCCCGGTGGCCAATCCCGAACTGCTGAAACCGCTCTTTTCTTGAACTTTGGGATAGGGACCTTCCCTTGCCCACTTTGACTGGTTGTGGCCTCCATCAAAAAGCTTAATCAGGTAAACAGGTTAACCCCCAAAACACCACTTAAGCATTTAATCTAAATAAATATCTCTTACCAACTCAACTTGAATCCCGAACGCTACTCTATGCCACTGCAACTGCTGACTAAACGACCTTGCTAACCACTCCCTATTGCTCCAGCTAGAAACGACCACCACCAAGGAAGTAAGGTTCGGCTCAGGGACTTGTAACCAAAGTGAAGAGAAATGTGAGAATGGGTGATTCGGCAAGGCTCTTAAACAGTGTTTGGGATATTCAGCAATGGTAGTTTTCTATGGATGGTTACGGTTTAAGCAAGGTTTAAAAAGAAAAAGGTGAGAAGGGAGAAGGATATAGGTTCATAAAAGGTTAAGCCCTCTGCTACTTTCGGCTACAAGGAAATAGGATGGAAAAGGGGTTTGCTTGGACTAACTTTCGGCAATGGAGAAGGGAAGAATAAATAAAAATAAAGGGAAGAACTTTTTGCTAAGGGAGAAAGCAAATGGTGAATGAAAAATGAGCACCACCCCCTCCCTTTATATAGCATTCGGCCAAGCCCCAAGCTCCCAAAAAAAAAAATCCTAAAATCACTCCTAAAACACCTCCCCTCCATCCATTTTAAAAGTTTGAAAAAGTCAAACCTATCTAGCCAAATTCAAAAAAAATTGACCAAGTCTTTGCCCATCTTTTAAGCCTCCCAAAACCGTCCAACACTCTACCTAGATGACGCAAAAACAAAGCCCCCTGCTACCCTTGCGAATCGAACACTGGCCCCCTTCCCTTGCACCTGAGACGTCACTTCCCCAAGCTCTTAGTGGCGTCTCCCTTGCCACTCCACCAGCCCAATTCTTGTGACATAAACTCCCAAATAATTCTCTTAAGACCCCCTCTATCCAAGTTCCCCTTTTTAGCCCCTAAAACTAAAAATTTTCCAAAACGTTCTACCATCACCTAGGGTTCTCAGGACCCCTAAAACTTACCCAACCACACACTGAAGTGTGCCAACACTTGAGCTAAGCACCAAAAATCCAACCCCTAAAACCAGGGTGTTACAATTCTACCCTCCTTAAAATAATTTCGTCCCCGAAATTACTTGTCTAAACTAACAGTCCAATTCCTCCCGCTACGCTATAGCTGCGCACTCTGATCTTAAAGAGTTAACATACTTCCCAATCATAGTCTCTAAGTTCGCACTCAAAATTCAAAACAACTCAGAAAAAGCTATTCCCACAAGCAAGCAAAGCAATTAGAGCATGCACCAAAGCAGAGGAGCTTACCCGATATCACCTCCTTGGTTGATTCTGACTGGAACCATTCCCTCCATGTCTTGAACCATGACCCCTCATTGATCGAGGACAGTTCTTAACCAGATGTGCCTTAGATCCGCACCGAAAGCATGTTTTACTATTCCCCCAACACTCTCCTGTGTGAGGTCTTCCACATCGAGCACAGAGACAATTCCGATTCTCAGCAACTGGCACGGGTGTATGTACCGTATTCCCAACTCTTGGCCTTTTCTGAGCATCTCCAAACGATGCTGACCATCCAACACTTCTCTTATTCTCGTTCCTATTCTTTCCTCGGTTTTCCCTTACCGTCCTCTTAACTTCTTCGGCTATACGAGCTTTCTCCACTAGCACCGCGAAATCTCTTTCCCTCTGCGGAGCGATCAGCACTCGAAGTTCATCTCGCAATCCGTCTTCAAACCGGACGCACCTCTCATAGTCAGTGGCCACAATTCCCTTAGCATACTGACTTAGCCGTACAAATTCTGCTTCGTATTCCGCTATCGACTTATTTCCTTGCACCAGATTTAGAAATGCCTTCCTTTGCGCATCTAAGTAGCTTGCTCCAACATATTTTCCTTCAAACTTTTCTTTAAAGTAATCCCAATCCAATCGATCTGCCGGTACACCTTGTTTGACAGTGAGCCACCATCGATAAGCCTCGTCCCGAAGTAGCGAAACAGCACCTTTCAATTTTTCCTCTGGGGCACAATCCAAGTCGTCCATAATTCTTTCGACTCCTTCTAGCCAATACTCTGCTACGTTAGGAGCTACTCCTGACACTCCTCTAAAGACTTCAGCCCCGTTCGACCTAAGTCTCTCGGACACTGACTTCCGAGCTCCATTTCCCCTACTAGCTCTTGCCACTTGCTGAAGCACGCGTAACATAGCCTGCGACACTGCGTCCTCTTCACTTATCGGATCTTGTTCCTCTACATCCACTGCTGGCGGCACTTCGCTTTCTGACCCATAGCCAGACCCTACTGGTTCCGAAGCTGTCATTCTACCTCTACCGCGTCCCCTAGAACTCATCTCTAGCGCTTCGATTTAATCTGTTTAGAAAGTTTTATGGATTAGAAATTATTGTTTCACTGTTTTATCCACGAGCAATTTTATGCAATGAAGGTTCCGAGAGTAGTTCTTTCGAGCAATCAAGTTTCCTTTTCCTACCCAGGGGTAATTTCGTCATTTTTCCTAAAGAGATATTTCGGTAATAAATCAGGGTCAATTTTGAAAATAGTTTTTCCAACTTAGAGATTTTTTTCAAAATTTGCAAAGCTCAAGAGTCATCTTGAAAATTTTGTTTCTCAAACAAAGTGTGTTGCAAAAATTTCAGAAAGTAGGGTCATTTTCGTAATTTTGGAAATCATGGGCATTTTCGTAAATTCTCAAAATCGAGATATCACAACATTTTACAAAATAGAATTTTCCGATATTTAGTAAAGTAAGAATATTTCAGTAGAAGTTGAGAGAAATTTGAAAATTTAGAAACCAAGGGCATTTCGGTAATTTTGTCAACCAGGGGTATTTTCGTAAATTTCCACAAGTTAGAGTATCCTAATATTTTGAAAACTTGGATTTTAGTATTTTGCAAGGTAAAGAACATTTTATCAAAATTTGAGGGTAGTACAGTAATTTTGCAATACAGGGGCATTTTGGTAATTTTGCCACTAAGGGCATTTTGGTAATTTTGTAAATCGAAAGAAAACATCCTTCAAATCAGATTTAAGGTTTCTCAAACCAGAAGGGTAAATTTGAAAATTTAAAAACAGGGAATTTAGAAAACCGCAAGGCTAATTCCCTTTCGGGTTTTAATAACCGGTTTAGCCTATGAACAAGTCCTCTTGGTTAAGGTGAACCGTAGCTACGCACCAGGTAGGATTCGAGTAAAGAGGAGGTGAGTCGCTAGGACTGCTTAAATACCAAGCTCTTACTGAATGCCACTCCTAGACATGCGTACAGTGGTTACCACACCTTAACTCGGCGACTTACTTCACAGGTTTGTTTAAGAGCTTTAAGTTTTATGCAAGTGTTTGAGTAGACTAATCCTAGGGTCCAATAGCCTTGATATTCTAAACTACGAGCCCAACTAAGCCCATAACAGTTCATAATAACAAATCACTTCCAAAGTTCGAAGTACTTACCTGGTGGACTTCGGGTCGGAGGTACAGGTGCCATGCCAAAATATCCTGAAAACCTTTTTATAAAAGCCCATTTTTTCAAAAAGTCCATTTTGAAAACTGTTTCGGGCCCAAAAACCCTCAAAGCCGAGTTTTGAACCTGGCTCTGATACCAAACTGTAACATCCCCAAACCCGGCCCATTCACTACGACCGAATCTGGTTATGTTAGTGCGGAAAAGTCGGTGGAAAATCTATTTAACTTAGAAAAATTTAAAACTTGCTAACTTTTGAAAAATCCATGTTTATTTAAACTTATGATTAAAACTTTGTTATTAAAATATACTCATACTAAAAGATTAATATATACAAGCCAAATTGAATAAGTAGGTTGGAAAAAATATACTTATCTTCACATAGTGTTTCAAATTCTTCAAACCATAATAAATACTAATATAATCATAACAAAAATAAATAAGAGTTAAAAGGCCTTTATTACATATTCTATTTAAACCCAAATACTTAAAGTAAGCCTAAAACATTTAATCTCTTCTTCTGCATGGGCCACCATGTGTCCACTCCAACCCGGTCCGATCGACGTGTCACCTGCGATGCTTAAAAAGTTGGGTGAGTCATACAGACTCAGTGTGTAACCAAACCATCGAAATCCACCCACATGCTAACCACATAACATCCCAATTATCAAATGCAACATGCAAGTATAATTATTAGACATTACCACAATCTGGGCTTGGCCCACCTTCAAATTATAACAATTACTGGGCTAGGCCCTTTTCACATTAGTCCACTGATCACTGGGTTTGGCCCATGTCCACGTATGTTCCCAAAACATACCTATTCATTGGGCTTGGCCCATTTTCATATTATTTCATAAACGGAATAATGCAATCATGAAACCCAACCCAAGCCTAGGGTCCATCCGCTACACACCCCCTGATCCAGCCTACCACACACCAGGGGACTATCGAGTCACCCTCTCCTTTTCCCTCCAAAAAGGCAACCAATGCCATCCACGATGTAGCGTATAGCTAACATCAAACCACGATGGAGCACATAGCAATCCATCAAGCCACGATATGGCATAAGCCGATATCAATCAAGGTAACCACGCGAACTAAATCGCAAAGATCCACAACGCGACCTCAGTCAGCGCCAATCCACGATGTAGCACAAAGCTGACATCAACCTCGTACTCGAAGTACACCCGTACCTTCTTTTCATAACCCGCCCATGCACATGTAACATAAAATGATGATAAGGTGGTGCATGTACATATTAAACACAATCATAGGCATACTCACATAATAAAATCAGTGATCATATTTACAAACTTTGCTACTAACCTGATCATCTTCATACCCCTTAAGGGTACCATTTTCACATTTAACTGCACTTATTAGCATCATACAACATAAACAGATATACTCAAATCCCGGAAACAATGGTTTAACTACACACCTTATAACCTGGAGCTCTAAACCCTCGATCCCAACGCTATCGACTAGCGAGACTACCGCTATCTGCCTATAGCTATCTCCTGCCGCTGGCCCACACCCCGGTGGCCAATCCCGAACTGCTGAAACCGCTCTTTTCTTGAACTTTGGGATAGGGACCTTCCCTTGCCCACTTTGACTGGTTGTGGCCTCCATCAAAAAGCTTAATCAGGTAAACAGGTTAACCCCCAAAACACCACTTAAGCATTTAATCTAAATAAATATCTCTTACCAACTCAACTTGAATCCCGAACGCTACTCTATGCCACTGCAACTGTTGACTAAACGACCTTGCTAACCACTCCCTATTGCTCCAGCTAGAAACGACCACCACCAAGGAAGTAAGGTTCGGCTCAGGGACTTGTAACCAAAGTGAAGAGAAATGTGAGAATGGGTGATTCGGCAAGGCTCTTAAACAGTGTTTGGGATATTCAGCAATGGTAGTTTTCTATGGATGGTTACGGTTTAAGCAAGGTTTAAAAAGAAAAAGGTGAGAAGGGAGAAGGATATAGGTTCATAAAAGGTTAAGCCCTCTGCTACTTTCGGCTACAAGGAAATAGGATGGAAAAGGGGTTTGCTTGGACTAACTTTCGGCAATGGAGAAGGGAAGAATAAATAAAAATAAAGGGAAGAACTTTTTGCTAAGGGAGAAAGCAAATGGTGAATGAAAAATGAGCACCACCCCCTCCCTTTATATAGCATTCGGCCAAGCCCCAAGCTCCCAAAAAAAAATCCTAAAATCACTCCTAAAACACCTCCCCTCCATCCATTTTAAAAGTTTGAAAAAGTCAAACCTATCTAGCCAAATTCAAAAAAAATTGACCAAGTCTTTGCCCATCTTTTAAGCCTCCCAAAACCGTCCAACACTCTACCTAGATGACGCAAAAACAAAGCCCCCTGCTACCCTTGCGAATCGAACACTGGCCCCCTTCCCTTGCACCTGAGACGTCACTTCCCCAAGCTCTTAGTGGCGTCTCCCTTGCCACTCCACCAGCCCAATTCTTGTGACATAAACTCCCAAATAATTCTCTTAAGACCCCCTCTATCCAAGTTCCCCTTTTTAGCCCCTAAAACTAAAAATTTTCCAAAACGTTCTACCATCACCTAGGGTTCTCAGGACCCCTAAAACTTACCCAACCACACACTGAAGTGTGCCAACACTTGAGCTAAGCACCAAAAATCCAACCCCTAAAACCAGGGTGTTACATAAATTAACTTAAGTGTCAGGATCACCTAATCCACTTCACTAAATTCTCAATACTAAAAATTATTCTAGCTTCGCTAATAATTCCAAGCCTTCACAAACTATACTAAGCACACAATAAAATCATACCCGAGTTAACACAAGTAACAAGATGATACTCAAATTTTTAGGATGTTACATCGACAGTTGTATGCAAAGTTTAGTAAGTGTGAGTTCTGGATGAATGAAGTCAGCTTCCTGGGTCATGTTGTTTCAGCGTCAGGTATTCAGGTTGATCCGAACAAAATATCGACTATACTTGATTGGAAGCCACCAAAGAATGTTTCCGAAATTCGAAGCTTTTTGGGACTTGCGGGATACTACAGACGATTCGTCAAAGGTTTTTCCATGATAGCTACACCTTTGACAAAGCTACTACAGAAAGATGTCAAGTTCAAATTGTCGGAAAAGTGTTAGAAAAGTTTCGATCAGTTGAAAGCCCTTTTAACCGAAGCTCCAGTGTTAGCTCAGCCTGAATCGGGTAAAGAATTTATTATCTATAGTGATGCTTCTTTGAATGGTTTAGGTTGCGTTTTGATGCAGGAAAGCAAAGTCATAGCCTACGCTTCGAGACAATTGAAGCCTCACGAAAGAAATTATCTGACTCACAATCTGGAATTAGCAGCCATCGTTTTCGCATTGAAAATTTAGCGTCATTACTTATTCGGTGAGAAATGTCACATTTATTCGGATCACAAAAGTCTGAAGTATTTGATGACTCAAAAAGATTTGAACTTGAGACAATGCAAATGGTTAGAGCTGTTGAAAGACTATGAATTAGTGATTGACTACCATCCAAGGAAAGCTAACGTTGTTGCAGATGCCTTAAGTCGAAAATCATTGTTTGCTTTTCGTGCGTTGAACGCACATATGGTTATGTCTGGTGATGGTTCGATCATAGCCGAGTTGAAAGCAAGACCGATGTTTATTCAGCAAATTTGTGATGCACAGAAAATTGACAAAGATATGATTGCTAGACGAGTTCAGTGTGCAAATGATGCAGAGTCAAAGTTTCGAATTGATGCAAATAATTGTTTAATTTCAAAGGCCGAATATGTGTTCCGAGGAATATGGATTTGATTCAGATGATTTTGAAAGAGGCTCATAATAGTCAACAATCGGTACATCCGGGTAGCACGAAAATGTATAATGATGTGAAACAGTTCTATTGGTGGCCTGGCATGAAACAGGATATATCTGAATTTGTTTCAAAGTGTTTAATTTGTCAACAAGTAAAAGCAGAGCATCAAGTGCCTTCTGGGTTACTTCAGCCGATCATGATACCTGAATGGAAATGGGATAGAATCACTATGGATTTTGTATCCGGTTTGCCTATGACACCGAGCAAGAAAGATGCAGTCTGGGTTATAGTGGATAGACTGACCAAATCAGCTCACTTTGTGCTGCTTTGTACAGATTATTCGCTCGATAAACTTGCTGAGTTGTATGTATCTCAAATTGTGAGATTACATGGTGTGCCGAGTTCCATTGTTTCAGACAGAGACCCGAGATTCACACCGCGGTTTTGGAAGAAGTTGCAAGATGCTTTAGGTACTAAACTCTATTTTAGCACAGCCTTTCATCCGCAAACAGATGGTTAGTCTGAACGAACCATTCAGATACTTGAGGACATGTTGAGATGTTGTGTCCTCGAGTTTGAAGGTACGTGGGAAAGATACTTATCTTTGATTGAATTTGCTTATAATAACAGTTTTCAATCGAGTATCAAAATGGCACCTTACGAAGCTTTATATGGCCGCAAGTGTCGTACACCATTATACTGGACCGAGCTCAGTGAAAATAAGATACACGGGGTAGATTTGATTAAAGAGGTGGAACAGAAAGTGGCTATAATCAGAGATAGTTTGAAAGCTGCCTCGGATCATCAAAAGTCCTACGCTGATTTGAAATGTAAAGACATTAAGTTTCAGGTCAGAGATCGGGTATTCTTGAAAGTTTCTCCGTGGATGAAAGTGCTCCGATTTGGTCGAAAAGGCAAACTAAGTCCGAGATTCATCGGACCGTACGAGATCATCGAACGAATTGGGCCTGTTGCTTATAGATTGAAGTTGCTCTCTGAATTAGAAAAGATACACAATGTATTTCACGTTTCGATGCTTCGTAAGTATAGATCAGATCTGTCACACGTGATCTGATATGACGTATGAGGAAGAACCAATCCATATTTTAGCTCGGGAAATGAAAGAGTTGAGAAACAAGAGAATTCCATTAGTGAAAGTACTATGGAATCGGCACGGAGTTGAAGAGGCTACGTGGGAGCCTGAGGATTCAATGAGGCAACAATATCCGAGTTTATTCAACGGTAAGATTTTCGAGGACAAAAATCCCTAAGGGGGGAGAGTTGTAACAGACCGAATTTGACCCTAATCGGAAAGGTGGTTTCGGGACCACGAATCTGAGCCTGAGATATATTTAAATAATATATTCTGTGCTTATTAGATGTGAATTATAATGTGTGAAAGTTTAGTATGAAAATTTGATCGTTTGTGTGTTTAATTTAATAAAAGGACTTAATCGCGTAAAGTGTAAAAGTTGTAAACCATAGTGAAAAGTGTCTACGTGATAGTGGATTTTAAATATGAGGTGTTAAAAGGGCAAATAGCCCATTTTTAAAGTAAGTGGGTGGCTAAAGTCATCTTTGTCCTTATTATATAAGTTAATAATAATATTAAGTAATAATGGGTATTTTGGTAATGTAATTATATTATCATGATATGATAAAATAAAACAAAAATAAAGCCACTATCATCTTTTCTTATTCTTGGCCGAATGTGGAGGAAAGAATAAGGGCTTGGTTCCATTTGATTTTCGGCAATTATAGTCTCAAATTCAAGGTTAGTTTGATTTTGGTTCTTGATAATTTTTACGTTTTTGAGATCGTTGCTTCAAATATTAGCTGACCCATGTTAGAATTTTTGAATTTGACCATGCTTGATATTCGACTATGGCTAAATGTTGGTGTTTTATGATGTTTGATGGAAAAATATTAAAGTTATGTTAGAAATCTACAAGTTTTGAATTGGAAATATTGGTAAAATTGAGTATTTAGGGCTAAATTGCAAAAGTCAAATTGTAGAGGGATGAAAATGCAAAATAAATGAAACTAATGGACTTGTATAGACCTTGTGAACATTCGGCCCTTAGGTGGTGTAATGAAATTTTGTGTATTTTGTGTTTTGTACAAATAGGACTAAATTGTAAAAATGTGAAATATTAGGGGCAAAATGGTAATTTTCCTATTTAGATGTTTTTGGATTAAATTGAAATGAAATGTACTTGAATGAGCTTATTTTAAATATGTTTAGATCAAGAACAAAGAAAATTGGTTTTGGATCGGGGAAAAGCGAAAGTTCACGAATAGCCGGTCTTCGTCGTCTGTCGATAGTCGAGGTAAGTATATGAGCAATTATATGTCGAAAACTATTTACGTAGTATAACAAATGATGGAAATTGGAAATTTTGGATATATAATTGTGGAATGGCCGAATGTTATTGTGGTGACTTAGGTTCAAATTTTATTTGATGTAAGTGATTAAGTTATCTAAGTTCGATATGAGGTAGTAGAATGATAATAAAATACATGTGTTGTATGTGACTTTGGTATTAAATAATGTGTACGAAATGGTTAATTATGATGACATTCGGGCTTCGAGCCTAGCAGGCCTTGTGCCGGTGTTACACATATATGTATATCGGACAAAATGCCTAGGAGGCCTTGTGCCGGTGGAATGAATTTCAGACCTTGGGTCTAGCAGGCTTAATGCCTGTGTGTACTTCAGGCTTTGATGCCTAGCAGGCTTAATGCTGGTGACATTTATAATTGAAAAGCTATGGATTATTTACAAGGTGGGACATAACTACGGCAATAAGGTAAAGGTTCGGGTAAGCCTAAGTTGTACTTAAGATGTAAGTAAATAGGTAAGTATATATATATATAAATACCCTTTCGAATCAAGTAAATTGAGGTATGGCCGAAGCTTTTGTTGAAATGTTAAAGTTCACTTTCATTCATATTGAAATATGAACATGATAGGTGTATTGAAGTATGAGTTTGGTTATGCTATTGAGATTCGGCATATGTATAAATGGTATATGTGAATAACAGATCATATATGGTTAAAATATATGTTATATTAATAGTCTCGAATTATGCAAATACCTAAGGTATTTAAGTGTTGAGGTTTCATGCTTATGATAGATGGTTGGCCAATTTGCTAAATGAGATTCATGGCATACGGCTTTGGTGAAATTTATATGATAAATCATTTTTTTAAAAAAATCCTATTCTAATTGATATTTGTTTGTATGCATAATAATGTTTGAATGTTTAGTTAAATACCGAATTTGCCTTAGACTTACTAAGCTAGTGAGCTTACATTTTATGTGTTCGTTGTCTATTTTATAGACTTTCATCAAGCTACTGGCTCAGAGGATCATTGGAGAAGTCAAACACACTATCAACTCTTTTGGTACTTATATACCTAGTTTTTGATTTGAAAGGCATGTATAAGCTAGGCTGAATTGTAAACCTATGGTACTTAATCTCGTATATATATGTATATAGCATAGCCTTGCGATAATGGCTATTACTTTTGGCTAAACTTTACTCAGTGTTTCGATATAGTGACATGCTTAATTGTTAATGGTTATGTGTTTTTAGTTATGTCCTAAGCTTAGATCAATTATATATATATATATATATATATATATTAATATGTTTAATTATGATTCGGTGATGAGATTGGAGGGGTTTATATCTTTATTGCGCATAGGTTGTAGAGGTTTTAATTAATATGTATATATTCGGCCATTGTACTCATGTATATTTGTATTAGGTATAAATTGGTTTTGTGGTCTATGGCATATTTAGGTAGAATAATGCTTTGATAATGTGTATTAGTTATTATATATTCAAGTTGTACGTGACACATTCGTGCATAAATTGAATGTGAAATTGTTATATGCTATAATGGAAGAGTTGGTCATATGTATATGTGCATGCATGGTATGTACGGCTATACTATTTGAATAGTTAGGTTCGGGTTAGAAATGCATGATAGTATATGTTTTAACTGTTATTAATCGAGAATGAAAGAAATAGGGTTGTATGAAGTGAAGTAGTATATGTGATTGATCTAGTGACAGGTTTGAAATGGTAAAGAAGATGAGTTTATAATTCATGGTATAATGGACACATTGGATGTAGTTGTATCTGTATAATTTATATACAATATATCTTGATATACATGTGATAAATTTATTATCATAAGAAGGAAATTTTACGAAGTTGGTTGTTAAATGCGAACCTAGATTGAGTCTTTCGTATGTGCATAGATACCCCATAGAGTTTTATGAGAGTTTATGATTAATAATGCATATGCATATGATTTGTGAAATGACAAGGTGATTATTGAATAAGTGATAGATGTGTTTATGTTTACTACATATGCATAAATTGAAATTGCATACTCAAACTTGTTATAAACATTTGAAAAACATATATTCGATGATTCAATGGTTTGGAATGTACAAGCATGAATAAAATCTCTTTGAGTTTAATAAATGTATGATTTGTGATATATGGCTATGACGATTTGAGTTAAGTTCAGTAATGCCTCATAACCCTAATCCGACGACGGGTACGGGTTAAGGGTGTTACACCACAAGTGATAGATCTGATTCGATTGAGTAAGCCACCTGTTGATAAGATTGGTAAATATGGGCTTGAAGAATTTTGGGCTAATGTTGATGATTATGCTGATCGAGCTGAGTTTTGGCTCGATAATACAATCTGAATATTCAATGAGTTATCTTGTACTCCTGAAGAATGTATCGAATGTGCCGTATCTTTGTTAAAAGACACTGCGTATCACTGGTGGAATACATTAGTACCGGTGGTTCCAAAAGAACAAGTTACTTGGGAGTTTTTCCAAACCGAATTCTGGAAGAAATATATTAGCCAGAGATTCATTGATCAGAAACGCAAAGAGTTTCTCGAGCTGAAATAGGGCCGTATGTCTATTACCAAATATGAGTGATGTCGAAACCATTTTATTTTGGGTTTGGAAAAATGAGGATCGACTTTAAAAATAGGAGTCGCCATCAATCTTTTTTGTTTAGGTGTGATTGGGTCACCTATAAAAATGTTTTGGTCTGCAAAATTCAAGAAAACGGGTTCGAGAGTCGGTTACGCACGAGGAAGGGTTAGCACCCCCATGCGCCCCTAGACGGGTACCAAATCGGTTAATTAATGTCCTTGCATTGAAAATTTGGAAACGTTAAAAATTTTCTAAGGAAAATTAATCAATATTGAATTTGAATTTCAAGATTAACTCATTTTGAAGGAAATAAAAATATCACATCTAGTGCGTTAGGACATGACACCTTTATACCCTGACATCGAGATCATCTTTGATCTTCAAAACATGAAATTAAAGAAGGGTATTTGTTTATCTGGTTGGACAGGAAATTGACACTCAGTACATTAGGGCATAATTTTCTGACTTTCCAAACGCACAAACATTGCCTTATTTTGGACAAAAACAAAATTTTATATTAGGCTTAAAATGCATTTAAATAAAATCAAAACATTTAATAAAAAAAAAAACTAGAACATATTAGAATTTGAGGCGAAACATTAATCATGAAATTTACACAAATTAAAGGTCGTATCAACAACATGCTATAAAATGCAAGTTTTCTTAAAGAAAGTTAGTATATATTGAATCTTGAACTTCAAGATTAGCTCGTTTTGAAGGAATAAAAATATCACATCCAGTACGTTAGGACATAACACCTTTATACCACGACACCGAGATCATCTTTGATCCTGAAGATATTTAATTAAAAAGGATATTTGGTTATCTGGTTGAACAGAAAATTACACCTAGTACGTTAGGGCATAATTTTCCATACTCCCAAACATACAAACATTGCCTTATCTTGAAAAATTTTCAAATATGAGACTTTAAAAATGGGCTCAAAATGCATTTTATACAATCATTATTCGATAATGAAAAGCAAAATTATAATATCGAGCGTATATTAATAATATGGCATCAATAGCATATAAAGGAACAACATCACATGAAGATACCAAGAAACCAAACTAATACACATGTGATGGCAATACACATATACTTCACGAATATTAACAGTCGAAATCCATAAATTAAAGACAATTTTTGAAATGATATTAAACAAATTGGCATAATTCAGATACGACAAATATATAATAAAATGAATAACATAAAAGATTCTAAAATCAAATATTAAGCAAGGAGAAAATCAAAGTAATATATATAAAATAATATATGTTAATCTACATGAGTAATATAAATGAAAATAAAAATACTAAATTTAATAATTTAATACAAAAAGAGTACAAGAATATAAATAAAGACTAAAAAACTTAAATGAAAAAGAAATGAAATTCAAAGGCTGTTTTATAAAAAATTTGCAAAATTCTGGACTAAATTAAAAAAGCATTCGAATAATCAGGGGTTAAAATATCAAATATTTAAACCATCAAAACACAGTGTATAAGCTGGATTAAATCGCAACAATGCGCAAATTACAGAAATTAATTAAAAAAAACAAAGAAAATACGTAACAGATCTAATTAAATAACAATGCGGGACAGAAGGACTAAGTGCGGAAATCTCCCTTCATGGTGAAAACGCGCGGGTCATACGGGTTTTTGGGTCGGGTCGAAATGGGTCCCCTATAAGGCACCATTTTAGGGCCATTGAAACGGGCCTTAAACGGTGTCGTTCTGTGCATCTTGATAAAACCCTTCTTTTTTTCCAAAACAAAAAGGAATGAAACCTAGCCCTCGTTTTTCGTTTTCATTCTCCGCCGCCAAGAAAAGAAGGAAGATACGACCACTACGACGCCGTGATGATCGGCGATGAGTGGCCGACTCAAGACCATTCAGCCCTCCTTCAGGCCAGACTTGAATGCTAACCACGACGACCACCTTCGTTCCAATTTCGACGAAGAAGGCAGACTGTCGGTTCGACTTTCGAAAGCAAGTTTCCTTCTTTTTATTTTATTCGCGTGTAGAAATAGAGAGAAAAAAGAATGCTATTGAAATAGATTAAAAAAACAAGAAGAAAATGAAATCGGAAGAGAAACCTTTTTTTTTGAATCTTTGTTTCTGGTTTTCTATTATTGTATTCTATGTGCGTTCGAAATTGTGAAAATGTGAACCCCCTTACAAATTTTGGTTCGGTTTTATATATAACCAAAAGGAAAATCAAAAGTAAAATAAAAATACAATTTTTGTTCTTTGCTTTGCTGGTGCTGCTGTTACTTGCTGTTGTCGTCCTTTGCTCTCTTGCGCAGGTACGGAGGTGGGCCGACATGGGCACGTGGTGTGCATGGTTGTACAGAGGTCGTACGCGGAAAAGCGTGGCGTGCGATGGCTTGCTATTGGGGCATGGGAGGCTTGCGGCACTGGAGGCTTGGAAGCTCCCCTAAGGTTTTCTGAAACCTTGAAATGTTTGGGCCATTTGGGCCTAGTTTGTAATTGGGCTGGTTGAGTCTAAGGGTTAGGTTTATTTTGTTTGGGTCCTAATTTGGGCCATTTTAGTTTTATGAATTGTAAATGGACTATGGACTTTTAATTGGACTTTATTAATTTATGGTGGTTTTTGTTCTGGTTTTTTTTGTTTGGTTAATATTGGTCCAGGCCAAAATTGGCTATTACAGCTGCCCCTCTTTGCTCATTGTCGTGTAACGAGAATAGAGAAAAGACTTAAAAAAGGGCCAATTTTGCCTGGTCTTGCCAAATCTTGACCTCTTTCAGTGCTTTTCTTCTAGTAGCTTCATTCCATCCCACTACATCCGCAGGGGTCCGGGAACTGACGCTTCGATCCCATTCCGATGTAATTTTAGGGAGAAGAGATTCGTAGTTTCTATCCACTCCACTGGAACTTCGAAGAGATAGAAATTCAGATAGAAGAGATTTGTAACTTCAATCTTCATACTGAAACTTCTCGGAAATAAATTTGGATCCTCTTTGTAAACTCAGGGAGACGGGATTTGTAATTTCAACCTACTCCGCTGGAACTTCGAGGTGGTAAGAATTCAGAGTGAAGAGATTTGTAACTTCAATCTTCTTACTGAAACTTCTCAGAAATAAAGTTGGATCCTCGTTGTAAACTCAGGGAGACGAGATTTGTAATTTCAACCTACTCCGCTGGAACTTCGAGGTGATAAGAATTTAGAGAGAAGAGATTTGTAACTTCAATCTTCTTATTGAAACTTCTTAGAAATAAAGTTGGATCCTCATTGTAAACTCAGGGAGACAGGATTTGTAATTTCAGCCTACTCCGCTGGAACTTCGAGGTGATAAGAATTCAGAGAGAAGAGATTTGTAACTTCAATCTTCTTACTAAAACTTCTCTGAAATAAAGTTGGATCCTCGTTGTAAACTCAGGGAGATAGGATTTGTAATTTCAACAAACTCCGCTGGAACTTCGAGGTGAAAAGAAATTCAGAGAGAAGAGATTCATAATTTCAATCTTCTCTGCTGAAACTTCAAAGAAATAAGGATGGATCCTCGTTGTAAACTCAGGGAGACGAGATTTGTAATTTCAACCTACTCCGCTGGAACTTCAAGGAAATAAGACTTGTATGGTTCCGATCTACTCCTGCAACTTCAGGAATGCCAGACCTGCTATATTCAATCTGCTCCACTACAAACTCAATGAGACAAGATCTGATGTCTTCAATCTGCTCCTGCAACTTCAGGTTGCCAGATCTATTATCTTCAGTCCGCTTCACTCAGGAAGGCAAGATCTTCGAATTCACCGATGTTGTGACAACATTCTCTATGGGACCTGTCCTGTAAAATCAGGTTTGTGTTTATGCTTATGCAAAATGGTTAGATGCAATGTTCAGAATGAATCTAATGCTCCTAACTAAATGTATTATGGAAGACATTTGCATGAATGCAGGATGTCATGAGAATGATTTCTTATAATTATTAGGATGCAATGATCAGAATGAATCAAATGCTCCTAACTAAATGTGTTTTGCATGAATGCAAAATTTCATGAGAATGATCCCTTTTTAAAAGTTGAAGGTGTCATCGCTCATTGTTTATTAAGGCTTTATCACTGATGCATTATGCTGCCATCTTGTTCGGCTGGTATTTTCAATAGAAAACCCGAGAAAACGATCATATATTGCCCAACAGATTTGCCCCACTGTAACTTCAGGGTTCGTCTCATTGTGAATTAGGGGTATAGGATCCGAATCTTTTCCTATCCATCACACTGCTACTCCAAAACATAGGATTTGTTTCTTCTTCAATCCATCCCATTGCTATTCAAGGGTACAAGACTTGTATCATTTTCCATCCATGCCACTGCAACTCAGGGGTAGAGGACTGTAACTTGTTCAATCAACTGACCGCTCCTCAGGTGATCTAACCACATGTGTATGCATGATATTTGCATGCATGCAGAATATCATTTTTTCTTGCGAATGATTCCCCTTTTCCGACGAAGAAGGCAGATCGTTGGTTCGACTTTCGAAAGTAAGTTTCCTTCTATTTATTTTGTTTGCGTGTAGAAATAGAGAGAAAAAACGAATGCTATCGAAATAGATTAAAAAACAAGAAGAAGATGAAATCGGAAGAGAAACTTTTTCTTGAATCTCTGTTTCTGGTTTTCTATTATTGTATTCTATGTGCATTCGAAATCATGAAAATGTGAAACCCCTTACAAATTTTGCTTCGGTTTTATATATAACCGAAAGGAAAATCAAAAGTAAAATAAAAATACAATTTTTTGTTCTTTGCTTTGCTGGTGCTGCTGTTACCTGCTGTTGTTGTCCTTTGTTCTCTTGCGCAGGTACGGAGGTGGGCCGACATGGGCACGTGGCGTGCGCGGCTGTACGGAGGTTGTACGTGGAGAAACGTGGCGCACGGTGGTTTGCTATTGGGGCATGGGAGGCTTGCGGCACTGGAGGCTTGGAAGCTCCCCTAGGGTTTTCTGAAACCTTGAAATGTTTGGGCCATTTGGGCCTAGTTTGTAATTGGGTTGGTTGAGTAGTTTGTAATTGGGTTGGTTGAGTCTAAGGGTTAGGTTTATTTTACTTGGGTCCTAATTTGGGCCATTTTAGTTTTATGAATTGTAAATGGACTATGGACTTTTAATTGGACTTTATTAATTTCTGGTGGTTTTTGTTTTGTTTTTTTTTTGTTTGGTTAATATTGGGCCAGGCCAAAATTGGCTATTACAAGTGAGAATTTGTGAGGTTGAGCAGATACGCTCAGGAATGTGTTTCAACTGAAGCTATTATGTGCAAGAGATTTGAGGATGGTTTAAATGAATACATCAAGCTATTAGTTGGGATTTTGGAAATCTAAGAGTTTGTGATACTCGTTGAACGGGCATGTAAAGTTGAAGAACTCGGAAAAGAAAAGAGAAAAGCTAATTTTGAAGCTAGAGACTCCAGAAAGAAATCAACGAGTAAATCTTATCAATCTATATCAAAGAAATTCTGATACTGGTTCAATCGTTCCAATGCATCGACAGATATTCAAGCAGGGATCGTGAAAAGCAACCTGTGAGTTCTAAAGCTCAAGCTACATCTATTGCTAGCTTTGGCAATGTGTGACAAAATTGACCCAAGTGTAGACATTGTAGAAAATGGCATATCGATAATTGTAGATTGAACCATCGAGCCTGTTCTAAACGTGGATCATTAGATCATTTCATTCGTAACTGTCCTGAGTTGAATGAACAATATACAGTACAAAACACGAGACTGAGTAACACTGTAGTTAGAGGTAGACCACCCAGAAACATGGGAAATGTGAGTGGCAGCCAGTGAGTGACTAAAGATTCTACTGTGAGTTCGAAGGCCAGAGCACCAGCACTAGCCTACGCTATTCGCGCTCGCGTAGAAGCGTTATCTCCAGATGTTATTACCGATACTCTTACTCTCTATGATACTAATGTGATTGCATTGATAGATCTAGGATCAACTCATTCGTATATATGTGTGAATTTAGTATCCAGTAAGACTTTGCCTGTAGAGTCTACTAAATTTGTGATTAGAGTATCGAACCCCTTAGGCAAGTGTGTTTTGGTTGATAAAGTGTGCAAGAACTGTCCATTGATGGTTCGAGATTTTTGTTTTCCAGTTGATATGATGTTGTTGCCATTTGATAAATTTGATATAATTTTGGGTATGGATTGGCTAACGCTACATGATGCTATAGTAAACTGTAAACGAAAGATGATTAATCTGAGGTGTCAGAATAAGAAGATTATCCAGATTGAGTTAGATAATTTGAATGGTTTACCAGTAGTGATTTCATCGATGTTAGCTTAGAAATATGTGAGAAAGGGTTGCGAAGATTATTTTTCTTATGTGCTTGATACGAAAGTGAATGAACAGAAGATCGAATCAGTGCCAGTTGTGTGTGAGTATCCGGATGTGTTTCCTGAAGAATTACCAGGTTTACCATCAATCCGAGAGGTTGAGTTTGACATTGAGTTAGTACTGGGAACTACGTCGATATCGATAGCTCCGTATAGAATGGACTTGACAGAGTTAAAAGAATTGAAAGCTTAGTTGCAAGAGTTGACAGATAAAGGTTTTTCTAGATTGAGTTTCTCCCCCTGGGGTGCACTGGTGTTTTTCGTGAAAAAGAAAGATGGCACGATGAGAATGTGTATAGACTACCGAGAACTCAACAAAGTGAAGATAAAGAATAAGTATCCTCTACCCAGAATAGATGATTTGTTTGATCAATTAAAAAGGGCTATAGTGTTTTTGAAAATAGATTTGAGATCAAGCTATTACGAGTTGCGAGTTAAAGACTCTGATGTCCCAAAGACTACATTTAGAACAAGGTATGGTCACTATGAATTTTTAGTTATGTCTTTCGGACTAACGAATGCATCTGTTGTCTTTATAGACTTAATGAACCGGATTTTCAGACTGTACCTAGATCGATTTGTCATTGTATTCATTGATGACATTTTGATTTACTCACATGATGAATCCGAGCACGCCAAGCATCTAGGAATTGTACTACAGACTCTGCGAGATAAGCAATTATTTGAAAAGTTTAGCAAATGTGAATTCTAGTTACGCGAGGTTGGTTTTCTGGGGTATATTGTGTCGACATTAGGTATTCGAGTCGATCTGAGCAATATTTCTGTAATAATGGATTGGAAGCCTCCGAGAAATGTATCTGAAGTCCGTAGTTTCCTGGGACTCGCTGGTTATTATAGACGATTTGTGAAAGGCTTTTCGATGATTGCGCTCCAATAACGGAATTGCTTCAAAAAGATGTTAAGTTCGAGTAGTCAGATAAATGTCAGAAAAATTTTTATTAGTTGAAAGCTTTATTGACAGAGACACCAGTGTTAGTTCAACCTGAATTAGGTAAAGAGTTCGTAGTGTTCAGTGATGCATCGTTGAATGGTCTGGGTTGTGTTTTGATGCAGGAAGGCAAAGTTATAGCTTATGACTCGACACAGTTGAAACCACATGAAAAGAACTACCCGACACACTATTTGGAGTTAGCAGCTATTGTGTTCACGCTGAAAATTTGGCGTCACTATTTGTTTGGTAAGAAATGCCACATCTATACCGACCACAAGAGTTGGAAATATTTGATGACTCAGAAAGATCGAAATTTGCGACAACAGAGGTGGCTTGAATTACTAAAAGATTACGAGTTAGTGATCGATTATCATCCGGGAAAGGCTAATGTCGTTGCTGATGCTTTGAGCCGAAAATTCCTATTCGCTTTACGTGCGATCAACACTCAAATAGCTTTGTGTAATGATTGCTCGATTATGGTCGAGATGAAAGCGAGACCATTATTTTTACAGCAAATTTGTGAAGCTCAGAAAGTCGATAATGAAATGTTAGCAAAATGAGCTCAATGTGATTCAAACCCTAATTCAGAGTTTCAAGTTGATTCCGATAATTGTTTAAGATTCAGAAGCCGAATATGTGTTCTAAGAAATTTAGAGTTAATTCAGATGATTTTAAATGAAGCACATAGTAGTTGTTTATCTGTTCATCCGAGAAGCACAAAAATGTATAATGACTTGAAAAAGTTGTATTGGTGGCACGACATGAAAAGAGATATCTTCGAGTTTGTTTCAAAATGTTTAATTTGTCAGCAAGTCAAAGCTGAGCATCAAGTACCGTCGGGTTTATTGCAGCCAATCATGATTCTCAAGTAGAAATGGGATAGAGTGACTATGGATTTTGTATCGGGTTTACCCCTATCTCCGAGAAAGAAAGATGCAATCTGGGTTGTTATTGACCGATTGCCGAAATTAGCTCATTTCATTCCTGTACATACGAATTTCTCACTTGATAAGTTAGCTGAGTTATATATTTCCGAGGTTGTGAGATTGCACGAGGTACCTATTTCTATTGTTTCGGATAGAGATCCGAGGTTCACATCGCGGTTTTGGAAGAAACTGCAAGACACACTGGGTACAAAGCTACATTTCAGTACCGTGTTTCACCTGCAGACGAATGGTCAATCTGAGCGAGTTATTCAGATACTTAAGGATATGTTACGTTGTTGCATTCTTGAATTCAAAGGTACGTGGGAAAAATATTTTCCGTTGATTGAATTTGCTTATAATAATAGCTTTCAATCGAGTATTAAAATGGCACCGTACGAGGCTCTATACGGACGTAAATGTCGAACATCGTTGTACTAGACGGAGTTCAACGAGAGAAAGATTCACGGGGTTGATCTGATTAGAGAGACTGAAGAAAAAGTGAAAGTAATTCGTGATAGTTTGAAAGCAGCATCGGATCGACAGAAATCTTACGCAGATTTGAAACAGAAAGATATTGAGTTTTAGATTGGGGATAGAGTATTCTTGAAAGTGTCACTGTGGTAAAAGATATTGTGGTTTGGACAGAAAGGGAAATTGAGTTCGCGATATATCGTACCTTATGAGATTATCGAGCGAATCGGGCTAGTTGCTTATCAATTATCTTTACCGTCTGAATTAGAGAAAATGCATAATGTGTTTCATGTGTCGATGCTTCGACGACACCGATTCGACCCTTTACACGTCATTTCCCCGATCGAGGTTGAAATTTAGTCAGATATGTCATATGTTGAAGAACTGATTCGAATTTTAGCTCGTGAGATCAAAGAGCTGAGAAATAAGAAATTTGCATTAGTGAAAGTATTATGGCATAGACACGAGGTTGAAGAAGCTACTTGGGAACCCGAGGATGCTATGAGAAATCAATACTCGAACCTATTCACTGGTAAGATTTTCGACGAAAATCCCTAAGGG
The DNA here is from genome assembly GCA_005393395.2 of Gossypium australe. Lineage (NCBI taxonomy): Eukaryota > Viridiplantae > Streptophyta > Magnoliopsida > Malvales > Malvaceae > Gossypium > Gossypium australe. Next base: position 92,864,483 of record CM016624.1, read on the forward strand.
GTAGAGTTGTAACATCCCGATTTTAGCTAAATCAGAATAGTGGATTTGAAACCATAAATCCGAGGTCAGAAATTATTTTTAATATTATTTTATGTGTTTACAGCATAATAGCACATATGTCTGAAAGTTTCGTGGTTTAATTTTATCGATTGGATGTCTAATTTTATAAAAGGACTAAATCGCTTAAAAGGCAAAAGTTGCATTCTACTTGTTTCAAGTGCCTAATTGCAATGGTTTATTAAATGAAAGGTCTTTATGATGTTATTAAACCATTGATTTTGGAATTTGACATAGATGGCATACTAAATGATTTATAATGTTTTAAACAAAGGTTAAAATGGTAATAATAGAAATAATGTATAATTAATTAAAACAAAACATAATGGTGGCCATTTTATCATTTTTTGCACCGAAAATAGAAGAAAGAAGAAGCCATTTTCATGTTTTAGGGTTCGGCACTTTGTGTTTGTGATTAAGGTATGATTTGAGTTCGGTTTTTAATGATTTTTATGTTTTTGTGATCGTTGCTTTGAGTATTAGCTAGCCCATACCCTAATTTTCGAATTGGTTGATGATTTTGTGATATGCCATTGTTGAATCTATATGTTTTGTGATGGTTGATGATGAAATATGGAAGATAGCTGTTAGATTTAAATGTTTTGTAAAGTAAATTTTGACAAAAATGTCAAATAGGGATTTCTTTGTGAAAATGTGAAAATGTGTGGTTAAATGTGTGAATAAATTGAAAATATGGGCTGATAGTAATATATGTAAAATTTGGCTAGCTTGGGTTTGTGTTTAATTTCATGCAATTGTGATTTTATGTGATAAGGACTAAATTGAATAAATGTGGAACTTTAAGGGCAAAAGTGTAAAAATGCCCAAATATGTGTTTGTGGACTGAATTGAATGATTTGATGAATAAATGAGTTAATTTTGAATTCATATAGATCACGAACAAAAAAAACCGGATTTAGATCGAGGGAAATCAAAAGTTGATGATTAAAAGATTTGATACGTTCATCCTATCTCCGAGGTAAGTTCATATGCAAATAAATGTCTTTAAATTGAATTATATATGTTTAATTGTCATTGAACTGCTATGAATGTTGAATGATCAAATACGAGCAAGAATCGACAGGGTTATAATATCCGAAAGTCCCGTACGAATCTTAGGAATAGTATAGGATACAAATGTCATGACATTAGGATTACCGATATGTGATTACGTGTAAGACAATGTCTGGGACATTGGCATCGTTATATGATTTCGTATAAGACCCTGTCTGGGACAGTGGCATTGATATGTGATAACATGTAAGAACATATCCAGGATATGTTATTGTACGAGTTATATATGATTTTCGAGTATCCTTAACGATTCCGAATGGTTCAACGGGCAAAGTCAAGTCGAGAAAGAATGTGTGAATAAGTTAAGTGACTCAAGTACGTACGAGATTCATACGAGTATTGAAAAGGGAAGTATTTAATGAATTCTCTTATGAATTTGAATATGTGTTCAATGGGAAAGGTTTTTGAGTTTTTATATGCTTATTCATGATTTTCCTATTAATGAAAATGATATTGATTCATGTGGTAATTTTATTTATATATGGCTTACTAAGCTTTTAAAGCTTACTTTGTGTGTTCTTTCCATATTTTATAGATAATCGAAGCTAGCTTGGACTCGGGGATCATCAGGAACATCGTCACACTATCGAACAACTTGCTAGTACTTCTGATGCTTTGTAAATATGGTATATGGCATGTATAGGTGGAAACACGAAAATATACACACTTTTTCATGCCCTTTTTAACTCAAATTCATGCAGTTTCTGTTAAATTATTGCCGAAAAATAATTAAATATTATAAAATAATTAAATTGTGTTAAAAATATGAACATGATGAATTTTAATTAATTTTATAGTTAATTTTGATTAATTTTGACTATTTTCGACAGATTCGCACAAAGGGCGAAAATTGGCTCGGCAGACACTGCTCGAAGAACAAAATCGAGAAGCAATTCAAAGTAACAAAATTGAGAAGCAATTCAAAGTAACAAGGTGAAATAATTTCCAGCCCAAGACGGTCCAATTATGAATATTAAATCATAATATAATTAATTTTAATTTATTCCCAATTTAATTTGGGCTAAATAAATTATTATTCATTAATTATGGAAAAAGGGTCCAGTTAAACTGCACTGGTTGAACCGAATTCAGTGAACCGAACCAGCCACCAATTGGGCAGCCCAAAACGTCCATATACTGGCCCAAATCAGCTTACTAGATAATTAATTAAGCTTGCAAAGAAGCCCTTGAAGACTTGTCAAAGTTGCATTCAACCCCCTCCACAATTAGTGGCTTTGTAGATTTGCCCCATGCCCTATTTAGCAAAGTTGAAGCCATCAACTTTGCCACATAGGTGGCTGGCAAAGATGTGGCTCTTTGGCTGCTATTTTTAGCAAACTTTAGCTGCCACATTCAGCTATAAATACCACCTTTGGCTGATCATTCAAATCATCCCTCAAGCCTTCAACATTCTCATTCTCTCATCACTTTTCTTCTCTCCATTCTCTCTTTATCTCCAAAAATAAAACCAAGCCTTCTTGTTCCAATTTCTCCTCTTGGAAAAGAGGTGTTTTCTCAGCCATTTGGAGCAGCAATCGGAGTGTTCATAAGCCACCTTGATAGCGAGGTCAACAGAGAACGAAGAACGGAGCAATCAGTCAAGCCACGGAGAAACACCGGATTTGCTTCTTGTTCCTTATCTCTTTAAATTTTGTTGTTGTTTTGAAAAACATGTTTATGAATATTTATGCTATTGGAATGGTTAATTTAATCATCTTAGCTTGAATTTAATTCGTGTTGGGTTTATTGCATTTCGTCCTTTTAAATTATTAAAATTGTGTTTATGCTGTTATAGGCCTCGGTAAAATGCTTGATTAAGTAAAATCATGCTTAAGTTATTCTGGCATTATAATTGTTTATATAACTAAAGAATTAATTATTTTAAAGCATTGAAATTGTAATTAATGGACATAGTACTTAGTCAGTGCATGTTTAATTCTTCTAAGGTAGCTGAAGATTAAATTAGCATTGTATTAGGCGATACATATGCCTTGCATAGCTTGCCAGATTGTTGTGATTAAACTGTTTCAAGGTAAGGTTACTTAGTTACCTCACATGGTCTTTTATACGCTTATTAGGTTGAACTAATCGTTTGAATCGACATAGAAATATGCGAGAGATTGTTTAATCTAATAAGTATGTATGTGCAATAACATGTTTACCTTTATAAATCTGTTTAATCGGTCGAATTGACATAGGAACATGTACAACAGATGAATGGGTTTTTTATTTGTAAATATGTTCATAAGTTAGAAAATTACCGAGTTGCCGTGATTTATTCGTAACAAGTATAAGCATAAGTTTAATAATTCTAAGGTAAAAATGTAAATAATCCAACACAATTATATCATCTTGATTAAAATCAGCTTTTGAAATCGTGCATTAAAACTTTGTTTTGTTTTATTTTACTTTGTTTATTTTAGTTTTTAAAATTTTATTAAATCCAAATATTTTCCCTTCACCAAAGTGTTTGAAATCATTTTCATAAATAATTCTTTTACAGTCCCTATGGGTACGATAACTCGACATTTAATTGTCACTTTATTACTTGTTGCGATTGTGTACACTTGCTGATCGCTGAAATCAGAGCTTTAAAAATTTATAAAACGAATGATCAAACCTGGAAACTAACTCTGACAATGATTAAAGGCAAGTGTACCTATCGAACAGTAGTATAGCTTAGGCAAGACCGGATTGTCGAACCCGAAGGAACTAAAAGTACTAATACTCACTTTCTTTTTATTATTTAGCCTAAAATAAAGTGAAGTTGCTTTAATATAAATTAATGACTACTAAGCTAAAGACTCAAAGACAAAAAGAACGAATTAGGAAATAACTTGATGAAAAACTCAGTTGATCACGATGATACCCTCAGGAAGAATCCACCTAGACTTCACTTGTTATCTAACACTGAACCATATGATTTATTCACTTAGTTTGATCCGTAGGACTCCCTAACGTATATTAAACCCTCTCTCGAGGCGAATAACGTCTAACCCTAGGTTAATTAGTGGAACTCTCGTTCTTATAATAACCCCCTAGAATAGCAGTAAATCGATCTATGGACTCCCATATTAGGTTTCACCCAAATCTGGTAAAATCTCGTCACCCTATCTCTAGGCGTGCGATCAACTCCACTTAATTATGCTAGATCTACTCTTAAGCAGGGTCTATTCCTCCTCCACCTAAGCACATCAAACTTGAATCAATATCCGCGAAATATTAACTCAAGAATTAAGCACACATAATTAAGAACAAACTAAGTATTTATCATATAATTCAGAAAACGATAACAAGATTCATCTAGGTTTCGTCCCCTTCAGGTATCTGAAGGGTTTTAGTTCATAACAAATAAAGAAAACATCTCAAGAGAAAAGATAAAACAAAACATAAGAAATCCCTAAAACTCCCTGAAGGAATTGAAGGAGAGATCCGCCGTCTTGAGTAGAATTCCGGCTTCTTGGGATGGATCAACTGGCTAACTTCGAGTAATTCCCTCAGCTCTGACCTTTCCGACTTGGCTCCTTGGCCTAGCTCGACGCCGGTTTCGGCTTCCGCCGAACTCCCCTTTCAATTTGCCCCCTTGGGTGTTTATATAGACTTTAAGATGCCTTACTTGGCCCCTAAGTATCCTAATTTAAGTAGAATTCCTACTAGGGTGTTTGAATAGGCTTTGGAATATGTTTCTTTGCCTTCAAATATCCTTTCTCGAATGAAATTGCTCTTTCTAGTGACAGGGACACGACCATGGCACACGCCCATGTGAATCGTGGCCAGGCCGTGTTCATACTTTTAATGAGGCACGGCCGTGTGGTCTTTGGGCCAGGCCGTGACAATTTCTCTCTTGGCCCAATTTGGTCCGTTTTAAGCCCGTTTCTCGTTCTTGTCATCCTTGAGTGCTTTCTTGAGTATAAAATATGAAAAGAAAGGATTAAGAGCACCTTTTTACATAAATTAAAGGATAAATCATCCAAAAGTATGCTAAATGTGGGATTAAAATATGTTACTTTTACGATTTATCACTTGCACATTTCTACCGTTCCAATAGGCTAGTGTTAAGGTGATATGTTTTGAGTTGTGGTTTTAGCCATGAGAGTTGGCTTGTAAATGATGTACATGTTGGTGTGTATTTGGTCATCTAAGTTGGCTTAATTTATGAATTTGGTAAGTGATATATGATGTATATATGGCATTGTGTTTTGGCATGTTTGGTACGGTTGTTGTGATAGCTAAGTGGTTAATTGTTTTGATTAATTACCAATGATATATCATGGTTGATTTGGTATGATATAGGGATGACAAATTGGTATATTTTGTGGCATGAATTAGTTGATAAAATGATGAGAAAAATGCATAGGGAAGATAGGTGAAATGGTTGGTGATATATTGTTTTGGTATGTTTATGGTTATGATTTGAGTAGTGAAATGGTTGAAGATGAAATGGCATGATATGTATATGAATTGACATGTTTTGGTTGCCTATAAATGTGTTGAAATGGTATTATTTTGTTTGTTTAGGTGAGCAAGAGAAAGGGTAGCAAATTGGCTTGTTCTTGTCTACACGAGTAGAGACACGAGTGTGTGTCTTAGCCGTGTGATACACACGGTCAAGATACACAGCCATGTGTCCCCTGGTGTTGGAATTAAATTGAAGTCAGTAAGCTCCACACGGCCTCTCACAATAGCGTGTGACCGGCACCCCCCTAAATGGCATACGGCCTAGCACATGGGCGTGTGACTTTGCCATGTTGCATAAGTCAGTATACCCTACAAGATTTGCACGGCCTAACACACGGCCTGACACACGGGCGTGTGTCCATTTCGAAGGGCACACTGGCTAGACACACGAGCGTGTGGTCAACCATGTGACCCAAGTTAGTATGTATGCCCTGTTTCACACGGCCTGGGACATGGGCGTGTCTGGAGCCGTATGAGGTACACGGCCTGTTCACACGGGCATATGACCCTTTAATTTTTTAAAATTCCTATGTTTTTGAGATTTTTCATAAATTATCAGTTTAGTCCCGAACCATTTTTAAAGTATGTTTAAGGCCTCGTAGGCCCTTTATGATTGAATGGTGTTTGAGAATATATGCATAAATTTATGTTGTATGTTGTGATTTGATTAATAATGCCTCGTAACCTTATTTTGGCGCGGATACGGGTTAGGGGTGTTACATTACCGAATTATATCTAGTGAGAGCATACCGATTCATGGCTCGTTTGAGCATACATGTATAGGAATTGACGGATTACAGTTTAGCACACTATGTGTGAGCTATTTTGTGTATCCAACGATACTCTAAATGGTTCAACAGGCAATGTTCTGTTACGAGATAATATGAGTTCGATACAAACTATTATAGGTATTTACATGAAATACATGGAGATGACTTTACATGATATATAGATACATGATATGGATGTTACATGTATATGGAAACTTGATTAATTGTTGAGCTCATCCATAATTATTGATTCATATATGAATTTACATGACTAATGTGGTTGGTGTATATATGCTTAGGCTTTTGGCCAAGTTGTGTTTGATTATGCTTTGTTACTTACCTATTATTTGATTAAATGGTAAGTTAAATTCTATGTTATACGAACTTACTAAGCTTAAATGTTTACTCTATGTTATTTTTCGTGTTTTATAGTGAATCAGAAGCTCGTTCGGGTTAGAAGCTTGTCGGAGCTATATCACACTATCCATCGGCTCTTTTGGTGCTTTTGAATGTTTAATTTTGGTTATAATGGCATGTATAGGTTATTTTGGCTAATGTTGGCCTATATGTGTTGTTTTTATTGTGGCCACATGATTTGTCTTGTATTTTGGTATGTATATAGGTAGCTTTATCATGTTGATGTGTGGTTTGATATGGTAGAATGATGGAAGGTAAAATGGTGGTTTAAATATGCATTTTGTATAAGCTTTGAAGATTGATAGAATTGTTGTGAATTGGTATTTGTTTGAATGGCTTATTTGGTGTTTTTAGTGTACAAGTTATATGTGAATTATATGACCATTTGATGCTAGTGATTAAGTGGTATAATTGGTACCAAATGGTATGTTTTGATAATTGATCTACATGGTAAGTTTTTGTGCAAACATGCATATATGTTACTTGATCAATTGGTTATATTGAACACATGGTTAGTCATGTTTATAAATTTCCATTTGAGGTGCCTAAGGGCATATTGGTTGTATGTGATCATACCATTTGTATAAGGGTAGAAAATGCATGGTTTTGGTACCTTATTATGGGCTTGCTTATATGCATAATGTTGGGTATAGGTTTATGCCAAATTGGGTGAGAAATATGGCTTGTAAAATGACCTATTTTTGTCCACACGGACGTGTATCTTAGCCGTGTGTGACACACGACCATGTGTCCCCTATAGGTTTCAAAGGGTAAAAGTCAGGCTGTTATACGGCCTGGCACACGGGCGTGTAAGGCTACTTTGAAGGGTACACGGCCAAGCACACGTGCATGTGGCCCAAGTCATTGAGTTACATCGGTACGGACATGGGCTGGGACACGACTGTGTGTCCCTATTTCAAATGTCCACACGGCCTTAGACACGGGCGTAACAGTTCGGTTTAGACCCTATTCGGAACAGTGGTTTCGAGACCACAAATCCAAATCAATAAAATATTTTAATATTATTTTCGTGTCTGTAGTATATGAATTAGCATGTGTGAAATTTCTATGAGTTAATTCGTCCGTTTGAATGCTTAATTTGAGCAAAGGATTAAATCGCATAAACGGTAAAAGTAGCATTCTATTTGATTAATGGCCTGATTGATGTGGCTTTTAAATGAGGAGGCCTTATGAGACAATTAAACCATTTTAAAAGTGAGTAGATGGTATTGGATATTAATAGCCTTGAATTTTATATGTTTTAAATGTTTATTCATAAGGTTATTTTTGTAAAAGGATTATTAATGATTTTATAACAAAATAAAACATGAAAAATGGCCATATTCTTATCATCTTGGTCGAATATCATAAGAAAAGAAAAGAAAAAAGGAAAGCTAGGTTTCGGCTAGCTTTTGATTCAAATTCAAAGTATGTTTTTAATAGGTTTTCGATAATTTCTACTTTTTTGCAATCGTTGCTGCATCTACTTCAAAACCCATGTCTTAATTTTGAGAATTGATGATGATTTTGAAATATGTCTTTGATGAACATATGAGCTTTGGAACATTTGATAATGAAATATGGAATATATGTGTTTGATTAGCATATTTTGTCTTTGGAGTTTTATTGATTTTGAATATTTTGGTTATAATTGAGAAAATAATATTTTGAGGGACTAAATTGTTTAATAAATGAAATGTATGGATTGATATGATCATAGTGTATATTCGGCCAAGCATGGGTATAAGCAAATTTGGTGTATTTTGTGATTTTGTGAAATAGGGACTAAAATGTCCAAATGTGAAAATGTGAGGGCTAATTTGCAAATTACCCTAAATGTGTGTTTTTGGATTGAATTGAATGAGTTGATGAATAAATAGATTAAATTTGAATATGTATAGATCAAGAACTGAAGAAAACGGACTTAGATCGAGGGAAATCGAAAGTGATTGAATAGCCAAGTTCGTTTCCGTTAATCGAATCCGAGTTAAGTCTATATACAAATAAATGTATTTGTATTGAATTATGTATGTTCATATGACTACTTATAATGATGACTGTATATGAAATGTTGTGTACATGAATTCAGAGATAGAATCGACATAGTGTTAATGTCCGAAAAGTCCCGTACGAACCTAGGAATAGATAGGATTGCATATGTCATGACATAGGTGTCCGTTATGTGATATCATGTAAGACCACGTCTAGGACATTGGCATTGATATGAGACTTACGTGTAAGACCATGTCTGGGACATTGGCATCGTATTGATTCATGTAAGACCCTGTTTGGGATAGTGGCATCGATATCTGATTACATGTAAGACCACGTCTGGGACGTTGGCATTGTACGACTATTTTGATCACTTTGAATATCCTATTAGGTTCCGAATGGTTCAACGGGAAAATCTAAGAAATGAACAAATTTGTGAGTTGTATATCCGTTTCAGATACGTTTGAAAAGTACACTATGTGTGAATGAAAGCTAAGTGTCTATATGAACTTACTAAGGTGGATATGTGTATTGAAATGATGAGATAATATCTGAATATATGCTTGAATGAGCTATGTGTATATGTGATATTTAAGTTGAAGAATGTGGCAAGTTATGGCTAAGCAAATGAGCCAAAGAATATGTGATGAATTTGCAATAAGAAACTTTAATATCATTATATCAATATGGTTATATACATTTTATGCTAAATTTATTTGTATATGGCCTACTAAGCTTTTGGAAAGCTTACTCTGTGTGTGTGTTTACTCTATTTTATAGGTCGTCAAAGCTACGAAAGGCTCGGGAATCGTCAACGATCATCACCACACTATCAAACTCAACTTTGGTACTTTTGAATGTGTTTATAACTAAATATGGCATGTATAGGCTAGTCATTTGGTATATGTTTGAGATGTAAATAGCCATGTGATTTGGCTAGTTAAATGTTGGTATTATGTATGAGTGAATATGGTATATGATGCATGTTTTGATATGGCTTGATGGCAATGAAATGGCCTTATGAATGGTAAGCTTATTGATGGATTGATGCCATAGTGATTTAGTGAAGTTGTAGATGAATTATGCTTGGATTTATATGTGAATTGATTGTGCAAATTAGCATGTTTAGAAATGAGATTGAATGTGAAGATTTGTTGATTATTTGACATGCCTTTGGTTATCAATTGTACATAAAATGAATTGGTATTTTGCTTGTAGGGATGACCCTTGTGTGGGTGGCAATTTGGCCTTGAAAATGGCCTATATTTGCCCACACGGTTGAGCACACAGGCGTGTGGCTCGACCGTGTCCCTCGTGGTTGAAATTAAAATCAAGTCAGGATCGACCACGGGCTGGACACACGGGCGTGTGACTGGCCGTGTGGTGCGAGTCAGGATCGGCCATAGGTGAGGCACACGGGTGTGTCCACGGCTGTGTGGACAAGTCAGTATGTATGCCCTGTTTTGGCACGGCTTAGACACATGGGCGTGTTGAGGCCGTGGGAGGCACATGGCTTGCCCACACGGGCGTGTGACCTCTGTAACTTAGAAAAATTTTTAAATTTCTGAGAAATTCCTTATGTGTTCGGTTTAGTCCAGACCCTATTCTAAAGCATGATTAAGGTCTCGTTGACTTATAAAAGGGACACTTTGATTGCGTTTGATGAATTCTATTATGAAATGTCCGTAAAAGTTTTTGATTGTCTGATAATGCCTCTTAACCCTATTTCAGTGACGGATACGGGTTAGGGGTGTTACACACGGGTGTGTCTCTTAACCGTGTGAGTCACACGCCTGTAGCTTTGAAAATTTTCAATGTTTTTGTAAAATTCTTTGAGTTTCCAATTTAGTCCCGACTTGTTTCTAATGCATATTTTTGGCCTCGAGGGCTCTTATATGGGACAATATGAATGAATTTGATTGGTTTTTTTATATGAATATTGGTATGTTATGAAATGTTAGAAATTCTATTTGTTTGTGCTGCAAACTCTGGTAATACTCCGTAACCCTTTTCTGGCGACGGATACGGGTTAGGGATGTTACACGTCACAAGTGAATAAATCCATAAATGAGTTCAGGATCTATTTTTCTTGGGTCCTATCCGATGTACTGTCAGTCCAGCCAAACACATCTATGTCTCTGTTTTTTAGGAGTCATCCATTCTAATGCCCAAGAAAAAGCATCTCTCTAATTAGACGTGATAGGCAACATATTAATCTTTCAATCGCTTTGGTCATTTTCAATTATACTAAGGACATATTTAGGTTAGTCTACTAATATAAGTTGTTTTTCTGTATTACGTTTTGACCGCATAATACCACTTAGTATTACTTTAAATATTAGACAACCAATGGGTAACATTTCCTTCCATTTTGCTTTGCATGCAAAAACCATATGAGGAAACGTACAAAGTATTAATTTAATTTATGAATAATTTTTTAAACCAATTTGTTCGAAAAACTACAAGTGTACTTAGACGAAAATATTACACTCAGGGCACTAGATCCAATAACAAATACGATACCTATTAAGTTCATAGGCATTAAACAAAATTTACCTTAACTTTTAGTTAAATGCAAAAGCTACCATAACTTTGTCATAGTTTACCTAGACATAATATTAACAAGATGAGTTTTAACATATAATCAAACCATGTAATACCACAAATAATTAACAAACCTAAATCTCATCCAATTCAAGAGTAATGTAATCATATATATATATATATATATATATATCAAAGACTTTATACTCAAACCATTCAATAATCTTTCATTCAAACATCAAATTCATTTCGTGTCATTTCGATTTCTTATTTCCTATGAACTATTTCGTCCGATGAAACCTTAATAAGATAGACTCGGATACACGAGTAAACTACACACCAGATAGCTTGTAAGAGCTTAAACTACACCGTCCCAAAGCACTGAAGTGTAAAACCTATAGGCATAAAACAATAGGCATAAAACATATTCTCATATGCATATGCATCACTCCTCCACACCAAGGTGTCTGTAGAGACTTAAAATACTCGATGACCTGCAACAAATGTTGGATCCCGATATAATCTATAATGATCTTCGTACAATAACTTTTATCGTACAATCACATATATAGTATAAGTGTCCATATAACCCTACTAACAAGTCAATTGCATCCTAATCTTTACTAAGTTCACTCGGGAATCTTTAACATACATAACCATTTCTTTATAATTTAGTTCATATTTCACCTTTTGTACCAATTCGCAAACATTTCAAATTACAACCAAATATACAGATATTCATAATTCACACGCCTAAAAATTTAAACACAATCATACCATATGAAATTACTTTGCAAAACAACAATCAATTGTATCTTTAAGGACTATTCCACAATTTTGCCTTTTTCCCGATTATCCTCAATTTGGCTCAATTCCCGATCTATACAATTATTCAATTTGATTTATTAATACCAAATATTTTTATAACATGCAATAATTTGCATGAACCAATTTAATTTCATTTTTTTGATTGTCCCTAAAGTTTTGCATTTTATTCAATTTAGTACCTAAAACTGAAATAACAATAACTTTCAATTTTGAGCTTCAAGTTCAAAATTGATCTCAATTACATCCTTTTAGGACCCTATGCTATCTATTATTACAAAAATTTCACATCAATTTCATAATTTATACACTTTAGTCCTTATGTTTAAAAACTAACAATTAAACACTACAATCTAGTCCCTTTTCACATCTAAGCTTAAAATCTAACAATTTAACACTAACTTCTTCAAGAAATCAACAATGACAACTTTCAAAAACTTTTACAACTTTACTAATTGGTACATGGGCTAACTATATCAAGCTTCCATTATAACAGCTCGATTTTGGGGGTAGTTAGAATAGTGGTTTCGAAACCACTAAACCAAGGTTGAAAAAAATTATTTTAATATTATTTTATGAGTTATAGCATGATTATATGAGTGCATGAAAATTTTGGTGCATTAATTTTGGTAATTGCATGCTTAATTGTAAAAAAGGACTAAATCGCATAAAGTGCAAAAGTTCTATTCTACAAGCTAAAGGTGTCTAATAGCTATAGAATATTAATTGGAATTAGACCTTTAAGGATGAGTAGGCCGGTCATAGAGATAAGAAAATAAGATTTTTCAAGAATAGGTAAAGTTTTGGTGACTTAATTGACTATTAATAATAAAATAAAGATAACATGATTTCATCTTTTCATCTTCTTCCTACAACCATCGAAATTTTTAGTAAAGATGGGCTTTGGGAAACTTGAAAATTTTCAGCCATTTAAACCCTTGCAAGTAAGTGATTTTGGTGGTCTTTCTTAATAATTTTTGTACTTTTGAGACCCTTGTAGCTTGAGCTAACTACTAAGGGGACTATTTTGCAAAATGATTGAAAGTCTAGGGTTTTGCCATGAGAGCATTAATGTTGTTTGCTGAAATTTTATGGAAGAAAATGAGTCTTGGTTGTAAAGGTTGTAAAATAGGTGGTAAATGTGTGAAATAATTGATATTGTGAGTTGCTATAAGAGTAATAAATGTTCAGCTAGGCTTGTTAAAGGAGGAAATTTGATTAGAATCGATTTACGAGCCTAGGGGAAAAATCGTAATTTTGTGAAAGTCTAACGGCAAAATGATAATTTTTCCAAAGTATGAATTTTGAAATATTTTGATTATTGTGGTGATTAAATGAGTGAATTTTATCATTATAGATAAAAAAAAGGAGTTCGGACTTAGACCGGGGGAAAACTAAGATAGTGGACTAAATCGAAATAGTCACTCAAATTTTGTATATCGAGGTAAGTTGTATATGAATAATACAACTCTATTGCTATTATGTATTCAAACATTGATATTGCATCATATGTTTGATTATTGTTATGATTATTGTGGGCATCTATTAAAATGATGGAAAGTGAGGAAATTCTTGGATGAACCTTCGAAATAGGAAAATGATAAGGCTAAATACCATGAATAAGTGATTGTTGGTAGGCTGTGTGCGATACCACCACATTTATCATTGTTGGTGGGCTATGTGCGATACCACTATAGATATATGGATATTTGGTGGGTTGTGTGCGATACCACCGTAGGTAAGTGGTTATTTGGTGGGCTGTGTGCGATACCACCGTGTTATTTATTATTGGTGGGCTGTGTGCGAAACCACCGTATATTCAATATTATTCTGAAGTATTCATAGAGAAACTTTAATAAGTGAATTTACGTGAGATTATGAGATGCCAAGTGCAGGGTATAAGTGCATGCAAATGTGAGCGATGTTGATGATATGTATTTTGTAATGCCCTAAAAATATAGGGTTTTTAATTTTGCATGTTCTGACACAAATACCTATTTGCTTCTGTGGTTGAGTGATTTGTGTGTGTTTGAGAAGCCTGGGTTCAAGTCTTGGCTTTTGCTTCTCTTAAATGAATCTGGACATTGGTATATAGGCCTTATAAATATTAATGCATGTTTTATGACACAAAAAGAGTTTGTGGCCTAGTGGCAAGGTGGCGTGTTGTGCAACTGTGAGGTCTGAGGTTCAAGTCCTGGGTTGCGTAATGGGTATTTATTTTGCTGCTTGAGTTGTGTAGGAAGTAGAGTTGGATTGAAACACTACTAAGGGGAGTTTGAATAGATTTGAATGGTATTTGAACTGGTCATGGAGAGATTCAAGGAGGGATAAGGGGAGAGAATCAAGGAGTTTGAGTGAGAGGAGAGTTGTGCCAAATTGGGTGTCTAGCTATTCAGATTTTCAGCAGAGATGTCTTTTGGTATAGTCCTTGTTTGACTTCTTTCTTTTAGGCATTTTGTTTTCTTCTTTTTGTTTTTCCCTGGCCGAATTATCCTTTTGTGTCTTGGCATCATAAGTCATTTGGTTGATTCCTAGTAAGTCAAGTGCCTCTCAGTACCTTTTGGATTCCTTTTTCCTCTGCTATTTTCCTTTTGGCCGAATTCATTCTTCTCCCTTATTTCTCCTTCACCTTTTTTCAAATGTTCTCCTTTCCTCTTTGACTGAGTGGCCGACTCTCTTTTTCTTTCTCTGCTGTGCTAGTCAGTTTGGTAGTGGGTGACGTTCTCTTCTTCTGTTCATAAAATTGTGGTAAGCCAAATCCTACATCTCATTTTTCCCCTCTCTTTTGTTTCTCTGCTTTTCCAATATAGGCTGAATGTCATGAATCTTGTCTTGTTATTTTGAAACCCTGTGAATGATAGTCTCTGACAATCGGTGGAGCGTCGACTGCCTTGTTTCTCCACACATCTCTGCTTTCTTCTTCGAATACCTCTTTGGCCAAATATTGAGGGATAAATAGGCTTGTTTTGTAGTGTTGACCGAATACCCAATCTGCTCTAACTCTAATTCTTTGGACTTTGGGCATCAATCCAAGCCTTGTATTAAACGATTATTGCTAATGAAATCTGTTTTATGTTTAGTAAATCGAGAAGAAGGGTGTGATCATTTTCAACCAGCGATCTAAGAGTAATAATCGCATAACTTGCGGTCACGGTGAGTGGTGATATCAGTTTGGGGCTTTAGCATTAATGTTCTAAAGGAGGAGAGTTTGATTGTGTTGGGATGATTATAGGTTGATCGCGCGTGGGATATTCTATTTGTTGCGCAAACAGGTGTGTAGTCACACCCCTCTCTACTGTGAATCGGCAAAAACCGAAAACTGAAAGCCGAAAGTCGAAAACTAAAAAGCTGAAACTTCAGCATTGGAGGCTTCACGAGCGTTCGATCATTCATTGGGGTAAACCAAGCCCACAAATCGTGGGCGATAGACTGTAGAGGCCACCACGAGCGTTCTCGTGCTCTTGGGCCGATATGGGCCTCGTTTGGCTGAAATGGGCCGTGTGGTCCTAATGGGCTCGTGGGCCCCACACGGAATAAATCCACGATAAGTGGTAAATACTAGACTAGGCTATATAGTTCGCATAGCCATGACTGAATTTAAGCTAAACGGGCCACACGAGCATGTGGGCCCACTTGGGCCAAATTGTAACATCCCAAAATTGGGCCTAAACGGAACAGTGGTTGTGAAACCATAAATCTAAAATAGAAAGTTTATTACGATGAAATATCATGATTTATCGATTGATTAGATGTATGTGTTAGACAACCGATAAGAAATTTTATAGATTTTATGTTTAATTTGTCTATTAGGGCTTATTTGCAAAAGTTGCAAAATATGTGTTCTAGTTCATAAAGTACATAATTGAAATGGGGGTTTAAAGTAGAGGTCCTTAAATAGTAATTAGATCATTAAAGTTTTATGGACAAAAATAGACATGGTTAGTAAGTAAGGTATTTAAGGGCATTTTGGTAAAATGCCTTAATTAATGAATAAAGACAAAATAACATGAAATAAGCTATCATCTTCTTCATTTTTTTTCTCCATGGCCGAATGTAGCAAGGGAACACCATGTCTAGGGTTTGTTCATCTTCCAAGCTTCACTGTAAGTCCGTTCTAGTCTCGTTTTTCATGTTTTTTTTACATTTTTTGGAATCTCGGTAACTCGATTAAGCTAATTCTACCATTAATTCGAGCTAGGGTTTATATGTGGAAAATTACCCATAGCTGAAAAGTGTGTATTTTGATGTTTTATGAAAGAATATGAATCTTAGAATTATGTTAAACGACTTTTGATAAGCGATTTTTAGTAAAAACGAGTGAAACGGTATAATCGGTAAAAATTATTATTGTTCATAAGTGTATGTTAGAGTAAGAATTTGATGTTGCCATAGAAGGGAAAAATGATCAACATGTTATAAAACATAAGAATAAGGGCTGAAGTTTAATTTTCTGAGTATTGGGGCAAAAGTGCAAATATGTGAAATTTAGGGGTCAAAGTGAAAATTGTAAAAATATATGATTTTTGGGTCACATTGAATAATGTGACTAATAAATGAGCTAACTGTCATATTATAGATCATGGAAAATGAGGTTCGGTCTTAGATCGAGGTTGTGGACTGAATTGGGAAATTTGTCATTTTCGTGTCCGAGGTAAGTTCGTGTGTTAATAATAATGCAATAATGTCGTAATGTATGTTAGAAACCTAAATTTTAGTATTATATTGATGTTGTTGAATTACATGTTTAGTATATTATGTTGGTGAATTGATTTAATAATATGTTTATGATAAAATATGACATAGGTGACATGGAAAATGGGTTGAAATGTTGTGCTTAAAAGTGTTTTCTATGACTATGGTTATTATGTGAAATGGAAAGTTTATATGTAAATAATGCATTTATTTTACTTGTTCAATAGCTATTTTGCTAGATGTTATGGAAATCCTTGGGTGATAACTATGATATGAAAATGTATGGAATGTGAAATTCTCGATTGAACCTTCGGAAAACCTAGAGATACGGACAATATGTAGCTAGGTCACACGAGTGATAAGGGACCTTCACCGTGTGCACAAGAAAGCTACGAGATGGAAAAATTTGATATGTAGCTAGGCCACATGGATGATAAGGGACTTTCACCATGTGTGCAAGAAAGCTACGGGGTAATAATTTCATATGTAGCTAGGTCACATGTGTAATACTGTGTGTATACCATGTGTACAAGAAAGCTACGGGTTATGAGTACCTAGGTCACATGAGTGGTCTCTAGTGTTGGACGCCATGTAGACAAGAAAGCTACGAGATGGAATGGCTAGGTCACATGGGTGATAAGGGACCTTCACCATGTGTACAAGAAAGCCGGTTTACGTGTAGGTAGGGTTATGTGCTGAGACCACCGAGTATCAGGCATTTTTCGAAGGGGTTCAACGGGATAACTTACTAATGGTGATTGGTGCACTCATGTTATGAATAAGTGCAGGTGTGAATGTGACCAATTGAAAAATGTGGCAAATGTATGTGTGAGCAAGTGTTTGAGTGAACAAGGGTGCATGTTGCCATGTGTGTATGTGCCTAATGTGTTTGATATGTGATACGTGATCGAATGGTGGTAAGGCTGATATGGTGTTAGAGCCACTATGAATACTCATAAATATTGGTGATGATTATTCATTTGTATGGCTAGTATTGAACATGCTTGGTGTTATGTGTGCATATATGAAAGTAATATAAAGAAAACATGGGAGAGTAAAATTTTCAGTAAAATAGATTGAAACAACAGCAGTTACGTGATTTTGAAAAATCACCAAAAATATTAGAAATTGAATTGTAAGTTGGATGAGATATTTATTTAAATCCTATTGAGTCTATTTTCATATAAAATAAACAGAGAAAACAAAGGATTTTCATATTTTGAGATATTTAAATTTTTGTGAGACTAATTTAGAATGATTACTTGATCCCCTATTCTTCCTTGCAAAAATAATTAAAAATTGTAAAAAACTAATTATGGAATATAATTTATATTCCTGAAATCCTGAATGAGTCTATTTTCAAATTAATCAAACAAGAAGGTCATATGAACTCTGTACGAGGAGAAAATTGATTCGTAGTGAAGAGAGGTCAGAATAGTCAAACAGTGAAATAGGGGAGACTTTAAAGAATAAAATGTACTAATTGACTGAATCAAAAATTCTGAAAATTTTAAGGTAAAAAGATATGTGAGTCTAGTTTCATGGAAAGTTTACGAATCTTAATTTGGAATTCTATAGATCCAAATATAAATAATTTAATGACTATGACTCAAGCAAATAGCTTAACTGAAATTTGAATAAATAGAAAGAATATGAAAATAGCATGTTATCGCATTGCTTATTATTTTCATGCGAGCTTACTAAGCGTAAAGCTTACTCCCTCCTTTCCATTTCTTTTAGTTTTATCAGGTCAGCTTAGGGTTGGAGATCGTCGGAGGCAGCATCACACTATCGAGCCATTATCCTTGGAGTATTGACATGTGTATATTAAATGTTTCCAGTGAGTGGCATGTATAGGGACTTTGTTTTTCTATGATGGATGTTGTTGTGATTAGCCAAATGTATTGGATTATATTGATATGTGGATAATAGCCATGAGATGTGGCTTATAATAATTTTGGCCTGTAAGCCTATTTGTCCATGGTATGTGTTAATGTCTTATTACGTAGTATAAGTGATTAAATAAATGACAAGGACAAATGCATGTGTTTGAAAAGTTTTAATTTTGGGCGAAATTTGGTAACCCGATTTTGTATGATTGTGAAAGTTTTAGTTCGGTAACGCCTCGAACCCTGTCCTGAAGTTGGACACGGGTGAGGGGTGTTACACGAATAATGGGCCCTGGGCCAATTTACACCGTTATAACCATTTAAATTATCTATGTCGCTCAAAGCGACTGTAGACCTTCGGAGAGGTCGTTATTTGCACCGAGACCCCAAAATAAGTAAAGTGACCAAAATACCCCTAAAAGGTAAAGTTACTATTATACCCTTACTAGATGGAAATGACCATTTTACCCTTGGAGGTAGGTTGACTGATAAGTGTACGTTATTTGTAAGATTGTACTGAGTAGGACACGTTGCATACACAAACTATTTATGACATGACATACTGCATGGGGTTGGGATTCTGACACGGAGGAAGTACTGTACTGGTGGCTTTGCCACATTCACTATTACTGGGGGCGTTGCCACATATACTGTCACTGGTAGCCCTGTTGCGTTATTATTACTAGCAGCTATGCTGTGATATTGGTGTGCTGGCTGGGTGGGTCGATTTTATCCCCACATGGTGTGTTGGTTGGTACGGGTGGTGTGTTGGCTGGATTGGGGTCGGTTGCATATTCACACCATACTGATACTGTATTGGGCTTAGGCCCACACTGTTACTGTAATGGGCTAAGGCCCACACTGCATTGTTACTGAAAAGGGCTTAGGCCCAGACTGTTACTGCATATATTGTTACTGACTGGCTGATATGTAACATCCCAAACCCTGCCTAAACATTACGACCGGATCTGGTATGTCACATGGAAAGGCTGTATTAAAAAAAAAACTTTGTGACTGCTTAAAAATCCCGAGTTTTAATGTTTATAAGTTGAGAACCGTTTGCTAGTGTTTTGGGAAAAAGGTTTTTTATAATTTTAGAAAGAAAACTGCGTATTAAGCATTTCATAAAATATAATAATCGCAATAAATCACAACCCAATTCATAAAATCCGGAAGGCCTTATTACATAACAAAAACCCAGAATTAAAGTAAGTTTAAAATAAAGAAGACGAATTCACGAGAAAAACATTGCATGGCCACCTCAAGTCCGCCTCGGCTCCAAATCCGCGATCTAGGGATTACCTGCAATATTAAGTAGAGGGGTGAGTCACCGAGACTCAATGTGTAAATCCCCGAATAATGCAACTGGGCCTGAAGCCCACAGATGCACATTGCGCCTTAGCCCACTCATTATGGCATAAATCACATGTATGCAATGCAGCCCAACCCAACCTAGTATTTCCATCCTCTAGGTCACCTGAATCATCCAAACACCAGTGGCATTACGCCACTGTGGTTCTAGACCACCGTGGTCCCAGACCACTCGTGACGAAGTCACTAAAATATATAATCGTGGGGCCAACCCACTGTAGTCTCAGACCACCGTGACGATCTCTTATAAGTTTGTGTATACGTGGGGCCAACCCACTGTGGTCTTAGACCACCGAGACAAGTCACTGATATATGTGTACGTGGTCTCAAACCACCGTGGTTCTTAGACCACCATGACATAGTCACTCAATAAATACGTGGGGCTAACCCACCGTGGTTCCAGACCACCATGACAGAGTCACATTATCATACTTCCCGTTTTAATCATATCCCAAAGCCATGCACGTGTCATAATAATTCGTGTATGCAGTATGACATGTATGCAAATGATATATCAAATATAACGTATGAAACGAAATTACCATCATAATCAGAATAACAAATACAACATAATCAAGCTAATCAACCTCTAGGGGTATAACGGTAATTTACCATCATAATCAGAATAACAAATACAACATAATCAAGCTAATCAATCTCTAGGTGTATAACGGTAATTTACCTTCCAGGGGGTATTTTGGTAATTTTGCACCTACAATGACCTTTCCGAAGGCCCAATGTCGCCCTGAGCAACTCGGCTACCATTTCCGGTTGTTACCGGACTGTTGGGCCTAAAACCCGATTTTGGCCCATTCGAGCCCACACGCTCGTGTGGCCCACCGAGCACAAATCTAGCCACGTATATGAGATTCACCTAGTCTAGTCCAATATATACTACACAATCACAAAATTTACTCACATGGGCCCACGGGCCCATTGGGCCCACTTCGGCCCATCGTGGCCTAAGCAGCCTCAACCCACAAGAATACTACTGATGGCCTCAACTATCGCGTCGAAGCCCCACACGTGTGCTCGGGCGCTCGTGTGGCTACCATCGCCGGGTGACCGGCATTTCGGCATTTGCCGCTCTACATCTAGAGTAGAGAGAATAACACCTGATAGGAATCTGGTGCTAACCCGCGCTCTGACCACTCCTGTGCCCAAACGCCCTCCAAGATATCCTTCCTCCTATCATAGAATGCTCTTCATATAGCTAGCTTCTCACCTTCCTTCTTTATATCTTTCCGATGTGGGATCCCTCCGTCAGTAGAGTTTAAATCCAACCCAAACTCTTGCCGTCCAATTCGTAAAATAAATACTCCCTTGCTTTTCATGAGATTAGAACCCAGGCTCCTCTGTAGCATAAACCACGCCGCTAACCATCTGGCCACAAGCTTCTCTTGTGTCTAAAACCATGCACAACTAAATATAAATCTACAGCCAAATTCTAAGGTCTATATAAAAAGAAAACCAAAATGCAAGAGCCAAGACTTGAACCTTGGACCTCCTTCCTTCCTTATGGTGTCACTCCCCTTGCTCCCTAAGTGGCGTCACTTTGCCACTACACCACACACTCCACTTGTGTCATTTTTCTCCACATTTTATTCTTAAAGCCTACCTACTACTCCCAGGGTTTTTTCCACCTAAAACAAAATTTCTCTAAAGCCAAAGTTTAAACCCGAGACTTCATAGAAGCCGTCTAACCTTCCAAAATCACTACCTAATAGGTCCAACTAGCATTAGAGCCGTTCTCCAAAAATTTTAAACGCTACTACTCCCAAGGCCCATTGGGCCCAATCCGACTAAGCCCAATTTCGGGATGTTACATGATAAGGGATTACACATTGAGTTTGCATAAACTCACCCTTTCTTTTTAACTGTACAGGTAATCCCCAGCCTTAGACGATTTGGAGCCGCGAGGGACTCGAAGGTGGCCACATGATCGCTGATGTTCTACTTTAGACTTAGTTATTTAATTATAATTTTCATATTGGGCTATTGATTATGTAATAAGGCCATTGGTGGATTTAATTTTTACTTGGGCTTTGATTTCTTATTTTAAACTGCCAAACGGATATAAAATAGTTTTCAAAATCACAATTGTTTTCAAGAAAAACACGTATTTTAAACTTCAAGGTTTTTAGATAGATAAGCTTCCGCGGTTTTATTCAGTTTAAGAAATCAACGGTAATAAATATGGCAATCGTTTTGATAAGCTGGTTTCAAATTGTAATAACTTAAGTTGCGGAATGTTCTCAAGCAATAAAAACTAAATGGTTAACTTAAATTTGGATTTTTATCAACAAGTCCAAATTTCATAAATCACTTCAATATGACACGTTAGATTCAGTCGTAATGTCTAGGCCGGGTTTGGGGTGTTACATATTTGGAATGTGGTGAGATTTGAAATGAGTACGTTATGCCTTTGATTATATGAGAAGTTTATGCAAGTTTATAATATGTTGTGAGTATGATGTTGCAAGGTAATTGTTGTTGATTATTTACATGTGACTTACTAAGCTTTATGCTTACTCCCTCTCTTTTTTCATTTTCTTATAGTGCCACCAAGTATGCTTGGGGATCAAAGAACGTTGGAGGCTCGATCACACTATCAATTGGAACATTTGGTATAGTTAGACTTATCTTTTTGAGTATGGCATGTATAGAGGCTTAGTCTCTGTAAAGTGTCATATTGTTTTAGCCAAATGGATTGGCTTAATTTGGAGATGAATTCATTTTGTATAAAGCCATAATTGATGGCTAATTCTTATCATTAATATATGAAAATGATGTTGTTTCTCATGAATGTGCAAGTTGTATGGTTGAGTATTGGGTATTGATGCATGAATGAGTAGGTTACTTGATGCGATTTATGTTTGTACAAGTAAGGGTGACAAAAAGGGCTGAGAAAATAGCCTTGAAATTTGTCCACACGGGTAAACACACAGGCGTGTGTCTAGGTCGTGTGTGACACACGGTCCATCACATGGGCGTGTAGTCCCATCGTGTGTCCCCCTGCATTATAAGTTGGCAAAACAGAATGCCCAGTAGTAACCACATGGGTTAAGACAAGGCCGTATGTCTCAACCGTGTGGATGACACGGCCATAGGACATGGGCATGTGCTCAGGCCATGTGAAGTCTGCACTTGATTTTAGGAATTTAAATCGCCACACGGCATAAGGAGACGGGCGTGTTCCTTGGACGTGTGACCTTATGGAGATGATGATGTCAAAAACAGAATGTCAAGGTTTTCAGACACGGGCTTAGACACGGGTTTGTCATGGCCGTGTAAAGGACACGGGCCATAGACACGGGCGTGTGTCAGGCCATGTGAGAACCCTCGTAGGTTTGAATTGGAATAATAAAATCCACACGGACTATGGACATGGGCGTGTGTAACCACACGACCTGCCTACACGGGCGTGTCCCTATCCACGAGGGCGTGTGGCCTTTTTTGAGTAAAAATTTTCTAAGTGTTCGTAAGATTCTGGTTCAGTCCCGAACCATCTTATATGTATGTTTCGAGTCTCGTAGACCCATAATGGGGACATTGTGAATACGAATGAAAAGTTTTAAGTCTGAATGAAAATTTATGGCCCAACATTACATGATGAAGTATGTTAAGTCCGGTAATGCCTCGTACCCGGTTCTAGCTTTGAATACGGGTAAGGGTTGTTACATCCATGACCTAAAAAAACATAAAAATTAAAAGAAAAGGACTTAAAGTTAACTTACAGTTGAGGGACTTAATAGCTTGAACTTTTTATTAAGTTCTCTTTTCTTTTTCATGGAAAGGATGAAGAAGATGAAGAAAATTAAAGGTGACATCTTTATTATTTCAACTTATATACTTGTAATTAAAGTTTAAGTAATCATAATTATTTAACTAAACCTTAACTAATTTAAAGTTAATTACAATTAACTAAGTTAGTGGATTTTAATATCATCCACCACCGTTTGAAGAATTAAAATGTTGTAATTACCATTTTGATACCTTAGATATTTAAAAATTTATAGTGATTGGACTTTTACAATTTAGTTCTTGTACCTTAATTAACTATCAGTTCAGTAAAATCACTACAACAAACTTTAAGATATTTGTATATTAGTCTCATAAAATCAAGTTGTTACAATTAAACTAGAGAAGAAATTCATTTTATTCTGAAGTCAATTTTATTTGTTTACATTTACATTTATTCATCGAAAATCACAAATAATTTTTAAAATTAAATCAATATATCAATGAATCAAAAAGTACAATCATAGCAAAAGAAAATCAATCAAAAAGGAAAGAAGTAATTCAAGAACCATTCCTTCAATTTATTCCACCTTATAAATAAACCCCTCCCTACATATACTAAAACCAAATTATGAACTTTAGAAAAATATATCAAACCTATTTTCTACTTTTGTAGGATTAAGGTTTAAATAATTAAAAAAATTATTTCAATTTTTTTTTTTCACATCACAACTTTTGTAGATTTTTTTTTCAAAAATGTTCTTGAAAATGTGAAATATTTAGTACATTTTTTTTCCATTTCACGTTCCACCTTTCCAGTCACATGTTTCTTTGGTCAAAGTTTTAGATTTGTATTCTCAAATCCGTTTTCAAAAAATCAAAAAAGGGGATTTCAAAAGAAAAAAAAAACTCTATGCTTTTTGAGTTCTAGACCTTGATGCAAAATATAAAATATATATTTACCAAAATTGAAAACCTACTATTTTAGTTTCACTACATTTATATATTTAAAATTTTCATGGGTCTTTAAAAATAAAAATTATTGCAACATTTTAGATTTTAAAAATAATATTAAAACAAATATTAACACTATAGGAAGTGCTTATATTAGCTTGTTCACCTACCTTAAGTTTTCTATACCTAGACATAATTTCCTTTAAAAACTTGGTGTACTTAGGAACTTTCTCAATTAATTCAATCAAAGTCAGGTTAACATTTAACATTTTAAACAAGGACAAAAAACTTACAAACTCGTCTTTTTTCTTGCTTTTTCTTCTCTTTTAGCCTTGAAAGAAATGGTATCTTGGCAATGGTAGAATCTTTAGTTGTTTCTATCTCTGGCTCAACTGCCGGTGCAACTATTTCCTCTAGTTCAGGTTCATGATCATCTTTTAGGGGTGTCTCTTGAAGATTATCAATATTCTCCATATTTACCTCATGATTGGATTTTCTGGGCTACTCAGTACTTTACCCGATCGGAGCACTATTTCTTACACGTGCTCCTTCCCTTCTCTATGAGTATTATTTTCGGTATTACTAGGAATACCTGTGCCAATTTTCCTTTTTATATCCCCCATCATGCTCATCGATCGGCTCATCTAATCTTCAAGTTTAGTCAATGTTCTTGTTGAATTGGTGCACTCAGACTACACTTGTTTCACCGCTGTTCTCATTGACTACATCTCACCCTCGATTCTATCCAGACGTTGACCACATACAGTATGGTCATTCGGGTTGGCCCTTTTCTGGAGTTTTTGTAAATAAGGAGGTTGATAGTTAGTGTTTTTAACTGGGTTAGAACTATTACCTCCCCCTTGGTTCCCCCCCATTATAGATTCGGGTGATCTCTCCACCCAGGATTGTATGTATTTGGATAAGGATTTCCACCCCTATTCCCGATGTAGTTCACATCCTCGGTAGGATTATTAATATAATGGAAGAGTAGTTTGTCTCATCCATAGATAGATGATGCACTAATCTCAGCCTCTATTTGGTTGATTCTGCCACTAATTGTTGATATCTATCATCCTCTTGGACAACCTTCGTCGTAGATGGTCTTTGGCTGTATGTATATCGTTCAGCTGGCCATTGGTAGGAATTCATTACCATACTTTCTATCAATTCATATGCATCCTCGTACATTCTATTCATTAAGGCTCGTCCTGCTGGTCCATCTAATTCTGACCTTAAATACACATCCAACCTATTGTAAAAAATCTACAGTCATAACCACTCAGGCAATCTGTTATGTGGGCACTTATGAATTAAAGTTTTAAAATGTTCTCATGCTTCGTGAAATTTTTCCCCTTCTAATTACTTAAACATCGAAATTTCCCTTTTTGATTGGACCATCTTGCTAATAAGGAAGAACTTTTATAGGAATTTCCCTGCAAGTTCATCCCATGTCGTGGTTGATCCTGGTGCCTGCACATCTAGTCAAGAAAAGGAGTTATCGATTAATGAAAAGGGTAACAACCGAAGATGAATAGCATCATCAGTGTCCCCATTGTAAATGAAAGTATCATAAAGTTGGATAAACCATTTTAAATGCTGACTCAGATCTTGTGTCATTATTCCTCGAAACTGCAAATTGTTTTGGATCATCTAGATCATAGCTGGTCTAATCTTGAATTTATTGGTCGTGATAGTTGGCCTCGTTATACTCCCTTGAACCATATCCAGATTTGGTAGTGCATACTCCCTCAGAGTCCTCTCATTATGTGCCATGTTCAGATTTACAGGTAGTTGTGGTGGTGGTGGTGGGTCTTCTAAATTGTTAGCCTCATCGAATAGTGGATTCTCACGTGGTATGTTGCCTACAGTCGGTGGTGGATCTTGCATTTTCTATTGCTGCTATTGTTGTTGTCGACGATTTTTTTGAATTATTCTCTCTAGATTTGTGACTAGCTCTATAGGTGTTCCCCCAATTGTGAGTCATACACAAAACCAAAAAAAGATAGAATTAGTAGAAAAAATAAAATTAAATTCATAACTATAACCTAAAAATTTCCTAATTATTCTAATATTATGCAAAAATTAGAACTAATATAGTGATGATGCCTCCCCGGCAACGACGCCAATAACTTGACCACCTCCAAACGTACCAATGTCTAGAGTAGAAAATCTTGCACAAAAGATGTGGAAAAACGGTATCCGCAAGTATATGGGTCAGGTTATAATATAGTTACAACGGAGTAGTGACTTCTCTGAGGATCGTACACAAGGGAGGCGAGCACTAAATTAATTCTAACTTAGACATAAACATATTAATTAATACTTTAATCGGATTATAGTAAGAATAATTAAAAGAAGGGTTTTTGGATAAATTATAGTAATAATAATGATAAAGGAAATAAAAGTAACTAAATGAATCAGAAGCAATAAATTAAACAAGAAGATAAATATCAAATTTGAGCATGGGTGATTAGCTCGCTTTGGTAATCTTAATCAACTATCATCTTAGGCTTTCTTGTTCAATCAACTAGTCAATATCCCAGCAGGATCTTCCAATATGTCCACTTAAATACTGAGTTAGAAAGAACTACTTATCTTCCAATCTCACAGTCCAGACCGATTCAAGGTTAACGTGTTCAAGGATAAGCCATTCCAATTTTGGGTTAATTCCCACCTTGATGACTTTCTAGGGTTGTCAGGCCTAGGGTTTAAGTTTTTCCTCTCTTGAACAGCTAATCTATTAAGAAATCCCTACAAAATAATTAATTATTTATACCTCCACTCACTATTCCCCACAGGAGGATTAGTTCCTCATGGATCTAGTAAACCATATAAACTTGAATGAAAGAATCAACATGAAAAACAATTTCAAGAGTAATAGTTTAAAAGAAGACTGATTGTATTGACTTAAACACAAAATCATCATAGAGTTTGAGAATAACTTTAGAATCTGATTTCTTCCCGGAAGTAAATAACAAGAATGGAAAGAAGGGAAAAAACTAAAGGCTAAGAGTAAGGAAAAACTAAAGGCTAAGAGTAAATAGAAAATTATACAATCGAAAGAAGGGTGTCCATAACATGTGTTAGCTGAGCTTATTTATAGAATTAATATGGCCTTCATCTTTGACCTAGGTTAGTTGATGTTCCTGAGCTTAAAGTTGGATTGTACAGGCCAAAACGCCCCTGGCTCGTATTATTTTCCTATGCAGAGGGGATGTCACGACACATCAGGTCTTGTGTTGCGACATCAATGGCAGTATGTTCAGCTTCAGGGTATCTTAGAGGTATGTTGTGACATCCTCAGGTTGTGTTGCGACGTTGAAGGAAGTCTTGGACATTTCTTATTCTGCTCCCTATGTTGCTACATCCAATGCTCTATGTTGCAACCTAGCAACCAATATTAAGTTAATATGCCTTCAAATGATCTCCTGCACACTCATAAAGAATATTAGCTCATCCTTCAGCCTCATCAGCCCTTAAGTTCAATAAAAGACTCGAATAACACATTTTATTACACTAAACTAATTTTGCTAAAATGTAATTAAAACACAACTAAAATGCTTATGTTCAAGCTCCTAAAGTGCGAAAACTAGTTTAATCTGTTACACCGAATTACGACAAATCAACCAACTACTAAAAAATTAATAGTAAAAACAACGTTTCACTTCATCAAGCATGCAATCAGTCAACAATACAACCTAGAATAACATGAACACTCTTTTTCGTGTCTTATACGAGGATAAAAATGCTTTAATGTCAACCCGATATAAAATATGGACTTTTTTGTAACATTTTTAAAATTTCAGATCAACTACACTATAAATGAATCATCCAAATATTCAATCATTTCATAAACACCTAAATATTAAAATACACATTTAAGTATGAGCCTTACTTGAGCTTACAAAAGCTCTTTTGTACACCTAAGCATGAAGTAGGACCAAATTGCAAGGTTTTGAAAGTTCAGGTTCCACGTTGTAACATGACCTTTTATACTTTGTGACATCGCCAAAACAGTGATTCACGTCACGATGTTGGACCACTTGACGTCGGGACATCAAAAACTGTCTATCGACATTGCGACGAGGGGTATTTCACGTCGAGACGATGACCCTATTTTTTTAATGAAATTTATCCATTTGGTACCTATTTCATACCAAGCCAAACATTAAGCTTATTTAATGCATATATGCCCATCTAAAACTGCACAAAACTAACTTTAAGGCATTCCCAAACATTCATTTATCATAACTCAATTCAAACAATTTTAATTACCAATGCAATATGTGAAAAATTTTGGCACCAAAACTTATCAAAACTACTTACTCAATTCAAATTTATTTAACATCCATATACCATTTCAAATCATCATATTTTTATAGCATTATGCATTAAACACACCGGTAAATTCCATTCTAATAACTTAACACACAATTTCTCAATCAACCAACATTTATATATCATTAAGGTCCCTAAGTAATCATTTAACTTGTAAACATTCAATCTTTCTCTTATTTCACATTTAATCAATTTCACCAATCTAACCATACTAATTTTTTTTTCCAAATTTTCCAATAATAAGATCCACATGCAATATAACATATTATGTAACACCCTATACTCGGTCCAACCGCCAGACCTGAGCTATAAGGTATTACAATAGTTAATAACATTTATCATATTTAATTTCCAATTAAAAGCAAGTTATAACATCAACATTAGAAAAATCATTATACAAACAAAACTAAGCCTTAATCGAGCATAGAAAGATTTTAAACCAACTTGAAATCAAGTTCAGACTAATCTGAAACTTTTGCGGAAATATAGGTAAAAAATGAAAATATAGGTCACACATGTAACACCCCTAACCCGTATCCGTCGCCGAAATAGGGTTACAGAGCATTACCAAAAACTTTTAACTTAAAAGATTCAATTACAATCATTTACACAACACATCATATTCCATTCAAACACATGCATAATGTCCCTTTTTCGAGCC
The DNA here is from genome assembly GCA_005393395.2 of Gossypium australe. Taxonomy (NCBI): domain Eukaryota; kingdom Viridiplantae; phylum Streptophyta; class Magnoliopsida; order Malvales; family Malvaceae; genus Gossypium; species Gossypium australe. Next base: position 92,894,266 of record CM016624.1, read on the forward strand.
CTCGAGGCCTTAGAAACACTTTAGAAATGATTCGGGACTAAATCAAAAACATTTAGAACTTCATGGCAAAAGATAGAAAAATTTATACTACAGGGGTCACACGGTCGTATCGCCTGATCTTGTGTCACACACGACTGAGACATACGCTGTAACATCCCGAAATTGGGCCTAGGAGAATTGGGCCTTTTGGGGCCCGAGCGTAGGAACTTTTTAAATATTTTTGGGAACAAGAGAATGGCTTTAATGCAAGTTGGACTTATTAGGTGAGTGTTTTTGGAAGGCTAGGGGGCTTCTATGAAGTCTCGGGATCAAACTTGGGCTTAGGAAAAATTTTGGTTTTAGGTGAATAAAACCCTGGGAGTTAGTAGTAGGCTTTAAGAATAAAATATGAAGAAAAATGACACAAGTGGAGTGTGTGGTGTAGTGGCGAAGTGACACCACATAAGAGACAAGGGGGTGACGCCACAAGGAAGGAAGGAGGTCCAAGGTTCAAGTTGTAGCACTTGCATTTCTTTTAGATTATTTTTTTAAGTGGATTTAGACATTGGCCATAGACTTAGCTTTAGTTGGGCATGATTTTAGACACAAGAGGAGTTGTGGGTTAGTGGCAAGTGGCGTGAATTGGCTGATTGGAAAGTTTGGGTTCTAATCTCATGACAAGCAAGGATGCATTTATTTTGCGGATTGGACCGCAAGAGTTTGAGTTGGATTTAAACTCTGTTGATGGAAGGATCCCACATCGGAAAGATACAAAGAAGGAAGGTGAGAAGCTAGCTATATATAGAGCATTCTATGAGGAGAGTTAATATACCTTGGTGGGTGTTTGGATGCAGATATAGAGGATAATCGCCAATAGTAGCGAAGGAAGGGCTGCTAGAACGTGAGGTACACGGTAAGGGTACGGTGAGGTTTCGGTTTTTGATAAGTATGCGTTAAATCTTGGTTAATCCTAGTAATGTCAATTGTAGGGTCGTGACTAAGGAATTTACAGCGCGCATGGTTACCAGGTGTGTACAAACACGACACACATGACATCGGCAATGCCGAAAAGCCGAAAGTGACTAAATGGGCCCGGTGGGCCCTGAGGCTAAGAACTGATGAAATGTTTTGGTTGGTTATACGAATTGAATTAGTCATGCATGATACATGAATTGGATTTGTTTTGGGCCTAATAGGCCATATGATGAGATTTGGGCCTCATGGGCCGTAAGGGTGTGATTTGGGCTTGATGGGCTTATGGGGACGTAGACATGTATGTTAAGGTTTATGAACCTTAGGCCTAGTTTGAACAACTCTTAAATTCTATAAGACTTAATTTAATTAAACATGTCTACGAAAAAGTCGCAGGGTTGGAGTGTGGCAACGGGCGTACGCATGTCTAGGATTGGATCTAGGAAGAGCTTGGTACTTAAGCAGACCTAGTGGCCCACATCCTCTTTTCTGGAATCCTACCTGGTGCGTAGTGTCTGTTCACTTTAGCCGCGAGGACTTGTTGATGGGCCAAAGTTCATAGCTAAAACCTGAAAGGGACCAAATACCCTTATATTTGCAAAATTCCTAAAATACCCTTATATTTGTAAAATTTACTAAAATACCCCTAGATTTGTAAAGTACCAAAATACCCCTAGTTTACGAAATTACCAAAATACCCTTAATTTGCAAAATTACTGAAATACCCTTGGTTTGTAAAATTATCGAAATACTTCGGGTTTGCAAAATTACCAAAATACCCCTGGTTTACAAAATTACCAAATACCCCTGATTTGCAAAATTACTAAAATACCCTTGGTTTACGAAATTACTGAAATACCCTTGATTTGCAAATTTACCGAAATACCTCTGGTTTGCAAAATTACCGAAATACCCCTGGTTTATGAAATTACCAAAAAAACCCTTAATTTGCAAAATTACTGAAATACCCTTGGTTTGCGAAATTATCAAAATACCCTTAATTTGTGAAATTACTGAAATACCCCTGGTTTGCAAAATTACCGAAATACCCTTGGTTTGCGAAATTATTGAAATACCCTCAATTTGCAAAATTATCGAAATACCCTTAATTTGCAAAATTACCGAAATACCTCTGGGTAGTGAAATGACGAAAATACCCTTATGTGACGAATATGAGTTTATGGATGTTACTCGTATGTTTGATGCATTCATATGATATTATGCTTAGGATGCATATGGGTGGGAATTACGGTACGGAGGAAGATTTGAGGATCGCATGGTCGTATGGTATGGATCCACAGAAGGCTTTAAGCCCAATATATGTGATTAAGCAGCTTTGCTGCAACGTTCGGTAGTACCACAACTGGGCTACCCTTGGTGTGTAGCGAAGGGGTGGGTCGAGCTAGAATTCCCCACATGAGTCATAAGGTTGGAAGGGAAATGGTGTGTGTAGCGGATGGATTTTTGGGGTGGGCTTTGCATTATTTGTTTATAAATGATACAATATGATATGATATGAGGTCATTGTGGGCTAAAGCCCAAGACCACCGATTTTGATAGGGCTTAGGCCCAATGTGAATATTTGTAAGTGATTTGATTGCCAAAGGTTGTGCACACTGAGTTTCGAAACTCACACCCCTTTAGTTTAATGTTTCAGGTAATCCCGAATAGACGACTCAACGTGGGAGAGGACTCAGAGATGGCCACACAACAAGAGGCTTGAATTTTCATTTATTTGTTTTAAAATACATGTTTTTATTTACTTAATTTTTGGTGGATGTAATAAAGCCTTGTACTCTGTTTTGACTTCAGATTTATTTTGGGTTTTGAGATTAATTATTTATTTTAATTATTAAACCTAAGTAAGCTCTTATGTTTAAACTTGGTTTTCAAATTACTTAAAACAATAAAATGGGTTTTTATCTTTAATTAATAAGACTCAAAGATTTTGGGCTTTTGGGCCTTAAATTTTTAATTAGCAAAATCGTTTTGAATTGTGCCTTTAATGTGACATTTTGGATTCGGGCCTAACTTCTAGGCCGGGTTTGGGGTGTTACATACGCCTGTGACAAACATGTCAGATCATCAGTCAAAATTTGATAATACAGGTTTCTCGGTTATGTTTCGTCAGACGATCACTGGGAATTTCTATGTAGTTATACTGCTAATGATAAAGTTATGACAGGATGACATCATGGCTGTTCAATTAAGTTCAAGTATAGTATCAAGTTCTAAAATGAGTTTTAATATGAGTTCTGAGTCGGGATGAGTTATGATTGATTTTTATGGACTTCGATTGAAAAGTTGGAAGAAAGACTTGACTTGATGGCTTCTATCAGGTGAGAAATTTCGAGGATGAAATTTTCGTAAGGGGGGAGTTGTAACAGCCTGTAAGGCCCTGATTTATTTAATCTTGTTTTTGCAAATGCTTTCATAAATGAGTATCTGCTTCAGTGGTTAAGTGTTCTGATTGTGTGTTTGAGGTCTTGGGTTCAAGTCCCACTTTTGGAAATTTTATTATTTTAGATCCTAGCCTTATCCTTGGCAGTTTGGCTTATGTTCTATTGCTAGTGAAATCATATCAAAATAAACCTACTAGTTCAAGTGGTAAGGTGTTAGCTTGCTTGAAAGTCTCATGTTTGAATCCCCGCGTGAGCGTGGATGATAATTTTTGCTCCGGTTGTCTGATAGAGGTTCGGTGGAACTGAAACTCTGTGGTTGTTGGTTGAGGGTCAAGGTGTGGGTTAGTGGAGATTTAGATGTTAGTGGGAAGTTAGTATATCTTATTTTTAATTTTTAATTTGAATTTGAATTTTTCTTTCTCTCTTGTCAAATTTTTCTACCGTCAGTTTCTCCTCTCCCTTCTTTTCCCTCTATGTTTTCTTTTTCTTTTTCGTCCCTCTCTATTTCGAATAAAGTGTTCTAATCGTTGGGGTTTGTTAATTTGATTGTTCTCGTTCATTTGGGTAATAGTAAGTTCGTTAGTTTGTTTCCTTTTTTATTTTCTTTTCGCTTGATTTGGCATAACGGCAAAACAATGGTTTCTGCTCCAATGGTCTAAGTTGTGTGTGTGAATGGGTTCATTAGAGGTAAGTGTGTGCGCCTTGCTCAGTTTAGTATTGATGAATTCGTAAATTGATTTCTAAAATTTGTTGTTGGAATGTTGTTTCTCAGGTTTCAGAGGTCCCGAGATTGCTGTAGCGTAAGAAACGAATAAGGTGTGTAACAAAAATGCGAGAAAATAATGTTTAACGAAAGTCGAAAAAGTGGCATGTCGACACCGTACGAGCATGTGCCCGGCCATGTGGTAGGCCGTGTGCGACACACAGTCGTGTAACGGAAGTATGTGTAGCCATATAGGTCACACGGCCTAGGCTGATTTTAGTGTGTGGGTCACACAGGCAGTGCCAATTAGGGCATGTGGGCCATACGAGTGTGTGGTCCGAAAATTCTAAAATTTTCCCTCGAGTTACACACGTCGCTCGGAGCGACTGTGAGTCTTCTGTAGGGTCGGTAAGGGCAAATGAAAGCCTAATGCATGAGATCTGCTATTCTGATAAACTATTTTGAGTAGTAAGAAAATCGATATGTACGATTTGACTGATTTGTATAAATATGTATGATATCTATATATAAGCATGCGGGACATGTTAATTTTGTTATTTTTTTTATCTGATATTTGTATCTATTAATGGGGTGAGATTTATTGATGTAGAGGAAGTATTCTGTGAGGCGACACTTCGCTGATTTACTGGCAGCTTGGCTGCAAACTATTCTGATAAGTGTCGTATAGATACTATGTGGTGTGTAGGGATGGGTGGCTGTTTTATACCCCGCGGTGTTGGGATGGTCAGAGTTGGTGTGTAGAAGATGGGGGTAGGAATTGGCATATTTGTATGACTCTATTGTTATCTGATTCTACTAAGGACTTATGTCCATATTTGATCTGCTACATAAGAAATATGAGTTATGTGTATGTATATCTCTGTTTAGTTACACACTAAGTTTTGAAAGCTCACATTTGTTTGTCTGTTCTATTCAGGTAATCCTCAAACATAGGCGGGTCAGTGTGACGAGGGCTCAATGGTGACCACTAGTCTAGAAACTATTTTAAATAATGTAGAATTTATTTAAGTTTCTAGATTTTCTTTGAGAGTTTTGTAATTTTAGGACTATCTGGATTGCTGGTTTTAAATTTTTGAATTTGGATGCGTTTATGATTTTTATCCTGTGACGTTTTACAAACCACAGTTGTACATGAACTGTAATATCCTGAAATTGGGCTTGTGCATTCATGCTTAATTATATGAAATAGCATGTTTATGAATGTTCTGAATGTGATCTATGAATATCGTGAACTTTGAAATGTAGGGAAATACCTTAGAAAATTTTTAGATTTTAAGTCTTATTAAGGGAGCTAAGTGAATAGGGCCTTAAGAGAAAATGTATGTGAAATATGACATACAAATAGGCTTGGTAAAGTGGCTATAGGGCGCCACTTAAAGCCCAGGTAAGTGACGCCACAAGCTATGCAAATGGGCCTAGGTTCGAGCCACAAGGTAAACAAAAGGAGCTTTTATTTTTCGGCATTAAGAAGGAGAAGTGGACGGCATTAAAGCACTAAAAGGGAGGTGTTTTATATTTGTTAAAATTCGGCAAATAGATGGATTAATGATGGATAATTATTGGTATTTTTTTTTAAGTGATAAGAGATAATTGAGGGATTAATTCTATTATTGAATAAAGGGATCAGAGAAAAGCTAGGAGTTGGCTAGTGTTGGCCGAATAGGGGATTCCTTGGGTGATAATTTCGGCAAAGAGGAGAATAAGGCCATTGTTCATTCTTTTCTAAGTCCCTGCCGAAAATCTCTAGCAAACTCTCTCCTTTCTCTTTTATTTTTGCCAAAGCCGAATACTCAAGAAAGCCTAGCCGACTTCTCCATCTTTTCTTCTTCAAAGATCTTCACTATTGCCGTTACCACCTCATACCTTTTCTTTTGTGACCCTTGTGGAAGCCGAATCCATAACTCTTGCTACCCTTTTCAAGAGCCGATTATATAAGGGACTTCTAGTCGAATTTTTCTTCAAGTTTCAAAGCCGAATATCTCAGAGGTGACTGACATAGTTGCTGTCGATTTCTTCAGGTAAGGGTAAGATCAAATTCGGTTTTCATTCTTCTACTCTTAGGCTTGTCGAAAACTAAAGATCTAATCCCTCATGTTGTTCTTTGGCCGAATCTATGAAGGGGTGTTTTGGGAGTTAAGTGTTGTCGACTTTGGAAGAGGATCTTTTCGGGATCTCAAGTTTTAAGGTAAGCAATAAAGTGATATTCGGCCATAGGCCATTATTATGTGATTTAAAGTTATATTTAAATCTAACCTATGACTATAGGTAATTCGACATCTCCTTGGTTACGGGGCTGATTTCGGGATTTCAAAACCACAAGGTAAGCGCTATGAACAATCGGCTATAGTCCTATTTTGATACTTAGATCTATTCCTTATTATCTTGGAACCCGAAAAACTAACCCATTTGATTAATCTAATGTTTGGCCGAATGCAAGAAGGAATACAACAAAGTTTCGGGACTTGATTCTTAGGTCAATCGGCACCAAGGTAGGTTTTAAGTGTACAAATCCTACTGGGATTTGGTTTTATAGCCGAATAGGCTTTTGCTAACACATTAAGGTTGGCCGAATGTAGGAATTGAGATCTAAGGCATTAGATCAAGCTTTTCGGGATTTAAAAGAACCGCTAAGTGTATCAGGTGTGTACCCCACACTAATTCTTAATAAGTTTTATGGCAATATTTAAATATGTATGTATGTTATACGAATGTGGAAAATATGGCTAAGTACCATTTTATGGTACACAGTACTAAGGTACGTTTTCCTACTCCTACTATGAGTATGATAAGATTTGTTATGCCATGAATATGATAAGAATGTGAATTAAGGCATGATATTGCATAATGTGTATGATATATGGGGGCATATGGGATATTATGAAAAGGGGAAGCGAATGTGGTGACCTAAGACCACGATATCTGAATGTGGTGACCTAAGACCACGATATCTGGATATGGTGTCTCATGACACAAAATATGTATCTGGTGGCTATGCCACGAATTTTATAAGGGCGATGAGTACGTCGACTGCAGCGACTGCCTTCGATGATGTGTAGCGGATGGAGGGTTGACTTAGTAGTCCCCACAGTGTGCAGGACGGTACGGGTGATGTGTAGCAGATGGCATATAGGTTTGGGTTCGGGTTGCATCATTAATTCCTATCTGTTATATGAATATGTATGTGATATGATATTATATGCCTGAACTGTTAAATTTTAGTGTTGGTTACACATTGAGTCTGTTTGACTCACCCCGTTGGGGAAACGTTTTCTTCCAGGTGATGATCAGTAACGGACCGGGTCGGCAGGAGCTTAAAGGTGGCCATGCACAGCAAGGAATTTTACGATTTGGACTTTTATTTTATTTTTTATTTTTATTATTAAGTACTTTAAATTATTTGGGTTATTTCGTTGTAATAAGGCCATAGTGAACTATTTTATTTTACTTTTAAATTATTAGGTTATGAAAATTTCATGAATTAAAGACTAAGTAAATTTATTTTAAAATAAATTTTAAGTGTTTGGTCACCAAAAGTAATGGGTTTCCAATATAAGATAAGCTAGTTTTCAACTCAAGCCCAACCCAAAAATCAATCTTTCTTTCAAAACACACAGATTTTCCAAAGTAACTTAAGAATTTTGTAACGGTTTACATCGAGGAACATACCAGATCCAGTCAAGGCTCGTGGGCCGGGTTTGGGGTGTTTCATGAACAAATGTTTTTTGAAAGTACAAACTCAATTTTCACATATAATGACTTTCAAAGTTGCATTGCAAATTTTTATTTCACTTAAGGAACAAGCAATTGATGATTTCATTAAAGATTATAACAGTATGTTTCTCCTAAAATGAGGACTCTCTTTTAGCTATAAACTGTATGAGGTTTTAGCATGGTAAGTTTAGTTTTAAAACCCTTCTTCGTAACATTTCCAGATTCAACCATAAAGTCTGGACTGGGTTTAGGGTGTTACAACATAGCTATGCGGTGCTATCACACAGTCGTGTCCCCAAACCGTGTAACAGACTAATGTCGTGTAATCCAGGGTCACACGACTATGTTGCCAGGCCGTGTAATAGACTCTAGCTGTGTGGATCAACCTGCACCTAAATTCAATAGACCACATGGTCGTACCTTGCACCCATGTATGAAAAACGGCTGTGTGGCAGATTGTGTCACAAACTGTGTGCACTTAAACAAGCCTTCTAAACCAAGCAATCACACATACGTTCACTTATCCCACAAGTCATCAATACACCAACCATTTAACCTATTCAAATGCATCAAGAACCTGTAAAAATATACCAAATAACATCCATCCTAAGTGTTTAACCAATATACCTAAAACATAAGTACCTATTTCATCGAAAAAAGGTATCATAACTACCAAATCATGGTTGTACCAACACAAGCTTAAATCAACCAAAACAACCATCTAATTTGCATCATTACTCATAGTCCTTATTCCAAAATGGCACAAAACATATCCAAAATACTTATATACATCTTTTTCCATAACCTTATTTACATGCCACTTACAATCGGGGCCAAAATGAGTAAATGGCTACCAAAAGAGTTGACGAATAGTGTGATCGTCAAAGACAATCCAATCGACAGCTAGAATCTGACAATTTACAAGGAAGAAAATGAAACAAGGTAAGGATACTTAAAGCTAAGTAAGTTTGTACAATTTAAACATAACATAGCTGTCATTTATTACCAGATGAAATGAACACACAACTTAGTATTTCTGGCCATGAATCATGTTTCCTACCATGCCAAATGGTTAGCCATGAACATTTACTAGCATAAAACATTTAGATAACATATTACATCTGCCAATTCACATTCAATCAATGAATAACATTTTGTGCCATAATAATTCATTTCCTTTCAATTCATTAACTTATTCTGCGAGGAGAATTTTAGTAAATTAACTTTGGATACACAAGGAAATTATGCTCACACAAGCTGACAATCGGGACATTAACCATTATTCGATGCTGCTCACACAAGCTATCAAGAATCTACAACAAATGCTATATTCTACCCATCGGTACGGTATCTACCACCAGTATATAGTACCTGATAAATATAACACAGGCACAGAGTACCTGATAACTGTAACACCGATTCAAAGGACATGATAACTGGAATCACCGATACATAGAGCCTGATAAACCCTAATGACATGTCATTTGTATCCTAATCATTCACTAAGCTCACATAGGCCTTAACTCATTTCCCATGATCTTTCCATGTTATAACATAACACCATATTCAACACGATCATTTGCATATCTTGTAATGTCATAATTCATTCCCAACACAAAAAATTGCTATACTTTACAATTCAGTCTATTGTTTCCACATCAATACTTACCTCAATAAACCATACCAACAATTATACATTTATACACATGCATAATTCAATTCAAATAGTTATTAAATAGAAATAACCTAATATGAACTTACCTAAACAAAACAACAATAAACACCACTCCGAGGACTACTCGACAATTTTTCATTTTCCGTAGTTATCGATCGATTTATTCATTTCTTGATCAATATATAATAATTTATCTCAATTAACCAATTCAAACACCTTAAAATATCTAATTTCATGTATTTGACCCTATAATAACATTTTACCTTATTACCTTGAACTTTTATGTTTTATTCAATTTAGCCCCTAACATTGAAACTTACACATTTATCACAATTAAGCCTAAAACCCTTAGGCCGAATTTAACTTGTTCACATACAACCATAATTAATGAAATTTTACAAGAATTTCATGCTAAGTTTGATCTTTTATCATTTTAGTCCCTAAACTTAACACTAACCAAATTCACTTTAAAAAATAGTCCGATTTAACAACCAAGCTTATAAACCTATCATTAACATCCAAAAACTTCAAATAACAACAATGTAAATTATTAAAATCTATGACAATTTCGCAAATTAGTCCTTGGGTTAGCTAGACTAAGTTACAAAGATCTCAAAAACATAAAACTACTAAAAACGATTTTAGAAATAACTCACATACAATGGTCAAATGTCTTTGTTGTTTTGAAGCTTTTCTTCATTAACAACGATGGCAACAATTCGGTGGAAGAAGAAACTAAAAGATGATGTTTTTTTCTTCATATGTTTTGTCATATTTTTAATTTTTATTTAATTACTTAATTACCCTTTTATTAAAAATAAATTTATAACTATTATACAATGCACATAATCGTCCACTAGCTACTATCATTTAGGGTCTAATTATCTTTTAAAACCCTTAATTCATATTTTAATATCCATTTAACACATATAACTATTAGCGATTAAAATTTTTAGCTTTTATGATTTAGACATTTTTCCTTAATTAGCGATCCAAACATTAAATTTTAATACAAAATTTTAATACAAAACTCTAATAACCTTGTAAATATTAAATAAATAATATTTACTGACTCACTGGTCGTAATTATGGTCCCAAAACTACAGTTTCTGACACCACTAAAAACAGGCTGTTACATATTACCAAGCTTACACACACTTATACATCCATATGGACAAGTCCAAAATAAGACATTCAACAAGGTTCAAACCAAAATCAACCAACCAAGATAAAAACTTCTATCAACCCTATATACATGCCACATATCCGGACACAAAACGACTAAAATAGTTATCGAACTGATACTCGGATAGTGTGAGCTTCTCGATCATCCGTATGACACAACAGAGTATGCATTACAAATGCTTAGTAAGTTCACAGGTATTTAAAGAACATCTTACCTCAAATTACAACGTAATTCGATAAGATACTAGCTTTACAAGTTTGCCTCAACATGGCAACCACATATCAATAAGGTGAGTATCAACATATCACATTTTATAATAAATCAACCATATGACATTCACAATCACTTATAACCGACATTAATTCTATTCGATATCAATTTCATATCAATTTCTATCTATTATCAACAATACATCCAATTTCAGTATAATGCTATTCACTACTTCATTTCATTATTCAAAACACTAATTCATCACATTTCCATATTGGCCTTCTAAGCTCGTATAATAAATTGGCATGACCTTTTATAATTCACATGTATTTGTATAATCAAATCATATTACCAACACAATTCCTATGTTATTTATCTCATTTAAACTTTATACCCCTATTCACCTGACTCGGACTAGGACGGATACACGGAACCAACCAATCACACCAGTTTGGCACCTAGTTCCTCATCGGACAATGGCGAAGTAAATAGTTTGCACTTAGAGCTCATCAAGGCATTTGGCACCCAATGTCTCATCGGTATAATCGAAGTAATTTGGCACCTAGTGCCTCATCAGTATAACCGATGTAACATCCTGAATTAATGAGCCTATGCGTTTAATGTGTAAATTTGAGTGTTAGGGGTCCAAATTGGGTTCAGGTTTGGGCTGAAACCTTGGTTAAATTCTCTATTTGGGCACTATAGGGTTTAAAAGATGGTATCTGTGTTTAAAATACCAAAGTGGGCTTGTGGCCCAATGTTAGGTGGCGCTGCAAAGGAGCTAGAGGGTGGCGTCACTAGTAGATGGAGAAGGCCCAAGTGTTGGCCGCATGGAGCCCATGTATTTGGGCCATTTTTGGCAATTAAAGGGAAGCTAGTTGGGATGGCAATGGGGCTAGAAAATAGGTGGATTAAATGACGTGGATAATGGGGATAATGAGCTGATAAAAGAAGGAAGAGGTGGTGTTATCTAGGTTTCTTCTAGAGGTGTGAATAGATTAAGATAGAGGAGAAAAGATAGGATTTATCTGCTGAGTGCAGTATTGGCTGAATTTCCATCTCTTGGAGGGGGAAAGTAATCGGTTTCAATATGCTATAGGGGTGCCGAAATTTCCCCTACTATTTGATTAGTTGTTAGTTATCAGGAAGGGCACTTTCGGCTTTTGATAGGCAAGTGCTGAAATTCTCTATAAATAGGGGGTATCTCTTCAATTCCGGCATTTGAATTCCATTCTTTTAAAGTTTTTCTCATTCTCTATACCGAAACCCTTAGACATTCTCTGCAATCTTTTCTTTTGATTTCTTCAGAAGCCAAAACCTCTCACTTCACTCTCTTTTCCATTCTTTTCCTCTTGTGCTGATTTCTCCATAAAGCCAGAATCTTTTGGGAGTTGCCGAAACTCTCTGTGTGCGGTAAGTGACGATTCTCCTCTACTCTTCTCTTTTTCTCGGTTTTGGAAGGCAAAGCCGAAAGACTAATGAATGGTTGATTCTTGTGTTTACTTGTTGGGTGACCCTCGGGAATTGAAGAGGATCTCTTAGATCTAAAAGCCAGAAACCGCTAGTCTCTAAGGTTTATCTTTTTTGGGATTTCAAGGCAAGGGTTCAATTCTTCCTACGTTGCTTAATCGGGTTCTTTTTCATTATTCGTGCCTTAACCTAATGTTGCGTTAAGTAATCATCATAGTATCTTCTGACCAAGATCACTCATGGACTTGAATGTCAGCAAATCAAAGGAAGGGGTTGGATCTGTAGTCCCAGCCCCAAAGTTCAAGAAACACGCGGTGTCTGCTGTTCGAGATTGGCCACCGGGTTGTGGACCGGCTTCTAAACAACACCTTAGGCAGATAGCAGTTGTGTCGGCTACGGATAGCATCGACATAGGAAGTATCATCTTGTCGGTAACAAGGTGTGTAGATCTCTAACACACTAGTTAACTGTAATATATATATGTTTTGGGCTAAAAAGCCGGAAAGAGGCTGTGTAGACAGTCGAATAAAACCCGAAAAGGGTTAGGGAAAGGATGCTAGGTACATAATTATAGAAATCTCTCTATAGGTATCGATATATATATGAAAGCCTATTTTCTTAAAGATGGTGAGATGTTTTCGATTTTTCATGTGTGTATGCATGGGGTGGGATTATGGTAAAGAAGGGGAAGAGCATGATAGGTCACTTGTTGATCGGTGGTTAAACCATGAATTCAAATGTTAGGTCACATAGTGATCGGTGGCAAAGCCACACTTAAATTATTCCTGATTAATAGGAATAGGCAGTACGACTGTCGTTATGGTGTGTAGCGGTTGGCGGGTTGATTGTAGAAATCCCCGAGGTGTGATGGTTGGTACGGGTTGGTGTGTAGAGGATGGACTTTTATGATGGGATGGGCCACTTGTCATTTAGCATGTATTTATGTTTGTTGCCATTATGTATGGTCCGAGGCCCATAATCTGTTTGTGGGTCTTAGGTCGTTGTGTGTTTCAGGATTTATACAATGAGTCTTGGTGACTCACCCTTTTTTATTTTCCTGACTTTTCAGATGAGCAGTAGATCGTGGACATAGGCGCCGAGACGGACTTGAGGGGCCATCATGCCATTTAATTTCATAAAATATTTTCGGTTTTTCTTTAAGTTTGAATTTGGAACTTTTTTTTTGTAATACGGCCTCCCTAGTTTAATGCTTTGATATATATTCGATGATGTTTACATTTATAAATTTATGTTCAAGTTTTATTTTTAAAAAGACATAAAAATGAGATTTTCAAACAAGTAATTTGTATAGAAGAAATATGAATGTTACAAAGGTTTTCTTTAAATAACACTTATTTAATGAATACTTCTACAAATCAACCGAGATTTCAAATCCTTTCAAACCAAAGTTTTCAACTGTTAACTCGTGGCATACCAGATCTGGTCGTGACGTTTGGGCCAGGTTTGGGGTGTTACATTTTGGTATCAGAGCCCGGTTCAAAACTCGGGCTGTGAAATGGGTCAGTAGTGTTTTGAAAATTTGATGTGAATTTGAGAAAAGTTCTGGTTGAGATATGGCCTTCGAGTCTACCGGCACCCGATCCACGCAGGTAAGTATTCTAATGTGATATACATGTTGGGTTTGATGGGCTTGATGGACATAGACTAGTATGATAGCCATTAATGGACTTTAGGCTTAGTTTGAACAACTCTTTAAATCCATAAGACTTAATCTAACCAAACATACCTGTGAACATGTCGCTGGGTTAGGGTGTGGCAACAGGCATACGCATCTCTAGGATTGGATTCAGGGAGAGCTTGGTATTTAAGCGGTCCTAATGACTCACCTCCTCTTCGTTGGAATCCTACCTGGTACGTAGTGACTGTTCACCTTAGCCGCGAGGACTCGTTGACGGGCCAAAATTCATAATTAAAACCCGAAAGGGACCAGCCACCCTATTTTGCAAAATTATTAAAATACCCCTAGTTTTGTAAAATTTTCGAAAATACCCTTGATTGTGAAAATTTCCCAAGATACCCTGGATTTGTAAAACTACCAAAATTTGTGAAATTACCGAAACACCCCCGGTGGGCAAAAGTACCAAAGTACCCATGATTTGCAAACTTACCCGAAAACCCCTAGATTTATAAAAGTACCCGGTTTGAAAAAAATTCAAAATACCCCTGTGTTACGATAATACCAAAATACCTCTATTTCAAAAAATCACCGAGATACCCTATTTTACGAAAATAGCCTGTAGGACAAAATTACAGAAACACCCCTGGGTAGTGAAATGACTAAAATATCCTTATGTGATGCTACTTGTATGTTGATATATGATGGTTGAATGTATGTGGTTCCTAGAACTAGGAGACAAACTTGAGACTGAAACCCGTAGATATAATTTCGAATTCGAAAGAACTACTCTTGAAACTACTGTTCATAAGATTGTTCGTGGTTAAATAGTGAAAGAAATTAATAATTCATAAATTTCTAATCAGATAAATGCGAATTGATAGAATGGGTACAAGGGGTCGTGGACGTCCGCCGCGTGGCCGTGGTAGGGGTAGGATGGCCGTGTCAGAACCAGTAGGATCTGGCCACGGGTCAGGAAACAAGATGCCAGCTGCGGAGGCTGAATTTCAGGATCAGACGGCCAGAGATGATGCGGTATCTTAGGCGATGTTAAGGGTTTCAGAGAGGGTTGCTGGGGCAGGCATGGGCACAAGAGCCCGGAAATCTGTGTCGAAACGACTTAGAGCTAATGGGGCAGAAGTGTTTAGAGGAATTTCTGGTATAGCCCCAAGTACAGCTGAATATTGGTTGGAGGCGGTTGAGCGTATAATGGATGATTTGGATTTCACGGAGGAGGAAAAGCTGAAAGGGGTTGTATCTCTCCTGCGGGACGAAGCTTATCAATGGTGGCTTACGGTTAAGGATGGTTCGGTGGCTGACCGTATCACCTGGGATTTCTTTAGAACTGCGTTTCAAAGTAAATACATTGGGACGAGTTATGTGGATGCGCAGCGTAGAGCGTTTCTGAATCTGGTTCAGAGAAGTAGGTCGGTGGCTGCGTATGAAGCAGAATTCTTACGCCTTAGTCGTTATGCTCGAGGAATGGTAGCCACAGACCATGAATGTTGTGTTTGATTTGAGGATGGTCTGAGGGATGATTTGCGAGTATTGATAGCACCGCAGCGAGAGAGGGAATTTGTTGTGCTTGTGGAAAAAGCTAAGATAGCTGAGGAGGTTAAGCGGAAGGAAAAACTGAATCGAGATAGAGATAGAAATGGAAGTAAGAGGAATCTTGGATCATCAGGGACAACCGGGCGTACTCAGAAAAGGCCTAGGTCAAATGGAACGAGTTTGAATGAGAGACCTGCTGATGCTAGTCAGACATAGAAGTGTGCTCGATGTGGCAAATTCCATGCCGGTGAGTGTTGGGAAGGCAGTGGGAAGTGCTTTAGGTGTGGATTTACTGACCACCAAGTTAGAAACTGTCCGCAGCAACGGGGCAGTGAAGGGGCCACAGACCAAGGGAATGCACAGCTGAGAAGAGGAGGTCAGCAGCCACAAAGGGGTCGTGGTCCAGCTAGAGGTGGTAACGGTTCCGGTCGGGGCCGTGGAGCACCAGGCCAAGGGGCAGGAAACGCTGAGGCGAGACAACCGGGGTTAGTCCATGCTGTCAGACGTCGAGAGGAGGCTAACGCACCGGATGTCATAACCGGTATGTTTTTAATTTTTGGTTTGCCTTACACTGCATTGATTGACATTGGGTCGACACATTCATATGTTGCCAGTAGGGTGTCTGAAACTTTAAGCGTATATTCTAAGATTTCCTCTAGGGAGATGACTGCAGTTAGCCCATTAGGACACTCTGTGGTGGTAAACATGCTTTTTCGGGATGTATCTTTAGAAGTTCAGGGGGTAGTTTTCCGAACGGATCTGATGGAATTACCGTTCGGTGAGTTTGATTTAATTTTAGGCATGGATTGGTTAGGGCAGTATCAAGCTAAAGTAGATTGTGCGGCCAAGAGTATGGTGTTAAAAACCCCCGAGGGTGGTGAACTATTGGTGATAGGTGAAAGGGGGAACTGCTTGTCAAATGTGGTGTCCACCTTAAGAGCAGAAAGGATGGTGAGAAGGGGATGCGAGGCCATTTTAATGTTTGTTCGGGCTCTGGAAGCTAAGGAACTAACTGTAAGGGATGTTAGGACGGTGAAGAAATTTCCTGATGCCTTCCCCAAAGAGCTTCTGGGATTACCCCCGGATCGTGAAGTGGAGTTTGGTATCGATCTTCTTCCGGGAAAAGCGCCAGTATCTATTGCTCCATATAGGATGGCGCCGAAGGAGTTGGTGGAATTAAAAGCGCAGATTCAAGAGTTGCTGGATAGAGAGTTTATTCGACCAAGCGTATCGCCCTGGGGAGCACCGGTGTTATTCGTTAAGAAGAAGGATGGATCAATGCGTATGTGCATTGACTATCGTCAGCTAAATAAGTTAACCCTCAAGAACAAGTACCCGTTGCCGAGGATCGATGACTTGTTCGATCAGTTGAAGGGGGCCTCAGTCTTTTCGAAGATAGATCTGAGGTCGGGGTACCATCAGCTTAAGGTCAAGGAGGCAGATATCCATAAGACGACTTTTAGGACTCACTACGGTCACTATGAATTTATGGTGATGCCATTTGGGTAGACCAACGCGCCAGCAGGGTTTTTGGACATGATGAACCGAGTGTTCCAACCATTCTTGGATCGATTTGTCGTAGTATTTATAGATGACATCCTTGTTTATTCAAGATCGGAAGAGGAGCATGATTCACATCTGCGAGAGGTTTTACAGATTTTGAGGGAGAAGCAGTTGTATGCCAAATTCAGTAAGTGCGAATTTTGGCTAAGTGAAGTTACATTTCTAGGTCATGTTGTGTCGGCAGAGGGATTAGGGTTGACCCTCGGAAAATTGAAGCGGTGTTGGATTGGAAGCTGCCTAAGTCTGTGGCGAAAATCTGGAGTTTTCTTGGTCTAGCCGAATATTACAGAAGGTTTGTGGAAGGATTTTCTTTAATTGCAGCACCATTGACTAAGTTGTTACGGAAAGGGGTTCCGTTTGTTTGGTCTGACAAGCAACAAGAGAGTTTCGAAAAGTTGAAAAGGATTCTGACGGAGGCTCCGGTGTTGATTCAGCCGGAGGCTGAGAAGGAATTCGTGATTTACTGTGATGCTTCACACACAGGACTAGGATGCGTGTTGATGCAAGATGGAAAGGTTGTTGCGTATGCATCTCGACAGTTAAGACCGCACGAAGCAAATTATCCCACCCATGATTTGGAGTTGGCGGTGGTGGTTTTTGCCCTAAAAATCTAGAGAGACATTACTTGTACGGGGAGAAATCTGTCATTTACACCGATCATAAGAGCTTAAAATACCTTTTGACCCAGAAGGAGTTAAATCTAAGGCAAAGAAGGTGGATCGAGTTGTTAAAGGATTATGACTACTCGATCGAATACCATCCGGGTAAAGCTAACGTGGTGGCGGATGCTTTAAGTCGTAAAGTAATCACTAACCTGAGAGCAATGTTTGCTCACCTTAGTTTATACGATGATGGAAGGTTATTAGCCGAACTTCAAGTGAAACCCTCATAGGTCAGTCAGGTTAAGGAGAAGCAGCAGACTGATGAGTTGCTAAAGGAGAAGTTTCCGGTAGGATCGAATGGTAGATCAACAGAATTTAGTATGAATGAGGAAGGGTTATTATGTTTTCAAGGGAGAATGTGTATGTCGAAAGATCCGGAGTTGAGGCGTAGGATCTTGCAAGAAGCGCATGGTAGTCCATATGCTATGCACCCTGGAGGGAGTAAGATGTATCGGGATTTGTGAGAACAGTTTTGGTGGTCGGGCTTAAAACGGGAGGTGACCGAATATGTGGGGAAGTGTTTGACCTATCAGCAGGTAAAGGCGGAACATCAGTTACCATCAGGGTTGTTGCAGCCGGTGAAGATTCCACAATGGAAGTGGGAAAGGATAACAATGGACTTTGTTAGTGGGTTACCCCTTACGCCTACTAAGAAAGATTCGATTTGGGTGATTGTTGATCGCCTGACGAAGTCTGCTCATTTCATACCGGTACGGGTCGATTACTCTCTGTAGAAATTGGCTAAGTTATACATAGCGGAGGTAGTGAGGTTGCATGGAGTACCAGTATCGATTATATCGGATAGGGACCCTAGGTTCACATCACGATTTTGGAAGGCATTGCATCAAGTGTTGGGTACGAAGTTAGATTTCAGCACAACGTTTCATCCTCAGACCGATGGACAGTCTGAGCGGGTAATTCAGATCCTGGAGGATATGTTGAGAGGTTGTGTCATTGATTTCAGGGGTAGTTGGGAGGAGTTCTTACTGTTGGCGGAGTTTGCGTACAACAACAGCTACCAGTCTAGTATTCAGATGGCGCCTTATGAAGTGTTGTACGGGCAAAAGTGTCGTACTCCTACCTGTTGGACGGAATTAGGGGAACGTCGAATTTTGGGTCTGGAGTTGGTTACCGAGACCGAGGAGAAGGTTGGGTTAATTCGGGCTCGACTAAAGGAAGCGACAGACAGACAGAAGTCCTATGCTGATTTGAAGCGTAAGGACATAGAGTTTGCAGTGGGCGACAAGGTGTTCATGAAGGTGTCGCCATGGAAGAAAGTACTGAGGTTTGGGCGGAAAGGTAAATTAAGTCCAAGATTTATCGGAGCTTATCTGGTGTTGAAACGAGTAGGACCAGTAACCTATCAGCTTGAACTACCTTCTGAGCTAAGCCAGATTCACAACGTGTTTCATGTCTCTATGTTGAGACGATATCGTTCTGATCCATCTCATGTGGTGCCTGTGGAAGAAATCAAGGTAAGACCCGATCTATCCTTTGAAGAGGAACCAGTGGAAATCCTGGATCGTGATGTCAAAGTATTGCGGAGGAAGACGGTTCCATTGGTTAAGGTCCTATGGCAGAATCACAGTTCTGAGGAGGCTACTTGGGAACCAGAGGAAGCGATGCGGCAGCAATACCCTCATCTATTCTGATAAGGTAATTTCGAGGCCGAAATTTCCTTAAGGGGGTAGAACTGTAACATCCTGAATTAATGAGCCTATGCGTTTAATGTGTAAATTTGAGTGTTAGGGGTCCAAATTGGGTTCAAGTTTGGGCTGAAGCCTTGGTTAAATTCTCTGTTTGGGCACTATAAGGTTTAAAAGATGATATCTATGTTTAAAATACCAAAGTGGGCTTGTGGCCCAATGTTAGGTGGTGCTGCAAAGGAGCTAGAGGGTAGCGTCACTAGTAGATGGAGAAGGCCCAAGTGTTGGCCGCATGGAGCCCATGTATTTGGGCCATTTTCGGCAATTAAAGGGAAGCTAGTTGGGACGGCAATGGGGCTAGAAAATAGGTGGATTAAATGACGTGGATAGTGGGGATAATGAGCTGATAAAAGAAGGAAGAGGTGGTATTATTTAGGTTTCTTCTGGAGGTGTGAATAGATTAAGATAGAGGAGAAAAGATAGGATTTATCTGCTGAGTGCACTGTTGGCCGAATTTCCATCTCTTGGAGGGGGAAAGAAATCGGTTTCAATATGCTATAGGGGTGCCGAAATTTCCCCTACTATTTGATTAGTTGTTAGTTATCAGGAAGGGCACTTTCGGCTTTTGATAGGCAAGTGCCGAAATTCTCTATAAATAGGGGGTATCTCTTCAATTCCGGTATTTGAATCCCATTCTTTTAAAGCTTTTCTCATTCTCGATGCCGAAACCCTTAGCCATTCTCTGCAATCTTTTCTTTTGATTTCTTCAGAAGACGAAACCTCTCACAACACTCTCTTTTCCATTCTTTTCCTCTTGTGCCGATTTCTTCATAAAGCTGGAATCTTTTGGAAGTTGCCAAAACTCTCTGTGTGGGGTAAGTGATGATTCTCCTCTACTCTTCTCATTTTCTCAGTTTTGGAAGGCAAAACCGAAAGACTAATGAATGGTTGATTCTTGTGTTTACTTGTTGGGTGACCCTCGGGAATTGAAGAAGATCTCTTAGATCTAAAAGCTAGAAACCACTAGTCTCTAAGGTTTATCTTTTTCGGGATGTCAAGGTAAGGGTTCAACTCTTCCTACGTTGCTTAATCGGGTTCTTTTTCATTATTCGTGCCTTAACCTAATGTTGCGTTAAGCAATCATAATAGTATCTTCTGACCAAGATCACTCATGGACTCGAATGTCAGTAAATCAAAGGAAGGGGTTGGATCTGAACAACACCTTAGGCAGATAGCAGTTGTGTCGGTTACGGATAGCATCGACATAGGAAGTATCATCTTGCCGGTAATCAGGTGTGTAGATCTCTAACACACTAGTTGACTGTAATATATATGTTGTAGGCTAAAAAGCTAGAAAGAGGCTGTGTAGACAGTCGAATAAAACCCGAAAAGGGTTAGGCAAAGGATGCCAGGTACGTAATCATAGAAATCTCTCTATGGGTATCGATATATATATGAAAGCCTGTTTTCTTAAAGATGGTGAGATGTTTTTGATTTTTCATGTGTGTATGCATGGGGTGGGATTATGGTAAAGAAGGGGAAGAGCATGATAGGTCTCTTGGTGATCGGTGGCAAAGCCACACTTAAATGATTCCTGATTAATAGGAATAGACAGTACGACTGTCGTTATGGTGTGTAGCGGTTGACAGGTTGATTGTAGAAATCCCCGAGGTGTGATGGTTAGTACGGGTTGGTGTGTAGAGGATGGACTTTGAGGATGGGATGGGCCACTTATCATTTAGCATGTATTTATGTTTGTTGCCATTATGTATGGGCCGAGGCCCATAATGTGTTTGTGGGTCTCAGGTCGTTGTGTGTTTCGGGATTTATACACTGAGTCTTGGTGACTCACCCTTTTTATTTTCCTGACTTTTCAGATGAGCAGTAGATCGTGGACATGGGAGCCGAGGCGGACTCGAGGGGCCATCACGCCATTTAATTTCATAAACTATTTTCGGTTTTTCTTTAAGTTTGAATTTGGAACTATTTTTGTTTGTAATATGGCCTCCCTAGTTTAGTGCTTTGATATATATTCTATGATGTTTACATTTATAAATTTATGTTCAAGTTTTATTTATAAAAAGACATAAAAATGGGATTTTCAAACAAGAAATTTGTATAGAAGAAATATAAATGGTACAAAGCTTTTCTTTAAATAACACTTATTTAACGAATACTTCTACAAATCAACCGAGATTTCAAATCCTTTCAAACTAAAGTTTTCAACTGTTAACTCGTGGCATACCAGATCTGGTCGTGACGTTTGGGCCGGGTTTGGGGTGTTACAACCGAAGTAATTTGGCACCCAACCTCATCAACACATAGTCGAAGTAATCTTGAACTCTTCCTATCCTATGGCATGCCAATTATATCTGACTTTGCCTAAATAGACAATAGCATAGCAATTTACTAAATTTCATTTATAAGCTAATTTCTCAATTCAATGATGCCATTTCATCAGCCAATTATCAATTTGTTGCATAACATTATAATTCATTTTCAAATAAAACCAATTTTGCAATTACAACAATATACAATATTTCCAAATCTATTCAATTTAGTCCTCTATCTCGAAGATTAAACATAGACATATCAATTTGATTCAATTCAACTAATCAAACTCAGATTGGAATTCATTATATTCAAGTTATCAATCACTTTGTTATTTCTTTATGATTTAGTCCATATCTTACCTTTTTGTACCAAATCATAAACAATCCAAATTTCAATTAAATATATTTACAATTATAATTTTAAATACATAACAATTTAACACAAACATATCGTATGAACTTACCTGGTCAAGTCAACAAACAAACAACTCTCTATGGACTAATCAACAATTTTTTTCATTTCCTCGAGCTTCTTCAATTTGTCAAATTCCTTATCTATTCAGTTTATTTTATCAATTTCAACTCTATTATTTCATCCTTTTATAAACATGTATCAGTTCAATTTCATTTTTTGAATGTTCTTCAAAATTTTGCATTTTATTCAATTTAGCCCCTAAAATCAAAATAGTTATAACTTTCAACTTTCTACAGTGATCTACTATCCATAATTATAGAAATTTTACACTAATTTTGAAATATTTGCACTTTAGTCCTTATGTTCAAAACTAACAACTTTCGCTTCACAAACTAGACATTTTTCATATGTAGGCTTTAAATGTACCCATTTAACACCAAAAGCTTGAAGATTCAAAAATGGAAATATTTATAAACTCTAACAGTTTTGAAAACAGATATATAAGTTAGCTAAATCGAGTTACAACGATCTCAAAAACATAAAATTTACGAAAAACAGACTTAAATAATACCAATTTGAAGGACCAAAAGTTGATACACATGAAACCTTATTTTTCCTCTTTTAGCTACGGGTGGAGAAGAAGAAAAGATGAACAATAGCTTTTTTTTCTTTTATTTTAACATATATACTTTAATAATTAATTAATCCTAGTTTATTTAATTAACCAAAATTTAGTCACTTTAATAATAGTTAACATGGTTGGTGGATGATAGCTATCATCCACCACCATTTTTCAAACAATGGAGGGTTTACTTGCTCATCTAGTCCTTCGACTAATTAAAAATATATAGCAATTTTACGTTTACAACTTTTACGATTTAGTCATTATACCTTAATTAGTCACTAAGTCGATAAAATTACCTATTCAAAATTTAATTCACTAATACAATAATAACCCTGTAAATATTTAATAAAATTATTTGCAGGCTTAGTTTACGAAAATGAGGTCCCGATACCTAATTTTCCAATACTACTGACTGTAGGGTCAATACACTTGTACTTTAACTAAGTATCCAATTAACAAATTTATCAGAACAAAGTTCAATATAATATTATAGATGAATCATAAATATTAATTAGTAACATCTACGGGCTCGGTCTTCAAAGAATGGGGTTCCAAAACCATTGTTTCCAATATCATTGGCTTTTGGTTCTTTACCAACCCCGATCCAATTCGACAGTCTTGGATGGTTCGAGAGTAACATGGAAAATCATGACATCTTTTTTCCAAAAGATAGGCTTGTGGACAATAAAGAAGTATAACAGTCCACATAATCGTGTTGTAGCAGGTGCACCATGCGATCACCCAATATTTCTATGTGACTTGACAATGGTATTTGTATTTGCCAATAACATAACTTTGACTCCTCCTTTGTAGGTGTAAGTCAAGATCATCCGAGGCTAGACTTCGACATCATAGATGACATAATTTTACCTATGGTGAAAGTGAGTCCTAGGATTATCATGTCGGTGATGATTGCCAATATTTGTAGTCAGTACGATTACATGCCATCGTACTACAAGGCATGGGTCGAAAAACAAAAGGCTATGGAGAAGTTGCATCATGGATGGGACAGGTCATATAATGATTTGTCGCAATGGTGTCAGGTACTGGATTACTAACCGATATAGAAAAACAACCAGTGTACAATCGTTACCATTTGGTCCCTAAAATAAAAAATTCCATTGATTCTCTTAGATCTTCGACCAATGTAGGTGCTAACTCTTGAAAAGAGTTATATTTCATGCTTTTAGATGTAAATTTTCCGTATGTAGGTACATTTAGTTGCATTTTAGGATATTTCATTAGTATTTTTCTTGTTTTAGCATTACATTAGGAGCTTGGACTATACTTAAATGTTAGTTATTTTTAATTGCTTGTGGAAGGGTTGTGTGTGGTAGTGGATTGATAAGTGCGGGATGAGGAATAAAAAGTAAAGAAGTGAAGGTTTGTCGAGGCAAAGAGTTGGACAGTTTGTCGACACGAATCTCAGAAAGATGTCCAGTTAGCAGTTAAAGCATACCGGTCTTAGGCCCAGTTGAACTTGTACTAGATATATCTACTTGAAAGGGAGGGAAGAAAATCATGGGCTGCTGGATTTACCCTAGGGAAAACGATTATAAAAGCCAATTGAGGAAAACCTAAAGGGGGTGAAAAAACAAAGGGAAATCCTTAAGCGGAAAAATATGGGGTAGCTACTGAATAAAGTCAAGAAGAGGAAGATGAAGGTAGTCCCTCTCCGCCACCATAAGACACTGCATCATTGGACTGTGGGCTGGATAAGCGAAAGCTATCTTCTTGGTGTTCTTTCGTATTTCTAAATTACTCTTCATAAATTGATTTGATGAAAATGATGTTGAATGATATTTTGGATAAGAATTTTAATTGCCAATCTAGGAGCTAAATCTCATAAGGTTGGGATTGCTTGATGAAACGCTTATTTTCTTTAACGACTGAAGCCTAAATCTGCTTTAATACACTATTTCATTCAATGGTTCTTTATGAAATTACATGTTTGCAATCCCTAGACATAGAATGTACAACATGATCATTAAAATAATCTAATTCTGATAAGGTTAGGTTAATGAGATTGAAATTGAATGATGTGAGCAAGTGTTAGACCAAATACTTGTAGTAGCCGCTAGACATAGAGCAACGTTCATTGATAACTCTTGAAAAGAGTTATATTTGGACTTGGAAATTAGAGATTGAAAAGGGACTAAAAATCAAGTGGTTGATCATTTGTCAAGGTTAGAATGTGGAAATTAGAGATGGAAATGAAAAACTTATTAAAGAGGACTTTCAAGATAAGTAACTATTAGTTGCCATGGCATTACCTTTATATGCCGATATAATGAACTTTTTAGTAAGTGGTGTGATGTCACTTGATTTCAATAGTCAAAGAAGACGAAAATTCCTCCATGATGCCAAGCATTATTATTGAGATGAACGCTTTATATATAAGAATTGTGCTGATAAGATAATTAAAAAGTGTGTCCCTGATGAAGAAAGACATAGCATTCTGCAGCATTGTCATTTAGCTCCTTACAGAGGAAACATTGGAGGAATGAGAACTACTGCCAAGGTACTTCAGTCAAGATTTTATTGGTCGAGTCTGTTCAAGTATGATCATCAATTTTATTAGTCGTGTGACCATTTTCCAAGGACAGTAAATCTGTCTAGGAGACACAAAATGCCGCTGTAAAATATTCTAGATATTGAGTTGTTTAATGTATGGGTAATAGACTTTATGGGTCTATTTCCACCGTTAGTGGGCAACCTATACATACTGTTAGCAGTGGACTATGTATCTAAGCGGGTCGAAGCTGTTGCGCTTCCTACTAATGATGCAAAGTTAGTAATGAAATTCTTGCATAAGAACATTTTCACAAGATTCGGTACACCTAGAGCCATTATTAGAGATGAAGGGTCTCATTTTGATTGTAAGCTAGTGGCTAATTCCTTGCATCGGTATTGGGTGAAACACAAGATTGCCACAGCATACCATCCCCAAACAAATGGACAAGTTGAGGTCTCTAATAGAGAAATCAAGAAGATTCTAGAAAAAGTGGTGAACCCAACTCGTAAGGATTGGTCCTCTAGACTGGATGAAGCTTTGTGGGCCTATCTTACTGAATTTAAAACACCATTGCGGATGTCACCTTTTAGGCTTGTTTATTAAAGGCCATGTCGCCTACTTGTTGAGCTCGAGCACAAGGCATTTTGGGCTATTGAAAAGTTGAACATGGATTGGCTCGCTGCTGGCCATAAAAGGTTGTTAGAGCTGAATGAAATGGAAGAATTCAGGGCACAGGCATATGAAATTACTAAATTGTACAAGGAGAAGACCAAGCGTTGGCATGATAACAGAATAATGCTAAGACAATTTGAATCAGGGCAACAAGTGTTGTTGTTCATGTAACACCCCTAACTCGTATCCGTCGCCGAAATAGGGTTACAAATCATAATCATTTCTCAAATACAAACAAAAGTCATTCAAATTCGGTCATATAGTCCCCAACATGAGCCCTCGAGGCCCATAACAAGCATTAAAACAATTCGGGACTAAATTGAGACCTCAAGGAAATTTTGGAAAAACATTGAACATTTTCAAAGTGCTTAAACATACGGATTAAAGAACTTGAGAAGTTACTGGAATCGATTGGGGAATAGTTGGATGGAGGTTGTTGAGGAGCTGAATTCGTTCGGACAAACTCAGAAAACCACTTATTCATCATTTGGAAGAAGGTTTACTTGGTCTCTCTTCCTCGACCCTGAAATATGAGTCTCAAACCATACGGCATTGCTCCTTGAACGGAGGCTGGCGCATTACTTTCTACATCGTCGGAGTTTGCTCGATTAGAATCCATTAATATATGAAAACATGATTTAAAACTATCAGGAGATATCACACTATCACTGTAACAGTCCGGTTTAGACCCTAGACAGAATAGTGGTTTCGGGACCACAGATCTGAGTTAGAAAAATATTTTAATGTTATTTTTCGTACTTGCAATATGTGATTAAGCTTATGTGAAAGTTTCGTGAATTAATTTATCCATTTGTGTGTTTAATTTGATAAAAGGATTAAATTGTAGAAAATGCAAAAGTGCCTTGATAATTTTTAAAGTGTTTTAATGCTACGTTCTTTTAATATGAAGGCCTCAAAATGGAATTAGGCCATTGTATTAAGTGATGGACGATAATAGGCATAAAATATAATGCTTTCATATTAAACTATAAAGGATAGTATGGTAATTTAGTAAATTGATGTTAATAAAATAAAACAAATCATAAAAATGGCTTTCATGCATCTATATTGCCGAATGTGAAAGAAAAAATAAAGAAAAGAATAACAAATAGGTTCAGCCATTGAAGAGCTTGATTAAGGTATGAATTTTGATCGGTTTTTGATAATTTCTAGGTTTTTGTAATCATTGCTTCAAGTACTACAAAACCCATGTCTTAATTTTGGAATTTGATGATGATTTTGAAATGTGTCATTGATGAATGCTTGAGCTTTGTGATGTTAGTTGATGAAATATGAAATATATGTGTTAGATTAACATGTTTTGTCTTTGGATTTTTGGTGAATTTGAGTAATTTGGACTAAATTGTGAAAATAATATTTTGACGGACTAAAATGTGAAACAAATGAAATATATGGACTTGTATGATCATGATGAAAATTTGGCTAAGCATAGGTACAAGGAAATTTTGCCTATTTTGTGATTTTGTGAAATAGAGGCTTAAATGTCAAAATGTGCAAAGTGAGGGCTAATTTATAAATTGCCCTAAATGTGTGTTTTTGGATTGAATTGAATGATTTGGTGAATAAAAGGGTTAAATTTAAATATGTATAGATCAAGAACCAAAGAAAACGGACTTAGACCGAGGAAATTCGAAAGTGATCGAGTAGTTGAATCTGTTCGTTTAGTCTGAATACGAGGTAAGTCTATCTACAAATAAATGTATTTAAGTTGAATTATTCATGTTCATTTGATATTGAATTGTGATGAATTGCTTTGGATGATACACGTGTGAAATCCGAGTAAGTATCGACAATGTGTCAAGGTCCGAAAAGTCCCTACGAACCTTAGGAATAGATAGGATTCATATGTCATGACATAGAGATTTCGATATGTGATATCATGTAAGACGACGTCTGGGATGTTGGCATTGATTTGAGATTTACGTGTAAGACCATGTCTAGGACATTGGCATCGTATTTGACTCGTGTAAGACCCTGTGTGGGACAGTGGCATCGACATTTGATTACATGTAAGACCACGTCTGGGACGTTGGCATTGTATGAGTATACCGAGTTATCCGGGTATCCTATTTGATTCTGAATGGCTCAACGGGCAATTTCTAGAAATGAAAGACTATGTGAAATGTGTAATTGATTCAAGTACGTTGGAAATGAATACTATGTTTGAATATGAAAGGTGGGTATATGTAAATTTGCTCAATTGAGATATATGCATAGTCTTGTTCAGACTAAATGTGGCATATGTATGAATGAGATATGATCAAATGAGATACTTAGAGATATGAATTGTTGGTAAGCAATGACTAAACAAATGAGCCAAAGAAGAGTTATGAATTTACAATGGAGATATATTAATGATCTTGTATTTGATATGATTATGAATGTTTATATGTTAAGTTTATGTGTATATGGCATACTAAGCTTTTGAAAGCTTACTTTGTGTATGTTTGCATTGTTTTATAGATCGTTAAAGCTACGAAAGGCTCAGAGATCGTCAAGGATCATCACCACACTATCAATCACTATTTTGGTACCTTTTGAAAGTGTATATATTAAAGTATGGCATGTATAGTCTAGTGAGTTTTTGATTATGTTTTGAAAAGTGTATAATTGGCCATGTGATATGGCTAGATATTGAATATGATGTAAATGAGTAGCTCATGCTATATGATGCATAGTTTGGTATGGTTGGATGGATAATGGTTGGCTAATAAAAGGCCAAATATATGATAAGTTTGATGATTGCAAAGTTAATATATTATAGATGAAAATATGTCAAATTGAATTGGTATGTTTGTGGTTGAATGTTGGCTTAGAAATTGTTTGTGTTTAGATTCAGTTAAATGGTACATAAGTTGTGATTCTTGATATGCTTTTAAATGAATAGTAAAGATGATCTTTTTGGCATGTTTTGGTTGCTTTTGATGCATGCAATGATGCACATTTGTGCTTGTAGGTATAATCCAAAGTGTGAGTGGCAAATTGGCCTTGCAAGTGGCCTTTATTGGCCTACACGGTTGAGCACTCGGGCGTGTGGCTCAACCATGTCCCTCGTGGTTACATTTCAAAATAAGTCAATTTTGACCACGGGCTAGACACACGGGCGTGTGAATGGCCATGTGGTGCAAGTCAGTGTCGACTACTGGTGAAGCACACGGGCGTGTCTCAGGCCGTGTGGACAAGTCAATATGTATGCCCTATTTTGCCACGGCTTAGACACACGGGCGTGTCTGAGGCCGTGTGAGGTTCACGGCCTACCCACACGGGTGTGTGACCTCTGTAGCTTTGAAAAATGTTTAATTTTCAAAAATTTTCGTATGTGTTCGGTTTAGTCCCGACCTCTTTCTAATGCATGTTTAAGGTCTCGTAGACCTGTTTAAGGGACTCTTTGATTTGATTGGTTAAATTATGACATGAAATATTTGCATAAGATCCGATTTGTCCGGTAATGCCTTTAACCCTAGATCGGCGATGGTTACGGGTTGTGGTGTTACATTTGATTGGTATCAAAGCTATGGTTTAGTCGATTCTAGGACTAAAGTAGCATGTGAGAGTTTAGCTATACATGCCATATATACAAACTGTGATAGTATGATGAATCCTGACGTATAAAATGTGCTTTTGTATAGTAAATGGATCCAGAAAGAGTTGTTGCTAATGACGTTGAAAGCAATGCTCCTGCTCCCACTCAAGGGACAGCGCCATCTGATTCGTGACCGGCTACTAGCGGTCAGGAAGGAGAGGCTAAACAAGCCTTCTTCCAAATGATGAATAAGTGGTTCACTCAAAACATTAGAACAAATCCGGCTGTTTCACAACCTCCGCCTCCACCTAATCCTCCTCAGACTTCTATTGTGCCATCGGATATGAATCTGAATATGATGAATAGGCATCCAGTTGATAAAATCTGCAAATATGGGGTTGAAGAGTTCAGGGCCACTG
Source organism: Gossypium australe (assembly GCA_005393395.2). Lineage (NCBI taxonomy): Eukaryota > Viridiplantae > Streptophyta > Magnoliopsida > Malvales > Malvaceae > Gossypium > Gossypium australe. Next base: position 92,924,176 of record CM016624.1, read on the forward strand.
GTGATGATGATGTTGAGGGAGCTGAGTTTTGGCTCGAGAACACAATCCGAATGTTCGATGAAATGTCATTGAATCCTTATGAATGTATGAAATGTGTTATTTCCTTGTTACGGGATGCAGCTTATTAGTGGTGGAAGACTTTGATTTCAGTTGTTCCAAAAGAACGAGTTACATGGGATTTCCTTCAGTCTGAGTTCCGGAAGAAATATATCAGCCAAAGATTTATAGATCAAAAGTGAAAAGAGTTTTTGGAATTAAAACAGGGTCGTATGTCCATCACAGAATATGAGTGAGAATTTGTGAGACTAAGTCAATATGCTCGGGAATGTGTTTCGACTGAAGAAATAATGTGTAAAAGGTTTGAAGATGGCTTGAATGAAGACATCCGTTTGCTAGTTGGAATTCTGGAAATAAAAGAATTTTTTGTGCTTGTCAATCGAGCGTGTAAAGCTAAAGCACTCGGGAAAGATAAAAGAAAAGCTTAGTCTGAAGCCAAATTTGTGAGAAAGAGATTTTTGAGTAAATCATTTCAGTCTGCTTCAAAGAAATTCAGAGAAGAGCATAGTCGTTCAAAAACTAATGTGGGAAATGTCTGATCCGAGTGACCTGAATGTAAGGATTATGGTAAAAGACATTCGAGCAATTGTAGATTAAATGACCAAGCTTGCTTTAAATGCAGATCATTAGATAATTTCATCTGGGACTGTCCAGAATCAGTTAACAAGAGATAGTACAGAAACCGAAGTCAGATAATGCTACAGCTAGAGGAAGACCTTCTAGAAATACCAAAAATGTCAGTGGTAATCAAAGAGCTACGAAAGATACAGTTGCGAGATCTGAAGCTAGAACACCTGCTAGAGCTTACGCCATTCGAGCCTGTGAAGAAGCTTCGTCTCCAGATGTTATTACGGGTACATTTACTCTTTTTGGTACTTCTGTGATTGCATTGATTGATCCAGGGTCTACTCATTCGTATGTATGCATGAACTTAGTTTCCAGTAAGACTTTGCCTGTGGAGTCTACTTAATTTGTTGTTAGAGTATCGAACCCCTTAGGTAAATGTGTATTGGTTAACAAAGTATGCAAGAACTGTCTATTGATGTTTTGAGATGTTTTTTTTCTGGCTGATCTGATGCTATTAGCATTTGATGAGTTTGATATAATTCTGGGTATGGATTGGTTAACATTGCATGATGCTATTGTGAACTACAAAAGAAAGACCATTGATTTGAGATGTCAGAATGATGAAATAGTTCGGATTGAATCAGATGATTTGAATGGGTTACCGGTTGTGATATCAGTGATGAAAGCTCGGAGTTATGTGAAAAAGAGTTATGAAGCTTAATTTGCCTATGTGATTAATTCGAGAGTGACTGAAAAGAAGGTTGAATCAGTACCTGTGGTTTGTGAATTTCTTGATGTGTTTCTTGAAGAACTACCAGGATTACCTCCGTTACGCGAAGTTGAATTTGGTATTGATTTATTACCGGGAACAACTCCTATCTCGATATCTCCATATAGAATGGCACCAACAGAATTAAAAGAGTTGAAGTCACAGTTGCAAGAGTTGACTAATAGAGGATTTGCACAACCGAGTTTTCACCTTGGGGTGTTCTCGTTCTATTTGTGAAAAAGAAAGATGGCACAATGAGAATTTGTATCGATTACCGTCAGTTGAACAAAGTAACTATAAAGAACAAATATCCTCTGCCCAAAATTGATGATTTGTTTGATCAGCTGAAAGGAGCTACCGTGTTTTTAGAGATAGACCTGAGATCGGGATACTATGAATTGCTAGTAAAAGATTTAGCTATTTCGAAAACTACTTTCAGAACGAGGTACGGGCATTATGAGTTTTTAGTTATGCCTTTTGGACGAACAATTGCTCCTGCTATTTTTATGGATCTGATAAACAGAATTTTCAGACCATATTTAGATCAATTTGTTGTTGTATTAATTGACGACATTTTGATTTATTCGCGTGATGAAATTGAGCATGTTGAACATCTGAGAATTGTGCTACAAACTCTGCGAGATAAGCAATTGTATGAAAAGTTTAGTAAATGTGAATTCTGGTTGCGTGAAGTTGGATTTTTGGGTCATATTGTGTTAGCATCTGGTATACGGGTTGATCCGAGCAAGATTTCAGCTATTTTGGAATGGAAGCCTCTGAAAAATGTGTCTGAAGTTCGCAGTTTTTTGGGACTTGCTAGTTATTATCGAAGGTTCGTAAAAGGCTTTTTGATGATTGCTACTCCATTGACTAAATTGCTTCAGAAAGATGTGAAATTTGAATGGTCCGATAAATGTCAGAAAAGCTTTGATCAGTTAAAAGCTCTTTTGGTCGAAGCACCAGTTTTGGTACAGCCAGAATCGGGTAAAGAATTTGTGATTTATAGTGACGCTTCATTGAATGGTCTGGGATGTGTTTTGATGCAGGAAGGAAAAGTTATAGCTTATGCCTCGAGACAATTGAAACTGCATGAAAAGAATTATTCGGCACACGATCTTGAACTAGCTGCGATTGTGTTTGCATTAAAGGTTTGACGTCACTATCTCTTCGGAGAAAAATGTCATGTGTTTTTGGATCATAAAAGTCTGAAATATTTGATGACTCAGAAAGACCTAAATTTGCGACAAAGAATATGGTTAGAACTGTTGAAAGACTACGAGCTTGTGATAGATTATTATCCGGGTAAGGCAAATGTTGTTGGTGATGCATTGAGTTGAAAATCACTGTTTGCATTACGTGTGATGAGTGTTCATTTAGATTTGTCTGATGATAGTTCAGTTTTAGCTTAGTTGAAAGCGAAACTATTGTTTTTATAGCAAATATATGATGCTCAGAAAATTGATAATGAAATGCTAGTGAAATGAGCTCAGTGTGATTTGAACTCTAATTCTGAATTTCAAGTTGATGTTGATGATTGTCTGAGGTTTCGACATCGATTATGTGTTCTGAGGAATCCAGAGTTGAATCAGTCAATATTGAAAGAAGCTCATAGTAGTCGTCCATCTGTTCATCCGGGAAGTACAAAAATGTACCATGATTTGAAGCAACAGTATTGGTGGTCTGGTATGAAACGGGATATTTCAAAGTTTGTCTCAAAATGTTTAGTCTGTTAGTAAGTTAAAGCTGAACATCAGGTTCCATCTGGTTTGTTACAACCAATTTTGATTCCTGAATGGAAATGGGATTAAGTGACAATAGATTTTGTTTTAGGATTGCCTTTGACTTTGAGAAAGAAAGATGCAATATGGATCGTAGTTGACAAATTGACGAAATCAACCCATTCTATTCCAGTACGATCTAATTACTCACTTGATAAATTAGCTGAGCTTTATATTTTCGATATTGTGAGATTGGATGGAGTGCCACTATCTATAGTGTCTGACAGAGATCCGAGGTTTACTTCATGATTCTGGAAGAAACTACAAGAGGCCTTAGGTACTAAACTACATTTCAGTACAACTTTTCACCCACAAACCGATGGCCAAACTGAGCGGATTATTCATGTAACACCCCAAACCTGGCCTAAACCTTACGACAGGATCTAGCATGTCACATAAAAGGGTTGTTTAAAAACTGCGCGTTTGTTAAAATTTCGAGTTTAAATATTTATTCGCTTGATATCCTTTTGTTAACATTTTGGAAAACGGTCAATAAGGGTTTAGGACATTCCCGTATTGAACATTTGATAACAATAGGCAGCAATCATATTAAAAGCTAAACCAGATAAAATACCAAAAATACAGTTAAAGCAGCCTTATTACAACTTAAAATCCCGAATTAAAAATAAGTTGAAATAAGAGAACAAGTTTACGAGAAAATAATGTATGGCCTTCACGAGTCCGCCTCAGCTCCCAAATTCGCGATCTAACGATTACCTGCAAAATTAACTAAAGGGTGAGTCATCGAGACTCAGTGTGTAAATCCCCATCCAAAGTATGTTAAGCTCATACACAGATCCATGTGCAAATATGCATGTCATGCAACCCATCCATCCTATCCATCCGAAACTCCCAAATCTACCCCGTGTGGTCAAAACCACTGGTGGTCAAAACCACTGGTGACCATAGTCACAAATAATATCAGTGTGGTCAAAACCACTGGTGACCGTAGTCACAATAATATGTGTGGGGCCAACCCACAATATGGTCAAAACCACTGATGACAATCTCGTATATCGATATGTAGGGCCAACCCACTGTGGTACCAAACCACTGGGACGAGTCACAAAGATAGCAATATGTGGTCAAAACCACTGGTGACCGTAGTCACAAATAATATCGGTGTGGTCAAAACCATTGGTGGTCAAAACCACTGAGACTTAGTCACAAAAATAATATAGAAAGCGGGGCCAACCCACTGTGGGTCAAAACCACTGGTGACAGTCTAGAATCATATCTTCCCCCTCCTCTCATCATACCCATGCAATATGACATAATAATTCGTATGCAGTATGACATGTATGCAAATCATATATCACAGATAACGTATGAAACGAATTACCATCATAATCAGAATAACAAATACGACATAATCAAGCCAATCAACCTCTAAGGGTATAACAGTAATTTACCTTCTAGGGGTATTTTGGTAATTTACCCACTAAGGGTATTTCAGTAATTTCGTACCTGGAATGGCCTTTCCGAAGGCCTAATGTCGCCCCGAGCGACTCAACTATCAATTCTATCTTTACCGGACTATTGGGCCTAAAACCCGATTCCGGCCCATTTGGGCCCACACACTCGTGTGGCCCACCTAACATAAATCTAGCCACGTATATAAGTTCCACCTAGTCTAGTTCACTATATACTATACGATCATACATTTTGCTCAATTAGGCCCACGGGCCCATTGGGCCCACTTCAGCCCATCGCAACCCAAGCAGCCCTAACCCACAAGAATACTATTGATGGCCTCAACTATCGCGTCAAATCCCCACACGTGCGCTCGCACGCTCGTGTGGCTACTATTGTCGTGACCGGCACTTCGGCATTTGCCGCTCTACAACTAGAGTAGAGAGAGTTACACACCTGATAGGAATCTGAAGCTGCTAAACCGCGCTTCGAGCACTCCTTTGCCCAACGCAAACTAGGTATGATAACTCTCCTCCTGGAATGCTCTTTATATAGCTAGCTCTTCACCTTCCTTCTTTGTATCTTTCCGATGTGGGATCCCTTCGTCAGTAGAGTTTAAATTCAACTGAAACTCTTGCCGTCCAATCCGCAAAATAAATACTCTCTTGCTTCTCATGAGATTCGAACCCAGGCTCCCTTGTAACATAATCCACGCCACTAACCACTTTGCCACAAGCTCCTCTTGTGCCTTAAACCATGCGCAACTAAATATAAACTATGGCCCAAATTCTAAGATCCAAGTAAAAGAAACTAAAATGCAAAAGCCAAGACTTGAACCTTGGACCTCCTTCCTTCCCTGTGGCGTCACCCCCTTGCCCCTTATGTGGCATCACTTTGCCACTACACCACACACTCCACTTGTGTCATTTTCCTCCACTTTTTATTCTTAAGGCCTACCTGCCAACTTCCAGGGTTTTTTCGCCTAAAACCAAAATTTCCCCAAAGCTAATGTTCGATCCAGGGACTTCATAGAAGCCCTCTAACCTTCCAAAATCACTTATCTAATAAGTTCAACTTGTACTAAAGCCGATCTCCTGTTCTCCCAAAAATTTTAAATGCTACTACTCCTAAGGCCCATTGGGCCCAATCCTACTAGGCCCAACTTCGGGATGTTACAAATCTACCCTCCTTAAAGAAATTTCGTCCTTGAAATTTCCAACTAACTAACAGTCACACCTCCTAACCCACCACACTACGCTCTTGCTGCGCACTCTGATCTTAATAAAACTAATATACTTTCTAACTAAATCTTGGAACCCCTTCACATAACACCGAAGAAAACAAATATTTTTCACACATACATACAATTCCTATATTCAAGCATCACATCCACACATCGCAGAATAAATACAATCATTCAGCATACACAAGAATATAGTAAAAAGGAAACTTACGGATTTAGTGCCGGAGACTCGGGTGCCATACTTCCAGAGAAGAGATATATATTTTTCTAAACCATCCTTTGAAAACATTTTTGAACCCAAAACCATAGCCGAGTTTTTGTACCTAGGCTCTGATACCATAATTGTAACACCCCAAACCGAGCCTAAACATTACGACAGGATCTGGCATGTCACATAAAAGGGTTGTTTAAAAACTGCGCGTTTGTTAAATTTTCGAGTTTAAATATTTATTCGCTTGATATCCTTTTGTTAACATTTTGGAAAACGGTCATTAAGGGTTTAGGACATTCCCGTATTGAACATTTGATAACAATAGGCATCAATCATATTAAAAACTAAACCAGATAAAATACCAAAAATACAGTTAAAGCAGCCTTATTACAACTTAAAATCCCGAATTAAAAATAAGTTGAAATAAGAGAACAAGTTTACGAGAAAATAATGTATGGCATTCACGAGTCCGCCTCAGCTCCCAAATCCGCGATCTAACGATTACCTGCAAAATTAACTAATGGGTGAGTCATCGAGACTCAGTGTGTAAATCCCCATCCAAAGTATGTTAAGCTCATACACAGATCCATGTGCAAATATGCATGTCATGCAACCCATCCATCCTATCCATCCGAAACTCCCAAATCTACCCCGTGTGGTCAAAACCACTGGTGGTCAAAACCACTGGTGACCGTAGTCACAAATAATATCAGTGTGGTCAAAACCACTGGTGACCGTAGTCACAATAATATGTGTGGGGCCAACCCACAATGTGGTCAAAACCACTGATGACAATCTCGTATATCGATATGTAGGGCCAACCCACTGTGGTACCAAACCACTGGGACGAGTCACAAAGATAGCAATATGTGGTCAAAACCACTAGTGACCATAGTCACAAATAATATCGGTGTGGTCAAAACCACTGGTGGTCAAAACCACTGAGACTTAGTCACAAAAATAATATAGAAAGCGGTGCCAACCCACTGTGTGGTCAAAACCACTGGTGACAGTCTAGAATCATATCTTCCCCCTCCTCTCATCATACCCATGCAATATGACATAATAATTCGTATGCAGTATGACATGTATGCAAATCATATATCACAGATAACGTATGAAACAAATTACCATCATAATCATAATAACAAATACGACATAATCAAGCCAATCAACCTCTAAGGGTATAACAGTAATTTACCTTCTAGGGGTATTTTGGTAATTTACCCACTAAGGGTATTTCAGTAATTTCGTACCTGGAATGGCCTTTCCGAAGGCCCAATGTCGCCCCGAGCGACTCAACTATCAATTCTATCTTTACCGGACTATTGGGCCTAAAACCCGATTCCGGCCCATTCGGGCCCACACGCTCGTGTGGCCCACCTAACATAAATCTAGCCACGTATATAAGTTCCACCTAGTCTAGTTCAATATATACTATACGATCATACATTTTGCTCAATTGGGCCCACTTCGGCCCATTGCGGCCCAAGCAGCCCCAACCCACAAGAATACTATTGATGGCCTCAACTATTACGTCGAAGCCCCACACGTGCGCTCGCACGCTCGTGTGGCTACTATTGTCGTGACCGGCACTTCAGAATTTACCGCTCTACAACTAGAGTAGAGAGAGTTACACACCTGATAGGAATCTGAAGCTGCTAAACCGCGCTCCGAGCACTCCTTTGCCCAACGCCAACTAGGTATGATAACTCTCCTCTTGGAATGCTCTTTATATAGCTAGCTCTTCACCTTCCTTCTTTCCATCTTTCCGATGTGGGATCCCTTCGTCAGTAGAGTTTAAATTCAACTGAAACTCTTGCCGTCCAATCCGCAAAATAAATACTCCGTTGCTTCTCATGAGATTCGAACCCAGGCTCCCTTACAACATAATCCATGCCGCTAACCACTTGGCCACAAGCTCCTCTTGTGCCTTAAACCATGCGCAACTAAATATAAACTATGGCCCAAATTCTAAGATCCAAGTAAAAGAAACTAAAATGCAAAAGCCAAGACTTGAACCTTGGACCTCCTTCCTTCCCTGTGGCGTCACCCCCTTGCCCCTTATGTGGCATCACTTTGCCACTACACCACACACTCCACTTGTGTCATTTTCCTCCACTTTTTATTCTTAAGGCCTACCTGCCAACTTCCAGGGTTTTTTCGCCTAAATCCAAAATTTCCCCAAAGCTAATGTTCGATCCCGGGACTTCATAGAAGCCCTCTAACCTTTTAAAATCACTTATCTAATAAGTTCAACTTGTACTAAAGCCGATCTCCTGTTCTCCCAAAAATTTTAAATGCTACTACTCCTAAGGCCCATTGGTCCCAATCCTACTAGGCCCAACTTCGGGATGTTACAATTCAGATACTCGAGGATATGTTGAGATGTTGCATTCTTGAGTTTGATGGTATGTGGGAGCAATATTTTCCATTGATTAAGTTTGTATACAATAATAGTTTTCAGGATGGCACCTTATGAGGCTTTATACAGACACAAATGTCGAACACCTTTGTATTGGACTGAGCTAAGTGAAAGTAAGATACACGGGGTCGATTTGATCAAAGAGACTGAACAGAAAGTGAAAGTGATTTGTGATAGTTTGAAAGCCGCATCAGATCGTCAGAAATCGTATGCAGACTTGAAATGGAAAGATATTGAGTTTGAGATTGGAGATAAAGTGTTTTTGAAGAAAATATTTTGATTTGACAGGAAAGGGAAATTGAGTCCGAGATTCATCGGGCCGTATGAAATTATTGAGCGTATTGGACCTGTGGCGTACAGATTGTTGTTACCATCAGAGTTAGAAAAGATTCACAATGTATTTCACGTATCAATGCTTCGACGATATAGATCCAATCCATCACATTCGATTGCTCCTACTAAAGTTGAGATTCAGTCTGATCTATCGTATAACGAGAAACTAATTCGAATTCTGGCACGTGAGATCAAAGAGTTAAGAAATAAGAAAATTTCTTTAGTTAAAGTGCTATGGCACAAATTGTTCCATGATAAATTAAAATCTCATTGTTCAGGTCCCTTTGAAGTAGTTCTAGTATACCCGCATGGAGCTGTTAGTATCAAAGACCTGAAAATCGGGGTCACATTCTATAACACCCCAAACCCGATCCAACCACTACAACCGAGTCTGGCGTGCTACGGGGAAGAAAATGTTTAAATGTCGATTTGTCAATTTTGTTTAAGGAGAAAACTTTTGAATAATTTTAGAGAAAACGAATTTGAATCTTGTGATGTTCAAAACGTGTTAAAACTTGTTTTAGAAAATCTTAGTTGCCTAATTGTTACTCCATATTTATTACTTAATCAATGAACATTTCAGAAAACATATACTTATCGAGGTTTTAAAAAAAAACAACCAATTCATATTTACCAGGTATGCTTATCGAAATTTATAAAAACAACCAAATAAAACATCCCAAAAATAAAAGTTAGGCGGCCTTATTACAACGCTGAAATCCCGAATTGAATGAAATAACTAAGTCCAAATAGAAAACTTTGAAATAAATGAATACTGAGGATGGCCACCTCGAGTCCACTCCGGCTCCATATCCACGATCTAAGTCTGATCTGCAAAATGTAAAGGAAGGGATGAGTCACCTAGACTCAGTGTATAAATCCCCATCCCAAGTGAATTATGCTCTTACACAAATTCATATACGAATATGCATGTCATGCAACCCATCAACCTAGATATCCATCCGTGTCTCCCAAATCTACCCCTTGTGGCACCAAGCCACTGGTGGTACCAAACTACTGGTAACCGAAATTACAGAAATAAACATATGTGGTACCAAACCACTGGTGGTCCCAAACCACTAAGACTTAGTCACAATTTTTATAATATGTGGGGCCAACCCACTATTGTGATACCAAATCACTGGTGACAGTCTGATAGACCATACTTCCCCCTCCTCTCATCACCCATAACACAGAGTTATGCTAACAATATCAGTATGATCATGCTTAACATACGAAATTATGTATACAGGATATCATGCATTCATAGATCACAATCAGCGCGAGAAATCATAACAACTTACCTGGCATTCTCGTTTTTACCCATAAGGGTAATCTAGTATCCACAGCCGTCATTCCGGCTTTTAACAACACATAACATTTAACAGATCAAGTAATGAATGTGTGTAAGAGTTACACACCTGGTTCTCGTACTAACGCTCTCATTGCTTCTACGTTACTGACACTCGAAACTACCACTATCGGCCTACGATCTACCTCCGACGTCGGCCCACACCCTGATGGCCAATCTTGTACTCCCGATACTGATCGTTTCTTGTATTTTGGCGCTGGGTTTACAGATCCAACCCCTTCTATCGCTTGACTGTTATTAGTGTCCATAATAACCCCTTGGTCACTAAACCAATAAAATGATGATATCCAATTAATTTAATAACTATAACACTTAAAACGAACCCTTACCTCATTTGTCGAATCCCGAAAGTCCTTAAAAACCTTCACCACCCTACCTATATTCGGCCAACATCAAAAGTATTAAACCAAACCGATAATCTCAACCAACCAAGCACATTATGATATTCGGCCAAAAGAAAGGGACAAGAAAGTGGCCATTCAGCCGAACCTACCACCACCTACCTTCGACTTTTCCACCAATCGGCACTACAGATCTCAGCAAGACAGGATTCGGCTACCAAGAGCAGAGAGTGAAACCAATAGAGCCTTAGGAAAAATATCATTCAGGTTAGAAACTAGAGAAAACATAGAGAAGAAAAATCCTGAAAACTCACCAAACTACTGAGGAGTACGCGGCTATGGTGCACCTTCAGGAAAAAGAAACCACCCTTGAAGATTCGGCTATGGGAGAAGAAGTAGGGACAGAGGGGATTCGGCTTTCAGAAGAATTTTGGAAAGGGAAATAAGGCTAGGGAATTTCGGCTAGAAGAGAAAAGTATGAGAAAAGAAAGAAAAGGGAAAACAAATGGGAGAAAAGATGAACACTCTAGCTACTAATTTCGGCAATACACACACACAGAGTTGGAGTTTTGGCCAACTCTCTCCATCCTGATAGCCTTTATCTCACCTGATAGCTTAATCATTATCTTACCTATAGAAGAGACCACCTTAAAACCAACTCTTCCCTTCACTATTATCATCTTTTAATTAACAAAAATAAAAGAATTATCACTCCTAAAATGTAGCTCGTGTGCCGTCCTCCCCCTTCCCCTAAGAGTGCCGAATTTTGACCCACCAATTTGGGCCCCAAGCGGCCACACTAGGCCCAAACTCCTCCCCCTTGTGACGCCACCTGCATGCCCACTTATAGCACCTCCAAACTTTGGGCCACAAGCCCAACTTGCTACTAAACATACTTACTTAACTTAATTTTAACCTAACACTATTTATAAGCAATTTAACCCAGGTTTTAAGCCCAAACCTGAGTGCAATACACACCTCAAAGCCTTAACCTACTAACTTAGCCATGCAACAAACCAAATGCATAGACCCACAAAATCAAGATATTACACATTCAAAGTTAATGGAAAACACTTGAAGCACTACTAGGGAGCTCATGTGGATTGTAACACCCCTAACCCTAATCTGTTGCCGGAATAGGGTTACGAAGCATTACCAGAGATTACAAATCAGATAACAAACATTTCACATTTATACAGTATTCATATCATAAATCAATCATTAAGTCCCTTATAAGAGCCCTTGAGGCCTAGAATATGCATTACAAGTAAGTCAAGACTAAATCGAAGACTCGAAGAATTTTTCACGAAATTACAAAATTTTCCTAGGTACAGGGGACACACGCCCGTATGGCCAGGCCGTGTGGCTCGCACGGCCAAATGATACGTCTGTGTCCCTACCCATGTAACTCTTTGACTTCGGTCACACGGCCAGCCACACGCCCGTGCGCTAAGCCGTGTGGACAATTTAATTTTCAATAATTTGGTGCAGGGGTCACACGGCCAGGACATATGCCCGTGTACTGGTCAGACGGTTGAGACACACAACCGTGTCTCTGCCCGCGTGATAATACCTGAGCATTTTGTTTCTTAATTTTTCAGATGCAGGGGACACACGGCCAAACCACATGCCTGTGTGCATGGCCACATGTCACACACGGCTGAGACACACGACCGTGTCTCTGCCCGTGTGGACAAAATAAAGCCATTTCTAAGCCTTATTTCTCACCCAAATATGTCTTCCACTTACATTGACATTTTAATACATTCTCAAGTCAATACAAAACGTTCAAATCAAGCCAAAACCAAGTCTTATGCATGACTTATCATTACCTATGTTCAAGTGTTTAAACTTATCAAATACACGCACACACACACACACACACACATATATATATACATATAAGTATATTTTCTCATTTATGCATACTTAAAGCCATTTATCATTAAGTTTATATGCTTTTCATTACATAACCATTTCAAACACATCAAACATAATAAGACCTTATACAATTTCATCAAAACATGTTTAATACTAGCCATTCCAATGGCTAGTTACAACCAAAGCATTATCATGCCAACATTGGCCAAATTAACCTATACATGCCATTATAACTAGAATTAATTTTACCATTTGCACCGAATGGGTCGATGGATTGTGTGAAATATCTCCGCCAAGCTTCCAACCCAACGAGCTTTCGGATTCCATTAAAACAGGGAAATTAAAAATAGAGTAAGCTTTTAAGCTTATTAAGTTCATATGACCAAAAATTTAACTTACCAGTACTTTATAAACATAAGGTAAACATACATTTCATTGCCAAGTCGTGTTGGCCAAGTGCTTAAACACATATCCTCATCAACATGTTAATCACTATAATCCATATAATATTTCATAATCACAAATTTACATAATCATCAGGCAAATTTTATACACATGTACCATCCATATCACATTTCAACATGTTTTGTAATATCAGTTCCATGTATTTCAGGCATATACCAGATTATAGATGAACAAAGTCATTAAGAATGTTCCACATTTGTGTATCAAGCATGCCATGCTTCAATATATCAAGTGATACCATTTAGATGTTCAAATACTTCTCTCATCATGTGTTCATGTAGCATGTAAAAAGCATGTTAGTCATATATCTTTCATATGAATATCAAGAAACTTGTATGAGCTTAATAATAATAATCCTTTTTCCATATGCTCATACTTTTCACATCAAGTATTCAAATATCAGGTATAATTCATGCCCATGTAATTCAAGTATGTACCCATAATATTTTGTCACAATTCAAATTATTTCATATCAAAATTTTACCCATTGAACTATTTAAAATATTGATGAAAACGCGGAAAGTATACTTGTACTCAAGATGTACAAATCTATAATCATAGATAAACATATCCATCAAACAATATTCATGTTCATATATCATCATCTCATACTTCCATTTATCATGTATCATCATTTTCATGTTCATATTTTCTCATGTCAGGATTTTGCCTGTTGAATTTATTTGAAATATCGATGGATATACGGGTACTACACTCGAAGTGTACAAATAAGAAATCCATCATTTCAGGTTCAGGGGTACCCATAAGGGCACATAATCAAAAAGCAAACTCTCGAGCTATATATCAGGATGCTCATATGAGCCATGTAATAGGAAGCTTATCTGGGCTATACCAGGAAACTCATAAGAGTCTATAACAGGAAGTTCACAAAGAACTTTTAACCAGGAAGCTCACAAAGAGCCATGCAACAGGAGCTCCGGATAGCTTAACATGAAGTTCAAGTGAGCCATGTCAGGAAGCTCATAAGAGCCTATATCAGGACGCTCACAAAGAGCTGTGTTTGTGTCCGCAATAAATGTTGGATCACAACTAATCAAATCCTGTAATAGGACGCTCACAAAGAGCTGTAGTAGTGCAAAACACATGTAGGATCACTATCGATCAGGATGCTCACAAGAACTATATAACAGGATGCTCGAGAGGGATTATAACAAGATTGCTCATCCTAGCTATATCCTATCCCCAACATATGCAGGACCACATTCAATATGGGAATTCATGTATCCATCGAATTTCATTCAAACGGAACTTAACATTTTCTGGACATTATTGATCATATGATTATTTCATACATTTTTAACATTTATATAATTAATATAAACACATACCACACTTAATTCAAGCATGAAAATAAATACAATTTAGTTACACAAACTTACCTCAAAAAATGTTCGTGTACGTAAAATCTAATATTTCGACAATTTCTATTTTCCTCGCTTTAACTCCGAATTTGGACTATCCGGATCTATACGAGTAAATTTAACATCAATTTAATACAATTCATACTCAATTCAGTCCAATTCACATCTTAGGCAAAATTATCAATGTTGCCCCGAAACTTTTAATTAATGACGATTTTGGCCCTAGGCTCAGAAAATGAAATTCATGCAATTTAATCCTTATTTCAAGCCTAGCCAAATTTTACATGTAACATTTACAGCCCATGTATTTCATAAAAATTCAAAATTTTCCATGAATTTTATAACTTTACAATTTAGTCCTAAAATCATAATTTCATCAAAATTCACTTTACAAAAGTTGTTTATCTATCAACAACCTTTCATTTTCTACCATAAATTTAAAAATTTCAGCATTTACATCCATGGAAAAATTTATATACTTTAATATATTTACAATTTAATCCCCAAAATAGATAGATTAAGCTATTTTGATCTCGAAAATATAAAAATTACTAAAATCGGGAAAGATTACTTACCCAATAAAGCCAAGAAAGCTTGAATTCTCTTTCCTAGGGTTTCCATGTATTTTTGGAGAAGATGATGATAAATTGATGGTATTTTCATTTTTTTTATCATTTATCATTTTTATTTTTTTTCACTTTCCAATTTCATCCTTTTCTTTATTTTATTTTCCATGTATGAATCATCATCCTTAACAACTAAGCATTTTTAATGGTCTATTTATCATTCAAGGACCTCAAATTTTAAATTCCATAGCTATTTAATCCCTTTAGCTATTAAAACTCAACTTTTACACTTTGTGCAATTTGGTCCTTTATCAAATTAAACATATAATTTGTAAAATTTCTTTATGAAATTTTCATATGAAATTATTATCATATTGTAAATCATAAAATAATATTAAAATAAATTTCCTTTTCGAAATCGAATTTGTGGTCCCGAAACCACTATTCTGATTTTATCGAAAACGGGCTATTACATGGATCGTGACAAGCAATACATTGACCTTCGAGATGTTTGACTTAGTAGTTTTGTTTTTATTTTTCCTTTATTTCATCTTTTTACTTTCATTTCGCTTTTATTATCTATTATCATTAATTATTTTAATGTTGTTTCATTTCTATTTTTATCTTTTGATTAATGAGCAAATTTTCTAGATTTCCGGATACAGAATAAAAGTATGGGATTATCAATTGTGATAATAAAGGAACTTTATCGTTGCATCTTAGAAGGAAATTATGTCGTGACAAACTAAGTGAATGAATGTTAAGGTATGAGGTATAATGGGTTCCAAGGGAGAGATTGTTGGCTAGCAGGGTCCATTCTGTTACTTGAATAGCCACTACCACTACTACTACCACCACGAAAGGTAAATACCCTGTGCCACTGACCCCACCAACTTCCATGACTGCACAAGACCGTGACACCGATCGTCTTATTGATGAGCTCATGGAAACTAATATGGAGGGGGACAAAATGAAACCTATGAAGATGAAGTTGTGGTATAAAGTCAGTGCCCATAAATCCACTCGCAAGGCCAAATGAAGTAACTACACTCCAGTCCAAGCCAAGGAAGTCTTTCCCTACCTCGTGCATTATATTACATTTTTTGTACATATCTATATTTTTGTTTTTATGTTACGTATCTGTACATAAATTGAGGATAATGCATCCATTAGGTTTGGAGGTGTATTGTCCATATAGGTTGCATTCTATATTTAGTACGTTAGCTCATTTTAGTCTCCTTAAATTTGTTTTGCCACTACCACGTAACTACTAAGTACTGTTTTGCCTATGTGGAGTATAATCTTTAATTATGATGTTTGGTAATGAGCTTAAATTCTTCAATACACTTAGAACATGTGACAAAGGATTAGGTGAATGCAGCTTAAGTTAGGTTGCTTGAAGATTACCTCCTAAAAAAATGAGATGTCCTTACCACATTTATTTTTGGACTATAGCAAATATCTTTTAATGAAGCTAGAGACTTTTGAAGCCAAACTCAATCCCATTGCCACAACATTATTCAAGTAAATAATAGAAGACACTCCAATACTTAGAATTGCCAAGTAAGCCAGTACCACTTTGTTTGGTCCATCGTGCTATTGACTAGAAAAGTGAGTCCAAGTAAGAGTGTGTAATAAAGAAAATAAAATTAGGGGCACGCCACTTTAGTATTAGGCTGAGTAGCTAAGGAGGTACTTGTTTGCTCCATCCATCTTCTAAGTTAAAAGCATTAGCTTCAAGAGTGATTTTTATTTAAATTGTGACATGATTGAGTTCCAGGTAATTCAGTGTATGCTCCATTGAGATTATCAAGTCAAAGAATTTTGTGACATGCTAAATCTCCTAAAATGCTTTAATGAAAAAAAAGAGAGAAAAAAAACAAATACAAATGAATATTTTGAAGGTTTAGAGAAAGGGTTACAAAGTAACTTAAGTTTAGCTAACAAATGAATTGTGTAAATTAGGAGATGTTTTCTATGGCCAGGAAGCACATATGAGTACTTAGGACATTTTGTTTTTAGGGAGTACTTTTCTGCACTACCCTTGTTGAGCAAACCTTTGAAACTCGAACAAGTTCTGATAGATAGAAGATTGCTAAGAACTAAAGTATATATTGTTCTTTGAATGGACTGGTAGTACAATATGGTTATGTGCGTAAGCAAAAGTCATTCCATTCATGCATTCATGTATATTTTGCTTGATGACAAGCAATAACTCAGGTTTGGGGGTCTGATAACTCTTTACTCTTGAAAGGAGTTATATTTCATGCTTTTAAATCTAGTTAATTTCCTGTACTTAGGTACATTTAGTTGCATTTTAGGACGTTTCATTAGTATTTTTCTTGTTTTACCATTACAATAGGAGCTTGGACTGTACTTAAATGTTAGTTATTTTTAATTACTTGTGGAAGGGTTGTGTGTGGTGGTGGATTGGCAGGTGCAGGATGAGGAACAAGAAGTAAAAGAGTGATGGTTTTTCAGACAAAGGGTTAGATAGTTTGCCAACATGAATGTTGTGGCAATGCCAAGAAGATGTCCAATTAGCACTCAAAGTATACCGGTTCTAGGCCCAGTTGAACTTGTACCAGATATATCTACCTGAAAAAAAGGGAAGGAAATCATGAACTATTGGATTTACCCTAGGGAAAACCTAAAAATGGGGTGAAAAAACAAAGGGAAGATCTTTAGGTAAAAAAATAGAGGGTAGCGGCTGAGTAGAGTCAAAAAGAGGAAGACGAAGGAAATCCCTTTTAGCCACTACAAGACACTGCATCACTGGAGTGTGGGTTGAATAAGTGGAAGCTATCTTCTTGGTATCCTTTCTTTATTTCTAGATTACTCTTCGTAAATTAATTTGATGAAAAAGATGTTGAATGATATTTTGGATTAGAATTTCAATTGCCAATCTATGAGCTAAATCTCATAGGGTTGGGATTACTTGATGAAACTCTTATTTTCTTTAAGAATTGAAGCCTAGATCTGCTTTAATACACTGTTTCATTCAATGGTTCTTTAAAAAATTGCATGTTTTCAAACTCTAGACATAGACGGATGTACAACATGTTATGCAAACGTCCACACTCGTGTGGCCCAATTAGCCCAAAAACAGCCACAGTTATGCAAACGTCACAGTCCAAACAATACTTACCACATCACATACATTTTATTCGTGTGGGCCCACAAGCCCACTGGGCCCACAAAACACATTTCGGCCCAATGAGGCCTAGAACAACCCAAGACCACGAGAGCTCGTGGTGGCCTCTACAGACTAACGCCAATGTTCATGGGATCGGTTCACCACACGCACGATCGCACGCTCATGTGGCATCATACACCATATTTCTGGCTTTTCGGCATTTTGCCGATCTACAGTCATAGCAGTGCAAATAACACATACTTTTGACTTTTCAATCGATAATCGAATACCACATATAAATACACACACTCTATCGGCTTTCCCACCGACTATTGAATACAGGGTACTGTTACACACCTGATCACGTAGAGTACTAAAAATTCATGATCGCCAGAACCTATATTCAAACATTACATTCAGTTAATCACTTATCAAATAGTGTTAGAAAAACTCTTAACAACCACTTAACCAAAAGGTCAACTACCACTTGTCTTGACTAGATTGGTCGACTGTGATTAGCCGACTCGAACCAGAGTTTGGTGCAGCCACCCTTTCGCATCCTGGCGAAAAGTCCCGAATAGCCGACACCACACGCCACTTAAACTTGGGAGTAGAGGCTACACGCTCAACCTCGGCTGGTACCTTTGCCATCATTTTATTACTAGCACCCTCTTCACCCATCGGAAGTTCTAGAACTCGAAAGGACATATATAGGAGAGGAAGTGGTTATAAGGGATCGCACCATTTGGCTTAAACAGTAAAAGAGAGTACTGAAAGGAACCGAGAGACTTACCGATTAGCAGAGCCGTTACAGAATCAAAACATAGAGGGGAGAGCTTTCGATCACAAACCGAAGAACAGAAAGAATCCCAAGACTAGGGTGGTAGGTTCGGCCGAAAGATTCAATAGGCAAGAAGGGAGCTGGCCGAAACTTGTAAAAAGAATAGAGAAGAAGAGAGGTTTCGACAGATATTGGTGCAAAAGAGGAAGAAAGGAAATGGTCAATTGCTAGAGAAGAGCAGCAGGAACCAAACAAAAATATGCACGAGTGGTATTGCAATTTCGGTACTCAGAGAGAAAACGAAGAAACCTGGAATTGAGAGTCCTAAAATCAATGACAAAACTGATCAAAATGAGGAAAACTCCTCAGCAAGGAAATTTGGCACACCCAACAAGTGCCCAAAACCGAACAAAAGCAGAGAAAACACTCAGAAACCCCCTCTTAGCCGAATTTGCATGCTCAGACTCCTTGTTTGGCTACAACACACCAACTTTAAATTTCCTTGATTCTCTCCAAAATACTCTCCCTTAATCCTCTCCACGATTTGCCCCTACAATCTCTCTATGACCAATTCAAACACCTCATCAGCAGTGTTTCAGTCCAACACTTCCACCTTCCCAGCTCAAGCAGCAAAATAAACTGTCCAATGCTTATCCTAGGATTTGAACCTCAGACCTCATAGATACCCGACACGCCACTTGCCACTAGGCCACAAGCTCTTCTTGTGTCATATTTCAACTTCAATTAATTAAGAGTCCAAAGGCCAAAGTCCAGGTTCCTTTAAAAGAAAAACCAAAATAAATTGCAAGAGCCAAGACTTGAACCCAGGCTCCCTTGCAACCTTAATGACGCCACAACCACTATACCACATGCTTCCATGTGATATAAATTTCTCCAACAATATTCTTAAAGCCTACCCACTAACATTAAGGCTCCTTTAAGAGAAAACATAAATTTTTGCTAAAGCCCGGGTTTGAACCCAAGGCTTCTCCAATACTTCTCAGGACCCTTAACCACCAAAGAAGACATACTTTTCTATTATTCACATGCACAACTAAATTCCAATTCCTCCGGCACACGAAGCCCATTTCTTTTAGGCCCAAAATTCGAGTTGTTACAGACATGTTAAGGGAAACATATCGTATGTCCTTAAGATAAGGAACCTGCAATTGTAGGAGATTCCAAGCAGTTCTATTCTCATGTGCACATGCAATTGATGCATGTTGGAATGCACAAATACAATACACACCTTATATTAATGATGTGTTGAAACTATAACACATGCACAATGTATGGAGATCTGAATTTCTACTGGTCCCAGATGAGAGTATGCGGTCGCCAAAGTCCAATGCCTCACTCGAGTTGGCACTGAATATTCAGTTGCGTCACTTCTCAAAGGTCGGTCGAATTCTACTCAAATACACAACAGTATAGATGTTTGAGAGAGGGTCAATCGGTAGAGGTTATGCGTGTAACACCCTATACTCGGTCCGATCACGGACCCAAGCTATATAGTATTACAACTATAAAACTATAACATTATTCATTATTTAATCAAACATAATCAAAATAACTCATATTCAATCATATCCATGCTATTTAATCAAATTAGGACCTAAATCGAGCTTATGAAACATTTAAAACAACTTGGGATCAATTCTGGGTTAAAATGAAACTTTTACAAAATTTCGAGATAAAAATGTAAACAACTCGTGTGACTAGGCTGTGTGAAAGGGACCAGCCTTGTGGCCCCAAGCATGGCCGTGTGGCTACTCCACATGTCTGTGTTCTCTGACCGTTTACAATTTGAATTTAGGGTCACACAGTCGTGTAACTCTCTGAGACCGCTTAGACAATTCCTGCGCCAAAAATTAAAGGATTACGCGACCGTATTATATGACTGTGTGGGGCACACGATCGTGTGGCAGCTCATGTCACAGGTTGTGTGTGCCCAAAAATATCTTCAAAATCAAGCCATTTCACATCCAAATACTTGGGCTCCAAGATATGCAACAATCGAAATTAAACCTATCCAAAATATGCCTAAACAAGCCAAATCATACCAATTCACAATCAACTTATGTGCCTAACCAATATGCCCTCACTGGCACAACAGTTCACACGTATATACAACAACCATTCAATCAAAACATGTACACAATTTTGTTTCATTCAAACATCCTTTAAAATTTAGATAACAAACATCAAATTTCATATAACCGAACATAACAGGTCAATAATCATATATCACGATATAAATCATCATATCTTTCTATTCCATTTCCATTTTGATAATTAACTGTTTTGCTGAATAGCAATCGTAAATTGACTTCGGATACACAGAAGGGTAATGCTCGCATGAGCTAACATAAGGACATTAACCGATACACGATGCTGCCCACACAAGCTTCAGAAAATCCGTAACACATGCAAGACCTCAAGCCATCGATACGATATCCATCACCGGTACATAGTACCCACTAAATAAAACACCAGCACAGAGTGCCTACTACCGAAAACACCGGCATAAATACACCGACACAAAGCCTGCTACGCCCTAGTGACATGTCATTTGTATCTTAACTATTCACTAAGTTCACATGGGCTTATCCTATATACCATAACCTATACATGCATTCCGTAATTTTTCCATCTTAATAGCATACCATGTCATAATATAATTCATTTTCAGCTCGTCAGATTTTTATACTTTACATTTCAATCCATTATTGTTACAATTCAATTCATACACATACCTTTGCCATATTTTACAAATTGATTATTTGTTTCCATTTTTAAAACTTACCTTAGTTAAGTATGTAAATCATAAGTACATACATAAACATATTTATATACCTATTCACATATGACCAAATTTAATATGAACTTACCTAAACCGATTTTACAGTAAAAACGACTCCAAATTTTAATTGGCAATTTTTCCTTTTCCGCGTTTGTCTATCGATTTATCTGTTTCTTGATTTATATAATAATTTAATTTAATTATTTAATTCAAATACTTTTAAATACTAAAATTCACATATTTGACCTTTTATCAACATTTTACACTTTTATCTTTTATTCAATTTAGTCCCTCAACTGAAAACTTTCAAATCTATCACAATTAAACCAAGTTTATGCTAGCCGAATTTTTCCCTATGCAATTACAGCTCATGTTTATTAAAATACTACAAGAATTTCATGTCAAATTTTTTTTTTTTTTTTTGCTTTAGTCATTAAACTTAAAACTAACCAAAATCACTTAACAAAATAGTCTTAAAACATTTCCAAGCTTCAAAATCTTTCATTTAATATCATGAACATCCAAAACTCATCAATGGTAATTTTAACAAACTTTAATAGTTTTGAAAATGGAGATACGGGTTAGCCGGAACTAGTTGTAACGATCTCAAAAACAAAAAAATTTACGAGAAACGGAAGAAAATGGCTTACCATACAAGAGAATATCAATGGTCGAACATTGGAGGTCTTTAACAATGGCTTCTCATGCTATGTTTTCTTATTTCGTTGGAAGTTGATGAATAAAAATAAAAATTGGTTTTTATTTTACTTAATTTCACACATTATAACTAATTAAAATTATTTTAATATTAAGAAAATTCACTTAAAGCAAAGCATTATCGCCCCCTACATTACACTAGGGTCTAATTTCCATTTAAATCTCTACACCAACACTGATAATGCAATTTAGCTAATAAACATAAATAGAGATTAACTTTTACAACTTTTACGATTTAGTCTTTTTTCTTTAATTATCTAACAAATCACTAAAATTTCTGGACCAAACTTTAATACACCTATATAATATTAAATATTTATGAGCTCGATTTACAAAAATGAGGTCTCGAAACATCATTTTTCAAACCACTTGACTTTAGGGACAACCCACTTGTACTTTACTATTCGATCAATTAGCAAAAATTATTAAACCAAAATCCAATATAATATTATAATTTACTTGTAAATATTGAATAATAACATTTACAAACTCACTTATCATATTTGTGGTCCTGAAATTATTATTTTCAAAACCACTAGAAAATGGGCTATTACAATGGGGCTATTGTAGGAACCAAGGCATATGAAGGCAAAATATCAACTTTTAAGGGATGCATTGATGACAACACATTGCTAACATATTTTATTTATTTTTTTAAAACAATTTTATTCATTTTTATTGGACACAAATTTCTTACAATGCTTCATTTTTTGTATAAAATATGTTCATTATTTTGTATACCTAACAGGTCATTTGGTCACATTACACTTTTTACTTTCAACTTTTCATAGAAATTTAGTGATAATAATAAAATTACCCTCGACATATTTTGTTTGCCATGGTGAAATAGCGAATAAGGCTAAACCAAGTGTAATAATTTACCTTTAAATATTTATAAATTTATCATTAAATGTTTGATATCAAATCTTATAGATGGAAAATTTTGTAAAATATAGATTCGAATTTAAGAAAGTGAATTATTAGTTGCAACACAAATATAATAGAAAAATGATCATATTCTATTGATACCAATTATATTTACATCACAAAGTAAAGGAACAAAAATATCATCGACGTTTTTTGGGCTGAATGTGTACCACAAGGCGATGGTTAACGGCCACAAGTAGGATTTCTATGTACAATTTACGGTGACTGTAATATCCCGAGATTAGGGGCTATTTTTTATTGTGACTTTGTTTGCATGTTATCGGCTTTCTATGTGGTTGTTTTGATGTTTTAGGGGCTTAGTTGTAGGCTAGGAGTAAGCCTGAGTAGGTAGGAAAATTTTAGTTTTTG
The DNA here is from genome assembly GCA_005393395.2 of Gossypium australe. Taxonomy (NCBI): domain Eukaryota; kingdom Viridiplantae; phylum Streptophyta; class Magnoliopsida; order Malvales; family Malvaceae; genus Gossypium; species Gossypium australe. The sequence continues at coordinate 92,947,712 of CM016624.1, forward strand.
AGCTTTATGTGAAGGGAGCTGAAGGAGCTGGGGTTATATATTTTAATTGGTGATTTGTAGCAAAGTGATGAGCTAGCAAAGTGACAAAGCATGCGCTACTAAGGGCTTGTAGTTGGCGTCAATTGCAGGTGGGAGTGGTCCTGAGTTCAAGCTGCGAAATTCCCCATTTTGGTTTCCATTTTGACGGCATGGAGGAGGAGGAGTTGTTGGTAGTTCAAACTCTACCATGGACTATGTCAACTCATTCGAATGGAGGGTGGAGAGTGAAAGTAGGAGGAAGACTAGTTCAACTAGTTTGAATTGGGTGGTTGTGAGTGATTGGAGGTAGTGGCCGAATAGTGGGGTGTGTGTGGAGTGAGTGGCCGGTTTTGGTAGTGAGTAGGAGAGGTTTGCCGAAATTCTTTTTGGCATTTTGGTGTTTTCGGTCAACATCTTGGCAAGCCAAATTCCTCCTTTTGTCATACCAAAGCCGAAATTCTAAAGAGTTTTCTTTCATTTTCTCTGTGGAAACCGAAAGTTCAGACACCTAGCTGCCGAATGTGCTTTGTTTCCTTGACTTTGTGTGAGTAGCCGAATGTTCTCTTCTCTCCCACTTTCTTCTCAGTTGTGTTGAGCCGAAACTATTACCCTCTCTCCTCATAATTTCTTTCTTTCATTAGAAGCATTGGTAGCCGAAACTATATTCTCCAAAATACCTTATCAAAACCGAAAGTACCTTCATCCCATCCACTTCTCTTCTTCTCAATTACCCTTTGCCGAAACTTCTTTCTCATCTCATAGTTTCTTTTCTTTTTCCATTCAAAGCCGATAATAGGAGTGTTAAACATTTAGCCGAATCCCTCCCTTGTGTTGCCGAAATTTCCTTCTAGCATTTGTTCTCATTTTGGCCGAATATCAACCCCTCCCTTTCTCATCTTTTTCTTGCGTTTTCTTTCTTGGTTAAGGCCGAATCTCTCCTCTCTCCTAGTAGCTCTCTCTTGGTCGAATATCAGTGAAGGGTTGATCTTGGTTGGTTGCTCAATCATTGAACAAGGTAAGTGGGTGGCCGAATGGCCATTTTCCCCTCTCTTGTTCTCTATTGATTGTGGTTTGGTTAATAGTCGATTTTGGGCATGTGTTGAAGGGGGTAATCTTTTGTGTTGAATCGTTTTCCTGCTAGGGTCTTGGATTGTGGTGGTGATCAGGTGAAGCAGTCAATTGAAGCCTTGGCTGCGAGTGACCGATTGGTAAGTAAGGGGTAAGTGATTGGTATTATTATTATTAGTTCAATCTTTTGGTTTCGATTAAGTCAAGGGTGACAAAGGATTAACTGTTCTCTTTAATAGGGTGTGCCAATTGTTAAAAGAGGAACCATTGTTGGTTCGGGTTTGGTAGGAAACCAAACGTTTGCAAGGTAAGGGCTCAACATTTAACCATTTGGTTTAATGGTCTTGGCCGAATGAGATAGATGTCTAATGCTCTTATTTGGCCGATTATAGGAGCAAGTAATCAAGGGGCCTTAGATCGATTCTTTTGGTATTAAAGTCTGCATTTTAACAGGTGTGTAACTAACACACTCCATACTTAGTAATACTGTTAATAACTCTGATTGCTTTGTTAAAACCAAAATAGTATGAGGGATTATTTTGTACCCAAATGGGGTATATGTACGGATCCGGGTAAGTCTGTAGCATCACGAGTTTTATTGTTGATATATCTAATATTATGATTTATGCTATGTATGCTATGGAATGTAATGCTAGGCATGTTGGCATGATATGCATGACTTGTATGATATGCATAATTTACATGAGTATGGCATGATGACGGGTGAAATGAGAGGAGGGGGATTAGGATATCCGTGTCTTTGGGACACTGTGTCTTTGGGACACCAGAGGTTTGGCACCTTCAGTGGTTTGGAACCACAGTTATATTTTGTGACTTTGGGTCACCAGAGGTTTGGCACCTCAGCGTCTCGTCCCAGTGGCTTAGCACCACGGTGGGTTGGCCCCACAGTTGATTATATGGGATTGACGCCAGTGATTTGATATCACACGATGGGTTGGCCCCATCATCGGATTTGTGACTGCGGTCACCAGTGATTTGGTATCACATGTGTCTTTGGGACACCAGAGGTTTGGCACCTCATTGCGACTCGTCCCTGTGGTTTGACACCACCGTGGGTTGGCCCCACTTATGAGATACGGGATTGTCACTAGTGATTTGGTATCACACGATGGGTTGGACCCATCATTGGATTATTCGTGACTTCGGGTCACCAGTGGTTTGGCACCACATTCTGGATATCGTGACTTTGGGTCACTAGTGGTTTGGCACCACCAGTGGTTTGGTACCACACGGGGTAGAAAGGTGATATGGATGGTTAGGATCGGGGTGCATTAATTATGTTGCTATGATATGATGTGTGTTAGCATGTTGTAATATCGGGAGTGGGATTTATGCACTGAGTCTTGCGACTCACCCTCTCCTTTGACATTTCAGGTGATACTTAGACGCGGACATGGAGCCGGGATGGACTCGAGGTGCTCATGCCAAACTAAAATAAAGATTTGCTCAGACTATATAAATTGGTACTTTAGTTTATTTATTACTATTTGGTTTTATTTTGGGTTGTAAACGGCCTTTAAATTTATGTTTTGCTATGTTTATGCTTAAAGTAGATTTTTAATATGCCTTAACAAATTAATTGGGTTAAATTTGCTAAAACCTGAAAAGATAACGATTTCAAAACTGCAAAGCGATATGTTTTAAACTGTACCATCGGGTATCATCCTGTAAATTGTGATAAAGGAAACTCAATCATTTCAAACTTAAATTCGTTTTTCTGCTAAGTCAAATGTTTTAGTATCAATAATAACAACTTAATTTTTTTTAAATGAGATAAACGTGTTTTAATTCCATAACTGATTAAGTTTTCGGAATTTCTAAGCTTCCAAACAAAACCTCAGTTTTACACAACCATGCCCAAGATTTTCACAAGAATACGAAATCAACTACTAGTTTTTACCAACCCTTTTCCCTTAAACCTAAACCTCACAAACCATTTTATCCCGTAACATACCGGATTCGGTCGTGGTGTATTGACCGGGTTTGGGGTGTTACAATTGTGGTATCAGAGCCAAGTTCAAAAGCTCGGCTGTGGGCCTGAGGCCCAAAATGTTTTTCAAAAGTTTGTTTAAGTGTTTGTTTTGAAATATATGGTTTGAAAGGCATGACACCGAGTCTCCGGCACCAGTTCGACCAGGTAAGTACCCCTCACTATTACTTGTGATTTGTTGGATATAATGTGATTGGATGATTAGCACTAGTGTATTACTTTAGAGATTGAAACTGATAGGATTCTGTGAACTCGCGAAAACAAAGCTTCTTTAATATTCATAAGATTTTGCTTTAAAACAAGCGGAATAAATACTGATTCATAAAACTTCTAAATCAGATACGTAGAAATTTAGTCATGAGTGCTCGAGGTGGACGTGGTCGTGGACGAGGTCGTGGTAGGATGACAGTTTCTAAACCGTAGGATCTGGTCAGGGGTCAGAAAATGAGATACCGGTACCGCCACCAGCTGGAGGTGGTGAGTTTCAAGATCAGGCTGGGGATGATGCAGTGTCACAGGCGATGCTGCGAGTGTTAGAAAGGGTAGCTGGAGTAGGTGGAGGTGCAGGAGTTAGGAAATCTGTGCCTGAGCGACTCCGAGCAAACGGGGCCGAATTCTTTCGAGGTGTTTCGGGTGTTGCTCCCAGCACGGCTGAGTATTGGCTGGAGGCGACAGAGCGGATTATGGATGATCTAGACCTGACTGCTGAGGAGAAGCTGAAGGGCATAGTATCGCTTCTTCGGGATGAGTCATACCAGTGGTGGCTCACGGTTCAGGACAGTGTGGCAGCAGAGGATCTGACATGGGATTATTTCAGGGCTGCATTTCAGAAAAAGTACATTGGAGCTAGTTACATTGACGCGCAGCGAAAAGCATTTCTGAGGCTAGTTCAGGGGAGTAAGTCTATTTCCGAGTACGAGGCTGAGTTCTTGAAGCTGAGTCAGTACGCTAGGGGCATTGTGGCTACTGAACACGAGAGGTGTGTTCGTTTTGAGGATGGTCTGAGAGACGAGTTGAGGCTGCTGATTGCTCCTCAGGAGGAGCGTGAGTTTGCTGTTCTAGTTGAGAAGGCTAAGGTAGCCGAGGGTATTAAGGAGTCGGTAAGGCAGGGCATGGACAGGAACAGGCATAAGAGGAGCTTTGGGTCTTCTGGGTCGTCGGGTAATCCTCAGAAGAGGGCTAGGCAGAGTGGGCCGAATCAGTCTGGTAGGTTTGTTGCTGCTAGTCAGGGACCGCCGCGGTGTAACCACTGTGGGAAATATCATTGGGGAGGCTGCTGGACCGGTGGAAAAGGTTGCTTTGAGTGTGGTTCTCTGGATCATTGAGTGAGAGACTGTCCGCGTAAGTTGGCTAGGATTCAGTCTGAGAGTCAGGGCCGTACTCAGTTCAGGAATAATGGACCGCCACCGCAGAGGGGCCGTGGTAATGGCAGAGGTAATGGTTCTGGTCGGGGCCGTGGAGCACCGGGCAGAGGTGCAGGTAGTTCTGAGGCTAGACAGCCTGGGTTGGTGTATGCAGCGAGACGCCGAGAGGAGGGCGACGCACCGGACGTCATAACCGATACGTTCTTGATCTTTGGTTCTCCTTTTACTGCTTTGATTGATGTGGGTTCGACGCATTCTTACGTGGCTTGTAGTATAGTAGAGACCATGGACTTAGACTCTGAGATATCTTCTAGGCAAATGACTGTGATTAGCCCTTTAGGTCACTCAGTAGTAGTAGATAAGCTGTTTAGAGATGTACCCCTAGAACTCCAAGGGGTAGTGTTTGCTGCTGATCTGATGGAACTGCCGTTTGGGGAGTTCGATCTGATCCTTGGGATGGACTGGCTGGTTAAGTACCAGGCGAAGTTAGATTGCACGGCTAAGCGTATGGTTCTTAAGACGTCAGAGGGTGAGGAAGTGGTTATGATAGGTAATAGGAGGGATTACTTATCTAATGTGGTATCTGCTCTGAAGGCAGAGAAGATGGTCAGAAAGGGCTGTGAAGCGTATGTGGTTCATGTGTATGCCTTGGAGGCTAAGGAATCTGCTGTAGAGAAGGTCCGAACAGTTAAGGAATTTGCTGATGTGTTTCCAGAGGAGCTTCCGGGGTTGCCGTCGGATCGTGAAGTAGAGTTCGGGATAGATCTGTTACCCGGAACTGCGCCAGTGTCTATTGCTACGTATAGGATGGCGCCAAAGGAGTTAGTGGAGCTCAAGGCTCAGATCCAGGATTTATTGGACCGAGGTTTTATCAGGCCAAGTGTTTCACCGTGGGGTGCGCCGGTACTCTTTGTCAAGAAGAAAGATGGTACGATGGGATGTGCATAGATTACCGCCAGCTGAATAAGCTGACGATCAAAAACAAGTATCCGTTGCCACGGATAGATGACTTGTTTGATCAGCTGAAGGGTGCAGCGGTATTCTCTAAGATTGATTTGAGGTCTGGGTATCATCAGTTAAAGGTAAAAGAAGCGGATATTCACAAGACAGCGTTTCGGACTCGGTATGGGCACTACGAATTTCTGGTAATGCCGTTCGGGTTGACTAACGCACCGGCAGCATTCATGGATATGATGAATAGGGTGTTTCAGCAGTATCTGGACCAGTTCGTGGTAGTTTTTATTGACGACATCTTGGTGTATTCAAGAACAGAAGAAGAGCATGATGCGCATTTGTGGGTGGTGTTACAGATTTTAAGGGAGAAGCAGCTCTATGCCAAGTTTAGTAAGTGCGAGTTTTGGCTTAGAGAGGTGACTTTCTTGGGTCATGTAGTGTCAGCTGAGGGGATTAGAGTGGATCCTCGGAAGATTGAGGCAGTTTTGGATTGGAAGCCGCCGAAGTCAGTGGCTGAGATTAGGAGTTTTCTGGGTTTGGTAGGATACTATCGGAGGTTTGTAGAAGGGTTTTCGTTGATTGCAGCACCGATGACCAAGCTGTTAAGGAAGGAGGTTCCGTTTGTTTGGACTGAGAAGCAGCAGGAGAGTTTCGACAAGCTTAAGAAGATTTTGACAGAAGCTCCGGTTTTGATACAACCTGAGGCTGGTAAGGAATTCACAGTCTACTGCGATGCATCACATATGGGTTTGGGTTGTGTGCTGATGCAGGAAGGTAAGGTTGTGGCTTACGCTTCTCGGCAGCTGAGGCCACATGAGGTCAATTATTCGACGCACGATTTAGAGCTAGCGGCCGTAGTCTTCGCTTTGAAGATTTGGAGGCACTATTTGTACGGAGAGAGATCGATAGTCTACACGGATCATAAGAGTCTGAAGTACCTCTTGACTCAGAAGGATTTGAATTTGAGGCAGATGGGTCGAGTTGCTAAAAGATTATGACTGTTCGATTGAGTATCATCCGGGCAAGGCTAACGTTGTGGCAGACGCGTTGAGCCGTAAGGTAATTTCGGACTTAAGAGCGATGTTTGCCCATTTGAGTCTGTATGACGACGGAAGTATTCTGGCAGAATTGCAAGTTAAGCCTACTTGGGTTGAGCAGATCAGAGAGAAACAGTTAAAGGATGAGGTTTTGAGTGCGCAGAGGTTGCAAGTGCTGAATGGTGGTTTGGAAGGTTACAGTCTGTCTGGTGACGAGGTGCTGTATTTTCAAGGTAAAGCTTGTATGCCCAAGGATGTTGAGCTGAGGCAGAAGATTCTTCAGGACGCACATAGCAGTCCATATGCTATGCATCCTGGAGGTAGCAAGATATATAGGGATCTTAGAGAGCAGTTTTGGTGGCCTGGTTTGAAGAGAGAAGTGACAGAATTTGTGGGAAAATGTCTGACTTGTCAGCAGGTCAAGGCGGAGCACCAGTTGCCGTCAGGGTTGCTTCAACCTGTGAGGATTCCTCAGTGGAAGTGGGAAAGGATAACCATGGATTTCGTCAGTGGATTACCGCTTACGCCAAGCAAGAAGGATTCAGTTTGGGTAATTGTGGATCGACTGACTAAATCAGCTCATTTCATTCCGGTGAGGGTGGACTACTCACTTCAGAAGTTGGCAAAGCTGTATGTTTCAGAGATAGTGAGGTTGCACGGTGTGCCAGTTTCGATCATCTCGGATAGGGATCCTAGATTTACGTCAAGGTTCTGGAAAGCGTTGCATCAGGCTTTGGGTACGCGTTTGGATTTCAGCACGGCTTTTCACCCGCAGTCTGATGGACAATCGGAAAGGGTTATTCAGATCTTGGAGGATATGCTGAGAGGTTGTGTTCTGGATTTCAGAGGTTGTTGGGAGGAGTTTCTGCCATTAGCTGAGTTTGCCTACAACAACAGTTACCAAGCGAGTATCAAGATGGCACCATACGAGGCGTTGTATGGTAGGAAGTGTCGCTCACCTACGTGTTGGACGGAGTTAGGTGAACGTCAGTTGTTGGGACCCGAGTTAGTTGCGGAGACCGAAGACAAGGTTAAGTTGATTCAGACTCGATTGAAGGAAGCTTCGGACCGGCAGAAGTCGTATGCCGATCTTAAGCGGAGAGATATAGAGTTTGCTGTAGGGGATAAGGTTTTCCTGAAGGTCTCGCCGTGGAAGAAAGTGCTGAGGTTCGGAAGGAAAGGTAAGCTAAGTCCGAGGTTTATTGGGCCGTATAAGGTACTGAGGCGAGTGGGACCAGTAGCGTATCAGCTTGAGTTGCCAGCAGAGCTAAGTCAGATTCACAACGTTTTTCATGTTTTGATGCTTCGACGTTATCGTTCAGACCCATCGCACGTGGTAGCAGTGGAAGAGATCGAGGTAAACCCAGATTTGACCATGGAGGAAGAACCTGTGCGGATTCTAGATCGGGATGTGAAGGTTCGCGTAAGAAGTCTGTGCCTTTGGTAAAGGTTCTTTGGCAGAATCATGGCGTGAAAGAAGCTACGTGGGAACCCGAGGATGTGATGAGACATCAATACCCGCAACTCTTTTGACCAGGTAATTTCGAGGTCGAAATTATTTTAAGGGGGTAGAACTGTAATATCCCGGGATTAGGGGCTATTTTTTATTGTGACTTTGTTTGCATGTTATCGGCTTTCTATGTGGTTGTTTTGATGTTTTAGGGGCTTAGTTGTAGGCAAGGAGTAAGCCTGAGTAGGTAGGAAAATTTTAGTTATTGAGCTTTATGTGAAGGGAGCTGAAGGAGCTGGGGTTATATATTTTAATTGGTGATTTGTAGCACAAGTGATGAGCCAGCAAAGTGACAAAGCATGCGCTACTAAGGGCTTGTAGTTGGTGTCAATTGCTGGTGGGAGTGGTCCTGAGTTCAAGCTGCGAAATTCCCCATTTTGGTTTCCATTTTGACGGCATGGAGGAGGAGGAGTTGTTGGTAGTTCAAACTCTACCATGGACTATGTCAACTCATTCGAATGGAGGGTGGAGAGTGAAAGTAAGAGGAAGACTAGTTCAACTAGTTTGAATTGGGTGGTTGTGAGTGATTGGAGGTAGTGGCCGAATAGTGAGGTGTGTGTGGAGTGAGTGGCCGGTTTTGGTAGTGAGTAGGAGACGTTTGCCGAAATTCTTTTTGGCATTTTGGTGTTTTCGGTCAACATCTTGGCAAGCCAAATTCCTCCTTTTGTCATACCAAAGCCGAAATTCTAAAGAGTTTTCTTTCATTTTCTCTGTGGAAACCGAAAGTTCAGACACCTAGCTGCCGAATGTGCTTTGTTTCCTTGACTTTGTGTGAGTAGCCAAATGTTCTCTTCTCTCCCACTTTCTTCTCAGTTGTGTTGAGCCGAAACTATTACCCTCTCTCCTCATAATTTCTTTCTTTCATTAGAAGCATTGGTAGCCGAAACTATATTCTCCAAAATACCTTATCAAAACCGAAAGTACCTTCATCCCATCCACTTCTCTTCTTCTCAATTACCCTTTGCCCAAACTTCTTTCTCATCTCACAGTTTCTTTTCTTTTTCCATTCAAAGCCGATAATAGGAGTGTTAAACATTTAGCCGAATCCCTCCCTTGTGTTGCCGAAATTTCCTTCTAGCATTTGTTCTCATTTAGGCCGAATATCAACCCCTCCCTTTCTCATCTTTTTCTTGCGTTTTCTTTCTTGGTTAAGGCCGAATCTCTCCTCTCTCCTAGTAGCTCTCTCTTGGCCGAATATCAGTGAAGGGTTGATCTTGGTTGGTTGCTCAATCATTGAACAAGGTAAGTGGGTAGCCGAATGGCCATTTTCCCCTCTCTTGTTCTCTATTGATTGTGGTTTGGTTAATAGCCAATTTTGGGCATGTGTTGAATGGGGGTAATCTTTTGTGTTGAACCGTTTTCCTGCTAGGGTCTTGGATTGTGGTGGTGATCAGGTGAAGCAGTCAATTGAAGCCTTGGCTGCGAGTGACCGATTGGTAAGTAAGGGGTAAGTGATTGGTATTATTATTATTAGTTCAATCTTTTGGTTTCGATTAAGTCAAGGGTGACAAAGGATTAACTGTTCTCTTTAATAGGGTGTGCCAATTGTTAAAAGAGGAAAAATTGTTGGTTCGGGTTTGGTAGGAAACCAAACGTTTGCAAGGTAAGGGCTCAACATTTAACCATTTGGTTTAATGGTCTTGGCCGAATGAGATAGATGTCTAATACTCTTCTTTGGCCGATTATAGGAGCAAGTAATCAAGGGGCCTTAGATCGATTCTTTTGGTATTAAAGTCTGCGTTTTAACAGGTGTGTAACTAACACACTCCATACTTAGTAATACTGTTAATAACTCTGATTGCTTTGTTAAAACCAAAACAGTATGAGGGATTATTTTGTACCCAAATGGGGTATATGTACGGATCCGGGTAAGTCTGTAGCATCACGAGTTTTATTGTTGATATATCTAATATTATGATCTATGCTATGTATGCTATGGAATGTAATGCTTGGCATGTTGGCATGATATGCATGACTTGTATGATATGCATAATTTACATGAGTATGGCATGATGACGGGTGAAATGAGAGGTTTGGCACCTCCAGTGGTTTGGTACCACAGTTATATTTTGTGACTTTGGGTCACCAGAGGTTTGGCACCTCAGCGTCTCGTCCCAGTGGCTTAGCACCACGGTGGGTTGGCCCCACAGTTGATTATACGGGATTGACGCCAGTGATTTGGTATCACACGATGGGTTGGCCCCATCATCGGATTTGTGACTGCGATCACCAGTGATTTGGTATCACATGTGTCTTTGGGACACCAGAGGTTTGGCACCTCATTGCGACTCGTCCCTGTGGTTTGACACCACCCTGGGTTGGCCCCACTTATGAGATACGGGATTGTCGCTAGTGATTTGGTATCACACGATGGGTTGGCCCCATCATTGGATTATTCGTGACTTCGGGTCACCAGTGGTTTGGCACCACATTCTGGATATCGTGACTTTGGGTCACTAGTGGTTTGGCACCACCAGTGGTTTGGTACCACACGGGGTAGAAAGGTGATATGGATGGTTAGGATCGGGGTGCATTAATTATGTTGCTATGATATGATGTGTGTTAGCATGTTGTAATATCGGGAGTGGGATTTATGCACTGAGTCTTGCGACTCACCCTCTCCTTTGACATTTCAGGTGATACTTAGACGCGGACATGGAGCCGGGATGGACTCGAGGTGCTCATGCCAAGCTAAAATAAAGATTTGCTCAGACTATATAAATTGGTACTTTAGTTTATTTATTACTATTTGGTTTTATTTTGGGTTGTAAACGGCCTTTAAAATTATGTTTTGCTATGTTTATGCTTAAAGTAGATTTTTAATGTGCCTTAACAAATTAATTGGGTTAAATTTGCTAAAACCTGAAAAGATAACGATTTCAAAACTGCAAAGTGATATGTTTTAAACTGTACCATCGGGTATCATCCTGTAAATTGTGATAAAGGAAACTCAATCGTTTCAAACTTAAATTCGTTTTTCTGCTAAGTCAAATGTTTTAGTATCAATAATAACAACTTAATTTTTTTTAAATGAGATAAACGTGTTTTAATTCCATAACTGATTAAGTTTTTGGAATTTCTAAGCTTCCAAACAAAACCTCAGTTTTACACAACCATGCCCAAGATTTTCACAAGAATACGAAATCAACTACTAGTTTTTACCAACCCTTTTCCCTTAAACCTAAACCTCACAAACCATTTTATCCCGTAACATACCGGATTCGGTCGTGGTGTATTGACCGGGTTTGGGGTGTTACAGTGACGGCTCCTTCTCTTCAGCATCTTCATTTTCACCTTGACCCTCATATTCATCTTCATCTCGACCCTCGTCTTCATCTTCATCCTCACCCCCGTCTTCGTCTATGTACTATTTAGGTCACATTTGTTGTCTGCTTTGGTGATGACATTCGTGTCAACATTTGTGTCAGCATCGAGGCGTAATATGCTGGGGATGAACGTGTTGCAAAATACACACCTTCAGGAGGTGTAGATGCAGGATGTTATGGTGGTACATAGTGCGGTGCTTGTGAGGGAACTGACCAGGATGTGGTGCAGACATCGATGCTCCTTGTTGGGTTGGAGCTGATGAAGAACCCATCATGGAACTTTCTCTGGATCTACGATGTTGGGGAGGTTGTTGTGTCCTCCTCGAACGAATTTGCCTACTCCTTGCCTCCACCAACAATAGATATGCCTTGCTAGCAAATCCAAACCATGGCATGTACACCATAGATGTCATCGTCTCCGGTCTAAAAAGAGGTTCGCACATGGGTATGAAATTCTTCCTACGATCCCAAATGTCGATATATTCCTTGTGAAATTCCCACCAATTTTTGTCAGTTTTCCTCACAAATCAAGCTTGTGTTCTGCTTCGATGTCTTGTGGTGCTGGCGAAATACTTTGCCTCCACTGGAATTGCTACATCACTCAATCCGAGTTGTGGATCTCCAATGTCACATAAACTACCTGTAATAGCCTGATTTAGGGGCTAGTCGGAACAGTGGTTCGGAAGCACTAATCCGAGGTTAGAGAAAATTATTTTCATGATATTTTATGAGTTGGAGCATGATTATATAAGTCCTTGAAAATTTTGGTGCTTTAATTTTAGCGATTTCATGCTTAATCGCGAAAAAAGACTAAATCGCATGAAGTGCGAAAGTTCAAAATTACAAGCTAAGGGTGCCAAATAGCTATGGAATTTTAATTTGAGGTCTTTAAAGGGCAATTAGCCCCCTTAAGTGATGGTTGACCTACCATAGGAGACAAAATATGTCAAAATTGGTCAAGTTGGTGGATTAGGTGAAAAATTGTCTAGGAAATAAAATAAAATAAAGAAGAAAAGATATCATCTTTCTTCTCCTTTCCTTCCACCGAAAATTTGCAGCAAACAGGGGTTGAAAAACTTCAAAAATTTTAGCACACTCTTCTCTTTACAAGTAAGTGTTCTAGTGATCATTTCTTGATAAAAATTGTACTTTTGGAACCCCTAAAGCTTAAGCTTTCTAAAGAGGGGACTATTTTGTTAAATGGTGAAGAGTTTAGAGTTTTTCCATGAAAGCTTTTAAGTTGTTTTGTAACATCCTGACTTTTTGGGCCTAAGCGCTTAATGGGTGAAAATGAGTAATGAGTTAATTTAACTATTAGGGGTCCAAATTGGGCTCAGGATGTGGTCAAGCCCTTGGTGAAATTTTTTTTTGGGCACTATAGAGTTTTAAAAGGTGGTATCTGTGTTTAAATTATCAAAATGGGCTTGTGGCCCAGTGGTCAGTGACGCCACTTAGGGAGCAAGGAGGTGACGCCACAACAAGGGAGTTAGGGGCCCAAAATTTAAGTTTCATGGAGCCCAATTCTTTTAATTTAACTTAGCTAATTTTCGGCATTTGGGTTAGGTGGAGTGGATGGCAACAAGGCTCAAAAATAGGAGGATTTATATGAATAGGATAATGTAGATATTATAGTTGATAATATGGAAGATAAAAGGAGAAAAGATAGGAGCTATCTGCAAGGCTAGGTGTTGGCCCAAATTCCATCACCTAGAGGAGTAAAGAATTCGGCTACTTCATGGAAAAGGGGTGCCGAATTTTCCCTTTTTATTAGCCTGATTTTTAGTTATCAGGAAGGGTACTTTCGGGTTTTTGATAGGAGTGCCGAAATTTCTATAAATAGGGGGGATATCTCATTGCTTCTGGCATTTAAGCCCTAATTTCCTCTTCATTCTTTGTGCCGAAACTCTTAGTCTCTCCCTCTACAATTTCTTTTCTTTAATTTCTTCAAAAGCCGAAACCTCTCCCTTCACTCTCTTTTCCATTCTTTTCCTCTTGTTTCGATTTCTCTAAAAAGCCGAAATCTCCATAGTTTTTCTCTATTCATCCCATTTGTGAGTTAGTTCTATTCTTCCGGCATTTAAATCTTTTTCTTTGGCATTACCGAATCTTCTCTCTAGTGCTAGCTGAATCCCCTGTGTTAAGGAAACTTGGTCGTCTAGATCTAAAAGCCGAAAATCGTTAGTCTCCAATTTCGGGATTTTAAGGCAAAGGAGAGAATCCCTAAGTTTAAGAAACGAGCGGTATCTGCCGTTCGAGATTGGCCACTTGGTTGTGGACCGGCTTCTGAACAACACCTTAGGCAGATAGCAGTGGTGTTGGCTACGGATAGCGTCAACTTAGAGGGTCTCGTTCTAACGGTAATCAGGTGTGTAGATCTCTAAAACACTAATTACTCTGTACTAAATCTATGTTATGGGCTAAAAGCCGAAAAGTGTGTAGATCCTTACCACATAAGTTTTATTTTGTATTATACCTGTTAGGGGCTGAAAAGCCAGAAAATGAGGTTGTATGAACAGTCGTGTGTAGATCTCTAACACACTAATAATCTGTATGAATATATGTATGTTTATGTTATGGGCTAAAAAGCTGGAAAGTGGCTATGTAGACAGTCGAATGAAACCCAAAAAGGGTTAGGCAAGGAATGCCAGGTACGTAATCATAGAACTTTTCTATGTGTATCGATGTATGCAAAAGACTGTAATCTCTTAGGTAGTAGATTGTTTGATTTTGCATGACTGTATGCATGGGATGGGTTTGATATGAAAAGGGGAAGAGCATGATTGGTCACATGGTGATCGGTGGTAGAAAACCCACCTAATGAAATGCTAGATCACATGGTGATCGGTGGTAGAAAACCCACCTAATGAAATGTTAGATCACATGGTGATCGGTGGTAGAAAACCCACCTAATCAAATGCTAGATCACATGGTGATCGGTGGTAGAAAACCCACCTAATGAAATGTTAGATCACATGGTGATCGGTGGTAGAAAACCCACGAAATGAAATGTTAGGTCACTTGGTGATCGGTGGTAGAAAACCCACGTTAAAATTCCTGATTGATAAGGAGTAGGCAGTATGTCTGTCGATATAGTGTGTAGCGGTTGGTGGGTTAATTGTAGAAATCCCCCAGGTGTGATGGTTGGTACGGGTTGGTGTGTAGAGGATGGAATTCTAGGATGGGTTGGGCTTTGCATCATTTATTATCTGTCATGTGATTATGATTGTTGCCATTGTGCATGGGCCAGGGCTCATAATGTGTTTGTGGGCCCAAGCCTTTTATGTGTTTTCGGGATTTACACACTGAGTCTTGGTGACTCACCCTATTATTTTCCCTAACTTTTCAGATGAGCAGTAGATCGTGGACATGGGAGCCGAGACGGACTCGAAGGGCCATCAAGATTTTATTTCTATAGTTTATTTTCGGTTTTTCCTTTAAGTTTTATTTTGGGAATATTTAGGTAATAAGGCCCCATAGTTTATATTCACCTAAGTAGTTTTTTTTTTAATATTTGCAACTTATGAATTTATGTCAGGGGTTTATTTATACCAAATAGTAATAATACAAGGTTTCTTTTCAAATGTCACTTATTTATTCAAATATTGCCTAATAACTTATGATTTTCTAAAACCAACTTAGCAAAAGATTTTAACGTTCAACCCATAGCATACCAGATCTGGTCAAAACGTATGGGCCGGGTTTGGGGTGTTACATGTTTCCTTCATTTTTATGGAAGAAAATGGGTCTTAATTGTTAGATGAACAACTTTTGTGAAAGGTGTTACCAAGAAAACACCTAAAAGGACCTTTTTGTAAAGGTTGTAAAATATGTAATAAATATGTGAAATGTTGAGTTTTGATGGTAGCCATAAGAGAAATAAATGTTCACCTAGGCTTGTTAAAGAGAGAAATTTGATTAGAATTGTTTTCCGAGCCTAGGGGTAAAATAGTCATTTTATAAAAGTCTAAGGGCAAAATTGTAATTTTGCCAAAGTATGATTATTGAAATGAATTTATTAATGTGATAATTAAATGAGCTAATTTTCTATTATAGATCAAGAAGAACCAAGAATTAACCTTGACCGGGGAAAGAACAAAGCATCGGACTAGATCGACGATCTAGCTTATTTTGAAATCGAGGTAAGTTTCTATGTGATAAATTCAACATTTATGATAGTATGTTTGAGAATGTTTGATATTATAATGATACATGATATTCTATGAAATTGAGTATTAGTGTTGAATGAGAAAGATGATAAAAGTTGAGATGTTGAAGTCCCGGTTGGACTATAATGAATGTGAGAATACTATCATCGAGACATAAGATGGATAAGGTCCCGTGTAAGACCATGTCGGGGACATGACCTCAGCACCGAATTGAGATCCCGTATACGACCATATCTGGGATATGGCTTTGGTATTGAATATGAGAAACGTATAAGACCATATCCGGGATATGGCATCGATACTTGATGTGAATTCCGTATAAGACTATATCCGGGATATGGCAGCAGCACTCAAAAGTGACCCCATGTAAGACCACATCTGGGATGTGGCATTGGCTTCGTGTTTATGTAATGACAATGAATATGCATCTTTGAATATCCCTAGTGATTTAGTAGGATAAATAGATAATCTTGGAGATAGAAATGAGATTTAGTACTAAAGCCATGTGATTGAGTGAATACAGGTATTGATAAACCGTAATTTATACATATTTTAATCCCACATTTAGCATACTTTTGGATGATTTATTCCTTGAATTGTGGAATTTCATGCTCCTAACCCTTTAATTTCATGTTTTATACTTAGGAGAGCACCGGAGGATGAAAAGAACAAGAAACGGGCCAAAAACGGAGAAAATGGGCCAAAGTACGAAATTCACACGGCCTGCTCCCAAGCCACACGTCCGTGCCTCCTTAGCAGACCCAAACACGGCCTGGACTCGACGTACACGGGCGTGCTACACGGGCATGTCCCTGCCATGACCTGTTTTAATTTCACCCGGATTAGGATACTTAAGGGCAAAGAAAGACATTCTGAAAGCCTATATAAACACCCTAAGTGTGACTTAAAAGGGGGTGGTTCAGGTAGGCCGAGGAGCCAAGCTAGAGAGGCCGAATTGTGGGATATACTCGAAGAAAGCCAATTGATTCATCTCAAGAAGTCGGAATCATACTCAAGATGGAAGATCTTCCCTTCAATTTCCTTCAGGGGGTTTTAGGGTTTTTCTTATGTTTTGTTTTATATTTTCTTCTGAGATGTATTCTTTTATAATTATGAACTAAACCCCTCAAATACCTTAGGGGGATGAAACCTAAGACGGATCTTGTTATTGTTTTCTAAACTATATGATAAATACTTGATTTGTTCTTAATTATGTGTTCTTAATTCTTGTTTTAATATTTTAGGATATTGATTCAAGTATTGATGTGCTTAGGCAGTGGAGCAAAAGTCCCTGTTTAAGAGAAGATCTAGCATAGTTAAGCAGAGTTTATCGCAACCCTAGAAATAGGATGATGAAAATCTGCCGGATTAGGGTCAAACCTAATATGGGAGTCCGTAGATTGAGTTAATGCAATTCTAGGGGTTTTAATTAGAAAGAGATTTCAATTAGTCAACCTAGGGTTAGACGTTAGTAGCCTCGAAAGAGGTATTAATATAAATTAGGGAATCCTACGGATCAAGTCAAGTGAATACATCGTCTGGTTCAGAGTTAAATAACAAGTGAAGTCTAGGTGTATTCTACCTCTGGTATTGTCTTAATCAATTGGTTTTTCCCAAAATTATTTTCCCAATTCCTTCTTTGTGTCTTAGCATCTTTAGCTTAGTAGTTCGTTAGTTTTAGATTAAACAACAATTCCCTTAACTCTTAGGCTAAATAATAAAAAGATAGTAATTTCTAGTACTCTTGGCCCTTGAGGATACGATACTTCCGGTCTTGCCATAGCTATACTACCAAACGATAGGTGCGCTTGCCTCAATCATTGTCATAAGTTAGTTTCTAGGCTCGATCATTCAATATATAAATTTTAAGACTTTCTAACATACGATCAAGTTTTTGGCGCCGTTGCCGGGGACTAAGATATTAGGAACACTTGATTTTTTATTACTTTAGCCATATTTTATTTTTGCAATTAAATTTTATTTTTACTTTTCTAAATTTTCTTCTTTGCTTCTGGCAGGTATTCTAGTTTATGACTAGAAGAAACCCGTCAAGACCTCTACTTTACAATAGTGAAATTAAAAGCACAGTTCGCAGAAACCGAAGAGAAATAAGGAGAAGCCTACAATACATACAAGAAGAGCAAGAAGACGAAATTAATACTACCGAAGAGATGGCTGAGAATAATCTGCTACCTCCGGAGGTGGTCGAAAATCATGCTCCTCGAACTATGTATGATTATGCTAAACCTAATTTAACAGGAACTGAGTCAAGTATTGTTAGACCTGCTATTGTTGCAAATAATTTTGAAATGAAACCTAACACAATTCAGATGAAACAGCAATTTGTTCAGTTTGATGGTTTGCAGGACAAAGATCCAAATAATCACTTGGCAAATTTCCTAGAATTTTGCGATACTCTCAAAATAAATGGCATTTTTGATGATGTCATCCGTCTTCAGTTATTTCCCTTTTCTTTGAGAAATAAAGCTAAACAGTGGTTGAATTCTCTTCCACGGGGATCAATCACTACATGGGAACAAATGACCGAAAAATTTTTGTTAAAATATTTTCCACCGGCTAAAACGGCTAAGTTGAGGAATGATATCTCTTCTTTTGTACAGATGGATTTTGAGACACTTTACGATGCATGTGAGAGATACAAGGATACACCATGGATTACCCTTATAGCTACAGGTCCAAACCTTTTACAACGGTGTGAATCCCTCAACCAGACAATTGATTGATTCAGTCACCGGCGGAACCTTGAATAACAAAACACCTGAGGCTACCTACGAATGCATTGAAGAGATGTCACTGAATAACTATTAGTGGCAAGTCACGAGGACAAGGCCAACAAAAGCCGCCAGTGTTTTCAACCTCGACGTAGTAACCATGCTATCAAACCAGGTAGAACTTTTGACTAAGAAAATTGATGGTTTATGTGGTTCTTAGCAGGTACATTCAGTGATGCAGTGCGACACGAATGGAGGGGGGATGAACAACATAGAATATCCGCCTTACAACCCGAACGCTGAAAACGAGCATGCTCACTATATGGGTAACAATTTTAGACCTCAAAACAACCCTTATAGTAACACTTACAATCCAAGTTGGAGGAACCACCCCAATTTTTCATGGGGTGGTCAAGGAAATCAAAGACAACAGCCCCTCCCAAGTTTCCAACAGTAACCCTACCTACAAAAAAAGAAGTCGAACCTTGAGGAGATGCTAACAAAATTTATATCGGTGTCAAAAACTCGTTTCCAAAACACCGAGACGGCACTCAAAAATCAGCAAGCATCGATTCAAGGGATCAAGAACCAATTAGGGCAACTTGCTAAGCAGTTCTCTGAACGATCACAAGGAAGCCTGCCAAGCAACACTGAAACTAACCCAAAGGAGCAACTTCAAGCAATAACCCCTTGCGATAGTGAAGGGTTAGATGAACCAAAAGTAAGCCAAAAGAATGTGGTCGAGGAAGGTAAGGTCGAGGTAAGTCATGATAAGCCAAAACCGGTAATTAAAGAGTACTAACCTCGTGTACCATATCCCAATATGATGAAGAAAGACAACACAAATGAACCATTCGGTAAATTTCTTAAACTTTTAAAAAGATTACATATTAACTTACCGTTTCTTGAAGCTCTTTCGCAGATGCCAGATTCAAGGAAATTTTTAAAAGAGCTTCTGACAAACAAACGAAAGTTAGACGAAGAGTCGCATGTGGAACTAAATGCTGTGTGCTCAGCAATGTTGCAAAATAAACTACTACGGAAATTAAAAGATCCAGGGAGTTTTACAATTCCATGCTTAATTGGTAGTTTATCTGTTTATAATGCTTTAGCTTATTTAGGGGCAAGCATCAATGTTATGCCTTCTAAAATGTTTAAACAGCTAGGTCTAGGGAAACCCAAACAAACTAGGATGAGCATTCAATTAGTTGATAAAACTAGTAGAATTCCATGGGGTATAATTGAAGATGTACTCGTGAAAATTGATAAATTCATACTCCCGGTAAACTTTGTCGTTTTAGACATGGATGAGGACAATAATATTCCTTTAATTTTAGGAAGACCCTTTTTAGCAACTGCTAGAACTAAAATTGATGTTGGTACAGGTGAACTCATACTTTGTGTAGGTGACGAAACAATCACTCTTCAGGCTCTTGACTCGACTAGGACATCAAGCAATCAAGGTGAGAAAATAAATTCTATTAATGACCATTCGGTTAAATCTTCTTTTCAGGAAGCACCACAGAACTACACAACTAAGCCAGATCCTAGACCTCATGCCAACAAGGAAATAACTCATGAGGAACAAAGGCTTCTGATCGATGAACTAGACGAGTTGAAGACGCATTTCAAAGAGAAATTAGGAACACACGAAGCAAAACCAAAGCAAAACCATGTCAAACTTAAGAATGAGCTAAACAAATTTAAGATCAGAGATCAGGTATTGTTGAATAAAACAGACCCTCGAATCGCCACTTCAAACCTTTATACAAACGAAGGAATCCCTTTTGAGATACTGAATATCTTCCCATACAGAACAGTGGAGGTAACCGATCCCAAGTTTGGCACTTTTAAGGTAAACACTACTCGACTCGAACTATATAGAAATCGTAGAACTGATAGCATGAGAAAGGATTTTCAACTCCTCAAACCACCATGACTATGCGAATGAGAGGTAAGTCTAGCTTCAGACTTTAAACGAGTGCTTCTCGGGAGGCAACTCAAGCACTAACCTCATTAATTTTCATATTTTTTTTTTATTTTTTCATTTTTACTTTCAGCATCTAACTACAACTAACCACACAGATTTCCATCCACACGGCCTTGCACATGGGCATGGCCGTGGCTGTGTGGACATTACGGATTTCCGTACCAGCGTGGTAGAGATAGTACAAAACAGGACAAAAAATATCTTCAAGCCACGAGCTCCGACTAAACACCACGACCGTGCGATACAGCCGTGGTCGACACTGTTTCATCAACACAGGCGTGGTGACTTGCACTTAGGCGTGGGAGAAGCGGACGAACCACCACACGACCGTGCGATACGGTCGTGCGGCTTAACACGCCTATAACACACAGGCGTGGGGATGTACCAGATCTAAGATTTCTATTTAAAACACCCCTCTCCCCTTCTCACCTACTCCCCATTCCCATTCTTCCATACCCTTTACACTCCCCCCCTTTTTCATTTTCCCCCTTCTTCATTCTCCAAATTCTTGACCTACACCTTATCCATGTCAAAGAAACGGAAGGATCCTAGCACAGTCTCCCTCTGCGAGACCGATCTACATACTCCCTCTGCGAGACCGATCTACATAAGTTCATGCCGGACGCTTCATTAACTCGACAGGACAAGGACCTTTGAGTCCATTTCATTTCTCTTTTTCCTTTCTCTTCTCCTTTATTTTCCTTTTCTTTATTTCTCTTATGCTTAATTTATTCTATTTAATTTTGTTTTCTTTGATTTAGGTTCTAAAGGCTGTTAGGGAATCACCACACCACGCCTTAGAAATCACACCCACCTCGCGAACCATATAACAATAAGGACTTTTCAGTCCATTAATCTTTTCTTTTAGTTTCATTTCACTTTTTACACTCTTTCTTTTTATTTTTCTTTTCTTTAAATATATAATTAGTTTATTTTGAATTATTCTTATTATTTCCTAGCTAATTCTTCACGAGCTTCCCACTTTCTTCATCTAGCGCAGAGATTGTTGGTGGCCACCACACCACCACCAAACTTATCTTTCACCTCCAAATCAAATTTCTACACTTCTAACTCAAGGAATCCATCCAAAATTCAGGAAGTTTCACCTCTCCCCATCTCTTATGATTTCATATGTATCTTTGTACATTGAGGGCAATGTATATTTTAAGTGTGGGGGGTGAATTTTATTTTGAAAAGTTCCTAACTTTTTGCATTATTCTCAAATCCATGAATTATGTCTTGTTCTTAAGAAATTTTCTCATATTACTATTAGAATGAAATTTCCTTTGATTCATGATTTTTATTGATATATTTTGGATTAATTCATTAATAATTGTGCAGTGATGATTTAAACTTTAGGAGGCTAGAGAATCAAGCATAATGAGTTTATTTTCAAAAATTAAAATTTTTTTGGTTGTCTACCTGAATCTAATTATTACCTTGAAGTTTGAAATTTACAAGATTGATATCAAAAACCCATAAGTTTTGTGATATTTTGAGCCTTTTGGAGCATATATCTTTTCTTGCTCACTTTATTGATTATGAGTGTGTCAACATTGAATTGTTATTCTAGAACTTGCTTTGATTATACATGTCAAGACCACATCATTGATTTGATATACAGAGATGATAAAGGCACTTAAGAATTAACCCACTTACTCCACTAACAGCCTACCCTCACAATTAACCCCTAGTGAACCCCTTTGATCTTAACAAACCTTTTATTGACTCACCCACTAATTTTAACCCAAAACCCATCTTGTATTTGTTATCACCATATCTCTTGACTACGCTTATATCGAGATTTGATTTGATCAGTTGCCTAACTACATTCTTTATTTCAATTGTTAAATCTATCTATTTGATTTGTTCTTAAAAAAAACGAAGTATATTTGTTAGTTCTATGATTAAGTGAGCTTATACATTTAAAATCACATCTTGAGAAGAAGCTCGTGTTATAAAATTTTAATTGATGTAATTATTCAAGTCTTAGTTCATCTTTTTAAGTTAGGTAATTTGTTAATTCAATCTCGATTCTAACCCTTTAATTTAGCTTTTATCCACACCTTTAACCAAAGCCCCGTTACAACCCTTAAAAGACCTTTTGATTTGTGTATCATCTCATAGTGGTGGAGATTTGATTTTCATGCAAGCCTATGGGATTAACTTTTCATGTTCGACTTTTGAGTGCTTAAATTTTAAACGTTAAACACTTTTAGTGATTTGAGTGAATCCTTAGTAAGGATGTCAACTCTTGTTGATTTTGAATTAAAGGTGATTATTTAGGTAAGGAGAAACACCTATGTTTTCGTGCTACAAAAACTATGATTTTAATTGTTTGAATCTTTAGGACTCTTCTACTTAAATTATCAATGTATAAATTATCCATGAATTATGATGAAACACTATTGATGAATATTATGAATTGAGGAAGTTCGTTTTAATCGTGAGTTGAGAATTTTGCTTGAGGATAAGCAAATGCTTAAGTGTGAGGGTATTTGATAAACCGTAATATATACATATTTTAATCCCACATTTAGAATACTTTTGGATGATTTATTCCCTGAATTGTGGAATTTCATGCTCCTAATCCTTTAATTTCATGTTTTATACTTAGGAGAGCACCGGAGGATGAAAAGAACAAGAAACGGGCCAAAAATGGAGAAAATGGGCCAAAGTACGAAATTCACATGGCCTGCTCCCAAGCCACACGTCCGTGCCTCCTTAGCAGACCCAAACACGGCCTGGACTCGACGTACACAGGCGTGCTACACGGGCGTGTCCCTGTCGTGACCTGTTTTAATTTCACTCGGATTAGGATATTTAAGGGCAAAGAAAGACATTCCGAAAGCCTATATAAGCACCCTAAGTGTGACTTAAAAGGGGGTGGTTCAGGTAGGCCGAGGAGCCAAGCTAGAGAGGCCGAATTGTGGGATATACTCGAAGAAAGCCAATTGATTCATCTCAAGAAGTCGGAATCATACTCAAGATGGAAGATCTTCCCTTCAATTTCCTTCAGGGGGTTTTAGGGTTTTTCTTATGTTTTGTTTTATATTTTCTTCTGAGATGTATTCTTTTATAATTATGAACTAAACCCCTCAAATACCTTAGGGGGATGAAACCTAAGACGGATCTTGTTATTGTTTTCTAAACTATATGATAAATACTTGATTTGTTCTTAATTATGTGTTCTTAATTCTTGTTTTAATATTTCAGGATATTGATTCAAGTATTGATGTGCTTAGGCAGTGGAGCAAAAGTCCCTGTTTAAGAGAAGATCTAGCATAGTTAAGCGGAGTTTATCGCAACCCTAGAAATAGGATGACGAAAATCTGCCGGATTAGGGTCAAACCTAATATGGGAGTCCATAGATTGAGTTAATGCAATTCTAGGGGTTTTAATTAGAAAGAGATTTCAATTAGTCAACCTAGGGTTAGACGTTAGTAGCCTCGAAAGAGGTATTAATATAAATTAGGGAATCCTACGGATCAAGTCAAGTGAATACATCGTCTGGTTCAGAGTTAAATAACAAGTGAAGTCTAGGTGTATTCTACCTCTGGTATTGTCTTAATCAATTGGTTTTTCCCAAAAGTATTTTCCCAATTCCTTCTTTGTGTCTTAGCATCTTTAGCTTAGTAGTTCGTTAGTTTTAGATTAAACAACAATTCCCTTAACTCTTAGGCTAAATAATAAAAAGATAGTAATTTCTAGTACTCTTGGCCCTTGAGGATACGATACTTCCGGTCTTGCCATAGCTATACTACCAAACGATAGGTGCGCTTGCCTCAATCATTGTCATAAGTTAGTTTCTAGGCTCGATCATTCATTATATAAATTTTAAGACTTTCTGACATACAATCAGGTACCCGTGAGTAATTCACGAGGAATGTTTACGATATGGGGCATGATATGTGTTAGATAAGAACAAGTACGAGTAAGTTATGGCAAAATGCTTAAGACTTTGGATGGTTATCTAATGCCATAGATTGATGTCATTATGAGCTTATTGTTGTTATTTATTTTCATGCAAACTTATTAAGCTTTATGCTTACCCCTCTCATTTCCCTTTTCCTTGTAGTATTGCCAAGATAATTCGAGGATCGTGGAAAGTCAGAGTTCAAAAATCACACTATCAACATCTCCTTGGTATAACAAAGTTAGATTTATTTTGAGTATGGCATGTATAGGACTTGGGTATTTTGTTATGTCATATTAGTTAGCCAAAGTGTTGGCTATCTATGTTATCGAATTCATTTTGTAAATGGTCATTGAATTTGGGCCAATACTTGACAAGTTTATATATAATCATTGATGATGAATCATGAAGTTTATGCTCATGTAGATACCTTGATTTGAGTTCTTGGAAGTGCCTTAGAGTCATGAGTTATGTTGTAATGAGATAATATAAGTATGGTTGCTATGTAGGGTGGCATTTGGCTTGGAATATAGCCTTTGTTAATGTCCACACGGGTAGACACACGGGCGTGTGTCTAGGTCGTGTGTGACACATGGTCAGCCCCATGGGCGTGTTGATTGGCCGTGTGACCCCTTGCAAGCTAGGTTTACAAGTCAGTATGCTTAGTAGTAAACACACGGGCAGAGACACGGCCATGTGTCTCAGCCGTGTGGGAGGCACGGCCATGGACATGGGCGTATGCCAATGCCGTTTGAAGTCTGCACTTAAAATTTGGAATTTAATTCGACACACGGCCTAAGGACACGAGCGCCTGCCTTGGCCGTGTGACCCTAGTGAAGTGATGACGTCATAAACAGAATGCCATGGTTTTGGCACACGGGCTAAGATACGAGCGTGTCGAGGCCGTGTGAGGAACACGGGCCAGGGACACGGATGTGTGTCAGGCCGTGTGAAAACCCCTGTAGGTTCGAATTAGAAAATAAACTCTACACGGGCTAGGAATATGGGGGTGTGTGACCACACGGCCTGCCCACACGGGCGTGTTCCGTTTCACACAGGCGTGGGACCCCTGTTTAGGCAAAAGTTTTCTAAAGCATAAAAATTTCCGGTTTAATTTTGAGACCTTCCGAATGTATGTTTAAGGCATCATAGGCCCATGATAAGGATGTTTCACATTTGAATGAGAAGTTTTAAGTTGGGGATGGATTTTTAGAGCTCAAAGTTGTATGTACAAGCAAGTTAAGTCCGGTAATGCCTCATACCCGGTTTCGAAGTGGAATACAGGTAAGGGGTGTTACACTACCAATGGCACCTTCACATCCTATATGCTCCAAATGGCAAAAAAATCGAACAGGGCGCATTTTATGATATTCGGATCGGCTATGGCATCCATTCAAACTGTAGTGCATAACTATGAATTTTGTTATCTACAAATTATAAATTCCAAAATATTTGCATAATTATTATATGTTTGAAAATTTTAAAAACTAACATCGATTTTCGAGCAATGAATTTTACCTTGTCACCAATGGGAATGTATTCTTAGAGTATGCCCAAAGACCAATCATGATATGATTTTAGTCACATACTCGTTTTACCTTATTTATTAATATAAGGCATTGTTTTTGTTATTTCAGTTCCTTTTTCTGTGTAGATAAATAAACTGAATTGTAATAAAGTCCTAAGAAAACATGATTATTCTTAAAAAGGTCCTTAGTCAAGTATTATTGTGGGCTTGGACAACAATAATGCATTGAGACTAATGTGTAGTTGATTGATGACAAAGAATTGTCATTGACATAGGGATGTCAAAATCAATACATGAGTATGTGTTAGAGCACAACATATTGGATTGACCCGCTATGAGTATGTTTCTTGGATTATTATGTAATAGTCACAATATTACTCATAGTTATAACTATGCATATGATCCCCAGACTTGAAATCATCATTGTCCAAACACCGTGAGTCGTATATTTTGATACAGTCAAAATGTTTATTGGAACAAGTTATACTATAAAAACTGATGTTATATATACCATAATCCATGTAGTGGGATATGGTTGAACAAGATAGGATTTATTCCTCCTACATAATGGGAACAGTATACTAGGCCTCTTGATAGAGTGAGGCTAGAAATGCGTGGTCATACTCGAATAAGTTGATATGAGATATCACACTTATTTCTTTATTGTAGTCTGCTCAGAAAATCAAGAAATATAAGGTTGGACTATACAGGTTTGACTATTCCATGACTTGTGTCCAATCTAGATGTTAAGGATAAAGGAATATAATATATGAAAATATTATCACAGAAAGGTAATGTCGAATCACGACTTCTTCTAACTTGGTTGGCAATAATGCATTGCTAGATGTCACTCATTGCTTATAATGTTAGAAACATTCTAGTATTACTACCAACGTTATAAGAGACTATAGGCTCACACCCCATAGTTGAAACGAACAGAATCCAAACACATTTGGTATTGTATTTAGTTGTCACATGAATTAAATTAGTTGTTAAATTAATTTAATTTCATAGTTAAATATTAAACACATTTTATGTACAAACTTGTTGTACACAAATAGAGAACATAGATATAATTAAGATATAAATTTGATTCATAAAAAATATTAATTGTATATATTTTACAGAATTTATTAATATATAAACAGTTATATTTATTAATTTCGGTCAACATATGAAAGATATGGAAATTAATATTCTTTTGGATAGAATATAATTTGTAACGCCCCGAATATTGGGCCTAGAAGTATTGGGCCTTGTGTATGGATTAGTAAGGAGGCTATACATAAGTATTTAATTGTGCAAGGAAATGACACAATTAAATGTCTGCTTCAGTGGTTAAGGGCCCTATAAAGTGTTGGAGAAGTCCTGGGTTCAAACCTGGGCTTTAGCAAAAATTTTGGTTTTAGGTGAATAAAACCCTAGATGTAAGTAAGTAGGCTTTAAGAATATTGTTGGGGAAATAATGATATAAGGAAGCATGTGGTCTAGTGGTTGTGGCGTCATTAAGGTTATAAAGGAGCCTGGGTTCAAGTCTTGGCTCTTGCAATTTATTTTGGTTTTTCTTTTAAAGGAACCTGGACCTTGGCCTTTAGACCTTTTAATTTATTGAAGGTAAAATGTGACACAAAGAGAGTGGGTGATCTAGTGGCAAGGTGGCGCTACATGTGAGGCAAGGAGTCTGAGGTTCAAGGCATGGCATGCGCAATTGTATGTTTATTTTGCTGCTTGAGCTGGGGAGGTGTTGGAACTGGACTGGAACTCTGTGGTTGAATTGGTCATAAGAATTTGAATTGAATTTGAATTGGGAGTTGGAGTAAATCAAGGAGAAAATTCGGTGGAGGGATTGGTGGAGATTTTTCAGGAATTTGAAAAAGTGGAGTTGGAGTTGGTGTGGTATTGTGCCAAATTTTGCTTAGGAGGTACTCAGAATTTCGGTGGTGGGTTATTCCTCAAGTTTCAGTTTTGTGCGTTTTTCTTTGGTCATTTGGTTTTTGTGCTTGTTGGTGTCGAATTCTTCTATTGCCTCCTCCTTCTACTACTCGTTTTCTTTGTTTTTCCTTCTCCATCTCGAAACGCTACTTCCTTGGCCGTTTAGACACTTAATTTATGTGCCAAAATCGAATTTTGCTTCTTCCCCTTAATCTCTTTTCTTTTTGGCACCCTACAAGTTTGTGAACCGATTTTCTTTGATCTGTGTGTGGTCTCCTTGACCGAATATTCCACCTTCTCCCTCCACTCTTTCAATTTTGTTAACTGATGGATCATCCTTTTTTTTTCTTTCTGGCTTTTGGAATTGGGTGTATTGGCCGAATAGTCTTTCTCCCCCGCTCTCAATTCTTTTGGGATAGCAACTCTTTCTCTTCACCTTATTGCTTGGGTCGATTGTTCCTTTCTTCTTAAGTAACTTTGCGATTCGGGAATTCCATAGGCCTAGTGGTTAATCTTTGGCAACAGTGTAGGGGTATGGCCTTCTGTCGATTGATCAAGGTAAGGATTTAGAGTTCTTTAATAAGTATGATAACGTAAGGATTTATTGGATATTGGTCTGGTTGTACAAAAAGGGGGATTGATGACAAATGTGTTTAAATGTAGGCTTTGGGATCGTGAGCGGTTCACTCGACTTCGTTAATAGGTGTGTATTTTTACCCTGTACCTGATAGTCGACTGACAAGCCGAAGGTGTGTACACACACTACTCAAGTTGTGGAACGGCAAAAGCCAAAATACCGAAAAACCAGAAATAAGGTTATTGAGGCCACATGGGTGTGTACCAGTACCATGTATTCGATAGTTGGCGAGAAAGTCGATAGAGTGTGCGTAACCACACTCCTTCTGATCGTAGATCGATAAAATGCCGAAAAGCCAAAATACCGGCGAATGATGCCGCACGAGCGTGCGATCGTACATGTGTTGGACCGAGCCCACGAATATGGGCGTAAGATGGTTGAGGCCACCATAAGCGTTCTCATGGGTTTGGGGCCAATCTAGGCCACGTGGGCCGAAATGGGCCTGTGGGTCCCACACTGATTAAATTTGCATATTGTGGTAAATGTTAGACCGAGCCGTGTAGTCCGCATGGCTAAGGTCATTTTTGGGCAATTGGTTGTGGGGACCCACTGGGCTGGTGGGCCCTACACGGATAAAATGCATGTTATATAGCTTCTACTGGTTTGAACTGTACTGTTCGTATAGCCGAGACTATTTCTGGGCTAATTGGGCCACACGAGTGTGTGGGCCCACTTGGGCCGAGTAATGGGCCTTAGGCCTATTTATACCGTTGTGATTGTGTAGGTTATTTAAGTCGCTCGAGGCGACGATGGACCTTCTGTTGGGTCGCTAAGACCCCAATTTTTGAAATTACTGAAATACCCCCGATTTGCAAAATTACTAAAATACCCTTGATTTACAAAATTACTGAAATACCCTCGATTTGTAAAATTATCGAAATACCCTCAGTTTGCAAAATTACTGAAATACCCCTATAGGGTAAAATGACCTTAATACCCCTGTATGGTAAAATGACCTTAATACCCACATAAGGTAAAATGACTATTTTGCCCTTATGGGTAAATGACTGACTTAGATTATGAATTTGACTGATTTGACTGGGATTGTATGACTGTATTTTAACTGACTTGACGGTGGTTGAATGACTGATATGCTTTTACTATATGTCTAAATGATTGTTACTGAGCATGGCCATTTTGCATACATGTGTAATGATTGAGCATGACATACACAACATATTGCATGGGGTTGGGACATTGATACGGAGGAAGTTCTGATAGGGTCGCACGGGTCGCATGAGACGACTGTGGACCGACAGACGGCTTAAAGCCGCGTATTCTGATTTTGGCTCTGTTCCAACCTAAATATGGCTCTGTGTCATCTTGATTATGGCTTTGTGCCAATCGTATTTACCCGTGGCTATGTGCCTAATATATATATTGATGACTCTGTGTCGATCGTGATTACCCGTGGCTGTGTGCCGATTATATTACCATCACTAATGGCTATATGCCAAACTTATTACAGTTATCGATAGCTTTGTGACATCCTTATTATGGTTTATAACCATTCTGTTTATGGCTTTTAGCCGATCTGTTAACTGGCAGCGATGCTGCGATATTTATGGCTTTTAGCCATTCCGTCCACTGTGCCAAGTCGTTCTGTTGACTTAGTGCCGCAACCGGTGCTAAGCTTGGTGTGTTGGCTGGGTGGGTTGATTTTATCCCCACAGGAGTGTAGGGTTGGTATAGGTGGTGTGTTGGCTGGATCGGGGTGGGATGCATCCTCATACTGTTGCATATCTGTTCATGAGATCTGTCACTGTACTAGGCTAAGGCCACTTGTTCTGTTATTGGTTTGGGCTAGGCCCAATTGATTCTGTAATGGGTTGTGACCCAAATCATATTGTAGTGGGCTTGGCCCACGAATGCTCTGAACTGGACAATACTGTCACTGTTAAAGGGCTTTGGCCCAGACTATTTTTGTTTCCGTATACTGACTTTTACTCTAGTAAGGGGATTACACACTGAGTTTTCGTAAACTCACCCCGTTTTTAACTGTGCAAGTAATCCCTAGCGTTAGGAGGATCGGTGCTGCGAGGGACTCGGAGGTGACCACAGGACTGCGGTTGTTATGCTTTGGACTTTATATATGTTTTAAATTCCATTTTGGATTTTAATTTCTGTAATAAGGCCTCTCTGGATTTAATTCTGAATTTGAGATTTTGTTACATTTTATATCTGTTAGACGTAGACGAGTTTTCAACCCAATTACTGTTTTTAAAAACATACGTTTTAAACTTCCTTACCTTAAATTAGCTTCCGCAACAAGTAAGGTTTTTAAAGGCAATAACGTTTAAAAAGGGAACAACTTTTTAATAAACCACATTTTGAAATTGAACGAACACAAACTGAGACTTTAGTTTTTACATATTAAAGAGGGTTTTCAATAAAAACATGGTTTTCGAAAAACACTTCAATGTGACACGCCAGATTCGGGCCTAACTTCTGGGCCGAGTTTGGGGTGTTACATAATTAATATATGAATTTGATTCATACAAAATATTAATTTATATATTAATTAATCTCGATAAAAATATAAAATACATGGAAATTAATATTCTTTTGGAAAGAATAAAATTCATTTTTCTAACTTTTCTTTTGTCTTCTCTATTAATAAGGGAATAATCCTATATTCTTTTGGAAAGAATATAATTCATTTTTCTAACTTTCAATTTACCTTCTCTATTAATAAGGGAAAAATCTTGGTTTTCCTTTTCAATATGTGATATCAAAGAGAATAAAAGAATGATAATCCCTTAGTGTGTAAAGGTGGCAAACTTAATAATTTAAAAGGTCTAGCAACAGCTTTTAATTCTCTCTAAAAAGTTCAAGAGAAATGGTTGTTTGTTTTTTTACGGGGTGGACTACGTAGAGGTTGGGACGCCTTTATTGTGGCTTGGAATCGATATCGAATCAGCAGCATCCTTTCAACGTTTTCAGAAAAGAAGGTATATTTCAACCCTATTTCAATCTGTTTCGTTCCTCGTACATGATTCCATGGTTGTAGATCGCCAGAATAATATTTTCGTTGTACCACGGGGCGTACCGGCGACCCCAACATGTATAAGGGGCGTCCACTTAGGAACGTAAAAATGGTAGTCACCAACACACCCATGACTGTAGTAGGAGCATGCAACCATCAATTGACATCTTATGCGGTTTCGTCTCCCGACACAACTCCATGAACAATGGGGCCAACATAGCTGATCCCTAACTTAGTCAACCACATTCTTTGAAGTCGACCAGATGTAGTAGCCACCTTATGTGTACCAAATTTCGTGATTTATCGAGAATTAAAATTGTAACAGCCCAGTTTAGACACTAGTCGGAACAGTGGTTTTGAGACCACAAATTCGAGGTCAGAAAAATATTTTAATATTATTTTCCGTGTTTACAGTGTGTGATTAAGCATGTGTGAGAATTTTATCAGTTGTGTGTCGAATTATGAAAAAGGACTTAATCGCATAAAATGCAAAAGCTATGTGCTAATTGTTAAAGTGCTAATTTGGCATGGCTTATTAAATGAAAGGTCCTTATGTTGTAATTAGACCTTTGATAGTGGAAGTTGACATATATAGTCATTAAATGTATGAAATAAAAATGTCTTAACCAAGGGTAATTTAGTAAATGATGGAATAATATGTATTAAATAAAACAAAAAGGAATTAAAAGCCATTATCATCTTCCACTATCTTATATCCACCGAAAATAGATAAGAGAAATAGCCATTGAAGCTTTGTGATATTCGGCTATGGTCTAGCTTGATAGAGATATGTTTTTGACTCGATTTTTGATGATTTCTACATTTTTGTGATCGTTGCTTAGTGTTCTTGTAACACCCCTAACCCGTAACAGTTGTCGGTCCAGGGTTAAAGGCATTACCGGACAAAACAAAACCTTTTATGGACATTCATAATAATATTCAACTATTCAAATCAAAGTGTCCCTTGAATAGGTCTACGAGACCTTAAACATGCTTTAGAAAGGGGCCGAGACTAAACCGAACACATATAGAATTTTTCAAAAATTTAAAAATTTTTCTAAGTTTGATACGAACCCGATTTCGTGAATTAATCCAAGTCATATTGTTGCCCGATCGTTAAACAAGAAGGTTTCGTTCGGTTACGGAAAGGTTTGGAAAGATTGGTTTAGAAAGGTCGAAAAATAAAGATGGGATCAATAAAAGGATGGCTTTTGGTTTAAGAAGGCTCGGTTAGGAAAGAATAGACAAGTTCAAGATTAAAGGATAATCGGATTTAGAAGGTTCAGGTTTTAAATGAAATGGAAAAGTTCGGATTAGAGATTAATCAGAAAATCAAGTCAAGAATGAACCAAACTTCGGGTGAAGGTTGACCCGAAACTTATATAACTTAAGTTGAATTTACGAAAGGATATTACGAGACCTCGACCCACTATCTAAAGAGATAGGAACCTCGGTATAAAGGGTTTCGAACGCCACACGAAAACGTGATAAGTTCAGTTAAACAAGAAACGGTTGACGCCACTAACTAGGTAGAAAAGTCAACGAGTCTTTGGACGAAATTTGAGAGAAAAATTCTCACAAAATTTTGGCAGCAATTCATTAAGTTCAAATGTGTTTTTACATTGGAAAATGACAAGTATTTATAGCCTATTTCATGGGCTAGCCAAATGGTCAAACATATACTTAGTAACTAAGCAAAATTCAGCCATAATTGAGTTAGAAAATTCTGGAAAAATCCCTTAAACTCCTTGCAAGGTTCGGCTGAATTTGGGAGCTCTTGGGACGTTTTCTAGAAGTGGCTATTGAGTTAACCGAACAGCCTTGAATGCTGGCCAATGCATCTCATGAAATTGACTCCTTGGAAAGGCACAAATAGCAGCCCCTTTTGAGCTCCACGATGAGGCAACAGCCATTAATCCCATGTCCTTTGGTCTCCATGAAGTGAACACTTCAGTTAAGAAGTCAACAGCCAATAAATTTGCCCACCAACAGTTCATTAAATGATGTTCCTTTCATGAAAAATTCCAGCAGCACCATAAATGAAGATCACGCATGCCAAAAGCCCTTGAATCCGTGCCTTACTTTGCCCAACACCTCAATAAATTCGGCCAACAACTTGAATTAAACTCGATTGGACACTTGCATTAATTTGGCACATTAAACATAGAGTTTGGTGTGCTGAAAGGGTGCATGGAGAAAAGCAATCAGCAGCAGCCCTTATTAATGTTGTTGGGGGAAAAACCAAGCATGCGTTTAAGGCTTGTTGGGGAGAGTAACGGCCTGATTTTTGGGAACCGCAATAGCACCTTGAAGAGCTTAATGATGCTGGCCGAATGTCAACTTGAAGACATCAAAGTTCAGCAGCCTATTAATTTCCCTTCATGCCATCCAACGTAATTAAATCTACATCAAATTAAATCAGCCCATTAGTTCATAAAATCAGCACATTGAAATGGAGAATTTGGGCACCATAAATTCGGCATCCATTTAGGACATCATTAAAGCATGTTTGCTCTAAGACAAGTTAAATAGGCTTCATTAATTCGGCTGAAACTAGACAACCTTAAAACAGCATTTAATCTTAGACCAATTAATTACTTGTATTAAAAGAACATAATAAACATTATAAATTAAATTCAGACATATTTAATGGCTGTAACTAACTTAAATAACAATTTATTTAATTAAGTCCAGCTATTTAATTATTTATTTCAAGCATATTAACGCATGTAAATATAAATTAAAGACGAGCTCCTTGAGCTAAATTTGAGCGGGCTGAAAGTGAATAACATTGCATGGTTTGCTCGATTCATCGTTCCCAAATTGTCCAGCCATGACATTGCTCCACATTTTTTCTGCGAGAGCCGACACTTCCTCCTTAAACCTTTTAGCACGAGCACGAGTGATCGGCCCCTTTGGTAGCTCCAAGGGATCTTCGGCAGCTTTAGAGGGTGCCCGAGCCACGGTCATATCAAAGTTACAAAGGTCACACGCCCGTGTGGGCAGGCCGTGTCCCTCCCATGGCCTCAGACACGCACGTGTGTCTAAGCCGTGTCAAAATAGGGATACATACTGGCTTATTCACACGGCCGTGGACACACCCGTGTGCCTCACCCGTGGTAGCTACTGACTTGCACCACACGGCTAGTCACACACCCATGTGTCCAACCCGTGGTCGAGTCTGACTTACTTTTGAAATGCAACCACGAGGGACACGGTCAAGCCACATGCTTGTGTGCTCAACCGTGTGGGCAATTATAGGCCATTTGTAAGGCCAAAATTCCACCCACACATTGGGTCATCCATACAAGCACATACAAGCATCTTTCCATACATCAATGGCAACCAAAACATATCAAATTGTGCATTATTTCTACCCATTTATAAATATCACCCAACTTAGAAACCATTTAACTCAATATAACCACAAGCATTTCAAAGTATAATCCATCACAAACTTACCATCAATAATATGCTAACTATGCATCAATAAGCTTACCATTCATAGGACTATTTCATTTGCCATCAAGCCATACCAAAACTAAACACCATAAGATATGACAAATCATTCATATAATGTCATTATCTAGCCATATCACATGGCTAACTATACACCCTTTCAAACATAACCATATCAACTAGACTATACATGCCATACTTAATATATATACATATTCATAAGGTACCAAAATATGATTTGAGTAGTGTGATGACAATCCTCGACTATCCCCTAGCCTTCAGTAGCTTTGGCGATCTATAAAACAAAGAAAACACACACAAAGTAAGCTTTGAAAAGCTTAGTAAGCCATATACAAATAAACTTAACATATAAACATTTAATATCATATCAAACACAAGATCATTCATATATGACAATTGCATATTCTTAATTCCATCTTGGCTCATTTGTTTAGCTATATCTTACTAGCCAACTCATCTCCATATACAACATAGATCATAACTTTTTCATACATATATCACATTTTGTATCCACAACCAATGCACATATCTCAATTAGGTAAGTTTATATTTATACTTACCTTCCCTGCACATATATATTGTACATTTCAAACGTACCTGATTCGTTTATACATTTCAAATAGCCTTTCATTTTCTCGGAATTGCCCATTGAACCATTCGGAATCAAATAGGATATTCGGAATACTCAGAGTAGTCGTACAATGCCAACGTCCCAGACGTGGTCTTACATGTACTCAGATCTCAATGCCACTATCCCAGACAGGGTCTTATACGAATCAAATACGATGCCAATGTCCCAGACATAGTCTTACACGTAAATCTCAAATCGATGCCAACGTCCGAGACGTGGTCTTACACGATATTACATATCAAAAACCTACGTCATGACATATGTAATCCTATTTATTCCTAGGTTCGTACAGGACTTCTCGAACATTGATACATTGTCGTTACTTCCTCGGATTTCATATAGTTATCATCTCCTACACATTCATCACAATGAAATTTCATATAAACATTCATAAATCAATACAAATACATTTATTTGTAAATAGACTTACCTCGAATTTGAGTAAACGAACGGATTCGGCTATTCAATTACTTTCAACTTTCCTCAATCTAAATTTGTTTTCTTCGGTTCTTGATCTATACATATTCAAATTTAACCCATTCATTCATCGAATCGTTCAATTCAATCCAAAAACACATATTTAGGGAAATTTACAAATTAGGCCCCATATTTTCACATTTTGACATTTTAGCCTTTATTTCATAAAATCACAAAATACACAAAATCTCTATGTACCCATGCTTAGCCGAATGTTCATGTAGTTCATACAAGTCCATATATTTCATTTATTTCACATTTTAGTCCCTCAAAATATTATTTACTCAATTAAGTCCAAATTACTCGAATTCATCAAAAATCCGAAGACAAAACATGTTAATCTAACACATATATTTCATATTTCATATTTCATATTTCATCATCAAACATCACAAAACTTATGATTTCATCAATTGCATATTTTGCTAATCATCATCAATTCACAAAATTGAAGTATGGGTTTTGAAGAACACGAAGCAACGATTACAAAAACGTAGAAATTATCAAAAACCGAACAAATTACATAACTTAATTTTGCTTGAACCTAGCTGAAAATCACAAAGCTTCAAACATTCTTTTTCTTTTCTAATTTCGAAGGATGAGCACTTAAAATGGCTATTATTTTAAGCCTTTGTTTTATTATAACATACAGTATTAATCAAATTACATATTTAATCTTTTAATATTAACATTAAAATTCCACTATCAATGTACATTAATGTCCATCCATAAATCAAATGGTCCAATTGCATTATAAGGACCCCATATTTATAAATCCATGTCAAATAGATATCTTTTTATAAAGCATACAATTTTGCATCTTTCACAATTAAATCCTTTTGTAAAATTAAGCACACAAATGGACAAATTTATCCACGGAACTTTAACACATGCTTAATCACATATAGTAGACACAGAAAATAATATAAAAATATTTTTCGACTTGGATTTGTGGTCCTGAAACCACTATTCCGACTAGGGTCATAACCGGACTGTTACAGTTCTAGCTAGCCCATACTTTAATTTTAGAATTTGATGATGATTTTGAGATATGCCATTGATGAATGTTTGAGCTTTGTGTTGATAGTTGGTAAAATATGAAAGATATGAGAAAGATTAACATGTTTTGTCTTTGAATTTTTGGTGAAATTGAGTAATTTGGGCTAAATTGTGAAAATAAGAAATTGGAGGACTAAAATGTGAAATAAATGCAATGTGTGGGTTTGTATGGATATAGGGAGAATTCAACTAGGCATGGGTGAAGTGGAATTTTATGTGTTCTGTGATTTTGTGAAATAGTGACTAAAGTGTCGAAATGTGAAAATGTGAGGGCTATTTTGTAAAATGCCCTAAATATGTGTGCTTGGACTAAATTGAATGAATTGGTGATTGAACAAGTTCAATTTGAATATGTATAGACCAAGAAAGGAGAGATTCGGATCTAGATCGAGGCAAAGACAAAGTGCTCGATTAATCGACTAATCTCGGTATTTCGACGTCCGAGGTAAGTTCGGATATAATACGTGTTGTTAAATTTATATTAAATACTATGAAATGAATAACTATGTGATTATTGAATAGAAATACTATAAATGTGGAATGGAGAAATAAGGCACTAAGTGTGCAAAATAGAATTTATACAGTAATGAATGGCACTGTGTGTGCGAAATAGAGAAAGTATTGATTATATTGATTGGCACTGTGTGTGCGTTACCGAATCAAGTTCGGTTGGATATTGAGGCACTAAGTGTGCGATGTTATTTAAGCTTTGGCTATGAATAGGGCACTAAGTGTGCGATTGAATTGAAGAGATAATGAATAGTGAATGAAATATGGTATCGAGCATTGAATAGTAAGAACGTTTGTTAACTAAGTGTTGGCAAAGGTATGTTTCGAACCTATACGGTTGATGATATTATTTAAGGTTGAATAGATGGATGAATGAGCATATGGTTGAGGATGATTTTATGTTTAGTTGTGAATCTATCTAAGTGATGGTTTATTTATGTATTGATATTGTATTTTTAAGTAATATGTATTATATTACGAACTTACTAAGCTTTAGAGCTTACTGCGTGATGTGTTTCTCTGTTTTACAGTGTCAGTAGAGCTAGCTCGGATCCGGGGATCGTCAGTGACTCAATCACACTATCGGCTATCTATTTTGGTACTTTTCAAAAAGATGTATATATTTGGTATATGGCATGTATAGGCTAGAAGTTATGGTATATTTTGAAATGTTTTGGACCTTGCCATGAGATATGGCTTTAAAATTGAATGATGTTAGTATATATATGTGTGGGTTAAGTGAATGATGAATATGGTATGTTTCATGTTTAAATGGTTGATGAAAATTGAGGTTTAAATGTGAATTATGGTAAGGTATATATGATGCATGACCTATATGATTTAGGATGTGAAATTGGGTATTTTGGATGAACTTATTGGTGATGAAATTGAGTATGCTCATAGATGGTATAGTTGATGATGAATTGGTGCATATATTGGTAGGTTTTGGTTGCCAATTGAGGTATAAATGCATGTGATTTGAGGCTTGTAGGTGAACCTAAGAGTGAGTGGCAAGTTTGGCCTTGAAAATGGCCTATAATTGCCCACACGGTTGAGCACACGGGTGTGTGGCTCAACCGTGTCCTTCGAGGTTGTGTTATAAAACAAGTCAAGCTCGACCACGGGCCGGACACACGGGCGTGTGACTGGTCGTGTGGTGCAAGTCAGTGTCGACCACGGGTGAGGCACACGGGCGTGTCTCAGGCAGTGTGAA
Source organism: Gossypium australe (assembly GCA_005393395.2). Classification (NCBI taxonomy): domain Eukaryota; kingdom Viridiplantae; phylum Streptophyta; class Magnoliopsida; order Malvales; family Malvaceae; genus Gossypium; species Gossypium australe. The sequence continues at coordinate 92,986,257 of CM016624.1, forward strand.
CAAGTCAGTATGTATGCCCTGTTTTGCCACGACTTGGACGCACGGGCATGTTCGAGGCCGTGTGTCGTGTGACCTCTATAGTTTTGAAAAATCTTTTATGAAAATTTTCGTATGTGTTCGGTTTAGTCCTGACTCCTTTCTAACACATGTTTAAGCTCTTGTAGACCTCGTTAAGGGACTATATGTTTATGTTGTGATATGCTTCAATGATGATTGACTTTGTGTTGTAAAATGATATGAAATGTTCAAAAATGATTAGTAATGCCTCTTAACCCTAGTCCGGCGACGGATATGGGTTAGGGGTGTTACAAAAATGCTCCCGATTAACCTCAAGCGTATTGTTCTTTAACGACATCAGTCGCGTTTAGAGGAAGATCTTTAAATTTACTTGCAACCATTTCATCTCCATCCGACCACCTTGAAACTTGTTTGACACATTCCCTAAAAATGTCTCGCAAAGGTCTTTTTTACCAGAATGACCACTACCCATGTAACGACTAGCCCATCCATATTAATTAGTTGTAAAGTTATGTCATTGAGTGTGATTGTACACTCACTTCATGGAAGATGGAATGTATGTGTCTCGAGTCTCCATCTTTCCACTAACGCAATGATAAGTGTAAGACCCAATTTACAGCCCTCGAGCATATGAGACGCATGTAAGAATCTCGTATCTTGCAAATAACAACAAATTTCACTAGGTGTGCTCTTTGATAAATTGTGTATGAATCCCTCCAAAACACAATCATCTGCCTATATATATCAACAAAACAAAAAAAAAATTAAAAACTTTAAAATTAACTTAACTGAAATTAATGAAATTTTGGATTTTTCCTTACCATTACCGATTGAGCGGCGGAAATGTGCTTGTCGTCGAAACGAATAATAGAATTTGTCATTCGTGAAAAAGTAATCTAAATGGATAATCTCCGAAATAATAAAATAAAACTATAATATTTTTATACAAATTTATTGGAAAATTTCAAACAAATCTTGAGAAAATTGAGAGTTTAGAGTCAATGGAGAGAGTTGGAATTGAGTGAAAAGAATGAAAAATAACTTGGGTATTTATAGGAGAAAAAGTTACCGTTGGGCTGTTTCAAAATTTTACTGTTGTCGCGTTTGAAATTTTATCATTAGGGAAATGAATGTTGGAAGAAAGTGAGTTTAGCTGGACACGCTTTCACAAACTCTCTCCAAAAATGACCTATTTGTCTAAATTTTTTTAAAAAAAATTGACCTACATGACCAATTAGCAAATTATTTTGGCATATATAGCTAATTTAACTTGATAGATGAAGTGGGTTCATCCTTAAAGCACATATATGCCCAAAATTTTTATAAAGTGTAATATTTAATTATTTTAGTAAATATGCATAATTTCCACAATTTACTTTATATCACATAAAATTATTAATGATAAATAAACCTTTTTATTTCTATATCAAAATAATATTCTTAAAATGTTGTTTATTTTTATTTTTATATAAAAATAATAAATACAAGTTTGTAAAATTATAATAATATTATACGCTAAACACTTTTTACATCATAATTAATTCAAAATTTAAATTATATACACTATCAAGAATATAAACTAATATATTCTATAGTTAGGCTTTTGGGCAATTTAGTAAAATATACCAAAATTAAAAAAAAAAATTATAGAAATAGGCCGAAATTTTAATTATTTACGGAAAAGGGCCATTTCCCCCAAAACGCATCCACGTCAGCGCGTTTTGGGGGGATGAACAGAAAAGCGCGTCCATGAGGGAGCGCTTTGTGCCACATCAGCCAAAAATGCGTCCTTGAGGGCGTGCTTTGTTGATGTGGCAAAAGCACTCCCTCGTGGATTTTTTAAAAAAAAAAACTATTCTCGAATTTTTTAAAAATTTACGTGAATAAACTTTTATAAAGGCTCAAAGTGACAACACCATTTTTTTTAAGGTGTCATCAATTAATAAGGAAATATAACTTACATAGGAAATCTTTATATAGACTCAAAGTCTCATTTCCCTTGTTTTCTTAAGTAAAGTGGGATATGAGATATGTGTATATATAGACTCATGAATAGTTTTGCAGCTTGTTCCTAAACAATGTGTGATTCATTCCTCTTCTAACTAACAACATGAGATTAAAGGCTACACTATATTTGATAGTTTTTTACAAAACAATTTTTTTATATTTTGTTAACATTTTTTTATATTATAAAATTATCTTTTGAGATCTTTAATCTTGTTGCATTTTAGCAAAAGAACTATTAAAAAAAGAGAACAAATTGCACATATGAAACTTGTACATGCAATAATCTTCTATTCAATTTTAAATGTTTGAAGTTAATATCAATGCAATTCTAATTTTTAAAATAATTTTCCATTATTTAAATTTAGAAGTTATACTTTTAATTTTTTTATTATTTATTTTATTTTATATTATGAATGTTTGATTAATAAATAAATGGTGAGTATTTGGTACTCAAATAGTATTTTTTTATAATTTTAAAAAATTGATATATCTTTTTAAATATTTATTTATTTTTAATATTTTACTATACTAATTAAATTTTTTACTTCTAATTTAATTTAATTTTCATCACCTAATGAATGCCGATAAATTTATTTCAGATATATTTTGACTAGATAGATAATTTATTTAAACATAGTATATAATTATGTTAAATTAGTTTTTTTTATAGAAATATATAATATACATAAAATATAATAATTATTTTTCATATTTTATATCTAGATTAAATTACATTAGTAGTCACTTAACTATATTATTTAGCTATCGAATTATAAAAACTTACAAAATGATCACTCCTATTAGTAATTTTTTAAATTTATTTTTTAATATTTTACCATACTCATTTTATATTTTATATTTTTTGTACTTATAGAGTTTAAAAGTTTTATTTATAATGTAACAAATGTTAATTTTTTGTAAAAAAATTTAAACTCTAAGTAAAAAAAATCAAATATAGTGTAGCCTTTCATCTCATGTTGTTAGTTAAAAGAGGAAGGAATCCCACATTGTTTAGGAACAAGCTGCAAAAATGTTCATGAGTCTATATATACGCATATCTCATATCCCACTTTGCTCAAGAAAACAAGGGAATTGTGACTTTGGGTCTATATAAAGATTTCCTTTGTAAGTTATATTTCCTTATTAATTGATGACACCTTAAAAAAATGGTGCTGACACTTTGAGCCTTTATAAAAGTTTATTCTCGTAAATTTTTATAAAAATCGAGAATAGTTTTTTTTAAAAAAAACACGGGCTAAAACGCGTCCTTGGGGGAGCGTTTTTGCCATATCAACAAAGCGTGCCCTCAAGGAAGCGTTTTTTGCTGATATGGCAGAAAGTGCTCCCTCGTGGATGCACTTTTCTATTCATCCCCTCAAAACGCGCTGGCATGGACGCGTTTTAGGACGAAATGGCCATTTTCTGTAAATAATTAAATTTTCGGCTCATTTCCATAATTTTTTTTAAATTTTGGTATATTTTAGTCAATTGCCCTAGGCTTTTAACTAAAATAGGAAATTTCACTTAATTGGATGAGTTCTACGAATGCCATTTGTCAACCTATAAAATTGCCACGAGCTTTATGAAAAGAAGATTCTAATAACGGCAACATTGATTTTCATTCAAAATTATGTGCAAAAAAAAGTCCTCATGGGTAGATTTTATGTGTGTTTTGCATAAAATGTGTTTCAGTTTGTGGGTTTCCAATTTATAATAGCTGTCAACTTATAAAAATATGATGTCAACTAAATTATACACATTTAATGACCCATTTTTGCATAATTTAATATTAGTTTTCAAATTGCCAAAATAAATTTATTACTTCAATAAATTCGGTGCAGATTTGTTCCGAAATAGAATTCTCAGTATATAATAGTAAAATAATCATATATATATAATCAAGTCAATAAACAATAATTTCTCAAAAAAATTCATTAAAAGCAAAATTTAATTCAATTTGAATTTCAAGTTAATTGAATCGAACTAGTCGAGTCAAATCGAATTAGAGTTTCGAGTTCGAATCAAACTTAATTTTATAATTTAAAAAATTTTAGTTAAAATTAAAAATATTTATAAAAATTCCAAAAATTATATAAAGTTATAAAATTAAAACTTTTCTAGAATAATTATTTTGGGTACCTAAATAATACTGAATCGTTTTTTTTTTTTTTTTTTGCTTTGATAAAATTTTCAAATATGGTTTCAAATTTATGTGCATGTAACAAGATTTTAATTTGATATGTTTAATTAACTCGAACAATTTCACTCAATTCGACTCGACTCGAATTTCATTTCACTCGACTCAATTTCAAAAAATTCTAAATCGAGTTAGGATGATAAAATATGACTCGTCAACTCAATTAACTCGAAATATTTTCACTCAATTCGATTTGATTCAGTCAAACGCTCACCCCTATAAATATTCAACTAAGATATTAATAAATGTTTTTTTAAATTACAAAAATAGGCCAAATTTTTAGAAATTTACAAGAATGAGCCAATTTTTGTAAAACGCTGGAAGCATTTTCAGGGGAAACCCAAAAAAAAGTTTCCAGCTGGAAACACTTTCTGCTTGTCACCAATACAATGCTTCCAACTGAAAGCGCTTTTTGCCACATCAACACTAATGGCAGCAACAACTTTTTGTTTTTGGTGTCACCTATTAATGTGAAAATAAAACTTATAAAATAAACTTTTATATAGACCCAAAGTCTCATTTCCTTTATTTTCTTAACCAATGTAGAATATGAGATATGTGTATATATAGACTCATGAATAGGTTTGTAGCTTGTTCCTAAACAATGTGGAATTGCTTCCTTTTTTTAACTAACAACATAAGATTAAATGCTACATTATAATTTATTTTTTTTACTTATAGAGTTTAAAAATTTTATTTATAATGTAACAAATGTTTTCCATTTATGTTTTAGTTTCATTTTAGGAAAATTTTTACATGTTGATAGTTGTATTTGTATTTTTCATAATTTGTTATTATGGTTTATTTTGAATAAAATTTTGTTTGAAGTAATGTATTTAAATTTATTACAATTTTAGTCATGATGTCAATTCATAATATTATTTTTTATTTGTTCAGAGTATTATAAATTTTTATATATTCTACACATTAGTAATTCATTTATATAGATATTAACACATGTATTAATATTATATTCACATCATTTTATTGTTTAATAATTTGATATAGAGATTTAGTTTTAACTTTAAATTCATTTTCTTAAAACTAATACACATTGCTTATACGTTATATAAGTATAACTAATACAGTATTATATACAAAACTTTAATCTAATTTTTTGGGATCGTAGAGTCCTATTTTAGTATTAAATAAAGCATAAATGATTTGCTTGCTCTTGTTAATTTCTTTGCCTCATAATTTCAGTTACCGGTCTTTGGAATTGTAGGAAAAGAAAATAAAAAAAATTATAAAATATTGTGTAGCCTTCAATCTTATGTTGTTAGTTAAAAGAAGAAGCAATTCTACATTATTTAAGAATAAGCTGTAAATCTATTCATGAGTATATATATGTAACACCCCATACCCGGCCCAAACACCACGACCGGATCTGGCATGTCACTAAGAAGATTTTATAAAACATGTCGCGATTTTGGAAATCATTTGTTGAGTTTAAACATTTATACCGGAAAACTTAATAATTTGATAATGTATATAAGATATGAATTTTAATATGATGCCTTTATGAATTAAAACCGAAGTTTAGTACATGCCTTAATTTCCATTTTTCATCAAAAAATTCAAGTGTCTGAAAATAAGCCCAAAAACCGAAAATATAAAGTAAACAGCCCGTGGCCTTATTACAATAAAGTATAACCCAAAATATTAAATATAAATAAACAAAATAATGTCATTTGCTGAATCCAAATAATATCTCGCATGGCCACCTTGCGCTCCTCTCCAGCCCGGTCCAATGCACTAGGTGCTACTTGAAAGATGTTAAATAATAGGGTGAGTCACGAGACTCAGTGTGCAACCCTCATGCACCATCAGATTGGGCCTTAGCCCCACAGAACAAATAACAGAGCATAATATATCACAAAATATGCAAAGCCCAACCCAATCCTAGGTTTCCATCCGCTACACACCACCCTTACCTGCCAGTCACACCATTGGGGATTTCTACAATCAACCCACACCGCTACACACCATCGATGGCAGTCATGCTGCAGTTAGCTGCTGATCGTCAGATCATGGCAATAGCCACTACAACAAATCATGGCAAAAAGCCACTACAACAGATCATGGCAAAAACCACTACAACAGATCATGGCAAAAGCCACTACAACAAAATACTTCCCCTTTTATCAATCTCCCAACCCCGTGCAATCACAAAAATCGGCATACATACAAGCATATCATCAGCAGAAACATTCACTTATGAATGACAGAGATCACTAACCAGGTGATTCGCTTTTACCCTCCTCGGGTTTTCAACCGTTATGCCGGGATTTCGGCATTTAACAGAGTATAAGTAGATTTAATAACACATATTAACAGACAATCTAAATGGTGTGAGAAATTACACACCTGATTAATGCGTAGGACCACCCTCTATGTCGATACCCTCGCTAAACAGATCTACTGCCTTCTATCTACAACTTGCTCAAAACCCGAAAGATCGCGAAGATAATGCCTCTCCTATATTCGGCCAAGGGTTAGTGTTTTACCCGAATTACATATTTAAATTAACAGATCTCCTTACCTTAAAATCCCGAAAACAATACGACCCGAATGCTACTGAACTCTGGCTTAGAAATCTAAACAATTGAATCCCCTTCAAATCCCGGAATGCCGCAAATGAAAGAAAACACGAGATTAATCCACCATGTAGCCATTCGGCTATGGTTTCTAAAAGCCGGAATAAATTGAAAGATTAACATATTCGACACTTACCTCTTCAGAAGATTTCAGCTACCCCCTTGTAGGAAAATTCGGCAAACACAAAAGAAGAGATCTAGGAATTTCGGCTTTTAAGAAAATCCCGAAAAAGTATGAACAAGAGAAGGCTGATGTGTTTTTCGGCTTTAAGGAGAATTGAATGAGGAGTTTCGGCTTTTAGTGAATGGGAGAAGAATAACAATGGAGATCAGAAGATTCGGCTAAAAGGAAATTTCAAAGAAAAAGAAAGAAAAGGTGAGAAAACAATGGTGATTTTCGGCTTTTGGAAGAGAAAAGATGAGAAAAGAAAATAAGTGAGATGGCCTTCAAATTTTCGGCACAGGAAGAGAAGAAAGAGTAGGGTTCAAATGCCAGAATTGATTAGCTATCCCCCCTATTTATAGAAAGTTTGGCACTTACCTAACCTTGCAGATAAATCCTATCTTTTCTCCTTTATCTTAATCTACTAACTCATCTAAAAGAGACTTAATTAGCTCCAACTCCTCCCTCATTTATCAGCATAATATCCACATAATTTAAAACTTTAAAAATCCCCTAAATAATAGCCTTGTTGCCGTCCACTCCACCTAACCCTAATGCTTAAAATTAGCTAGCTTAAATTAAAAGAATTGGGCTCCATGAAACTTAAATTTGGGCCCCTTACTCCCTTGTGTGGCGTCACCTCCTTGCTCCCTAAGTGGCGCCACTGACCACTGGGCCACAAGCCCATTTTGATAATTTAAACACAGATACCACCTTTTAAAACTCTATAGTGCCCAAACAAAAATTTCACCGGCCTTGACCACATCCTGAGCCCAATTTGGACCCCTAACAGTTAAATTAACACATTACATGTAACACCCCCAAACCCGGCCCACGAGCCTTGAGCGGATCTGGTATGTCACTGCGGAAAACGTTTGAAAAGATTTTTGACTTGGAGTTAAAACATGAAAATTTGTGGTTGTTTGTAAAACCTCGTGTATTTTAAAAATTTCGAATTAAAACTAAGTTGATACAAAATATTCCGATTTAAAACTTTAACATAAATTTCTTATGATATGAGATGTAAAAAAAAAACATTTCCAAATAATAATGTAATTGTCAATCCACCTTAACATAAGTAAAATTCCCAAATACTTTAAATGGCCCTTATTACAATAAATAATCATTCATAAGTACTGATAATATAAAATATTTAAAACAAGTAAAATATCTTCTGCATGGGCCACCTCGTATCCACTCCAACCCGATCCAAGCTCTATGCGTCACCTGCGATGTTGGTAAAAATTGGGTGAGTCAAACAGACTCAGTGCATAGTTATTTCACATGTCTCCACATATGGGCTTGGCCCACATCCACACAGTCCATACACATAAATATGCAATTATGAAGCCCAACCCAACCTAGTGTCCATCCATTACACCTACCTCGGCAGACCTGCTGCCCAAGGCCGTGGCTAATCCACCGATCAACTGAGTGATCCCACATATCTTACCTTGGCAAACCTGCTGCTCAAGGCCGTGGCTAGGCCACCGATCACCTAAGTGATCCCACATATCAATCAGTCCACGGTGATGCACACAGCTATCAACCGCTGAGATGGGCACCTAGCCAACACCTCCCTTGATGAAGCACATAGCTACCATCAAGCGCTAATGTAGCACAAGGCTAACATTAGACCACGTACATAAATATGTACACCCTTTCCTTCAATTTTCACATCCCAAATCCCATGCATATATGTGTATCATGTCAGATTAACATTTAGAGTAAGTATTCATCACATGCTCACCACAAATATCACACATATATCATAGGCAAAATAGAGCACTGACCTGATTAATCGATTACCCACTACGGGTATCCACCATCTTAGCCATTATTTCCGGCTAACATACACATCATAAACATACATACATAACAACATACAAATAACAGGAGAATAATGCGATAACTACGCACCTGCTTTGGCACAGTCGACTAAATCCCGAAACTCTCTTATGCCTGTCGATATCCTCCTTACTTATCCAAATCCCGAATACTTGCCCTACCTCTGTCGACTTGCCCCCTAAATAACCATAATCACAATCGGTCAACACTTAAACCAATAATATGGCCTATGGCCGAATGCCACTACTTCCTTACCTTGCTCACTTTAAATCCCGAATCACCACTACTTGCTCTTGAAGTTGTCGAAACCCTATATGCCACATGTTAAAATCAGCTATATGCATAAATCTAGGGAAATGGCCCTTGGCCGAATACTTACACACTTGCTTACCTTGATCCCTTCAAATCCCGATAGCTTTTCCTTAATGCTCCTTAATGTTGACTACCTTCACAAGAAACACATATTAATATGCCCTTAAACATATTCGGCCACCCTTAGAAATCAAGGCCTACCCTTGATTTTGTCATACCAACAGAAAGAGAAAGGAAACCAACTGCTAATAGGAGTACTTACCAACCACAATTAAAATTAGGAAAGATGGTCGACGGCCCTATCCTTAGAGGTTGCCAAACGAACAATCACTACATCCCATAGATTCGGCTTAAGAGAATGACAAGAAAAGAATAGTTCTCGGGAAAAAGATGATACAAAAGGACATAAAAAGAAGAAGTAGAAACTAGCATACCACTTTTGGCTTTTGAATGAATCGGCTCCAAGGAAAAGGTGCAATTGGCTATGACCCTAACATAGGGAATGAAACATTCGGCTATCACCAAAATAAAAAGAAGGAGCTTGGAAAAGATATAGGTTCGGCCAAGAACAAATAGAGAAAGAATAAGAGAAGAGTTTGACGAATTTTGGCAATTGTGACAAGGAGGGTTCGGCTTCAATAGAGAAAGAAGAAAAAGAGAGAACTTCCTTGACTAAAATTTTCGGCAATAGATATTAAAAGATGATCAAACAATTTCGGCACTTATCCCCCACTACATAGCCGAATTTGCCATCCAAAAGAACCCCCTAAACGGCCATTACCTTCTTCCTTATCATATCCCACACTTTTCTCCCATTATCACTTCATTTAAAATTAATAAAAATAAGTCACCAATATCTCTTATCTTACCCATACAAAATAAATTAATAAAATCTACAATTATCCCCATCTTGGCCAAATATTAAAAGGAATTTACACCACCCAAAGCTCATCCCTTAGTGCCCCATAAAAAAAAAAGCAATTATCCTTACCTTTACAAAGTCCCATACCGTCCCACTCTTTCCCCCTCTTAAAATAATAAAAACACATTTATCTTCTAATCTTAGCTCAAATTTAAAAAGAATAAAACAAGCCTCATCTCTTCCTTGCAAAAATCCATGTGCCGTCCACTACTGCTTTCTCTTATCAAATCCCACATTTTTTTTCTCCTTTACCACTTTATTTAACATTAATAAAAATAAAACAACCATTATCCCTTATCAGCTCATTCAAAATAAATAAAATAAATCTACAATTATCCTACCCCTCTAGCCAAATTTTAAAATAATAAAAACCAAGCCTTATCTCATCTTTTTGGAATCCACATGCCGTCCACCTCCTTCCCTCTCTTTGACGCCAACAGCAAAAATAAAATCCCACTTAATGCTGCCAACAAGGCTCGAACCTGAGCCCTCCTGAAGCTCCCTTTGCCGCAAGCTTCCCTGCTCCTCAGGTAACGCCCCAAGCCACTTTGCTGCTAGTTCTTTTGTGTCATAAATTCCCCAAAATTTTCTCTTAAAGCCTCCTTAGCCCAGTTTTCCCTTCTTGACGCAAAGAGCAAAAATAAAAACACACTCCCATGCCACCAACGTGATTCGAACCAAGGCCCTTGCCTACTGCACATGGCGTCACCACCAAGGCCCTAAGTGGCGCCTTGCAGCCACTTTACCAAGCTCACTTTCATGTCCAAAAGCGCCTATAATTTCCCTTAAGGCCTCCCTGGCCTTGCTCCCCTTACTAACTCAAAATCAAAAAAAATTCCAATGCATTTTCCCCATCTCCTAAGGTTCTCCAAACCCCTTAACCACACTCAACCATACACTGAGCCAATTAACATACGAATTATGCATCCAACGTATAACCCCTAAATCCGGGATATTACATTACACATGTTCACCCATTAAACGTATAGGCCCAAAAATTCAGGATGTTACAGTTCTACCCCTCTTAAAGAAATTTCGTCCTCGAAATTTCCAACTAACTATTAATCGTACTACCCAAGTCTCACCACTATGCTTTCGTTGCGCACTCTAATTTAATAATATATAAACATTGCACGCATACAGTTTCTATACCCAAAATATAGCATCCACACAAAACATACCCGACTTAATGGTGATTGAACAATCCCGAGCCTTATGCTCCTCAGACCCGCATCTTAAACACGTTCCTGACTTCCTCCAACATTCACCCGGATGACGCCTTCTGCAATATTCGCAAACCCGAAAGTTTGGACGTACCTTAACATGCTTCATAGAACGAGACTGTAACTTTAGAAAACTACGATCTCTTTTTTTCTTACAGTCCACGCACCCAACCCGAAGTGTTTCACCGATTTCTTTAACCTCGTTCAGTACCTCCCTAACTAGCTGAGTCAGCACATCAGTCCTAACACTTCCATGGCCTCGGTCGCGGCCTCTTCTTCCTCTTCTAGCGCTCATCGTTGATTCTCGTACTATCTGAATTAGAAATTTTATGAATTATTAATTTCTTTCACTGATTAACCATGAACAATCTTATGGGAAGTAGTTTTAAGAGTAGTTCTTTCGAATTCAAACCTATCTATAGTTTTAGTCTCAAGTTTATCAGCTAATTCTAGAAACCACATACATTCAACCATCACACATCAACAAACATATAACATCCATGAACTCACATTCATCACATAAGGGTATCTTCGTTATTTCACTACCCAGGGGTTTTTCCGTAGTTTTGCCCTACAAGGTATTTTCAAAAATAACGTATCTTGGTGATTTTCTACGAATTAGAGGTACGTTGGTACATTTTTTTCTTTTTTTCTTTTTATAAAAACAAGGGTATTTTGGTGGTTTCCTCAAAATAGGGTATCTTGGGTTTTTTTTCTTTTTTTTCCCCGAAATAGAGATATTTTAATGTTGTTGTTGTTTTTTTTTTTTGTAAAGCAGGAGTACTTTGGAAAATTTAATTTTGCAAACCGGGTTACTTTTGTAAATCTAGGGGTTTTCGGGTAAATTTGCAAAACATGGGTATTTTATAAAATCACGGTTGTTTTGGAAATTTTCACAAACCAAGGGTATTTTGGAAATTTTGCCAACCGGAGTGTTTCGGTAATTTCTCAAATTTTGGTAGTTTTACAATTCTGGGGTATTCTGGGAAATTTTCACAAATCAGGTGTATTTTGGAAATTTTACAAAACTTGGGGGTATTTTGGTTGTGAAACAGGGTGGCTGGTCCCTTTCGGGTTTTATTTATAGATTTTGGCCCGTCAACAAATCCTCGTGGCTAAGGTGAACAGTCACTACGCACCAGGTAGGATTCCAGCGAAGAGAAGGTGAGTCACTAGGACTGCTTAAGTACCAAGCTCTTCCGGATCCAATCCTAGACATGCGCTTGCCTGTTGCCACACTCTAGTCTTGCGACTCGTTCACGGGTTTGTTTAGTGAAATTAAGTCTTATGAGTTTTAGAAAGTTGTTTAAGCTAGGCCTAAAGTCCATCAAGTTCTAATTTAACTAGTCTACGTCCCATAAAGCCCATCAAGCCTACATATATTTCACACAATGGTTTAGAATACTTACCTGGCGGACTTGGGCCGGAGACGCAGGTGCCATGCCGAGCTAACAGACCTGTATCATTTATAAATATGCATGTTTCGAAAACCCTACTTTAGAAAACGTTTTGAGCCCAAAAACCCCCAGAGCCGAGTTTTGAACTGGACTCTGATACCAATTTGTAACACCTCAGACCCGGCCCAAACACCACGACCGAATCTGGCATGTCACTAAGAAGATTTTATAAAACATGTCACAATTTTGGAAATCATTTGTTGAGTTTAAACATTTATACCGGAAAACTTAATAATTTGATAATGTATATAAGATATGAATTTTAATATGATGCCTTTATGAATTAAAACTGAAGTTTAGTACATGCCTTAATTTCCATTTTTCATCAAAAAATTCAAGTGTCTGAAAATAAGCCCAAAAATCGAAAATATAAAGTAAATAGCCCGTGGCCTTATTACAATAAAGTATAACCCAAAATATTAAATATAAATAAACAAAATAATGTCATTTGCTGAATCCAAATAATATCTCACATGGCCACCTTGCGCTCCTCTCCAGCCCGGTCCGATGCACTAGGTGCTACCTGAAAGATGTTAAATAATAGGGTGAGTCACGAGACTCAGTGTGCAACCCTCATGCACCATCAGATTGGGCCTTAGCCCCACAGAACGGATAACAGAGCATAATATATCACAAAATATGCAAAGCCCAACCCAATCTTAGGTTTCCATCCGCTACACACCACCCTTACCTGCCAGTCACACCATTGGGGATTTCCACAATCAACCCACACCGCTATACACCATCGATGGCAGTCATGCTGCAGTTAGCTGCTCATCGTCAGATCATGGCAATAGCCACTACAACAGATCATGGCAAAAAGCCACTACAACAGATCATGGCAAAAACCACTACAGCAGATCATGGCAAAAGCCACTACATTATATCTCATATCCTACATTACATAAGAAAACAAGAGAAATGAGACTTTAGGTCTATATAAAGACTTGTTTTATTAGTTATATTTCTACATTAATAGATGGTACCAAAATAGTTAAAATTGATGTTGCTATTTTTAGTGTTGATATCATAAAAAGCGTTTTTAGCTGAAAGTGTTTTAGGTGTTTTACCTAAATTGACCTATTCTTGTGAGTTTCTAAAAATTCCATCTATTTTCATAATTTAAAAAATGACATTTATTGATATTTTAATCCAAATATTCACATTACAAAAAATCTATAAATGATTATGGTCTCAAAATATGTTTTTCCAATTGTAATGCAAGTAATTTTATTGTCAAACACGTATATAAAATTCACCAAAAAAAAAAACACGTTAATAAAAGTGTTCTTTTTCTTTCAATTTTACATTCACTCGTACATGTAAAATTTAACTAATACTATTAACAGTTTATTTATGCTCTACAATCTATCTTTTGTTAGCAATGGCAGGACTGACATCTGCCAAAATATCACTTTATTCCAGTTTTTCATGTGGGTATTGTAATATTCAATGGTTATTGTTTTATTAATTTATTTTTCAGTCTTTTCTTATTCTGAATATCAAGTTTGAATAAAAAGACAGGATTCTTAATATATTAAAAAACCTGATACAAGGTTTGCCCTTTCACCTTTAATGTAATTTGCCTCTCTTTTTAGAAGGTTATTTTAAAAAAAAAAAAATTACTACTGTATTTTGATTTATTTTATTATGTTTTTCGATATCATCTACTTACTTATTTTTCCTCAGAAATATTATTAGGATGAACCTTCTGAAAAAATAAAATCAGATCATGCAGACTAACATAGTAAGTATTATTTACTTTCATTAATGATTGATTGAATGTTATATCCAAAATAACATAAAAGCTACTACTTCTTTATTTTTATTATTATTTATTTACCTTTTTATAATATTGAAAATATTAGATTTTAAAGGGTCAAATAGTTTATTCCAATATTGTTAAAAAATTAGGACATCCACGATTGTTCTTTTCGAAAAAGGGTCGCACTTTTATTTTATTTTTTCAGAATTTAACAGTTTGCATTTAACTATTATTATGTTTTCAGCCTCTTGCACCATAAAATCCTCTCATCAGGCATATTTATTTTTAATGCATTATGGGTTCTTAAATTCATTGATTCAATTTATATTCTTAAAATAAATTTAATTTTCGTATCTCATTGCACATGTTTCCCTTATCAAATAAAAAAAAATTAAGTAGCGAGAGTAAAAACAATAGCAGTAGGAGAATAAGAATGTATGTGTTTTATTGATGAATTATATTTTCTAAAATTTACATTTATACATAAGAAATATACATAATATAAAACTCTATTTCTAATCAACATTAGAGTCGTAAAGTACATCAAACTTATCTTGGTCTTAATAGACATCCACTTAATAATAAAATATTTATAACATCCCCATTGATAGATAATGTGTTGCACTAAAACCTTATTAAAATAAAAAACTTTATGGAAAAAAATTCCTAGTAAAGGAAAATAGTATACTTATCTATACTTATCTATAATATGCATAACATGATGTTTTATTAAAAACCTTACCAAGAAAACCCAATTGGACAAAACCTTGGTTAAGGAAAAAAGAGCACAACTCGTATTTACTTCCCATCATGACAACATCACATGATATCTCATATCATATGTATTCAATCTTGAATGCTAGCTTTTCAAATGATCACTTGAATGTGTTTTCTAAACGTTTATATAATCATGTCATGAGTGAAGAAGCATTTTTGGGGAAATCTATTTTGATATCTTTAAGAGCTCCAATAATAATCATAATAAACTTTGATCATGATCCTTCAATACATGCGCATGTTGATCATTTTATAATCTTCCTTCAAATATTATTCACTAAGTCGAATTACAACATATGTTTAAATAATTTCAATCATATAAATATATACGCAAACATATTGAACAATTTTTCAAAAATTTCTATATGCTTCTAGCATTCTAAATCCTTCAAAGATTTTAATATAAACTTCACTACATAGTGATTCATATAAAAGGTTGTAACAACAATTATAAGACACATGCCAAATATTTCATAAACTATCAAGCTTAATAATAAATATATCTAAAGGTTATTGCATCTACCAAAAAAGAATATTATATCTTCATAATCAATGTAAGTCCCTAGAGAAAATTTCCATCTTTCATTTTAACAAAACTACATATTTGTACCCTTATTGGTTTTATACCTTTAAATGTTTGGATTGTTAGCCCAGAAACTTCACAATTTAATTCCACTTGAATTGCGTCTTTCTATTTTGACCAATCTATTCATGTTTATGTATTTCCCAACAAATTTATTCAGGATTCTCATTTTCTTTCATTATCTCAATAATAATATTGCATGCAAAACTGTTGTCAACAACTTTCTATTTTCACGATTCCATATTGTAATGGGCCATTTTTGCCCGGGGCCCAAACAAGCCCAAATAAACAAACCCAAATCAAATTATACCAGCCCAACTAAACCCAAATCAAAAAAAGAAAAAGGAAAAAAACAAAAAAAAACCCTAACCTAAGTGCTTCAGCCGCCGCGCCTCGTCTGACAACCTCCACCAGCACCCCTCCCCGCGCCTCGGTCAAACACCCGCACGCGCCTCTGACACCGCACCATCTGCAAGAACAAGGAGCATGCAACAACACAAATCGAAACAATAGAAAAACAAAACAGAAATAAAAAGAATCTGTAAAATCGGTTATAAAAACTGAAGCGAAACGTCTGTAGAGGTTCCTTCGGCCCCTCTTACGAAATTTCAGCAATAAAAAGCAAAAAAAAAAAAAAAAGCATTCAAAGGTTGTTTACATCTCTGTTTTCATTTTTCATTTTCCCCTTTTTTTATTTTTATTTTATTTACGAAAATTTTGACCAATAACAGTAATAATAAAAAAATAG
Organism: Gossypium australe; assembly: GCA_005393395.2. Taxonomy (NCBI): domain Eukaryota; kingdom Viridiplantae; phylum Streptophyta; class Magnoliopsida; order Malvales; family Malvaceae; genus Gossypium; species Gossypium australe. The sequence continues at coordinate 93,002,874 of CM016624.1, forward strand.
AAGAAGTCTTACTTGAACCCCGAGCCTTTGAGCATCACTGGCCACCAATACGACGGCGACGCGGTGGTGATATGGGCGATGAATGGGGAGACCAATCGACTGAGAGGGTGAGAGGATGAGAGGAGGAAAGTTTTCTTTCTTCTTTGAGTGGCTGCTAGTTTTTCAAAAAAATTAGGGCTAGAATCTGATTTTTTTGGAAAATGTTGGGTATTTACACCTTTAATGAAATGGCGTCGTTTGACCATAAGGATAACTGCGCATATCCCTTAAAAGGGATATTTGCGCGATGACCCCCTCCCTTCTCGCGCCTCTGATTCTAACCCATTTTAGTTTTTTTCTTTTTTAATTTTACCCCATGATTTTCATTTCGTTTGTAATTTGATCCGCGTCCAAAGCTATTGAAACGCTGCTCATAGAGGAGGGGTTATTTACCCATCTGATCCCCGTGAGTCTATGCGCATAACGTTGTGGTCCTTGTACATGCCTTTTTGATTTATTGCAATTGCAGCCCCTTGATTTTTATTCTGATTTCAATATAGTCCTTAATGTGCCAAATGAGTTTATTTATTTATTTTCTTTAAAAATTGTATTATTATTATTATTATTATTATTATTATTATTATTATTATTATTATTATTATTATTATTATTATTATTATTATTATTATTATTTTAAGTTTTATATACTACTTTTATTAAACCTTTTTACAGATATTATTTATTTTAAGACTTTTTATATACACTATTTGTTTTAAAATCTTCCATTATTTATTTTAAGTTTTCTTCACATTATTTTTTATATACTTTATATAGACATATAAATACATATATATATATATACACTATCTTGTTTAGAGTTTTTTTTACATCATCTTTTAAAAATTGTTTTGCATATTATTAATTTAAATTTTTTTTACATTATCAATTTTGAACTAATTCATTGCCATTTCAAAGTGTATGTTTGTACATTTTATTTATTTTAACTTGCTTTATACTTGTTGCGAATTGTTATATATGTTGTTTAATTTATTAGTCTTTAGTTATTAATGTTAATATTTAAATGGTTTGTTTTGTGAGATGATTGCCATTGTATGTATCATAATTCGCTTATTCATACTTTCATATCGTTGTTGTTCATTCGTATAGTATTTTATTCATGTATTATGCCAAATTCGCGTTACATTATCGTTATTCGTCACATGACCCTATTCACGTTTTGAATAATATTTCTTTAAAACATAACCTAAATTTTTTATCAATTTTATCCAAAAGCAAAAATTTTCAAAATAAGGCAATATTCTATGTTTGGAAACTCGAGAGATCGTGCCCTACGTGTAACACCCCAAACCCGGCCTAGACGTTACGACCGAATCTGGCATGTCACATGAAAGGAATGTTTAAAAAAAAACTGTGCGTTCGTTAAAAAGTTCGTATTCTTTTTGAAACTCCGCGTTTTGTGGTTTGTTTATAAAAGCCGATTCATTTCAATGCCCATTTTACAAAGTTGTTATTAATTTGAATAAAATTGTATTTGTTGTGACAATCGAGCTTAAGTAATTTTGAATAAAAATAGTTTATTATCATTTTAGGAAAATCCCATATTGAACATTTAATAATGAACAGTAACCAAATTGAAAGCTAAAACCAAATAAAATACCAAAGGCCTTATTACAAACCCAAATAAAAAACCTGAAATTTAAAATAAATACCCAGACCAAAAGTCCATGTAAACTGAATGTATCTAATGCATGGCTACCTCGAGTCCATCCGGCTCCTCATCCGCGATCTACGAGTCACCTGAAAAGATAAGGGAGAAGGTGAGTCACCAAGACTCAGTGCATAATCCCCCTCCCGGTTAATGCAACATGCTTACACAAATCATAACCAAGCAAATATATCATGCACCCAAACCTAGCCATCATAACTCCGTTTCTACCCCGTGTGGTACCAAACCACTGGCGGTGCCAAACCACTGGTGACCCAAAGTCACTGATATCCAATAATAATGTGGTGCCAAACCACTGGTGACCCAAAGTCACGAATAATCCATCTGTGGGGCCAACCCACGTTGTGATACCAAATCACTGGCGACAATCCCGTTATGTCAAATGTGGGGCCAATCCACTGTGGTGCTAAGCCACTGGGACGAGTCGCTATGAGGTGCCAAACCTCTGGTGACCCAAAGTCACGAATATCAATAATCCAAGTGTGGGGCCAACCCAAATTGTGATACCAAATCACTGGCGACAATCCCGATATATCAACTGTGGGGCCAACCCACTGTGGTGTTAAACCACTGGGACGAGTCGCTATGAGGTGCCAAACCTCTGGTGACCCAAAGTCACGAAATTAACTGTGGTACCAAACCACTGGTGGTGCCAAACCACTGGTGACCCAAAGTCACGGATATCAATCTTCCCCCTCCTCTCATCATACCCATGCAATATGACATAATAATTCGTATGCAGTATGACATGTATGCAAATCATATATCACAGATACCGTATGAAACAAATTACCATCATAATCAAAATAACAAAAACGACATAATCAAGCCAATCAACCTCTAAGGGTATAACAGTAATTTACCTTCTAGGGGTATTTTGGTAATTTACCCACTAAGGGTATTTCAGTAATTTCGTACCTGGAGTGGCTTTTCTGAAGGCCCAATGTCACCCCGAGCGACTCGACTACCAATTCTGTCTTTACCGGACTATTGGGCCTAAAACCCGATTCCGGCCCATTCGGGCCCACACGCTCATGTGGTCCACCTAGCAAAATCTAGCCACGTATATAAGTTCCACCTAGTCTAGTTCACTATATACTATATCATCATACAATTTACTCATATGGGCCCACTTCGGCCCATCATGGCCCAAGCAGCCCAACCCACAAGAATACTACTGATGGCCTCAACTATCGCGTCGAAGCCCCACACGTGCGCTCGCACGCTCGTGTGGCTACTATTGCCGTGACCGGCACTTCGGTATTTGCCGCTCTACAACTAGAGTAGAGAGAGTTACACACCTGATAAGATTCTGGTATTAAACCGCGCTGCGCCCACTGCTGTGCCCAAACGCCCACCAAGGTATGTTAACTCTCCTCCTGGAATGCTCTTTATATAGTTAGCTCTTCACCCTTCTTCTTTGTGTCTTTCCGATGTGGGATCCCTTCGTCAGTAGAGTTTAAATTCAACTGAAACTCTTGCCGTCCAATCCGCAAAATAAATACTCCCTTGCTTCTCATGAGATTCGAACCCAGGCTCCCTTGTAGCATAATCCACGTCGCTAACCACTTGGCCACAAGCTCCTCTTGTGTCTTAAACCATGCGCAACTAAATATAAATCTATAGCCAAATTCTAAGATCCAAGTAAAAAAAAAACCAAAATGCAAAAGCCAAGACTTGAACCTTGGACCTCCTTCCTTCCTTGTGGCGTCACTCCCTTGTCCCCTAAGTGGCGTCACTTTGCCACTACACCACACACTCCACTTATGTCATTTTCTCCATATTTTATTCTTAAGGCCTACCTGCCAACTTCCAGGGTTTGTTCCGCCTAAAACCAAAATTTCCCCAAAGCCAAAGTTTGATCCCGGGACTTCATAGAAGCCCTCTAACCTTCCAAAATCACTTACCTTGCATTAATACCGTTCTCTAAAATTTTAAACGCTACTACTCCTAAGGCCCATTGGGCTCAATCCTACTAGGCCCAATTTCAGGATGTTACACTACGTGTTGGGTTTCGGTTTCCCGCTTGGCCAAACACTCGAATATCCTTTTGATATTTTAACGCATGAGTCTCGAGAATTACGAGATGATCTCGGATTCGAAGATTTAAAATATCGTGTCCTAGAGTGTTGGATGTGAAATTTTATTCTTTCGGAATGAGAAAATCTTGATATTCAATTCGAGAAAACTCAAATATTTCCAAAAGAAATCGATTTTTTAATTCTTATTAAAATTTTCAACTTTCTACATTGAGACATTAATTGATCAATTTGGTACCAATTTTGGGTGTAACGAGGGTGCTAACCCTTCCTCGCACGTAACCGACTCCCGAACCCATTTTCTCAATTTTGTAGACCAAAAACACTGTTTTAGTAAACCAAAATGTTTTATTAAAATGAAGGTGATCCGATCGCACCTAATAAAGATCGGTGGCGACTCCCGTTTTATTTTCGTTTTCAAAACCAAGTCGATTCCCATTTTGCAAAAAAATGGTTACGAAAGCTTGGCTGCTCCACTGGGGACTTAAAGAGAGTCGAGCCGAGAATTGATTAACTTTTGTCTTTTTGTCTATAATTGAAAATTTGGTTTTAACTCACGGTTCTTTCATTGCATTTCATCCGTTTTTATGATTTGTCATTGTTTCATTCATGATTTAATATTTCAAGTTTTTGCATATCTTCACACACTGCATTGCATGACTGTATAGTCATACCCTTTTAAGTGGGAGTGAGAAACTACTCCTTCGTGATGTTTTTACCTCCGTGCAGGATAGTGGATCGCGTTCGGGATACATCCGTACCTATGTCTTCGTGAGATTTTTATCTCCGTGTAGCCATAGGGAAACGTATTCCCCTGAACTGAACTCGGTCTATATGAGCCTATAATGGGTGAGGATCGAGGAATCTGCTAGTTCGGGTACTCCTCTTTAGAACCAAACCACATATAGTAAACCCTAAGAGCCCATTTTAGGTAGAGCCGCGTAAACCCTAGTTGTTACCTTAAATAGGAGTTTGATTATTTCCTGTTCGCTTTAAGTTCTTTTTGTACATGATACTGACTTGTTGTGTTTTGCTGTTATTGCATAGCATTTCATCATAAAAGGTGTTGATTCACATTCGATTACTAGATAGAAAAGCTTAACATGGAAAAGGGGTTTCTTGATAGAGTGAAGGATAATGCGGCCGTTCAAATATGGTCCGAAAGGATACAGCAAGAGAAAGGAGAAAGCCTGACAGTGGGATATGAATCAGAGTTATGGGATTTCACCCGCATCAGCGTAACTCAAAATGACCTGCGAGAATTGAAGGAAATATGGGATTCGTGGGGCAACGAGATCAAACAACTATTCTACTATAATTATGGTGATTTGCCCTATCTGCTTGATATCAAGGTAGACGAGTACCTACTCCAAGCTATTACCCAGTTTTGGAACCCCGCTTACAGTTGCTTTACTTTTGGAAAAGTGGATTTGGTGCCTACCATAGAAGAGTACACAGCCTTGTTCCGATGCCTGAGAATTCAAACTGATAAGGCTTATTCAAGGTTTGCTAATGTGCCAACATTCTTAAAAAGGCTAATGAACATTACAGGGATGAGCGAGCAATAGATTGTAGCCCGGATCAAGCAAAAAGGAGATTGTAAGTGCATCCCTTGGAAACACTTGAGGGATCTAATCTTGGCACATCCTGATAAGAAAAAGAGGGTTGACGTTTTCGCTTTAAGCATCTATGGTTTGGTCATCTTTCCCAAGGCGTTAGGGCATGTAGAGGAAACGGTCTCAGACCTATTTGATACATTGGATAAATGAGTCACACCTGTCCCTGCGATCTTAGCCGAAACCTTCAGATCATTGAATGCTTGCTGAAGAGCGGGCGAAGGGAGGTTCATGGGATGTGCACAGCTTTTGCTATCATGGTTCCATTGCCATTTTTGGAAGATAGAAAAGGTCTCCTTTAAAGGAATTAACGGGTACACCAAGGCGGGACGACCTTTCTAGAGAGAAATGGATAGCGATTCTCCAAAATTTGCAAGTTGAAGATGTAGAATAGAAAGCTCCGTGGATGATTCCTGACGAGATCTTGTATCGGTGTGGAGAGTTTGACTGGGTCCCTTTACTCAGGATATGGGAAGCTGTTGGGTATGCCCCATTACTAGTGATGAGGCAGTATCGATCAAGGCAGTTTATACCTACGACACATGGATTAGCCCAGTGTGAGTTTTCATACAAGGACGATAATTATAAGAAGAGAGTTCGCGAGATATCGGATGCGTGGACCCAAACCCGAAAAATGAAGAGACTCGCCATAGGGCCAATGACGACCCCCGAGTACGATTGGTGGTGGGGCAAAAGAATCAATGACAATATCCCAAGGCCAAGCCAAGGAAACGCTCGGCCAATAGAAGAGCAATTACAAGTAATCCCATCTAAATTAGATATTATCAAGCAAGATTTCGAGAGAAGGAGTCAGGAATTGGGAAAGAAGATAGAACAGCTAGAGGAGGAAAAGATGCAGTTAGGGTTAGATGTCGACATCCACAAGCTCGAGGCAGAGAAATTGAAAAAAGGAAAAAATAAGGCCGAAGAGGATTTGGATAGCTTAAAGACGGACTACAAGAAGCTGCGCATGTCCATCAGAACTGCTGGTTTGGACAAAACATCAGAGCAATGGCGGCAAGAAATTAAAGAAGAAAAGTCCAGAGCCAATCAGTGGGAAAAGAAGTTCCAAGATGCTCGAGTACGGGAGGACGCTTTGGAAAAGAGCCTGTTGGAAAGTCAAAGTGAAAAAGAGAGGTTACGCGTCCGAGTAGCAGAATTAGAAAGGTCACTGCATCTGCACTGTAGCCGCAACTCGGTAATCAAATTAAGAGCCAGCCAGAACAAGATCGAGGAGATGAAATGAAGGATAGGAGAGCTCAAGACTGCATTACAAGATAGTAAAATTCGAGTTGAGCTCCTTGAGGCGAACAATAAACATTGGAAAGATCAGCTCCACCATTCTCAAGAACGAATCACAGATAAAGATTATGTTATGGGCGAAGCTTTAGCTCAAGTCTGAGAGGTGGCTGATCATTTACAAACCTTGGCGGTTCAGGCCAATATATTAAGTATAATGTACGAGTCAGGATCAGATCGAGCCGAAATTTAGCTTGGCTTCTTAAGAAAGTTAAAGATTTAGGTATTAGGGCAAAGTCGTATATGTAATCGTCCGTTCTATGTAAAGAAATTCTTCTTTTAGTAAAGTTAATCTAATGGAACTGAATCAAATCAACGCCTTTTTTGCGTTCATGCATTTGCATTACATCACATTATATGCATTTAAGCCAATAGAAAGAACCTAATTAGTTGAAATCAATACAGAGAGAGAGAGAAAGAGAAATCTGGAAGCTAAACACCCTTACGGTACACGTGCTAAGTCGAAGAAAATGGATCAGAGGTTTGAACAATTCCAAAAATACTTGCAAGACCAGATGCAAGAACAAATGACAAAACTCCAACAGGAAATGAGGGACCAGATGTTAGAGGCTCAAAGGAATTTGATGGCGCAAATGACCTTGATGATGACTGGGATAATGGACAAAGGAAAAGGCCCTATAGCTATTACCGGAGAAGAGGGCGATGGTAATACCCCGGGTTTCACCCCGCCACATGCACTATCACAACATGAGGAATATCCCCAAAGGCCATCCGCCACAATTAGGCCCCAACAAGGGCAAACTAATATCAGACCACCAATGGACTTCCAAGTGGGCTCAGGATCCAACCCAGGGGATAACTCTGCTAACCCTGTTATCCCTGATTTAGATATAATGGAGAAGGAAGGGATAAGAGCTGAATCATCGAGACAGTTAGAGGATCGATGCAGATCGTTGTAGGAGAAGTTCAAGGCTCTAGAAAATGCCGACCATCACCACGGCATTAATGCAAAGGACTTGAGTTTGGTCCCAGATCTGGAACTTCCTCACAAATTCAAGGTACCGGAGTTTGAAAAGTACAATGGGACCACTCGCCCTGAAGCTCACATCATGATGTTTTGTAGGCGCATGACTGGATATGTGAACAATGATCAGCTTTTAATTCATTGTTTCTAGGATAGTTTAGTGGGAGCAGCATCAGATGGTATAACCAACTCAGCCGTGCTGATATTAGATCCTGGAGAGACTTGGCCCAAGCCTTCATGAAACAGTACAATCACGTTACAGACATGACGCCTGACCGAATCGTACTGCAAAACATGGAGAAGAAATCAAATGAAAATTTCAGGCAATATGCACAGAGATGGACAGAAGTTGCCATGCAAGTCCAACCACCCTTCCTAGAGAAAGAAACCACTATGTTGTTTATCAATACTTTGAAGGCACCTTTTATCACTCACATGATAGGGAGCACCACTAAAAGCTTCGCGGACATAGTGATGGCAGGGGAAATGATAGAAAATGCCATAAGGGGTGGTAAGATCGAAGCGGGAGAAACTACTAAGAGATCTGTTCCTAGGAAGAGGGATAACGAGGTAAACAATGTGAGTACATATAACAAAAGGTACTCAAAAGCAGTTACCGTTAACCCACCAAAAGTTGTGACTGCCAGGAAACAAGGGTCGACAAGACAAGAACCAGGCCCAAGACAAAATTTTGAAAGGCTCCAATTTACGCCAATCCCAATGACGTATAAGAAGCTATATCAACGCTTATTCGACAAGCACATCGTATCCCCATTTTATCTGAAGCCGTTACAGCCCCCATATCCTAAATGGTATGACCCGAGCACTGAATGTGAATACCATGAGGGAGTAGCGGGCCACTCAATAGAAAATTACACTGCCTTCAAACAGGTAGTTGAAAAGCTAGTCAAGATGGGGATCGTGGAGCTTGACGATACACCTGGTTCAGGGAACCCGTTACCCAGTCACGGAGATAAGGGAATAAACGCAATCAGGGAGGATGTCGTGAGAAGGACCAAGGAGGACATCTCAGAGGTAAAAACCCCATTGAGAATAGTCTGGAAAGAAATGGCAAGAAGGGGGCTGATAAAGTCAAGTCTCGAGAGAGGAGATGAAGAACATAGGAATTACTGTACTTTCCACGAAGCTGAAGGTCATGAGATCCAGGACTGCGCTGAATTTAGACTATTGGTGCAAAGCCTCATGAACAATAAGGAGCTAGAGTTTTATGAAGAAGGCTCAGAGGGAGGAAACATATATGCAACAGAAGGAGAACTGACCCATCAAAAGGTCAATTATCCGAAGATCATTATCTCCCACCCAAGAAATACAGAAGGCGGAGCACAAGGTGCGCCTAAAGTTATAATCAGGAAACCAGTATCCTTTCCTTACAAAGATAACAAGATGGTGCCATGTGGCTATAATTGTAATGTGACGACACCAGGAGTAGAAAGCTCAGCTAGCACTACCAAAGGGATCCAAAGTGAAGGGTTCCACACGCGAAGTGGGAGGCGTTATGACTCAGTAGGCATCAGAATAAAACCAGTAAAATTAAAGGCTACGATGGTTGAATCAGAGCCTAGCGCCCTTATTAATAAGTCGGTAAAGGAAGAAGAAGCTAAAGAATTTTTAAAATTCTTAAAGCACAGTGATTACAGCGTAGTGGAGCAATTGCGTAAGCAACCGGCCCGTATTTCGGTACTAGCTTTACTGTTGAGTTCAGAAGTACATCGTGAGGCATTGATGAAAGTGCTAAACGAAACTTACGTTACTAAAGATATATCTGTCAATAAACTTGACTGATTAGTTAGTAACATAAGTGCTGATAACTTCATCTCCTTCAGTGATGATGAAATCCCATCTGGGGGTATGGGATCAACCAAAGCCCTACATATAACTACTCATTGTAAAGGATATACTCTACCGAGTGTGCTAATCGATAATGGGTCAGCCTTGAATGTCTTACCATTGTCGACTCTGGAAAGGTTACCGATAGATAGTTCTCACATGAAGACATGCCAGAATATAGTGAGAGCTTTTGACGGAACCGAGAGGAGAGTAATGGGAAGAATAGATGTACCATTGCAGATTGGGCCAAACACGTATGAAGTGGATTTTCTAGTAATGGATGTCAGGCCCTCATACAATTGCTTACTGGGAAGGCCCTGGATTCATTCGGCAGGGGCAGTACCTTCATCCCTTCATCAGAAACTGAAGCTGGTGACAAATGGTCGGCTGGTTACTATAAACGCAAAAGAAGACATCATAGCGACTGTTACCAATGATGCACCATATGTAGAGGCAAATGAGGATACCATTGAAAGTACTTTCTGATCTTTAGAGTTCGTCAACGCGACATTCATCTGAGAGGGGAATGAGATTCCGATGCCCAAGATATCCAGGACCACAAGGATGGGCCTACAAATGATGGTCAAGAAGGGAACCTTACCAGGAAGGGGACTAGGCAGATATCTCCAAGGTGAAGTCCAAGTACCGATACTGAGGGAGAAAAGAGACTATTTCGGCTTTGGTTTCATTCCAAACGCTAGACAGAAGAAAATGGAAATAGAGAAGAAGCAAGAGAGAAGAAGGGCACGATTGAATGGGGAAGAAGTCAAGTGGGAACTAATGATGTTCCCTCACATATCTCAGACCTTTATATCCGGAGGGATAATTCACCCTAAGAGAGGGTTATTAATTGAGGATTCTCGTATCAATGCCATATACGAGGAAGAAACCGGACAAATAAATCTGGCGGGCATTCGCCCTTATGAACTGGGAAGCGTTTTGAACAATTGGACTACAGAGGAACTGCCCGTAGTTTTTGGAGATTATACAGAGTAATATTCAGAACGCGCTCGTTGTTTTAAACCTAAGAACAATAAGATCTCTCTTGTGAAACAGGCTCATGTTCAGAAATTTTTATTTGAATGAAATGCATTTTGATCCATTTTGGAAAATATTTTGTGTTTTTTCTATCTAAATTTTTTTTCTTTTCTTTTTTATCTTTTCTTTCTCTCATTCATGACATGAATAGTTGTCCTCGAATTCATTTGTTCTCTATACACTCTTTGGCACCCACCACAGGTCCCTAGACATCAACGATGTAAGCAACAATACTGCAGATCCGGAGGTTAATTTTGAGCAAGACATGTGTTTAGAAGAGACTCAGGATTTTGAACGCAACGGAGATGACGACTTGTCCCCAGACCTGTTGGGAATGGTAAAGTAGGAAGAGAAACAAATTCTACCCCATAAAGAGGATGTAGAGAATATAACCTTAGAGGAAGGAAAGATGGTGAGAATCGGAACATGCATAGCCAAGGAGACCAAACAAAACCTTGTTGAGTTACTACAGGAATTCAAGGATATCTTTGTATGGTCATACCAAGATATGCCTAGTCTAAGCTCTGATATTGTAGTGCATCACCTTCCCATAAGAGAAGAATGCAAGCCAGTGCAGCAAAAGCTACGAAGAATGAGGCCTGACGTACTGTTGAAAATAAAAGAAGAAAAAAATAAGCAGTTTGATGCCGATTTTCTACAGGTGGTCAAATACTCAGAATGGGTGGCCAATATTGTTCCTGTCCCTAAAAAAGACGAAAAGGTCCGAATGTATGTAGACTATAGAGACTTAAATAAAGCTAGCCTAAAAGATAATTTCCCTTTGCCTCATATTGACACGTTGTTGGATAATACGACGAGATACTCATTATTCTCTTTCATGGATGGTTTTTCCGGATATAATCAGATCAAGATGCACCCTAAGGACATGGAGAAAACCACTTTCATAACGTTGTGGGGTACCTTTTGTTATAGAGTAATGCCATTTGGGCTGAAGAATGCCGGGGCAACATATCAAAGGGCCATGGTAACTTTATTCCATGACATGATGCACAAAGAGATTGAAGTGTATGTTGATGATATTATTGCTAAGTCTCGAACGGAAAAGGAACACATTGAAGTTTTGAAGAAATTGTTTTTAAGGATGAGAAAGTTTCAATTGAAACTCAACCCGGCCAAGTGTACCTTCGGAGCTCGATCAGGAAAACTACTAGGTTTCGTGGTCAGCAAGAAAGGTATCGAAGTTGACTCAGATAAGGTCAAAGCTATACAATATTTGCCTCCGCCATACACCCAAAAGGAAGTTCGAGGCTTTCTTGGAAGATTAAATTACATTGCTCGGTTCATTTCACAGTTAACTGAGAAATGTGACCCCATATTTCGTCTTCTTAAGAAACACAACCAAGGTGTATGGGACGAAGAATGCCAGAGGGCTTTTGAGAAAGTCAAACAATATCTGTCGAATGCCCTGGTGTTATCTCTGCCTAATCCGAATAAACCATTGATACTGTACCTGTCAGTGTTCAACAGCTCCATGGGATGTGTGCTTGGTCAACACGATGAGTCAGGAAGAAAAGAAAAGGCGATATACTATCTTAGTAAAAAATTCACGGAGTGTGAAATGAGATATTCGTCGATCGAAAAATTGTGTTGCGCACTGATTTGGACAACCCGAAGGCTAAGGCAATATATGTTATACCATACAACCTGGCTGATTTCGAAGCTTGACCCGTTAAAATATATGATGGAGTTAACTGCTTTGAACGGCAGGATGGCAAGGTGGCAGATTTTGCTGTCTGAATTTGATATATTCTATGTGAACCAAAAGACTATAAAAGGAAGTGCAGTAGCAGAATTTCTGGCTAGCAGAGCTTTAGAAGATTATGAGCCTTTGAGCTTTGATTTCCCCAATGAAGAGTTGATGTATGTGGCAAGCACTGAAGAAAATTCGTGGAAGCTAAATTTTGATGGAGCATCAAATGCAGTGGGGAATGGAATTGGGGCAATCTTGGTATCCCCTAGTGGTGAGCATTATCCATTTACATGCAAATTGGACTTCGATTACACGAATAATATGGCGGAATATGAATCTTGCATCATGGGAATTCGGGCAGCCGTAGAGCATAAGATCAGAGTGCTAGAAGTATATAGAGATTCTGCACTGGTGGTTTACCAACTTAAGGGTGAATGGGAGACCAGAGATTCTAAACCGGTCAAGTATCGTAAGATAGTTTTGGGATTGATTGAGGAGTTTGACGACATCACTTTCAATTACCTCCCACGTGATGAAAACTAGATGGCAGATGCCTTGGCAACTCTGGCTTCTATGATCAAAGTAAACAGACCAGAAGATATGAGACCCATCCAAATGAGTATTCTCGAAGTTCCAGCTCATTGTTATAATCTGGAAGAGGAGGAAAGAGATGATCACCCTTGGTATCAGAATGTATTGCAATATATAAAAAATCTTGAATACCCAGAGCATGCAACTGAAAATGAAAAAAGGGCACTCAGAAGATTGGCCTCTGACTACGTTTTAGATGGGGACATCCTATACAAAAAGAGAAAAGATCAAGTATTGCTGAGATGCGTCGAAACTGTAGAGGCTAAGAAAATCCTAGAGGAAGTTTATGAGGGCGTTTATGGAACGCATGCTAATGGATTCACAATGGCCAGGCAAATAATGAGATTTGAATATTATTGGTCCACCATGGAAGGAGATTGTATCAGCTATGCCAAGAGATGCCATAAATGCTAGATTTATGGAGATAGAATTCATGTGCCTCCGTCACCCTTACATGTTATGACTTCTCCATGGCCTTTTTCCATGTGGGGCATGGATGTTATCGGACCGATCTCACCGAAAGCTTCGAACGGGCATCGATTTATCTTCGTGGTCATTGACTACTTCACGAAATAGGTAGAGGCTGCTTCATATGCTAGCGTCACTAAGTCAGCAGTTAGTCAGTTTTTAAAGAAGGAGATCATTTACCAATATGGGATGCCTGAGAGGATCATATCAGACAATGCATTGAATTTGAATAACAGCACGATAGTATATGTCTGTAGTCAATTCAACATCAGACACCATAACTCATCTCCGTACCATCCAAAAATGAATGGGGCAGTGGAAGCAGCCAATAAAAACATCAAGAAGATAATGGGGAAAATGATCGAGACTTACAGGGATTGGCATGAGAAATTACCATTTGCACTTTATGCTTACCGAACGTCCGTCAGAACTTCTACTGGGGCAACACCTTTCTCGTTGGTTTATGGGATGGAGGCAGTCCTACCTATTGAAATGGAAATACCTGCTCTTCGAGTTTTGACAGAAGTAAAGCTGGATGAAGCGGAATGGATCCAGGCTCGATACGATCAATTGAACTTAATTGAAGAAAAGAGGCTAAGGGTCATTCGCCATGGTCAGATGTACCAAAAACGAATGATGCGAGCCTATGACAAAAAAGTTCGCCCAAGAGAGTTTCATGAGGGAGACCTGGTACTGAAAAAGATCCTTCCCATACAAAAAGATTTCAGAGGAAAATGGATGCCGAATTGGGAATGACCATACGTGGTGAAGAAGGCTTTCTCTGGAGGTGCACTGATTCTGACTGAAATGGATGGGAAAAACTTACCCAACCCCGTGAATTCAGATTCAGTCAAAAGATACTTTGCTTGAAAATGCTAAGGCGAAAACCCGCAAAGGGCGCCTTGACCTTAAAAAAAACGGAGAGGCCAAGGTGAAAACTCGCAAAGGGCGCTTTGAGACCAAAGGGGTTTTGAGTTGAAAACCCGAAAAGGGCGGCTCAAATTTTGAATAGACATGCAGTGATCCTACTATACTTGAATCAACAATAGGGGAAGTATGTCGCATATCGAGGTATCAACAAAGTACTTTGATTCTTCTAAATGCATGTTAAGCTCAAAATAGTCTTCATGAAGTTGTATATAGACGCCCAATCTACGATATCTAGGGCATCTGATCTTTGTTTTATTCATTTCACTATCTTTATGTTTCTTTTAAAGATATGTACCCCGTTAATTTTCTTCTTATCATTGATAAATCATTTTGAAATCAATCTATTGTTTCCCATCATTCATAAACATGTTGCATTGAAACAATGATTGATGAACTAATAAACTCACAAAAGAAAAAGTTCTACATATTACTTTGGGAATCTCTGGATAAAATAAGAAACCGGAACGGGATAATTGTTTAGAATTTCCATTCTTTGTCCCATCAAATGGTTGTGACAAAAAAAAATCACCGGGTCATTCAGAAAATGGTATGACAAGCAAATCTTTGACGGGAAAAGACTCAAAAACCCTTCATTATGGTGGAATGAATCAAAGTATCCTTTAAGCGGCAATAAGGACGGACATAAAAGGTTTTGATTCCAGGGGGGATGATTGGAAGTTGGTATCCGACCCGTGTCTCGAGGCTCGAGAGGAATGAGCCCTAAAATTTCCAGGAGGACAAATTGTTTGAGCAAGAGAATGAAACCTTGAGGGATAAATAAGTGATAACACTTTGAAAAGGAATCATACTCATATCATTTTGCATCATAGCATGTTTAAATAGGAGCATTTGACTCATTTTGATCAGGGTATCCTAATTACTAGGCATAAGCATATACCCATTCTGCAGGTTATGTCCTCGAGAGGACTGTGTACTAAGGCAGATTGAGGATACCAAATTTGGCAATTCTGAGTTTTCAGGAGTAGATTGGAGATACCAGATCTGGCAATCCTAAAGTTGTAGGAGCAGATCGAAGACATCAAATCTTGTCTCCCTGAGTTTGCAGTGGAGCAGATTGAAGATAGCAAATCTGGCAATCTTGAGTTTTCAGGAGCAGATTGAAGATACCAAGTCTGGCAATCCTGAGTTTGCAGGGGCAGATTGAAGATAGCAAATCTGGCAATCCTGAAGTTGCAGAAGCAGATTGAATATAGCAGATCTGGCAATCTTGAAGTTGTAGGAGCAGATCGAAGACATCAAATCTTGTCTCCTTGAGTTTGCAGTGGAGCAGATTAAAGATAGCAAATCTGGCAATCCTGAGGTTGCAGGAGCAGATTGAATATAGCAGATCTGGCAATCCTGAGTTTTCAGGAGCAGATTGAAGATACCAAGTCTGGCAATCCTGAGTTTTCAGGAGCAGATTGGATATAGCAGATCTGGCAATCCTGAAGTTGTAGGAGCAGATCGAAGACATCAAATCTTGTCTCCCTGAGTTTGCAGGGGCAGATTGAAGATAGCAAATCTGGCAATCCTGAAGTTGCAGGAGCAGATTGAATATAGCAGATCTGGCAATCTTGAAGTTGTAGGAGCAGATCGAAGACATCAAATCTTGTCTCCCTGAGTTTGCAGGAGCAGATTGAAGATAGCAAATCTGGCAATCTTGAGTTTTCATGAGCAGATTGAAGATACCAAGTCTGGCAATCCTGAGTTTTCAAGAGCAGATTGAAGATACCAAGTCTGGCAATCCTGAGTTTACAGGGGCAGATTGAAGATAGCAAATCTGGCAATCCTGAAGTTGCAGGAGCAGATTGAATATAGCAGATCTGGCATCCCCAAAGTGGTAGGAACAGATCGATTATAGGTCTTATCTCTCTGAAGTTGTAGTGGAGCAGACTGAAGATAATGGATCTTATCTCTCTGAAGTTGCAGTAGAGCAGATCAAAACAGATCTTATTTCCCTGAAGTTGCAGTGGAACAGATCGAAGCTATAAATCATAAATCTTATCTCTCTAAAATTGCAGTAGAGCAGGTCATGACAAACCTTATCTTCTTGAAGTTGCAGAGAAGCAGTTTGAAATTACCGATTCTTATTTCTTTGAAGTTCCAGGAGAGTAGATCAAAGCTACAAATCTTTTCTCCCTGAAATTACATTAGAGTAGACTGAAACAACACTTCCTATACCCCCGAAGACGTAATGGAGTGGAATGAAGCTACTTGAAGAAAAGAAGCGCCAAAAGAAGTCAAGACTCAATAGGTCCAGGCAAAATTGGCCCTTTTAAAGTCTTTGCTCTATTCTCGTTACACGACAATGAGCAAAGAGGGGCAGCTGTAATGGGCCATTTTTGCCTGGGGCCCAAACAAGCCCAAATAAACAAACCCAAATCAAATTATACTAGCCCAGCTAAACCCAAATCAAAAAAAAGAAAAAGGAAAAAAAACAAAAAAAAACCTAGCCTAAGTGCCTCAGCCGCCGCGCCTCGTCTGACAACCTCCACCAGCACCCCTCCCCGCGCCTCTGACACCACACCATCTGCAAGAATAAGGAGCATGCAACAACACAAAGCGAAAAAAAACAATAGAAAAACAAAACAGAAATAAAAAGAATCTGTAAAATCGGTTATAAAAATCGAAGCGAAACGTTTGTAGAAGTTCCTTCGGCCCCTCTTACGAAATTTCAGCAATAAAAAGCAAAAAAAAGCATTCAAAGGTTGTTTACATCTCTGTTTTCATTTTTCATTTTCCCCTTTTTTATTTTTATTTTATTTACGAAAATTTTGACCAATAATAGTAATAATAAAAAAATAGAAGAAGTCTTATTTGAACCCCGAGCCTTTGAGCATCACTGGCCACCAATACGACGGCGGCGCGATGGTGATATGGGCGATGAATGGGGAAACCAATCGACTGAGAGGGTGAGAGGATGAGAGGAGGAAAGTTTTCTTTCTTCTTTTGAGTGGCTGCTGGTTTTTCAAAAATATTAGGGCTAGAATCTGATTTTTTTGGGGAAATGTTGGGTATTTACACCTTTAATGAAACGACGCCGTTTGACCATAAGGATAACTGCGCATATCCCTTAAAAGGGATATTTGCGTGATGACCCCCTCTCCCTTCTTGCGCCTCTGATTCTGACCCATTTTAGTTTTTTTCTTTTTTAATTTTACCCCATGATTTTCATTTCGTTTGTAATTTGATCCGCGTCCAAAGCTATTGAAACGCTGCGCATAGGGGAGGGGTTATTTACCCATCTGATCCCCATGAGTCTATGCACATAACGTTGTGGTCCTTGTACGTGCCTTTTTGATTTATTGCAATTGCATCCCCTTGATTTTTATTCCGATTTCAATATAGTCCTTAATTTGCCAAATGAGTTTATTTATTTATTTTCTTTAAAAATTGTATTATTATTATTATTATTATTATTATTATTATTATTATTATTATTATTATTATTTTAAGTTTTATATACTTCTTTTATTAAACCTTTTTACAGATATTATTTATTTTAAGACTTTTTATATACACTATTTGTTTTAAAATCTTCCATACATCATTTATTTAAATTGATTCATTATTTATTTTAAGTTTTCTTCACATTATTTTTTTATATACTTTATATAGACATATAAATACATACATACATATATATATATATATATATACACATTATCTTGTTTAGAGTTTTTTTTACATCATCTTTTAAAAATTGTTTTGCATATTATTAATTTAAATTTTTTTTACATTATCAATTTTGAACTAATTCATTGCCATTTCAAAGTGTATGTTTGTACATTTTATTTATTTTAACTTGCTTTATACTTGTTGCGAATTGTTATATATGTTGTTTAATTTATTAGTCTTTAGTTATTAATGTTAATATTTAAATGGTTTGTTTTGTGAGATTATTGCCATTGTATGTATCATAATTCGCTTATTCGTACTTTCATATCGTTGTTGTTCATTCGTATAGTATTTTATTCATGTATTATGCCAAATTCGCGTTACATTATCGATATTCGTCGCATGACCCTATTCACGTTTTGAATAATGTTTCTTTAAAACTTAACCTAAATTTTTTATCAATTTTATCCAAAAGCAAAAATTTTCAAAATAAGGCAATATTCTATGTTTGGAAACTCGAGAGATCGTGCCCTACGTGTTGGGTTTCGGTTTCCCGCTTGGCCAAACACTCGAATATCCTTTTGATATTTTAACACATGAGTCTCAGGAATTACGAGATGATCTCGGATTCAAAGATTTAAAACATCGTGTCCTAGAGTGTTGGATGTGATATTTTATTCATTCGGAACGAGAAAATCTTGATATTCAATTCGAAAAAACTCAAATATTTCCAAAAGAAATCGATTTTTTAATTCTTTTTAAAATTTTCAACTTTCTACATTGAGACATTAATTAATCAATTTGGTACCAATTTTGGGCGTAACGAGGGTGCTAACCCTTCCTCGCACGTAACCGACTCCCGAATCCATTTTCTCAATTTCGTGACCAAAAACACTGTTTTAGTAAACCAAAATGTTTTATTAAAACGAAGGTGATCCGATCGCACCTAATAAAGATCGGTGGCGACTCCCGTTTTATTTTCGTTTTCAAAACCAAGTCGATTCCCGTTTTACAAAAAAATGGTTACGACACATATTTTCTCATATTGATAGAACTTATTTAGATCTCTTTATTTTTAATATTTCTATCTTCAATTTCAGGTGTCTGAATCTCTTCTGAAGTCTTAATTATTAGTTATGTCTTAGGTTTCTTCAGGAGCATGTCTCCACTTTATGACCATCTAGATTTATTATTTTCTTTTACAAGAATTTCATGCTTCAAGGATGCATTACTTTCAATCTATACTAAAAAGTTGTCCTACTAGGACTTCAACACATTAACTGGTATATAAGACAAGGTTATTCCTATTAGGTCAGTAAATACATTTCGCTGTTAACTTAAAATAAAGTAAATTATCTTTTGAACGTCTAGTTGAAATTACTTTTTATGAGGATTTAGATAATGATAATTCATTCAAAGTAATTATTTCATTCAACTATTATTTCTCTCCCCCTTAATGTTGGGAAAACTATTAAATCAAATAGTAATCACAAATCATGTTATAATTGTATCTCCAACTTATTCATTACATTTAACAATACAATGAGACTCATAACTAATGTATATTCCCAACCTTCTTTGAATACTCATTTTATGCATTGTGGTGAAACAACGTAAACATAGATTGCACATTAAAAAAAAATTTAAAATGAGTTGTATTTGGCTCTTGACCAAAAGTCAATTCTAATGGGGAGTATTTATCATAATTTATTGGCATGATGCGTACAAGCTTTGATTTATGTAAAATATTATATCCTTATACATATATGCAAAAAGTTTCGCTCTTAAAATATATGATTTAACTATTAACTGGAGGCACGTTGTAACACTCTATTTTTCAGTAGTGTCGGAAACAGTGGTTTCAATGTTACAAATCCGACGAGTAAGTTCGTAAACATTATTATTTAATATTTACGAGTCAAATATGGTTTTAAAAAGGTTTTTGATTTGGTAATTTATATTATATAAATGATTTATTAAGTTCAAGTGGTAAAACCCTAAAGTCAAATGGTTTTAGAAAATGAGGTATCAGGACCTCGTTTCTATAAATCGAGCCATAAATATTTTTATAAATACTGACAGAGCGCTATTAAGCTTTTATTAAAGTTTCGTTAAGAAATTTTAGTGTTTAGATAGTTAATTAATTAAAAAGGACTAAATTGCAAAAGATGTAAAATTTGATCACTGTTTGATTTGAGTGATTAAATGGCTTATTGAATAAAGGAAAAAGGACTTAAATGGTAACTAAACAATTTAAAGAGTTGGTGGAAAAATATAGACATAGATTTGGTGTTTTAATTAATTATTAATGAAGGGTAAAATGGTAATTTGATAAATTAAATAAAATTAAATAAAACAAAGTTTTTATCATCTTTTCAATTTCTTTATTCACCGAATTTAAAAGAAGAAAGCCATTGTTAGACCTTTAAGCTTCGGCCAAGCTTCCATGTATGCATGTAAGTCCGTCTTAGCCGCGTTTCTAATAATTTTATATTTTTGAGATCGTTGCAACTAGGTCCAGTTAACCCGTACCTTCGATTTTGAAACTGTTAAAGATATTGAATGTTTTCATTGATGAATCTTTGTGATTTTAAATGCTAAATGGTGAATTTAAGGTATTAGTTTTTATTTATAAGTATTTTGTTAAGTAATTTTGATGAATTTGTTGATTAGGGACTAAATTGTTGAAATAGTAAAAATAAAAGGATTTGATGTGAAATTATTACAAATGTGGGATTTATTGGATGCCATGAATATTCTTTTGGCATGGGTTTGCATTAAAAATGGTTAATTCGCATGTTTTAGGCTTAAAGACTAAATTAAATAAAAGTAAAATGTTAGGGACAATTTTGTAAAAATGTAAAAAATGACTAAATTGCATAAAATAATTTTTTTTACTATATAAATTAATAAATTTAATGAAATTATTAATTTAGATCAAAATCGAGTGAAAAATTGAGGAGAATGGAAAATTACCAAAAAGCCCCTATACTTTAACATTTTTGCAATTTAGCCAGGTAAGTTTGTATGAACTATAATCACTTAAATGGTGATTAAATTGATTGTTAATTTGTTGTTCTAATGTAATTGATTCAATATATAAATGTGTGTTATTATGCAATTTATCATGTCATGAAACGATGGAAATCCAACGATGTACGACGACTATCGAGCCTCATTTGAACCTTAGGAATATATAGGATACAAATGACATGTCATTAAGGTTGCCATGTTTCAGGTGCTGGTCTTGAATGTCCTACCGATGGCTGAGGTCTGGCAATTGTTGTATACTCGTCAGCTTGTGTAAGTAGCATCGTGTAGCTACATTTCGACCGTCAACTTGTGTGAGCAGACCCATTTATGGCTCGAGTGAGCATCTATGTAAACGAAAAGGAAAAGAAATGGTTTTGACCATGTGTTTAGTAAACTTTGTGGGAGCTTCCTGCATATTCGATATTATTCTAAATGGTTCAACGGACATAAAAAGGGAAGGAACAGTAAGTGTTCCAATAGCTAAGTTAAGAACTTATGGAAAGCTATGAATTATTGATGATCAAAGTATGTATAACCATGTTTATGAAAAGTATGAATTTAAGTATGCTATGTTCATGAAATTTATCTTACCATGAGATGATTTTGCTAAGTTATGTGTTTAATCACTAACTTGTGTTGTTGATAATGCTTAGGCTTGTCCCAAGCTATGTTAGATTGATTCATGTCTATTTTTAATATTATGCATTGAAACGGTAAGCTATGTTCATGATTTACGAACTTACCAATCATTATATGCTTACGTTGTTTTT